>CM070821.1:362735-962735 GCA_036326025.1 Chrosomus eos
GTCACTGTGCTGGTGAACTGAGGCCGAAAGACTGACCTGATCCTGTGAGACACCTGCCTCAGGTCTGGCGTCCTCCTGTGCGCGCGCGTTTTCCATTCCAGCCACTTTATGAGCTGAGGCGAACTCTCGTGCACTCCACAGTCCACACTCTACGGAGTCATAATGACAACTAACGCACTTCCGAGCATATTACAATTACTCCGCAATACCACAAGGGGGCATTAACAGTCCACAGTCATTGAATATGTCAACTCTCAATAAGTAAACCATACTAATATAAATCTATTTCCTGAACAGCTAAATAAGGCACTTTGTAACAATCGTCATTAAAATAACGCGAACACAGCTCAAGGTGGCTATACTTGTGTGGTATAGTTGTAAATATAAACTCTAGCCACTGAGTCTTCACATGCTTGTCCCTGGGCAGTGAAAAAAAAAGTTTGCTTTTGATTCGCACTTCAGAACAGAGTCTCGTCAACATGAGGTGTTCACTGTTTTCTCTGTCTGCTCGGCGCGCGCACTGAGTGGGCGTGTCGAATTCAAATAACTTGTACAAGTGATGTACGAAAGTTAGAGAAAATGCATTGTTCGTCTATCGATTCATATCAGCGACTCAGAGTCGACTCTTACTTTTGAGAGACAATAACTTTGTATACGGTGAACTTTCATATTTAAAACTTTGGAGGATGTTTTTGTTCACTAAGATCTATGTTACACACTACATGAAAGGTAATTTTCAAAATTCCATGATAGGTACCCTTTAATAAACACATGAGAATTCACACTGAAGAGATGCCTTACGTATGTCATCTGTGTGGGAAGAGTTTTAAATGGACAATGAGTCTCTCAGCTCATCTGGACCATTCTCACTCTGGACCAAAGCAATTTAACTGTGATCGCTGCAGCAAAACATTTGCTTTGCCATCGTTATTGAAGAAACACCAGAAAGTTCATATAATAGAGAATCCTCACATACTGTCCTGTTTGTGGAAGGCAATTTCAAAGGGTTTACTATTTGAAAAGGCACCAGAAAACACACGAGAGTGTGAAAGACTCATGTGCTGTGTAGGGAAGGATGTCCTTAAAGGAGAACTCCGGCGCAAAATGAACCCCGGGTGTAATAACACATTGGTACTGACTAAGTCGTTCCCTGAGATTTGTTTTCATGATAATCGAATGTAAAGAGTTTTATCTCTAAAAACAGTTTAGCTTATAACGCTAGTATATGGGGCATAGAGTAAGCAAAAAGAGATCGCTAGTTAATACCACTAACAAGGCTCAAATTAGCCCCACACTAACACGGTAGCATAATGAGGGTCCTTACATGCAAACCGAAGCATTGAGAACTTTGTAAGTGTATAGACAGTTTAATAAGAAGATACTTTACACAGACAGTCCACTTCGCGAATAGAGACAGTAGCCATCTTGGAAAACAGCCGCGGCCGCCTCCTCTTGCCCGTGTTCTACACTTTGCGTAACGGCTTCTGTTACATTTGGTACATTGTACAGAACATTTGCTGCAAGGCTACAGAGTTTTGCATTTGCCAGCGCTCTTTTTTTTCTGGAGATAAGAACCCGAGATGCTTATGGCGCGGGTCCAACATGCACGCAGTCATCACTGGGGATGACAACATCTCTGGCTCATTAACCTGCACACACGTATTTAGACTTTACTACATGCAAACTTTAACTTAGTGAAATAATCGTCTGGTACCTACCTTCATTCTTTCAGACAGGGAGTTTCGGACTTTAGTTTTAAACTCCACCAGAACCCTGTGCGCGTCGCCTTCGCTTTGTAGGTGTGCATTTATTAGTCCAAAGGTGATGGGATAGGTGTTTGAGATGGACACTTCCCTTTCTGCGACATAACTGTAGTTGCACACTTGAGCGCTTTTAGAGTTGGCACAACATCTTCAATAAGCTGCCCGTGCGCGTCCTTTAACTCCAAAATCTGTGCATCTTGAACTTTCGTTACAGTGCGATCTGACAGCACCGCAGTAACTGCCCACCGCTGTTCCAATAGGCGCTCAAACATATCACAGATGCTGTTCCACCTGGTTTTACAGGACTGTATTAGTCAAAAGCAGTTTCATTTGTTGTTGCTTTCTTTCAAGCGCTTTTGTTGCCACTGAGCTGTGGTTGAAATGGCTCACAAGCTTAGCAGCAGCGGAGATGACACGGTTCAAAAACAGAGAAAATCCATCATTTATAGCGAGCTGAAGCTTATGCGCAAAGCATGACACAGAATGCCAATTAACGCCTCTGTTAGCAGCCACAATGTTTTTTGCATTGTCGTGCACACAGGCAATCACTCGTCCCGTAAGAGCCCACTTTTCCACGGACTCCCTTAACTTCTCTGCTAGGTTATCAGCTGTATGGCGAACGGGCAGGGCTTCAGTTAAAAGGACGAATGATTTTAAAACCCAATCTTCGTCAATGTAATGGCTCGTAATAATTATGTAACTTTCCGTGTTTAGAGCAGTCCAGCAAAACGTAGTGATGGCATCTACATCAGGTGACTGTAGATCTTCTTTGAGCAAATCTCTTTTTGCCTCATATCGTTTTTCAATGCGGCGTGTGATTGCCGAACTCGAGGGAATGCTGTAGCGGGGTTGAACAATATTCATCGGTTCTTTAAAGCCTTCACCCTCCACCATTCTAATTGGCATCATGTCCTTTTCAATCATTCTGAAAATCCCCTGTTATGGATTCAGCTTTAGCACCACTGCACATGTTTTGCGCTAGCATCGTGGTGATGGTAGGCTGGGCGAAGGTAGGCCTACTCGCAGGCTCCGCGGCTGCCTCTCTAATGATGCCCGGGTGTTGGCTGTTGAGATGGTACAACAACGAGGTTGTACTTGAAGTATATCTAAGCACTGCATTGCAATACTTGCATTTTGCCCCGTCATTCTCGATTTTAAAGTGCTCCCACGCTGTGCTTTTCTTTGCCCGCTTCATATTAGAAAACTGGTCATGACTAATTCTTGTGGACATTACAAAGGTCTGGGAGCGCTGTGGCGGTCTCTGGTGGTGCAAAAATGTATTACAACTAAACGAGCAAAATGTTTCACTCGGTTACGCAATTTTTTACGGTTAATCGGTTAACCATGGACACCCCTAAACAATGTACATTTTCATGACTTTGGCAGGCAATTATTAAAGGCCCTTTTTACACGAGAATGCTCGCGGGTGAAAACGTAAAAATATTTTATCAGATGTGCCTTTCGTTTAGACGGCGAAGGCATTTATGGGGTTTTAAAAACACAAAAAAAGTGAAACCACCCTCCAGAGTGGAAATCTTAAAAACACTCCACCGTCGCGTTCCTGTCTAAAGGGTAAAAACGCAAAAGTCTGCTAGACAGTGAAGGCACCGATCTGCTCTCGTCGCGTACACGTTTACGTCACAGCCATGCGCCAGTCCAGGAAAATAACAACAAACATGTCGGATTGTTTCCATACGTCGGACCTTCAAGTTGCCCTAGCAGCTCAGATAAACATACAAGAGTCTTTTCAGCAGTTGTACGAAATATTCTCAGATAGTATTACTGATAGTATTACTACAGATTAGTATGTACGCAGGCGCGTGGACTTGGTGTTGTTGTGTGGCTGTGCTTCACATTGCCACCTAGCCGCCTGGAGTGCATACTACATCAAAGTCACCATATGCACACAGACCCCCCCCCCCTCCCCCCCCACAACTCTCGTCTAAACGCAGAATAAAAAGTGATAACGCAACGCCACTTTCGCGTTTTCTCTTCAGATCGTTTCTGTGTAAACATAGCCTTAGAGTCAACATGAACAAGAAATCGCTCAAAATGTATGTTCAGAATCAGCACAAACTTTATCCTTTTGCAAATCCCCTCATAAACAACAAAGTCTAGATGCGATATAAATGAGAGATTCACTGTGCAGTGCAGGACAACTTCAGTGTTTATGACGAGAGTTTTAGGGAGAGTGCAGAACGCGTAAGTGATGGCTTAAAGGTTGTATCAGCGGGGTGAAACCAAAATACATAGGTTGGAGTGGTGATGGCGCAGTGGATAAGACACATGCCTTTGGTGTGAGAGACCCGGGTTCAAATCCACTGTGAGACACCAATGTGTCCCTGAGCAAGACAGAGGCGTGCGACCTCTGAGATGTATAGCAATTGTAAGTTGCTTTGTATAAAAGCGTCAGCTAAATGAAAAAATGAATAAATAAATAGTGTTTCAACCAATCACCGACACTCACAACACCCACCCCCAGTCAGTGATTGGTTGGAACACTATTTATTTTGGTTTTGAGTGGTTGGTGAAACCAGTTGTGTTTGTGTGCAGATCTCAAAGCCTAGGCTGCCTACAGAGACACGTTTTTTTGACGGCCTGCTTATGGGGCGGGCAGCTAGCGGATCGTTAGGAAAGATTAGATGAATGTGATCATTTCTGTTTGGGCCTTTTTTGGGCCTGAAATCACTGATACAACCTTTAAAGGGAGCACTATTGACAATCTAAATATTGTTTTTCTTGCTTCTAGAGGACCAGTGGTTACGTTCACACAGTAAATTATAAAGAGTGATAAATGCATTTAAATGTGGGAGTGAATCCGCTAAATTTCAGTCCTGTGAGTCATGAAATTGCGATGATTGACATAGTAACCATAGCAACATGAGAACGTGATAATAGCAACATTTTGGCGTCTAATAATTATATGATTTTTGTCACATTTAGTTTACAATACACCTTTCAGAATCTCCCAAATGTAATTCTTATTTATTTATTAATAAGAAGGACCATAAAAAACATTGTTTCTATTTAGTACTGAAAAAGCTTTTTCACATAACAGATGTTTAATAGCCTAGTCCACAAGACAAAATACAAACAGAAAATACAAGACAAATTACTTGATTTTAATATTGAATTTGTGTGTCATACCTGAATGATCCACAACTGTTTTTTTTTTTTAAATTACATTTTTTTTAATGGTTGTTCGTGAGGAAAAATCCTCAAGCTCCTGCACATTCTTTGCTTTTCCAACATCTTCTGCTTATTTGACTCCTTAATTAAGTTACTAGCAGATTGTGAGATCCATCTTTTCGCACTGGTCTGGTGACAGCTGAGGGACTCATCTAAGTTACCGCGAAGGGTAAAGGTACTGTTATATCACCCTTTTTAATCTCGTTGAGGTTGTGTTCCTAGCCTGACTTCGTCATACTCATATTCTGGTCAGAACATGAGTCTGATACTGGTCCATAGGGCTTTGATTATGAGGCGTGTCTTAACCGAACCAGGAAAAACAACAACTCTGCACTCAATTGGATAGACCGACAACCAATCAGAGGAACGCAGTAAGTGACATATGTTGAGCAACGCATAGTTATCAAACAGAACTCTGGAAAAAGTATGAAAAAAATAAGGAGTGTTAACAATCTTTGCCGGTGTTGCAAAAAGAACTTAAGCATTCGCGGAGTAGGCCTACTTGCATGCAAACACGAAAAGCATTTTTGAAAGAAAAAATACGTTTGAGGACGTGATGATTACGTTATTGGATGGATTATCTGTCCATCATCGTATAAAGCCCGCCCTGGCAATTTGATTGGTCCGACCATTTTTTGGCTGATCATAATTACTCCTCAATGGATCGAGTCCAGACCGAACTTCCCGACCAAAAAATGTTGTGGGCGGGGTTCGGGCTGGCATCCAGGCTATTGTGTTCCCACATCGTTAGCAAGTTTGGATCGCTATCTTGAATGACTCAACTGTTGAATGAATGAGTGTCACGTCCCGCTTGTTTACTTCGAACCGGAAGACGCGCCCACTTTTGACGCAAAGCCTCATGGGACGTAGGAAACTTGTGGATAGTTTCAGCGTGGAGTCTTCTGGAGGCGAGGAGAGCAGTTCACGGTATTTCTCATCTTTACACAACCATCACACACACTTTATACAGTTTGATTAAGCGACAGACTCATTTCTGTATTGTTTTCATCGATCACAGCGATACTTGTGCGTCTTTCCTGGCGTCTTCCTCCTGAAATACACATTTAGTGCAGCAGCAGCGAGCATGAGGAGAATATGTGGAGTTCATTCAGACCTGAGAGATTTTGAGTTCTTTTGTGTTCGTTTGTGTGATTGTTTCGATGTTTGGAGTGAGAACTGTTACTGAATGTTAAGTCAAAAGTCAAAGTTTGAGATCTGTGAGTGGAATTGATAGGAATCTGTTGAATGACGGACACATAACTCGGTTTTGTATAACGTTGATTCTTTACTGGAGAACTGGATTAATCACATGTAGTTTTTGGACCAACTAACGTTACCACTGTACAGGTTTCGTGTCCTCACTACGGATTCCCCCAAAAGTACAATAGCGATTCAGATATAACTAAGAACATTATTATAATCAATGTTCTACAGAATCGATCTCAAGTGTCATTATTAAAATATACTGGAAAATAATTCTTTACATTGAGCCATATTAAATCAATAAATAAATTGATTGATCGAACATTACTGTTAATACACTTTGACATAGAACATTATAATTATATAATCTTTCTAAGTGAAGAGAAGGACGTGTAAAGGGAAGGAAGTGGGGGACTCTACTCTGTGGGCTGTGGAGACAAATGGCAGTGTGTGTGTTTGTGGTGTCCATATCTCAGGAGATCAAAGTATCTGAGGTTCTGTTTGTCTTACAAGTTTCTTGTCCAGAGAAAAAATAAATCCGCATATTTATTATATTTGAACCTTTATAAAGGGCTTTTCCCTCCTAATCGTTTTAAATATGCTTCATCTTTCATTTTAAATTCTTAAATTAGATAAATAAATAAATGGTTAATTGAATCTTTGACTCAAAATTATTCGCTCAAAACACTGAATCATTCAGAAGAAGTCGCGGTTATGTGTTTCTGTGAGATGTGTTACGGTTCTTCTATTATCTTTGTTTGGAACTATTTTCGCTGCTGAAATGGAACAACAGTATCGTGTCTAAAATGTAAGTGATTTAGGGCAATATTCATTACTTGTTACGTTCCACATACGTTTTTGTATTTTTCTTTTTTCCTATTGTGCTTTTGTTTCTGTATGTTATTCTTAGGTTGTGATCATTGGCTGTCCATCAGTTACTGTACGATAAATAGATAGACAGAGACAAATGCTTAGAAGTGTAATTTATTATAAAAACAACTCCGTAATTGATATGTTTTTTATTTTGGCAGATCAGCTCCTCCCACTGCAATCACATCATCAGTGAAGCTCCTCCCACTGCAATCACATCATCAGTGAAGCTCCTCCCACTGCAATCACATCATCAGTGAAGCTCCTCCCACTGCAATCACATCATCAGTGAAGCTCCTCCCACTGCATCATCACATCATCAGTGAAGCTCCTCCCACAGTAATTCCCCTATAAATGCTGTAAATTCCCATCAGCTACAAGTGAAGACGAGCATCAGAGCATCAGGAAGAGCTGAAATCTGCAAGACTGAGTTTATTAAAGAGGACAGTGAGAACACGAGTGATCCAGAACCTGCAGAATGAAACACACTGAAGATCCTGAAGAACAGACAGGTTGGTATTTATTCTTCATTCATTCATGATGCTGGAGAACATTCATGCTAGAAACATTCAAGCACTTCATCACATTTAGATAAACAGTTCAACTATGAAATAATACAGAATAGGGGTGTCACGATTCTCCAAATCCTCGATTCGATTACATTTTCGATTCTAAGGTCACGGTTCGATTCGATTCTCGATTTTTACATTTATTTTTTTTAAGCACAGTTTGCGATGCCATTTTAGACTAGACTTTTATGTAATATAATATATGACCTTTGTTCGCAATGTACCACACTACATTGTCAAATTTAAAACATTTATTAACAAAATAATTTTACAATAACTTATATCTTCAGTCAATTAGAAACTTAAGCAAAATAACCTGCCATGTATTTTCTCTTTTGTAACTGCAGTCTTATTCACAGAAGATGACATTCAAGTTCACAACAAAACAAACGAGGTATAACAGATAAATATATGTTTTCCTTGCTTTACCTCGGTCTTAAAGTACAAACATGACTGTGAAAAATATTAGTATTTAATGTAGAATTTAATTAAATGCATTTATGATGAAATTACAACATTTTCGTTTCATGTTCATTTTGACCACGAACTGTGCGCTGTCGCTTTAACTCGGCGCGTGCAGCAAAAATAGACTAGGTGCGGAAATGAACGACACTCGTCTCATTCGTGGAGGTGGAGAATCAAGTTATTTGTGACATGCTAGATTTATTGTATAAAGATTTATACTGTTCTGAGTCTGCTGTTTTTGTCAATTTAAAGTTTTAATTTAAAAAGTGGAAGAATGGTACACGCACTGACGCACATACAGTAGCAGAGCTTGCAAAGTGTGGCTTTTTTGAAGCGCGAACTTTGAACGCGAATGTGAACGTTGTCAACATAACTCACTGGAAATCAGAAATACTCCCACTGTCCCACACCGGCGGTGGAGGAAAGAGGAGGTCAGAAGTCCTGTCGATGGGTCTCCTGCATCTGCAGCCATGCTATCTTTTGACTGGCTGTAACTGAGGTAGAGGACTCGCAGCACTTCAACGCTGTTTTTTTCCGCTTTGCAAACCGACTGGACGTGACATGGGGGCGTGGCAGTATCGACGATTCCATTTTTGAATTCGATTATCGAGATTGTGACTTAATTTCGATCGATTTCGATTTAAAATCGAAATCGTGACACCCCTAATACAGAATGTTCTGGGGTTTTTTTTTATACAAATGGTCAGTAAAGGGAGATTTCATATTGTCAACATCAGGTCAAACTAAATCTAAATATTTTAACTGTTTTATTTTACATTTATTTGATATATGGTTTACAATTTGTAACAACGTTAACAGAATTTTAGTCATTTTCAATATAGTTTACAAAATTTCTTTATGAATAGTCAGTAAACACCAAGTTACTGATAAAGTCGTATTTGTCAAATATCATACAAGTTATTCATAATTAGAGATTCTTCATACAGTAACCTTGGTAACGGGGTTGATGAATACAGTCAATGCTACAGTTTGTGTAAAAACTGAGAGAATGGATTGAGATTATTCTCTTGTCCTCCCATCATGCAGTAGAAAGAGCCCAGATGATGTCACTTCCGGTGTGTCAGGAGTAACACAGGGTCTGCGTTCCAGTCCAAAATCATTATGCCCTTCACTTGCTAACTTCCCTCCGTCTCGTTCACTCGGATGTACGTCATTGCTTACGTTGCATGAGTGCCACTTCTGGCGGAAACTGCAATGGGCTGAACTGGAACGTCCTAAGCCCTTGATCACTAGGAATCAGCTATGGAGTTGATTTATTATTATTTTTTTTATTTCCCTTTAAAGATGTGTTTAATGAAGCATTCAAATGTATATAGGTGTGTTTGGGTTGTTTTATATATAAAAAATATATAATTAATATTAGAGTTGTTTTTGGTGGTGGTGATTAGACGACATCTGCGGTGACGTCACAATCGGGTTGCATTGTGGGACATATAGTGCCTGAAGTGTACATATGAAGTAGACTCGCTCCCTCGGTCTAAATCGAGGGAACGAGTGTCTGTCCATATAAACTTCCCTCGTCCACTTCACGAAGTGGAACGCACTTCAAAATGGCGGCAGGGATTCCCCTGAGGGGAAGTGCTTAGGGAGGTTCGCAAGTGCGTGTCTAAAAGTGGACTGGAACGCAGCCCTGGTTGAGTGAAACATGTAGGACACAGATAATGCTAATAAATATATTTAATTTAAAGCTAGTTAAAGCCGTGGCCACTCTACACTTTGAGCGTGTGAAATAACACTGCAACGGTCGTGAAATGACGTCACATTCTGCGGAAGCTTTTTTACAAACATTAATTTAACGTATAATCAAATAATAATAAGTTACATTTAAAATAAACAATCCACTCCACTTGAATGCTAAACACTTGTGTTATTTCTCACAGGGTTATTCACTTGAGCTTGTGTTTCTGGTAGGGATGCAAATTATCGATTAATTCATTAATTGATTGACCTTATCGATCGATTAACGATTAACTGATAAGCGGCTATTTTCCTGAGAATGTACATTTCTTCTCACGGTATCAATAGTGTCTTTAACATAAAAAGCAAAATATTGCTTATATACTGATTACTGAATAAAAATGCATGTTATATTGCTCAAATGATGTTTTATTGTAACAGTTGGGATACGGTACAGAATGGCATTTATGTAGTTTAACAAAATAAATTATGCACAGAAAATTAAAATGCATAAAAAAAATAATTGTGCACTGGCTCACCTGTTGCAAACATTAAGCAACATAAAATAAATGTTAAATAATCTATATGGGTAGGCTTAGCCTAAACTATATTAAGTCTACATAATAATCTATCTGGTAAAAATACTTGAAAAACTTAAAGGGTACCTATTATGGCATTTAAAATGTTCCTAATAATGTTCTGGGAGTCCCCAACAACAGTTTTACATGCATGCAATGACAAAAAACACTTTTGTTGTCTTATAATATGCATTTATTTTTAGCTGATTTGCTCACCGACTCCCTAATGATTCGTTTGACGACTCATTTGTCCAAACCCCTCCTTTGCGTGACGCTAATCGGCGGTGATTGGTCAGATGACGCAGTCAGTTATATTTTGCGTTAGCCCAAAGCTTAAAGGGTTAGTTCACCCAAAAATGAAAATTCTATCATAGTTACTTACCCTCAAGTTGTTCCAAACCTCTATGTGTTTATTTGTTCTGCTGAACACAAAGGAAGATATTTGGAAGAAAACAGATCTCATTCCCCATTGACTACCATAGTAGGAAAAAATACATACTATGGTAGTCAATGGGAATGAAATCTGTTTTCTTCCAGATATCTTCCTTTGTGTTCAGCAGAACAAATAAACACATAGAGGTTTGGAACAACTTGAGGGTAAGTAAACTATGATAGAATTTTCATTTTTGGGTGAACTAACCCTTTAAACATATTGATAAAGCACTGCAGTACTACAATACGCTTCACATAATTTCACATATTTCAAAAAACAAAAAAAATGACATTGGAGACCTAGAAGCTGCTGAGCGTAACTCTCACACTCTCACACACACACGCACGCACGCACACACACACACATAAAAGCAACAATTATTAATAGTACTTACAGGTTGTGATTCGGAGGAGGAAGCTGATCCAAATAAACTTGGTATTGAACGTTCCTTCAGTATCAGGCGACTCGCGAATTCACACTTGAAAGCATTTGTGTTTGTGAAGCGATCGTCATTAAAATAACGCGAACACAGTACAAGGTTCGGCTATACTTGTGTGGTATAGTTGTAAATATAAACTCTAGCCACTGAGTCTTCACATGCTTGTCCCTGGGCAGTGAAAAAAAAAGTTTGCTTTTGATTCGCACTTCAGAACAGAGTCTCGTCGACATGAGGTTTCACTGTTTTCTCTGTCTGCTCGGCGCGCGCACTGAGTGGGCGTGTCGAATTCAAATAACTTGTACAAGTGATGTACGAAACTTAGAGAAAATGCATCGTTCGTCTATCGATTCATATCAGCGACTCAGAGTCGACTCTTACTTTTGAGAGACAATAACTTTGTATACGGTGAACTTTCATATTTAATACTTTGCAGGATTTTTTTGTTCAGTTAGATCTATGTTACACACTACATGAAAGGTAATTTTCAAAATTCCATGATAGGTACCCTTTAAACATTAGCAGCAGCACTTATTGAGTGCTTGGTCTGAGAAAGGTAACAGTAAGATTACTAGACCTGGAAACTTCAATTTTCACAAATTCCCATGATCGATCGTAATTTAAATTAACGATCAATTATGCGTCTGCTGCAGTGCATATGGCCAACAGCATGACAGGGTTTGCTCAAAACGCTATGTTCCTCACCAAATGAGAATGGTTTTTAATCCAAATAAAGGGCTAGTAGGATTGTAAAAATGTTTCGATGTGAATGATAATTAAATTAAATTAATTATTTAATAATCAAATATAACGACTAATACGTCACCAACGTATTGTCACCAACGCCGCCTCAGATGCGTGCTTGTCAGAATGTGTTGTAGACGTGCACTGAAAACGGCAACTAAACCCAATGAATTCACAACGATTTAATAAAATAGTGTTCTCATGTTATGTAATATGACAGTCCCAAATTAATCATCGTTATTATTAGTCGGGCATTCTGCTTGAGTGGCGCACGCTGAATGAATAACCGTTGAGCACTTTGCTAGCTCGTTATTTAACTCAAAGAAACGCATCCTATATGAGATTAGTCAGATACAAAATAAACATAATATTACAAATTATATCTTCACAAAATTACGTGAATGCACAAGTGAACTTGAACTAAGTTACGCACCATTCAGAATGATCATGTTGTGGACGAGCTCTTCCTGGAGCAAATAAGCGACACGGCAACTGAACCCAAATAATTCACAATGTTTTATTACACTATTGTTCTCTTTATTATGTTATGTAATATGACAGTCCCAATAGTCATTATTAGTCGTGCATTGCCGTTTGAGCTGCGCGCGCTAAAGATCACACTTCAATTCTTAACCAAATGCATCCAATATGAGATAAATCAGATATAGATAAGCGTACACAAAATAAACTATTACAACTTACATTTTCACAAAACAAAATGCTGTGAATGCACACGCAAACTTAGTCATAGTCCCAAACATAACTCCGGCGTGCTCGCTTGTGTTTCGCGGTTGAGCAGCACGCACGCGCATGAAGACCTGCTTAATCGATGATCGATAAGTTTGATCGATTAATGTATTATCGACAATTAATCGATCGTCGATTAATCGTTTGCATCCCTAGTTTCTGGTGTCCCACTTTCACATGCGTATGAATGGAAGTCTATGGAAGGAAAAGTCTAGTGCCATTAATAATTAAAACATTTGAGTAAAATAAGGCAAGGCAAGTTTATTTGTATAGCACATTTCATACACTATGGCAATTCAAAGTGCTTTAGAAAGGAATAAAAATAATCACAAAATAAAAGCAAGGAAAATCAAAACAGTTTTTCCAACCCATACAGAAATGTAATATATGTAAATATATGTAAATTACATATATAATGTCAGTGCCCATGTATGTCTGCTGCCTATATGAGAATATATGTAAAATTCATATATGTAAAATACATAGACATATATGAAACATATATTTCAAAATATAGCAAAAATGGCCGTTTTCATGTAAGTGCCATATATTTTCCCGTATATGCACATAAATGTTAAATATATGTAAGACGCATATATGTATACATGCATATATGTACTTATTTCCATAGTACATACTTTCACTTATATTAGGGATACATATATGTATACATGCATATATGTACTTATTTCCATAGTACATACTTTCACTTATATTAGGGATACAAATATAATGTACTGTTTTATATCATATACACTCTCAGAAAAAAGGTACAATTTTGTACCAAAGGTACAAATCCTTGTCACTGGCTCTGTGTACCTTTTTGTGTACAACCAAAATGTACCTTTTGTTTCTTTGTACAATGTTGTACTTTTATCAAAGGTACAAATTTGATCCTTTAAGGTACCACCTTTGTACCTTAACTGTGTCAAATTTGTTCCTTCGAAAACTAAGGCTATTTTCCTATCGAATAACGCACATTCAACAACTGAATCCAAAAGGCATCAATTTAATCAGTTCTGCAAATACATATGAACGTTTGAATACTTTCTTTCCAACTTACAGTAAAGTATTTCTTTGTGTAAATACATCAAAGACTTTACAATACAATAAAGCCTTCGCAAAATTAACAGAATATCACTTGAAAAAGATTTGAAAGAATTAAAAGTGCAATTACAATAAAATGTTACAGTACATCAAATATATTTTCTCATCTACAACAAAGCTAGACTTTTGTTTTGTTTTTCACTTTTCACACAATACCTCTGCATTTATTTAACTAAACGCCATCCTCCACCCCAACTGCTCAGCAATTTCAGAACCCTCCATAAATACACAAGATTCTCCTCTCACTGAAGACACGTCCAGTCAAGACGGTCCCAAAATCTGCACAGTGGATTGTGATGTAGCTGGTTCTTCCTGAACAAAATGAAGAATCAGTATTAGAAAAGACAGAAGTAAATTGATTATATTTAAACTCCCATGACGAGCTAAAATTTGGCCTCTAGACTTAAAGGGATAGTTCACCTAGAACTGAAAATTCTGTCATTTACTCGCCCTCAAGTTGTTCTAAACCTGTTTGAGTTCTTTAAAAATTAAACAGTTGATGGGCCCTATTGACTTCCATAGAATTTGTTGCTATTTTCTATTTTATTCAAACTATGGAAGTCAATGGGGCCCATCAACTGTTTCATTGTTTGGGTGAACTACAAATCCTGCAACATCTCATTTGGCATCCATGTACTGTGCTTCTATAACAGGTTTCAGCTTAGCCAACCTCAACACATTGGACAATTTTGCTTAAAGGGTTAGTTCACCCAAAAATTAAAATTATTTAGTTAATTACTCACCCTTATGTCATTTCACACCTATAAGACCTTTGTTCATCTTTGGAACACAAATGAAGATATTTTTAATGAAATTCTGAGCTTTCTGTGCCTTCATTGGGAGAAATGCAACTAACACATTCAAGGCCCAGAACGATAGGAAAGACATCATTGAAGTAATCCATGTGACTGCAGTGCTTTAAACCATTTTATGAAGCAATGCATGTGCTTTGTTTTTTGCACAAAAAAACCCCACCACAACTTACCACTTTATTTACAAAATTACTAACCAGTAGCAATGCAATCCATTAGGGAGAGCACTACGACACATGCGTATTGTGTTGACTCAGGACCGGGTGTTGTTCCGTGAATGTGCTTTAGATAATATAATTTTGTAAATATAGAGGTAAATTATGTTTTTTTTAATTATCGCAAAACAAAGCACTTGCATCGCTTCATAAAATTGAGGTTAAACCACTGGAGTCACATGGATTACTTTACTGGTGTCTTTACTACCTTTCTGGGGCTTGGATGTATTAGTTGCGCAGGCTACAAGTGGAGGAACAGAAAGCTCTTGGAGTTTATAAAAAATATCTTTATTTGTTTTCTGAAGATAAACGATGGTCTTACGGGTTTGGAACGACACGAAGGTGCATAATTAATGACAGAATTAAAATTTTTAGCTGAACTATACCTTTAAGGAATCCTGGAAACAGATTTAATCAACCACAGCATGCCGACCCATTTCTGGAAGAACTGAAATGCAGATAAGAAAACAACAGTTTTACCAACAAAAAAAAAAACTTTCTGCATTTTTACATTTTCCACAAAAAAACAGTTTTAAATGATTCACTTAAAGCTTCATTTAAAATACCCAGAAGAGTAAAATGTTAGCTGCAGCCCTATTTTACAGTTTTACTCTCCATACTTTGCACTTCTATAATATAAGCTTGTTCCCACATTTGAGAAATTGTGTTTACACAAAAATATTGCTTTAACTTTAGAATAATTTCAGAACGGCCATTGTGAACAGGATTTGTAATGCACTCTTGAATGTGCAAAGTAGAGCTAGGGCTACTGTATGGTGAAAGACAAGATTTTCACTAAAAATAACAAGACAAACAAGTCCCATGGACAATATTTTTAGTAAATAAAGGGTTAGTTCACCCAAAAATGGAAATTCTGTCATTAATTATTCACCTTCAAGTAGTTTCAAACCTGTAAGACTTTAGTTTATCTTTGGAACACAAATGAAGATCTTTTAATGAAATGGGAAAGTTTTCTGTCCTTCCATTGACAGCTATGCAACTAACTGTTCTGACCCTAAATTTGGACTAAACAGTTCGATTCAAATTATTTTACGATCTTTTTAGTATGGTAGCATACAGAAATGTAATATGGTAAAAAGCTATGTAATATATAAAATGGCAATTTATTTCTTATTTAAATTGGCATTTTCCATACCATATGTGCAATGTTTGGGTGACAATTCAAATTCAATACTATAAATTAAATTAGCCATTTCTTACACTTGTTTAACATATAATTTAAACATATACATTTAAAATTTGTACAAGTTGCACAATTAAAATTAAAATGTATTACAAAAATGATTAGAGATAATTCACCCAAAAATTAAAACTCTTTCATTAATTATTCACCCTCATGTCTTTCCAAACCTGTAAGACTTTCTTTCATCTTCAGAACACAAATGAAGATCTTTTTAATGAAATCGAGAGCTTTCTGTCCCTCCACTGACAGCCTAAGCAACTAAAACTTTGATGCTTCAAAAAGTTCATAAAGAGATAGTAAGACCAATCCATTTGAATTGAGCAGTTTAGTTCAAATTTTCGGAAGAGACATGATTGCTTTATATGATGAACAGATTTAATTTAGTCTTTTCTTCACATTTAAACATTGATTAGCGAACATAAACAGAAGCTCAACCGAACATGCTTGACACGTGAGAACAAACCTCTTTCTCAAACGTGCTGCTCAACACACGAGAGTGAACCTCATTTGTTCTCGCATGTCAAGCGAACAAGCTTGAGCTTCCGTTTACCGTTTCTGATGTGTGAAGTGATGAATACTTATATGTGAATAAAAGCCTAAATTCAACCAGTTCATCATAAAGGAAGTGATCATGTCTTCACAAAATTTTGACTAAACCATATGGATTAGTTTTACGATCACTTTATGAACTTTTTAAAGCGTCAAAGTGGTAGTTGCTTAGCTGTCTATGGGGGTCAGAAAGCTCTCAGATTTCATTATTAAGATCTTCATTTGTGTTCCAAAGATGAACGAAAGTCTTACGGGTTTGAAACGACATGAGGCTGAGTAATTAATGAAAGAATTAAATTTTTTGGGTGAACAATTTTGCCCTTTAACATGTTCAAGCTAAAATTGTAGCAAAATTATAATTTTAAATGCTATTTTTCTTAACCGCACTCACACTCACAGTTAAGACACTTACGACTGCATTTTTGCAATACCCGCAATTAACGTAGCAAAATTCAATGTGGATTTAAAAAAAGGATTCTGAGCCGATCAAAGCCCCGCCCTGTCAATCACTGCATAAAGTGCCTTAACTTTGAGTGTAAATGCAAGTAGGAAAAATAACTTAAATTATCATTTTGCTATAATATTTGCTTGAACATGTTAAACATCTAATTTCTGGAATACATTTTAATTGTAATTTTTAAACTTATAAAATGTTCAAATGTATGTTTTAATTTTATGTTAAAGCTAGTGTAGTAATGCCAATTTATTATATTATTAATTTAGAATAACTGTTTTGCTCCAGATGTTGCACATGTATAATATGTAAATATAAAAACAGAAATACATTGCCATTTTACACATTGCTTTGCCATTTTGCATGTTACATTTCATTTTTTGTGAATATACTTTCAATTAAGTGACAGAAATCTTTCAGATTTCATTTGAAGTGCAGTTTTACTGTGCTTTATCAAGATTGACATCACTGTCATTATGGCAAACATTTTGTCTTAGCCTAGGAATAAAAATTCAACCTCATCAGAAAAAAGAATGTCACAAGATTAAGATTAATAATCTTAACAAATAACCCATTGTACTGATACTTGCCTCACAGCTGAGGATGAAGTCAGACTCTCAGATGTGTGATGATCAGTGAGACCAGGCAGTTTTTCCCAGCATCTTCATGATCTAAAAATCAAAGACACATTTGCTGAGTTTCAACAAAGTTCTATGATAAAATTAATGACATGTGACTTAGGGCAGAATCAGGTAATCGCATTCATTTAAACACAATGTGATAAACTATCTGTGCACTGTTCGGTGGCATTCAATCACGTTGTTCAACAACGGCATAAAGTATTGTGGACTAATGTAAAATACACCAACATGGCACCTCTGGTTGAGCATTCATTTACAACAATTACGTATTAAATGTTTAACTTACGACGACACAGAAACTCAATTGATTTTAAATATATTTGCAGACGGCTAATATCACCGACTGGATTCGTACATCAAGCTATTTACACTCGCTATTGTCATGTTGAGTAGCTGTAACGTTTTATACATTTTTTTAAATTGGTTAAACATAAACATAAAACCCACCTTTGCGAGTCCTCTTATCCTTGTCTTGTATTTCGAGTCCAGCCTCTAAAGTTCTTCTGACGATAAAGAGGGCAGCCATGGTTGTGGTGGTCCGCGCTCGTGCTGCTAATCGGCTTCCCGCTCTCCGGTCTATTTGAAAATGCAATAACGGCTGCAGCGCCAATCAGTTCATATGTTGTTGTGCCTAATAGCAAAGTTAACATTTATAGTGGATAATGGAGAAAAAACGTCATAATGTACACGCGATGACTTATACTAGTCAATAATTATATTAAAAATATAAAAAAGTGTAACGTTAACTTTATACATATCAAATGGCTAAAAATTTTTGGTGCAAAGCTAATTTAACTCGCTAAATAAGTGACTGAAACCTTTTTATTTTCGACTTGTGAACTAAATATAAACATAAAAGGTCAGAACTCACCTTTAAATGTCGTATTCTACAAGTTTGATAAGTTTGATATTTAAAATAAACTCGACCGCGCTGCAGTCGTGTAACGTTAGTCTGCTTCCCGTTGTCAGTTTGGAAATTCGGTAGCCGAAGCGATTTCAGCCAATCAGCGTCTTGTTGCTATGCCAAATACTCAACACATCAACCAATCATGAATGAAACAGTAATTTGGCCATCACTGTGATGTGAGAAGAAAAGTACCTTCATTTCCTAAAAGGTACCAAACAGACAGTCAGATGTTTTTGTACCATTAAAGGTACTATTATTGAAAAGGTACAAAACTGTTCTTTGAGGAACAATATTTGTACTGTGTACATTTTTTTTCTGAGAGTGTATTTGAATACCTTGTAATTAAATGCCTATATAGTTGGAGATGCTGTGTCTGTATATACCAAATATAGTATTTTTAATACAATAATGCAGTTTTTCTTTGTCATTTTTGACAAAATCCACAAAGTACCATAACCATATGCCACAGCTTTAAAAATGCATCAGTATCACATCCATGTATGTTTACATACATTTATTAAATATGTGTAAAACAAATATGTATGTCACATATTTATACTTAATGTTGTCCATATATGTGAGAAACCAATACTATACTGTAATATATGTAGATATATGGTATCATATATGGATGAACTCAAATATTTTCTTCACATGTTTGGACACATAAATGTTCATATATGTTGCAGGCATATATTGTGTTCTCAGATAAGTCAAATATATGTATAGATATATGTTATAGGCATATATTGTGTTCTCAGATAAGTCAAATATATGTATAGATATATGTCATACTATTTAAAATATAAGTACATATATGGCCATATATTACATTTTTGTATGGGAAATGCTTTATAGAAAGGAATTAAAATAATCACACTATGGCAATTCAAAGTGCGTTGCATAGAAAATAAACAAAATAAAAGCAAGGGAAATTAAAACAGTTACAAAAGGAATTAGATAAATTATACAGTTATTACCAAATTGGTAAGAGTAAAATGAATTTAAGTAGTAAAAAGATGATACATAGAATACACTTCTCATCTGGCAATCTTATTTTGCATATAGTTTTACTCTTAAAAAACAGACATATAGTCTGTTAGGGGTCCAACGGTTCACAAAATTCACGGTTCGGTTCGATACGATACACTGGTGTCACGGTTCGGTATGTTTTCGATACAGCAAAAAGAAAGAAATGCCAGAGAAATTTCCTTGATTTTAATGTTTTTATTTTTATTAAAACTAACATCATAAAGTATTTTTTATTTTGAGCAATGATGGAGCTGTACTTGACTCTTCTTAGGAGCATATCAAACAAAAACAGCTCTTTCGAGAAAAAAAAAAGAAATGTAATATTGTAGTAGTTATAAACAAAGGTCGAAATAAAACCGACGTAACGTTACTTGAAAGCATTATAGCCTACTATTCCTGCCAAACTTCCATGGTTACAGTGAGTGTTACCACAGTAAATCCATGGTGATGTTGCTGATCTGTGGACACTGGATAGTTCATTCATGGCACAATGTTTCTTCCTGGTTTCCACGTCAGCGCTGTTTGATCCGTTAATAACAGAGAAATGTGAATGCTTCTCACTAGATCTCGCAGTGATGTTATCACTTCAGTGGCGAATTCAAATGCTTTCTGTACTGGATCTCTTAGCGCTGTCGTCGCTTGATCAAGATCGGCTCGCGCTGCATTGGTCCAAACTGATAAATGGTCCGTCAACCACACAATAACGAGTAGCGCCAGGGCTCCAGACTAACTTTTCCACTGGTTGCACTGGTGCTACCAACTTTCTCAGTTGGTCGCACCAGCATATGATTTGGTCGCATTTTTTTTTTTTATGCTAAAGCGTGATCTTTAGCGCGCGCAGCTCAAATGGCAATGCACGACTAATAATGACTATTGGGACTGTCCTATTACATAACATTATAAAGAGAACAATATTGTAATAAAACATTGTGAATTATTTGGGTTTAGTTGCCGTGTCGAGTTGTTCCAGGAAGAGCGCCGTCCACAACATGAGTAGTTCTGAATGGCACGCAAGTAACGTTATTAGTTCAAGTTCACTTGTGCATTCACGTCATTTTGTGCAGATATAATTCGTAATATTATGTTTATTTTGTATATATCTGATTAATCTCATATAGGATGCGTTTCTTTGAGTTAAATAGCGCGCTATCAAAGTACTCAACGGTTATTCATTCAGCGCGCGCCGCTCAAGCAGAATGCACGACTAATAATAACGATGATTAATTTGGGACTGTCATATTACATAACATGAGAACCACTATTTTATTAAATCGTGGTGAATTCATTGGGTTTAGTTGCCGGTTTCAGTGCGTTGTTCCAGGAAAAGCACGTCCACAACAGTCACATTCTGACGCACGCATGAGGCGGTGTTGGTGACACGTTGTATTAATCGTTATATTTGATTATTAAATAATTAATTTAATTTAATTATCAATCACTCCGAAACATTTTACAATCCTACTCTCCGTTAATGTCTATGGCGAGTCACCAGGCACTGGGCAACTCCGCAGCCGAGCCGACCCTGGGATAAAATAGTCCGAATATAAACACTTATTATAGGCGTACCGTAGTGATTCAGTTCAGGATAAGGCAAAAACACGGTTTGGAAAATGGATTCATGATGTACTCGTTCATTTTGAACATAAGTTATGGATGCAGCAGCTGCTAATACAACGCCGTTTTCTGTTGCACATGCGTGAATTTAAAGGTCCAATATGTAAGAATTTTGTAATAAAATATCCAAAAATCACTTGCACAGTGTGATATATTTCCTGCAGTTGTGTACTTACAATATCCCAAAAGTCTGCAAAGATTTTTTATTTCAGAGAAATTCCAATTTTAAATAAGTGGCCGTCCGGGAAAAAAAGGTCGCCTGTCAATGATGCAATATCCGCAATATCCGCGCTATCCTCGGTTTCCGCTCGTACTGCCATATCCATGACGTGTACCATGGCGACAGACTGGACAACTGCGTAGTGCGTACGTTTAGCGGCACGCAGATCTTGTTTCGTTCAAACATAGACCATGGCAAGCAGACTTTGGGACAAACAAGGAGAACTAAAATGAGGATCAATCAACGTGTGCCGTTTTTGAGGTGCCGAGAGCTCCACGTCCGCAACTAACTTGGACTTAACAGAGCTTCACGAGTCACGACTTGACAGCTTTATTAGACAGGTGAGCAAATGTACATAAAACAAATCAATGTTATAACGTTAGCTCAACATGATGAAATGTTAGAATATGGTCAGATATGTTATTCTAATGTTGATCTAGCTTACCTTGCTAGTTTCGTATAGCAAACGAACTAACACGTAGAATAACATTATAACTTTCAAAACACATTTAAATGCCGTTTAGTGTGATAATGTAATGTTAGACCAAGTGAAGCAGCGCTGCGTTACCTCACAAGTTTAATTCATCTAATAAACTGACCTGTGTGAGTAACGTTAAATTCCAGCACTTGCGGTTAGTTCGTAGAATTAAATGTCCTTATTCCTTTCTATCTGCGTAACTACGCGTGTGTAGTGTCTCTTTAGCAATCGCGACCTGCTTCATATCACTGTAATGTTAAAAAACATGAATGTTTGCACTCATCCATTAAACATTATTAGATCTATCAGCTTGACAGCAGTCCATCATTCAGCTGTCACGCGTCATAACAACGCTTGTTATTGTTGGAACTGCGCTCTTGTAGGGGTGCACGATATTGACAAAAAAGTGATATTGCGATATCGATAATGAATATTGCGATATCGATATTAATTTCGTATTTTAACGTATGTAAACTAAAAAGTTATGGGAAAGCGCAGCAAAAAAGAATTAAATAAACAATTTCCTTACAACATAATGATTTTTCAACTGACAGTCATATTGGACTGGTACAACTGAAAAATAAATAAATAATAAATAAATAATAACCATGTCCAAGAACAGAACATGTTTTTATGGTTGTATGTACACTACAGTGTAAAAAACAATAATAAAGAGCAAGTCTACAGAACACACTAGCCACTTCATGCGTTTCTGTGATGGATAGCTTATCCGATCGTAAAAAAAAACGCATTCGAGACGGATTGAATCGATCGCTGAAACCACTTCAGAGAAGGTCTGGCGCATTCAGACGAAACTGGACAATAAATGCATCTCGTTGTTGAAACCACATTTGTAAATCTTACTACTCCCAAAAGCTAAAAATAAACGTTGTAGAAAGTGTTACAGGCACATGTCATGTTATGGCCAATTATGACGGCGGCGCGCAACTGCAACACGCATCACGCAGGGTGAGCAGCTGCATTCTTCATCAAGCCAACGCGCAAACTATCGCAAATCAAAGTGAATAGACGTCGCAGACCTTTAACTTTATAAAAGTAAATAACGAAATTATCTTAAGGGGCTGTTGCCGTCTCGTCTTATTGCGTTATTTGATTTGACATTTAGCTGATGATCGTAAATGCGCTCAACTGTTGCTTTCTGTGACGTGCACTCCACATCGCAGGAATTGCAGATCGGTTATATCTGTTTTGCAAAAACACATTTATGTGACCAGGTGTAAAAGGAATATATCAGATAGCTATCCGATCAGAGAAAACACATGAAATTGGCAGGTGGCCTGATGTTTATGCGCTGGTGTGCGTCGACTGTGTGGTAGTAGAGCAAGGGAGAAGTGAGAGAGTGACGGCGATTAGCTTTGGAGCGAGTAGCGACTCTACAGTCATATTAAGAAAAACGAAGTGTCTCCCCTGTTCTTTCTGACCACTATGGGAAATCTGTAGCATGAAAAGTTAACCCTCTCATTGATTTCATGTTTATGGAGAAGGAGAATCAGGAAATGAGTCGGGGGAAATGCAACGGTGCATGTCGGACCGGACGCATCAAAATATTGCATAAATATCGCGAGACTTTCGATATTGATATCGAGCAACGTGATATCGCGATAACGATATTGATTCGATATATCGTGCACCCCTACCCTCTTGTGGCGAAAAAATCGTACATATTGTATCTTTAACTGAGGAGTACATGATCATGCACTCGCACACATGCGACCACATCAAATTTGAACTTGCACGTTCTCAAAAAATGGTCGCATATGCAATCTGGAAGCCTGAGCGCAGTTTCGTTCCGCTTTCATTACGTTTGCTATTTGATGTTGGGCAATGTTGTGGTCGCGCCAGCGCGCGCTTGCCACGCGCCCACATTTGAAATAACGAAATTTCCAAATAACGAATGTCAGTCCATTACAATAATCCACCCTGCTGGTGATGAAAGCATGCACAAGTTTCTCTAAGTCTTGACTGGAAACAAAGCATCTAATTCTTGCAATATTTTTGAGATGATAGTATGCTGATTTAGTTATCGCATTGATATGACTACTGAATATAAGGTCTGACTCTAGAGACACACAGATATTCCTGACTTGATGTTTAGTTGTTTGACCATGTGGAGGAAATTGAATATGTTCTATATGTTTGCATTTTCTTATATTCATAGAATCTTAGAAAACATGATGGAACTGTTATAATCTCTTATGAATGTATACATGGCTGGGACAACAATTTGTGTGTGACTAGTTTATGACCGAGACAGAGGGTCCTCACTCAAGGATAGTATGATAAACAAATCTAACAAAGAGTTAATTCTGACTGGGACATATCTTTATTTAGCCTAGGGAAATAACCTTGGGATAGTCAGGACTAAAGGAGGGGGATGCCCTCGTCTCATTGTCCCACTCTTCAGCCACTCTGTGTGACTGTACGACTGCTGGCGTTTTCTTGCAAGAAAATAAACCTTATCAAAGACTATTGAAAATGTTGGTCTCTTATTCAGTGATAAAAATTGTTTGCCACCACAACCCCTAGCATTAAGGTATGCATTCAACTTGAGAACTTCATCTTGGTTTCCAAAGAAAGTTTTGGCACATCCAACAGTTTACTTCCTCAATGCATTGGCACAGGGAGTCAATGGGGCTGTAATCGTTAGGCGATAGGGCTAAGTAGAGCTGTGTGTCGTCTGCATAGCTGTGGTAAGAGATTCGGTTCTTTCTCATTATTTGGCTCATTGGGAGCATATACAGGTTGAATAGGAGTGGCGCAATTATTGAGCCTTGAGGGACTCCGCATGTCATGGACGTCCACTCAGACTTATGGTCTCCTATACTCACATAATAACCTCTCCCTATCCCAGAAAGCCCGAACCAGTTTTCCAGCCTGTCATGTATGTCGTGATCGACAGTGTCAAATGCAGCACTGAGGTCGAGTAGTACCAGCACTGATAATTTGCCTTTATCAGTATTTAAGCGAATATCATTTATTATCTTTATGAGCGCTGTCTCTGTGCTGTGATGCGATCGAAACCAGATTGAAATTGTCAAGTATCATTTGAGATTAAGAATTTGTTCAGCTGATTGAAGACAACTTTTTCAATGACCTTGCAAATGAAATGAAGA
Organism: Chrosomus eos; assembly: GCA_036326025.1. Lineage (NCBI taxonomy): Eukaryota > Metazoa > Chordata > Actinopteri > Cypriniformes > Leuciscidae > Chrosomus > Chrosomus eos. The sequence goes on from CM070821.1 coordinate 387,798, forward strand.
TTTGATATTGGTCTGTAATTGCTCAATATGTTGCTATCCAGATTGCTTGCTATCCAGATTTCAGGAGGGGCTCTGTAGTTTTAAGAGAAGTGAGGCATTTACCACTCCTAGGAGATCTGCTTCTAAACAGTTTAACACACTTTTGGAAAAGGAAGTGGAGATTTTGTCGAGTACAGGTTGATGTTTTTAGGTACTGTATTTTCCGCACTATAAGCCGCACTTAAAAGCCTTTAATTTTTCAAAAAACGACAGTGCGCCTTATAATCCGGAGCGCCTTATATATGGATCCATTGGTTGAATTAATATTCGAATGTGGAAGAATGCGCCCGCAGTTTGCGAGTGGCAAAATTCTGAAGCTTAAATGTAAAACGCATTTTGCAGCTGCACATCTAGCACAGTGACTGTCTGGCTCACTCATTGGCTGTGCTGCGGCAACTGCACATCCAATGGCGCGGGCGCCTCCAACATGTGCGCCAATGAGCTATGGATTACATCATACACGTCAGAGCCCGCCAAGGGGGCGTGGCCCGACGCCCCCGAAATAGCCATTATAGCAGCAGTTTACCACAGTGACCGCACATCTCGCTCGGAGCGTTCAATGTCGGTTCTATATACTGTAAAACTTCAATGAATGTCAATAATATTTGTTTCAATCACTGAATCACTGAATGAAGCCTGCTATATTTAGGACAAGAATCGCGACCTTAAATAGCTTGCACAAAACTTGATCAGCACTATTGTTGTTCATTTAAACCGTTAAAAGAGCGTGAGGGTGAGGGCGAGAGAGAGAGAGAGAGAAAGAGTGCCTGCGAGTGTGAGCGAGAGTAAGGTCTGCGGTCTTAGCCATAGTTGATTTACTTGTTTTTGTGTAGGTAAGTTAATACGTTGTTAAATGTTTAAACTTAAATAAACTACCTATGCAAGTAGTTATGTCTCTTTGTATTAATTTGTCCTGTTATTGACGTAATGCGCGTCATTGACAAAATGCGCAACCAGATGTTCGAATATATGTGGTTTTTTAGAGGGAATATTCGAATGTCATTTTTGAGCAATATTGACAGCCCTAGAGTGAGCAAGGCTGGGAGATATTGTTAATATGCACATTAACGTTTGAACAACGTTACCATGGGAGTGAACGGAGTTGTCAGAACGCTTAATAAAGTTTGACTTTATCTGACTGTTTTGTTGACATTCCCTTTAGCACATCTAGTGGATGCATAACGCAAACCCAGTCAAACGTTTGACTGCAGTATCTTATGCGCCTTATAATACGGTGCGCCCTATATATGAAAACAGTTCTAAAATAGGTCATTCATTGAAGGTGCTCCTTATAATCCGGTGCCCCTTATAGTGCGGAAAATACGGTACTGTACTGTTTTCTTCAAAAATGTTACCACTAATTTCTTCAAAATCAGACCTAGTAATTTTTTTGTGGTGTGATCTGTCTTACCTCAGTGCCAACTCAAGGATATGGCGCTGGTCCTCTCAGCGATGCCCGTCAAAATAAAATATTTTGATATTTTTAAAATGTCAAATATCGGCCGATATATCGGTCGACCACTAGTTGTTTGTTTCTGTTAATAATATTTGAGAAAAATTTAAGTCCAGCTTTGTCTATTTCCTTGGGGTGTGAACCTACACTGGTTTCATGGTTTGGTTCGGCTCGATTACGATTATCATGTCTTCGGTTCAATTCGATATCACAATGCATTGGCGATGCATGCACTGCATCCTCAATTTTCCATTTTACTTTACCCCTGCACATTGTATTTGTGCGTGAAACGATTTACACAGTTTGTTTTCTCCAGGTCGTGCTTACTAGGTTGTTCATAAATGCCGAAGTAGCTAGAGATCTACACCCACGGGACCCAACGCAACAGTGTGCGGCGCAGGACTAGTTTTGATGGCCGAGTGCGTGCGCAGGCGGAAATGCACTTGTGTGCGTGTGTGTGTGTGGGAGAATAAAACGATACGCTGGACTCCCGCAAAAAAGAAATATCTATGAATAAAACCTAAAAAAAATTCTAATTTGTTATTCATCTGTTGCACAAAAGCAACTAAAATAAAAACAATTTAGAGCTTCTATTTATAACATGTTTGCAGCATTGAACAATGTAACCAATCACAGACATGTGTGTTGATTTCTAGAACGCAATGGCCAATCAGATGCATTTAAGATAGACTCCCCTCAACGCTCAAAACGGACTTTTAGCTCAGTGCTGAATTCTGCATGCTGGTAAATCCTCTGATTATAACAAACAAAGAGTAGATATTATCAAAGATGCGTTCTGCAGTCAGCTTCAACTGATTTGTGAGATCGTGATGAACTGAGATGTCAGCTTTTTAGGAATTATTAAGGGAGCGCACTTTGCAGTCATGCCAAACCATGCTTGCAGTCGCAGCTCGCTTTTATGTTAAATGAACGTTTGTGAATGAATGCTTTAATAAGAAATAATTAATCGGGAGCATTTATGCTGATGTGTAGGTGGTGGCGACACGTAGGGTAATTTGAAAGTATTTCACGGAGGTAGGCTACAGAACAAAAATCTATAAATGGAGGCTATATCCTACTTTTTTGCGGGCGGGAGCGGGACAAAACATGAATATTGTGGCCGAGCGAGAGAAGGTATCTTATATTTTTCTCGGGCGGGAGCGGGACAGAATCAATCCATACCGCGCAGGTCTTTAGTTGGAGCACTTTTAATTACTCACACTCACGTCTCGGCTCCCTCTGCCGCTGAATGCTACCACGACAAAGCATGTATGCGACAAATGATGTCAGAAAAGCGTCAGTACATTATATTCGGTTATGGTCTATTACTGAACTGATACCGAATCGTCCTCGTCTGCATCATAGAAATTATTCATTTCGACACCCCTACCAGTTCCACATTGAAAGCAAGGAGGCTGTCTTTATATATGTTATATAATGGACTACATGTGTTTTCTTCCGCCACATGCATTCAGCTTTTCTGCATTGTTTTTTCATATTTTGCCAAATAAATATCAATCTCAAAGATGGTGTCAAAATATGGGAGTATTTTATATTTTAATGTTAATATCATGTTAGATTGTTTCATTGATCAAATATATTTAATAGTTATTGCTAAAGAAACATGGGATTTGTGCCTATGTTTTTAAAATAATTGGAAGGTAAATTAACCTCATTCATGGAAAAGGACATATAATCAATTTATAAAAAGGCATCACATTATCATAATATTTTATAACAGTTGTCTACTTTCTACTATTACATCAGGGCTCACTTTCATGTCCTTCAACATAATTCAAAGAGATAAATATAAAATGTTAATGTTCTGAAAATTTAATAAATAATAATAAATTCAATAATTTGTTTGTCATGTCAGACCTGCTGGAAGAGAGCGAGGAGAGTGAAGAACTGAGTGAAGTGGAGGAGGAACATCATGTCCAACCTGGAGGAAAACCCTTGAGTCGCTCAAAGACTAAAAATACATTTTTAAAAAAAAGAAGAGCCAAGAAATCTTTCACCTGCACTCAGTGTGGGAAGAGTTTCACACGCAAATGCAGTCTTGAGATTCACATGAGAGTTCACACTGGAGAGATGCCGTTCACATGTGATCAGTGCGGGAAGAGATTCTCAACCAAACGAAGTCTAGAGATTCACATGAGGATCCACACCGGAGAGAAGCCGTTCTCATGTGATCAATGCGGAAAGACATTTCTTAGTGCATCAGACCTGAAGAAACACCTGAGAGTTCATACGAAGGAGAAGCCGCATTCATGTTCTGTGTGTGGAAAGCGTTTTTCACTGTGGCAATATTTACATGCACATCAGAAAACTCACACTGGTGTGAGAGAGTACATGTGCTTTGAGTGTGAGAAGACTTTTACTACAGCAAACTGTTTAAATAGGCACCAGAGGATCCACACTGGAGAAAAACCTTACAAGTGTTCACACTGCGACAAGAGATTCAGTCTGTCATCACATCTGAAAAGACATGAGAGGATCCACACTGGAGAAAAACCTTACAAGTGTTCACACTGTGACAAGAGATTCAGTCGATCAGAATATCAGAAAATGCATGAGAGGATCCACACTGGAGAGAAGCTGCATGTCTGCCATCAATGTGGAAACAATTTCACAAACAAACATATTCTTGATGTTCACATGAGAGTTCACACCGGAGAGAAGCCGTTTAAGTGTGATCAATGTGGGAAAAGTTTCAGTCAATTTTCACACCTTAAAGGACACATGATGATCCACACTGGAGAGAAGCCGTTCTCATGTGATCAGTGTGGAAAGACATTTCTCTGTGCATCATACCTGAAGAAACACCTGAGAGTTCATACGAAGGAGAAGCCGCATTCATGTTCTGTGTGTGCAAAGAGTTTTTCACAGCTGGAATATTTAAATAGACATGAGAAAATTCACACTGGTGTGAGAGAGTACATGTGCTTTGAGTGTGAGAAGACTTTTACTACAGCGGGCAATTTAAAAATGCACAAGATCATCCACACTGGAGAAAAACCTTACAAGTGTTCACACTGTGACAAGAGATTCAGTCGATCAGCAGATCTGAAATCACATGAGAGGATCCACACTGGAGAGAAGCCGCACACGTGTGATCAGTGCGGGAAGAGTTTCTCTATTAAAAGTGACCTGAAGCTACACATGAAGATCCATACAGTGGATAAACCACTTAAACACAGTCTGAGATCACGGTAAGTAGTTCATTTTAATGTGCTGAGCAACAAAGTGTCTTCTGTGTTTTCTGTGTATGTTAGCCACACATCTCTCCTCTCCACCTATAGCCGGTGTGTGTGGGGAGCACAGGACACTTTGTTATAAAAACTATCAATAAACGATTGGGTGAATCGTTGAAAAAGGTTGGTTTTTATTTTATTTTATGAGCTTAGGGAATAAATAATACAGATTAAATAAATACACAAATGAAAAACTTTGAGGCGAACTATAATTTGTTTTTTTACAGCACCGTATTAGTATAGCCTGTTGTCCTCCAGCAACACTAACAAACGAGGCAGCCACGGGCGTTCACACATCGTTGTCGTCATGTAGATGCACTGCTGCGCGTGTGACAGGGCGCATGTTTAACTGAACGAGCAGAGAGTGAGAGCGCGTGCGCACTCTCTCTCTGCGGAGCCATGCGAAAGTATAGAGCTCGGGCATAGACGTTATGGAACGGTGCATTGTGGGTAACGGCGGCCATTTTAGCGGTACCGTAAAGGCCGGTTTGGAGTAATAGCGTTCGGCCGGTCTCTAGCACTGTCTGGCACCAAGAGTTATGGACCTTTACAAATCTAAAGTAATACCCACTGGACGAAGAAGGGTTGGCTCTCCACAGAACATAAAATATTAATTTTATGTGTTCGCATTTATGTGAAAAAAACAATGTTACGGACGTGACAGTATACCCTGAAAGCGGCACTAAAACTGCTTTAAAACTTTTACAGATAGCTCAAAAAGAAAGCACAAAGCCTTTATTTAAAGTGATTTTCGTTTTGTATTAATTGTATCTTAATTTTGATCAATGTTCCATCAACAAATTACCTGGATTTAATAAATAATATAAGTAAACCTATAGTAGCTAGACAATCACGACACGGAGGCGCAGGCGCCTGTACTGCAGCTCGTCTCATAAATGAAGCTAAACTCAGCATAGCCTTGTTGCCTCACAGACCTGCGATTTCTACTTTTAAAATTAACAATTCAAAACGAAAGAAAACAATGTAATCTGTATGAAATGTGTATTTCTCTCCGGCGCGTTCACTGTGAAGATCGCGAGTCAGCATCGTCAACTGGTGACACACACACACACACTTGTCAGATTCTGTGAGCTATGAAGCTTGTCTATGCGGGTTTGTTATACCTCAAGAGTATATTACACACCTATCATAGGTACAATAATCCACTATTTTCGTCCGTTAGTTCTGTAACCCGGTATAATATTAGCGAACATTCACTTCAGACACAACCCACCGTTCACCAAAACAAGACGCGAAACTGGTGAAAACTAACATGATTTATGAGGTGTTTTCCTGTCAATCGTGAGACCGATTCCAGCAGTTCGCATTACAGCAATACTGAACCATTTTCCTTAAAATAACCTAAATTAAACCTAAATGACCAACGTTAGAAGAATTTGAATTACCTACTGCCTACTATACAGTACATCTACTACATGACGAAACGATCCCGAGCTCTATAAGGCTTCACCGTCTCAAAACTAAGCACTGTCTTGCTCTCTCTCCCTCGCACATATTAATCAAAATAAATTGACATGATGGTAAGGTCGGAAGACTAAAGTTTAATGTGGAGCATTCGGAGATTTTATTTTTTTCTGAATTACCACTGGGTGTAAATTGTGCTCAAATACGTTGCCTTATCTTCTCTGAAAAGCGTTCCGCACACTCAGCTGACATAAACAACACTTTAAATAAACGAAAAAACTATCCAGTTATGAAATGTTTTCTGTGATGACAAATCTTGTGGGATGTCCTAACCGCCGGGATAATCACACAACGCGCACACGTCCGATATGACACGTCCAATTCGCAAACTAATGATTCATTTGAACCGATTCGCTTTAATGAATGGTTAAAACAACTGATCTTTCCAACACTGAACTCACGAGACGTCTGAATCGGTGTATAACTAAACACTTTACAATAAGGCAACCCCGTTTGCCCCCGCGCACACATTTAACATCAGCGTTTGTGTGTGTGTGTGTGTGTGTGACATGCTGGGACACACAAGGTGGTAGAGTACAGGTAGGCTATGTTATGAAAAAATAGAGTATCCATCGCTACTGTAAAGTAAAATAAAAAATAATTTCCTTGCTACCACTAAAAAAAAAAAAAAAAAAAAAAAACCCTACCGACCCATGACCTCAACTGACAACCAACCATTTTTTTTATGCCTAATGTTGCTGTGCATAAAACGTCTATAACGCATCAAGTTCAAAGCAAAGGGAGATATTTCTGTTTGAAATAAATTGCTTTTTTTAAAGGGTCAGTAAACCGTAAAACAACTTTTTTTTGTTTATCTGTAAGGCTGGGGCTTTATTAATGCTGCTCAGATTCAACATTCAAGTAACATTTTTTTTACATTTGGGTATAAAGTGTTTTAATTCTACAATATATGGTGTAAAAGCGTCTGAGTGCTGCCCTCTTCAGGTTGAGCGGTGTCTACTGCAGTTGAATTTTCCTATTGGAAGTTGTGGTGCCCTGTGACGTAAGAGAGTACCAGCTAACCAGCCCTTGCCTACAGAGAGGCGCGTCTCAGCTGCACGTAGGGGTGTGCCGGTTTCAGAATTGGTGATGACGGTTATGATGTGAGTCAAATGTGACGGTTCATAACATAACCGTCGGCGCGCGGCGGGGGTGGGGGCTTTGCGACGTTCGTCTGTTATAGAACAACTTAGTTTGAATAAACGAGCAAACACTGATTAGCTACTTGCTGAAAGTTTATTTAAAATTAACAGACAAAGACAACTAGAAGTGAATGTGCTTTCCATTAAATGAATCACACACAGTAAACAAATCCCTAACAAAAAAAAAAAAAAAAAAAACTTTGCAATGAACGTGCTTTGTTTTAAATAAATCACACACAGTAAGCAAAACCTTTTAAAATGAACTTTGCAATTTAGACGCGCAAACTGGGTGCTGGTGCTGTGAGACGTACATTCTCGGGCAGATTAGGCTTGAAGTAGTTCATCCTCGGATGCGGCGCCGCGCGTGCTGCTGTTACAAAACAACGGTGCATTCAGCCAAACGAACGTGGTCTTGCCGGTCTCACGCACCCAACGCGTCATTTTTGCCGCGCGCACCTTCGCGCTCGTGCGGACGCGTCCAGTATAAACAAGGTTTTAACAAGGCGCGCGCTTTGATCGGTCTCCCGAATCATCTCCAGCAGTGCAGCCTCCGAAGCAGCACTAGCCTCCGTTTCCCTCGTAAGCTGATATTAGTATTTAAACATCCTCTATGATAAAAAATGTTTGTAAAAAATATTTTAATAACACGGTTTTGGCGGTTATATAGTTCTAATGACGGTGTTCAACTATAACCGTCGGTCTCACGGTTATATAATAACCGTCACAGCCCTAGCTGCACGCCCCAACATCGATTGTAATATGTGAGCAACATGTACGTAATAGTTTGTAGTTTTGAGAAAATAACATTTATGCGTGGTTTAAAAAAAAAAAGTTAAGTCACTGAAATAAGGCCAAATAACTCATATTTGTAAGGGAACTTGGATCAATAAATGGAGAAAAGGTGATGTTATTAACGGAGTATGAATGGAGTCCCAAATGTCTAACGTTAGACACTATTTCCTGACCGCAACCTGAGAGAATCAATCTACTAGCAATTCAACCTTTGTTTGTTTGGTTATAGGACTTACACCAGTTCAGCAAGAATTAGGAGATTGTGTACTTGCGTTTGGATGCTCCTGTGAGTGCGTGCGTTCCCGGAGGGAATCTCTTCAGCGCTGATTGGCTGGCAGTCGGGCGACGATGCGTTGTGAGGGACAGCACTCGATGGTGAATGGTTGGTTGGCTTTTGACGGGTTCCTGGATTGCGGGTTGCTATGCAGCGGAGTTTCCTCTGAGTCTGGAGGAGATGCTTGAGCGACTCTGAGAGGGTTTTCTTTGACGAAGTTCAACGAAGGCTCTTACGGAAGAGTTGATGAGTTTTGAGTTAGCTCTTGGGTATACTTTTGAGTATACTCAGTATCGGTATCGACTCTATCGGTTTGATGAGGCTGTTCCAAATCCGATATTGTGCGTATGCTATTCTGACATCGTTTACCCCCACAAAAGGCATCTCCTTTAGCCACCTCAACACCAAGGATGGTTCTCATTGTTTTGAAGAAAAAACTAAAGCCTTTTAAAAAGCCTTGTGAACAAATATTAACTATGTAGGATTATCCGTAAACAGGCCATTTAACCCTCTGGGGTCGGCTATCGCGCCGGCGCAATTCTCACTTTTTTTCTTATCAGTCCAAAAGAGACTCAAATAACTAAATTTTTGTCATACAGGCGACTGTTATACATTATTCGATCCTGTTAAGTGTCTATTTTTTTGTGTATACTGATATGGGCATTTTAGTTTTTCCTTGTCTTTCAGTAGATTCTACAAAGGAATGTCATATGGTTTTACCATCTGTAGAGGGATAAGAGAGGGGGGACTTCTCTGAAATGTATGTTTGTTTAATACGGCTGTGCAAAAATAACGATACAGCTAACTATCGCGATATTTTTTTTCACAATAGTGTATCGATATTTCAACCTCTAGTATCGATATATATATATATATATATATATATATATATATATATATATATATATATATATATATATATATATATCAGGGAACTACACTGCGACCAAAATGCGACCCTAATTTTTAATGGGTCGCAAATGTATCACCGTTTGATTATTTTTGTACCTACCTAATGTTTTAGGCAATATGCTATGATTTACTATGAGCATTTATTAAAACAGAAATGTGTATTTTAAGAATACGTTTTATAACGCGCTCTGAGCATTCAACACATCAAGTTGTCTTCGCGGATTCGCGCTTGTTTAACTGAGAGAACGAGCAGAGAGAGTGAAAGCCCCGGTCGCGCGCGCGCTCTCTCTCCCTCGCTCATAATAATGAATTGAGTTGACTGAATATCTTTGAGAATACACGATGGTAAAAGGTCGGACGGAAGACCCAAGTTTTTTTTTTCTGAACTACCACTGGTTGTGAATTGTGCTAAAATAACGTTGCCTCATCTTCTCTGAAAAGCTTTCCACACATTCAGATGACATAAACCACACTTTCAATAAACAAAACAAAAAATCTATCTGGTGATGAAATGTTTTCTGTGTTGAGACAAATCTTGTGCGATGTCCTATACTGCCTGGATAATCACACAACGTGTGCCGTGGTCCGTTAATGACACGTCCTATTCGCGAACTAATATGACTCCTTTGAACCGATTCACTTTAATGAATGGTTAAAATAACAACTGATCTGTCCAACACTGAACTCAAGAGTCATTCTAGAATGATTCATTCTTTCCAAGTAGAGCTATTCAAGTAATCTGGTGAAATTGTTTTTATATCGCAATATATATCGCAGAAAAATCAAATATCGCAATGTCATTTTTTTTACCAATATCGTGCAGCCCTACTGTAAATTCTGTGGGCCTTCAATTGCAGGACTGTCCAAATTTGTAACTGCGTCAAAACAATTCAAACACGAATCATTGAAGCTTCACAATGACATATTATATTTATTTTACTTTTCCTTAATAGTTCAGAAGTATGGCCATCTGTGCCAACCATAGCATGTTGAAATCCAAAAGAAATTAATTTAGCACTTTATTGTGTAGGCTACTGTATTTTCTATTGCAGTAAATCTATCCCAACCATTTTTAAAGAAAACAAGAAGGCATGTGGTTTAAAAGATGGAAAGTAAAATAAAAAGCACATCTGTACGCAATACAGTTTCACTATTGGTCATTATTATCCAGAGCGGCTTACTATATAAATAATTTGTGCGACCAAATAATGTTTTGCGCTAGTAACTGAAAAAGTTAGTAGCGCAAGTGCCACCAGTGGAAAATGTTAGTGTAGTTCCCTGATATATATATATATATATATATATATATATATATATATATATATATATATATATATATATATATATATATATATATATAATAAATAAAAAAATCCGAATGTGTAAAAGAGCGCACGTATACTAATGCTCGGATACAGTCTCTCGAGCCCGATCTCACGACCAATTCGTACGAATGATTAAAAAGTGGCTAATTCGTAACAATTCATACGACCTGGCTCGTACGAATTTGTAGGATTTTTGCTAAATCGTACATTTTACGAATTCCAAATTCGTATGAATTCAGACGAATGACCTACCCCTGACCCCGCCCCTAAACCTACCCATCACGTGGGTTTAGACAAATCGTACAAATTCGTATGAGCCAGGTCGTATGAATTGATACGAATTAGGCACTTTTTAATCATTCATACAAATTCGTACGAATTGGTCGTTAGATAGCATTGGTCTCTCTCGCGCGCAGACACCGGTCTCTGTGACACGTCCAGTTGTCTTGTCTCAAGGCAATGTCTCAAGTTATCGGGAGTGAGAAGATGGCGGAAAATTTTAAAACGCCTGCATCTTTCAGAGCGAGTGAGCAAGAGAGAGAGTGTGTGTGTGCGTGATCGCGAGTGAGCAAGAGAGAGTGTTATAAGTGTGCGTCACGATTCACAAATTATTTTTTTGCTAACATTTTTATACAGTTTCAACGAAGCTAAGTCCCATTGTCCACAAATGTGGACATCAAATTTAGCAGCATAGTAAATCTTTACTGTTACAAAAGTTTGTCAAATGTGCATGCCATTGCCATTTTAATCATACAACCCTATAATGCATAACTTAACAAGTTTTTTTCTCTCCTAAGTATTATGCTCCACACAACCAAAAATGGTCGTAGGAGGTAAAAAAAAAAAAAACTCAATATATCGCAATATGTATCGTATCGTATCGTGATATATTGTATCGTGACCCATGTATCGTGATTCGTATCGCGAGGCCCTTGCCAATACCCAGCCCTAATGTTTATATACCTGGGGAGGCAGGAGCAGGGGCGTAGCACCAAATTCTGGGCCCTGTATACTTTCAATGTCAGTGGGCCCCCTACACATGCCATTGTACGATGCGGGTTAGCAAAATGAAAATTCAATTTTGGAGAAGGTTGTTCATGCCTTTGTGTCATCCCGTTTGGATTATTGTAATGTATTGTATCTGGGTGTGAGCCAGGCTTCTCTCTCCCGTTTGCAGCTCGTTCAGAACTCGGCTGCCAGACTTTTAACAGGTACTAGGAAGAGAGAGCACATTACTCCGATGTTAATTCAGTTACATTGGTTACCCATACGATACAGAATTCAATACAAATAATTGTTGTATGTTTTTAAGTCTGCATGGCCTAGCATGGTCTAGCACCTGAGTATGTTACTGATTTAATCAGCCGCTGTCAATCCAGTAGATCTCTGCGCTCAAATGATCAATTTCTTCTCATGTAAAAACTTGTCCTTCATTGGATGGTTTTCAGAGTGTGCTTAACTTATTTGTTCTCTTTAGCATTTGATAATGCTTTGTAAGTTGTATATGTCATATGTTTGCATTGTTTTTATTTTCTCTTTTATGTAGGGCTGTGCGATTAATCACAATCGTTATAAAATCGCGATTTGAGCATGCACGATTTCGAAATCGCTTCATAGCACGATTTTCCATATTCTCGAGAAAAGGGGTGTCCACATAGCGTAAGCTAGCTTAGGCAATACGAGAGACGTCTCGAAAGGGAACTTACTTGGTTACTGACGTAACCAGTTCCCTGACGGCCGTTTCAAACCGCAAGCATGAGCAAGTCAGCACAACTACATCATCACTGCAGCTGCAGACACGCGCGGGTATTCACACTGGAAGCGTTTGTACAGCGTCACAACAGTGGCTCCCAGGCTACATATAAGCAAGCATTTCTTTACAAATACTTTTGTTAAATTTGTTTTTAGAAGTTGGTCATAACCTTGGTAGACATGAAGTTTGTTCAAAGCCCAAACTGAATAATTAAAAACAAGTTTAATGGGTACATTTTAAAATAATGATAATGAACCAAAACAACCCAGCTGACTTTTCTAAAGATCAAATGAGTAATAAAACAGACATGCTTTTAAACTGGTTAAGAGACTGTAACATTAGGTAAAAGCTATAGGAAAAGTGAAGTTTCAAATCTTATTTAAACAAATTTAAACTAAACTTAAATTAAAGAGTTAACATCAATTAGAAAATGAGCAGTTAACATATAAGTGTCTAGTATGAGCGTGTGTGACGGTGACAGCACTTTATCTTGTATGTGTTACTTTGGGGTACTAATATTCTGTGTGTATATCGTGTCATTAACCTCTGGAATGAGTGTTTTATCATTACAGATGGGTTATGGCAAATGACAAATTTTAAAAATGCTGATAGTTCTGAGTCAATCTGATGAAAAGACAATACAGAACATGGGACGAGCTTTAAGTTGATTGGTCATCAAGCTCTGTCTGAAAGTAATTACTTTCGTCATTTATGATGTAGATTTGAATTGGTTTCTGGATCAGTTTAAGGATTGATGAAAATTTGAATTGTGAAGATGTAGATCGCCGTCCGTCATGGGTTGAGATCAACTGGTGTGGTGATGACGCAGTGGATAAGACACATGCCTGTGTTGTGAGAATCCACTGTGAGACACGTGTCCCTGAGCAAGACACTTAACCCCTAGTTGCTCCAGAGGCGTGCGACCTCTGACATGTATAGCAATATTAAGTCGCTTTGGATAATAGCGTCAGCTAAATGAATAAATGTAAACTAAAATGTTATAGAGTTGACGGCGCAAAACAAAAGTGACATATTACTCAAGTCAATATCAAATTATCGAAAGAGTTCCACAGATTTATGATTATTGTGAACAAAGGGGGAGAATGTTGTTTGACTGACATTGACTGACATTACTGGGACGTATGTTTGTATGAGTGAGTATGTTGTTGTAACATGTCATGGTATATTTTTTTTTTTGTGTGTATTTATTGTGTCTCACTGTACCTTGTCAGTATACCTACCCACTTAAGAACTATGGGCTCCTACCTATAAGCTTTTGTGCTTCTTTGGGAGACCCATTTCACTGTACCCAATCTACTCTGTACCTTTAAAAATGTATTATTGTAATGCTTGAAGAGGTATTGTGAATAAACTGAACTGAACTGAACCAAGTCTGTACACCACGACCTGACCTGATAGAAACAATTGATGACTTTGAAAATGTTTGTATGACTGAATTAAGGGACCAAACAACAGGCTGAAAAATGTTTTGTTAACATGAGCATAATGGGTTGAGTGTTTTTCAGGGGAAAAGGACCCTGAGTGCTATTAAGTGAGCAAGAAATTATCTGGTGATATGTTTCAGGTTGTTGAATTGGCCAAATGTTGGTAATAAATTTGGAATACATAATGCATATCATCAGGAAGATAAACAAATGTTGAAAAAAAGGGACGACCGGCTAGACAAGCGGTCACTAAAAAATACTTATTTTTAAATGTCTCCATTCACAGGTGACGGCAGCAGGAGATGGTCCACTGTACAAACAAGGTTGAAAGGTTGGAGATTGACACTTCCATCCAAACATCTCACCTTAAACTACACCAACCAACCTCAGCAAACCCACACGCCAACGCGAAGCATAAAGTGAGGGATCAAGGACATGCTAGTGACGTACCTGCCCTGCCAGCGAGGGAAAGCCCATGGCAACGGCTCGTAAAGAGCCACCCTGGAGAAGACTGATGCCCATGGGGCGAACGAGATCATCAACACACCTAGAGGAGGATGTGGTCCAAATAATGGTTTAAGTTTAGTTTTTGTGATGATTTTGATGATTCTATTTGTTACTGTGCAAATGTTTTCAGGAAAAGTAGAAAATCTATTAATGTAATAAGCTAAAAAGATGGTCCGTAATTGGAAAAAGGCTGAATGTGTAGGAGTTAGGATTGTATGTGTTGTTCTGATAATTTTGTTATTCATGGGTGAATACGACTGGTGAAAACTGATGTCTATCACAAGGATGAACAACATTATGCAGATGATTTGAGTAGCGGAAGTTACAGTGAAATGTATTATGTACTATTGTTTTTGTTGTTTTTCCTTTTCTTTCTGAGGACGATGATATGTAAAGAGGGTTGTAAGCAGCAGTCATCTGTTACGAGATGGTGTATAAGGACAGGGTTTGAAATGAGGGATTTTTTATTATACTTTTATTCTTTGCATTTTTATTGGTAACATTTTTATAGAATCAACCAGGGGTGTTGAATTGATATGGTCTTCCTACTGTGATCTATACTAATTCTTTATACTGCGGTGACTGAGGGTCCGATTATTCGGAAGTGCGGTAACAGTGCTTATCCATTTAGCCCGGCTTCAGATAAAGTCTTTACTTGCTTGATAAATAATCACGGGGCTTTCCCCCACAAAAACAGCCTTAAGTTTTCTTCTTATAAATCCTTTCTTCAAAAGTTTAAGAAGAGTTGTGATGGAATGACTTAAACTTGCATTATTATTATTATTACCATTATTATTACTATGTTTGATCAATCAGTTATCAGAGAATGATCAAAAGGAGGAATTGTTATGGCAAAATTTTTCATTTCATGAATGTCATATGGTTTTGTATGTATGTTTATATACCTGGGGAGGGCAGGAGCGAGACACTCCAGAAAACAGACGGGCAAGGATCTCTAGGTCAGAGGTCATCTAGGTTGGGGGGCTAAAGGGTTAGCTAGCAATAAATCTGAACTAGCAGTATGGATCCTTTGTCCGTGGAAAACTTTTGTGAGGAAACTGTAGGGAAAAGGACCTTGGAAATAGTATAAAGATTGCCCTGTTCTGTCTTCAAAGATGTCACTCTTTTGCACAGCGTAACTTCTGTGTACTGGACTGAACCTATTCTTGCAAGAATAAATACTTCTCTTTTTATAAATTTGACTCTTGAGTTTCTCTTAAGCAGTGATGATGTTTAAAGACCCACTCCGATGAAAATGTTTTTCTAGGTGTTAACATGTTCTTGTGCCATTTTTCTGATGTTAGAGGACATATCTTGAGAAAAATTAGCTCAAAGTTGTATTTCTGAGTATTTCTACATTCAACTGGCTGTGAATCAGTAGCAGACGCTAAAATGCCGACTGAAATAGACTGGAGTTGTGACGTAGTAACTCCACTAGGCGGGGCCACAAGCTCATACTCCCCTCCGCTATAAGCTAGTGTTGACATTTGGACGATGACATCACTGTTTTATCAGAGAAGTTATATAAATTAACTAAATTAATAACTTTTTTACAAAAAAAATTAACACTGAACTTAAGCTAGACTATGACACCTTCTAGATCTGCTGTACAGGAGAAGCAAACTGTGTTGCATTATTTCCAGTTTTTGCTGTAAAGCTGCTAAATTATCATGAACTCAATGATGGGGTGAAATGGGCTGTAATGCATGGGGCACCAGGTAAAATCTTGCTTAGGGCAGCAAATTGGTCAGGGCCGGCCCTGCAGCCTGTGTCTTCACCGGTAAGTTTTTTCGGAAGCTAGTTGAACGATCCCGCCTGTTTGCAACGGGGAGGGGAGGGTCGTGTCCGTGCCAACGGCTCCGCCCACAACGCAGAGGCGAATTGCTAATGAGCTACTGCCGCTCTGCTGAAGCGAAGTCCCAGAAAACGGCATAATCATAATTTAAAGACTACTGGAAATGTTTAAAAAATAGCTCAAAATACGATCGGAGTGGGACTTTAATGAGAATTTTTGCCAAAACACTCACAATAAAAACAGTGTTGTGCTTTTTGACAAATTTTGCCATTCTGAAAAGCGTCCGAAAATGAACTAACTCAGCGAATACTCAGTCACACAGGCATAAAGCTTGAATTCTCTTGTTTTAAATGAAGTAATTTATATAAAAAAAAATATATATATATATTCTCAGTTTATGTAATCTGTATGAAGACAGGTGTCCGTCGTTCTCTTCTCAGCTCAAGCTCATTAAGAGTTAAAGGGGTCATGACATGAGAAACCAAATTTGCCTTGATCTTTTGGTATATAAGAGATCTATGTACTATTAAAACTTACTGCAAGTTTCATAGCTTAAGATGTCCTCCCCATTATAAACGAAGCATTTATTTAATCAAGCTCTAAATACAGCTCGTTCTGGACATAGACAGTAAAAGAAATGGGCACAGCGACCCCATAGACTTCAACGGAGAAAAGTGAAGTCAATTAGAAGCACTTACTTCCTGATTGCGAAGGGCACTGCAGGCTCAAACTGAGCTTGATGACGTAGATGTGACGTGAGCAACTGTCTCACCGTTGTACGTCTTCTAATAGCTGTGCCAAGAGGAATCTGAATCATTCCCTTCGAATCTTGCAGAGCCGGGAGAGCGTGAGTATTAGCTGTCATTGAGCTCGCAGCAGGAGCAACTTTACAACTCTCTATGGGCTTCTCCTTGACTTTAATCCCTCCACGTCCCCCCGATTGCGCGCGAGCTTCTACTTTTGTCTAAACGGTAATTTCTCTACTGTGCGACAGAGTGTCGCGTGTCATGACGCAATCGTTAGCCTATTTTTACAAAAATGCTTCTACGAAGCCATAACGTAAGATACAAGGTAATGGAGCCTTTTATACATTGTCGTGTTTCTTTAGAAATAAACAATGGACAAATGGAGTCTTAAAACGCCTCAGATGTAAAGTTATTTCGCTGTCAAAGTGACGCAAAAATGAATGGAGTCAATGGGATGCTAACACGGGGTGAAGGCTTGTTAGCCAATGGCGGCTCCCTGGCTGACTTCAGTTTCCGGCGGATGGATTACCCCTTGGTTCTGGATCCATGGTATGAAGTGACGTACCAGTCGATTGCATATGACGCCTCCAGCGCAAGACAAACTACGCCTCATTTCGCATCATCGCATGCGTTGTCGTGCAGCGAGTGGGTCTGTTTAACCTACAAGATGACTGTGATGCCACGCAGATGTGCTGTTCCTGCTGTGGGAAAGCAGTCGGATGCAGTTTATTTGCAGCATATGCTGCGCGCCAAAGGCTTTATTTGAACGGTGAGTGAGATGAGTGTGACAGGGCGCATGTTACTGAAAGACGAGCAGAGAGAGAGAGAGAGAGAGCCCCGGCCGCGCGCGCGCCTTCAAAGCAGAACTTGGTAACTTTTTTAACTTAATAAAGCTGTCTAGAAAACATTTGGATGGTTAAACAACTGTTCTGGTGATATTTGGTGACTTTCCTAGCTCCCCCAGCGTTCCCAGGCGAAAACCAAACCTTGCAACATGAGGACTACCGTCCCGGCAAAATGAAATAGGAAGTCTCGTGAGAAGCGAGACGAGAACAAGCAGAAGAAACACAAACTGCTTTACGGGTTGATAACAGAATACAAAATGTACATGTCAATGTTCTATGATAATCTGTGTGATGTATTACCTACCTCGGTAGAAAGCTCCGCAAGTAAAGTTGGCGGCTCCGATAATAACAAATGCACTGTTGAGCAGCGGTAATAGAACGGGGGAGAAGGGTGCCGCAAGTGAGTTTTTTTTTTACGATAGTGTTGTGAAATATACAGCCCACAGCTGTAGGGGGAGCTCGTGGGGAAAATCATGCGACAACAAAAGGGAAAATCACGCGAAGAAGACTAGATGTTGCCGAATTCTGCTTTCAAACTGTCTGCTCTCTCTCTCTCTCTCCCTCCTCCCTCGCGCATACGAATCAAAATCATGAGAATTGACACAATGGTAAAAGATTGGAAGACAGAAGTTTCACGTGGTGGAGCATTGTGTAGTCTACATGTGATACAAAATGATTAACGTTAATAATTTATGCATAAGCAGCACTGACGTTAGCCAATCATAACAGTGGGCGTTAACCAGGGGCGGCTGGCCAATAGAGGCAATATTGGCAGTTTAGCCAATTGCTGATTTAAGATATAAATGTTTGACATAAACTATAGCCAATCAGCGAGCTCAAATCAGGTCAGCTATGGGCGATTCTTCTAGCGCCCCAAGCTGCGGGCACATCTCTATCAGACAGCGGACTATCGGAGCTGTACACTAGAGTGGCTAGCTGGACGCGGTCATGCTATTGCCTTGTTTTGGTGATTACTTTTTAAAACAACAGTGACAGATCCAGCAAGGTCAGTTGCCGGAGTGAGGGATATGAATACGCACCTGTCTGAGAAAGTAACTAACTTAAACAGTTTGAGTTAAATTTCAAATGCAAATGGAAAGTTTGTGCAATTTGTTTGTTTTTGTGTAAGAATGCCTCAGCCTTGTAATATGGCATTAAATAATTACTGACTTTATCACAAAGCACTGGTATCATGCAGTTTGTGTTAAAATGTGTTTGGGTGGTTATTCATAATAATTATTTGTATTTATATAGTGTCTTTCCAACACCCAAGGTCGCTTTACAAAGATATGTAAAGGCAGTGGTTCTCAAACTGGGGTACGTGAGGTGACAGAAGGGGGTACGGGAACAAAATGCATTCATTTAATTCTAAGTTAACGTTAACTCACCTTAAAATAAGATTTAAACTGAGCATGTTTTTCTATCAGGTAAAATTCTGTAATATACATTACATCCTCGTGCTGCCTTGGCAAATCGCACTACTGTTCTAGACAATGTACCTTTGTAAAATAAGGGATTTAGCACTAACTAGCATGCAGAACAAATATAGACACAGGCTGTGCATGGAGATCGATATAAGATTCAAACTCTCTTCGATACAGACACATTCCCTGTGTGAGTTCCTGTGTTTAATGTTGATCACATTATATGGAAAGGTCCACACGATTGCAAATGTGACATTGATTTTATACAACAGTTCAACAAACGAAATATTATATTAAGTGATGTTCATTTATGCTACAACACAGTTGTCAGTATTTTTTACAACAAAATAATAGCTCCAACGAAAGCCACAGCAGAACTGCAGCACACAACAGTGTTTGTGAATAAATCTGCGGCTTTGAACGAATCATTAGAGTCAATGATTCAATTATTAATTCATAAATACATCCACTTGCTTCGTTACTGAATGAAGGACTCGATGACTCACCACCTACTGGCGGTTTTAATTTAATATTTAAAAGCATCACTTCGTTTTTACCATCATTGCAAATTTCTCTATTGAACATTTTTTTATTTAAAGCATTATTTATTTTATAACTAGGTATTTGTAAAGATAAAAAATGTACTGGAAAAATCGATTTAGGGGGCAAATATTGCCCCTTACTGAAAAAGGTGTGACTGAAGAGTGGGGGTACGCAGAAGGATGTTAAAAGCCTCATGGGGTACAACTCTAAAGATTGAGAACCACAGGGACTGGGTTAAGGAATAGAACAAAATAAACATCAAAGCACAATACACACACCAAGGGGAGAAAGTAGGCCTAATATACAGAGGTCACTTATAAAGTTAGGTTAAAGATAGATACAAACAAAGAGGGATTCAAACAAATAGCATATCAATAACAATGTATAATTTACAGACTGTGAGCTGAAGAGTAATATACAGATAAAATATGTGTTTTTGAAGGACAGAAGGGTGGATGTCTTGAGGAAGAGCATTCCACAACCTCGAAGCCACTACACTAAAAGACTCCCATGTTACCAGACTATTGAAATCGACAGAATATGACACAGCCCCACCTAAGATATTCTTCACCAGCCGCCACTGGCGTTAACAATTAACATGGGTAATACATCATACACATTATCATAGAACATTGACATGTACATTTTGTATTCTGTTATCAACCCGTAAAGCAGTTTGTGTTTCTCGCTCGTTCTCGTTCTCGTCTCGCTTCTCACGAGACTTCCTATTTTCATTTTGCCGGGACGGTAGTCCCCATGTTGCAAGGTTGGTTTTCCGCCTGGGAACGCTGGGGGGAGCTGGGAAAGTCACCAATATCACCAGAACAGGTTGTTTAACCATCCAAATGATTTCTAGACAGCTTTATTAAGTTAAAAAAGTCACCAAGTTCTGCTTTAACTTGGTTTGCAGGCTGCTAAGCTAGTTAGTACCGTGTAGTTCAACTTTTTCAGTTTTCCTACACATTCAGAGGGAACTACGATATAACTAAACATTAAATTACCATACCTCTCAATCTACAGATTACAGCGTTTTTATCGTTGTTGTATGTAACTGTGACCGTCCTCCTGTTTCACGGAGCAGCAGCAGCCAGCGCGCTCATCTCATGGGTCACCTGACCTGCATGGCCAAATGTCCGCTGAGCAGAAATCAGCTCTCACAGCCTCATACGACCATTACGGTGTTCGTTAAAAATGTAAAACTGGCCCTAAATCAGTTGATCAGCTGTCATCATTGATTGACAGAATTTCTCTTGTTTCTTGTGTTGACGAACTTGACACTACCTATCAGATCTGGGGTGGCCACAGGGGTGGCCAATGAGCTTTCAGGGGTGGCCACCCCCTAGATTCGCCACTGTGACCGAGCCCAGTAAGCCCGCAGACTGCTCTCGCATCGATGGCCTGGCTGTCACCGACATTATTTGATGGCTCTCCAGTCCAGCATCGGAGAGTCGACCGTGTAGCGGACAGCGGTGCTTCGGAGGCTGTGGTTAGTGTAGACTAGTGTAACACATAGTGTTTTATGTGTAATAAAAAAATAACTATGCCTATGTAACAAGGTTAAAATGGTTTTATTTCACAAGATTTTTCTGTTATTATACAATTAAAGCTGTTCAAAAGCTGTTAAAGCTGCCCCCCCCCCCCCTTTTTACAACAAAGTGGTTCGGGCCAGGCAGCTCTATCTACCGTATTGCTTTTTTATCGGTCTTTTCTGCCTTCTCTCCCGAACTAAGAGGTATGCTGTGTTCCATGCTACAGATTAGCATTGGTTGAAAATAATTCACACACAGAAATACACTGTTTAAGTTGTTTTTATTTATTTTGTTATTCATAAATGTAAGATCATAAATATACAATATGGATTGGTGTTGTGGTGAGTTCTGGTATTACACCCACGTTCCTGAAGATCTCCCTAGTCTAGTTATAGACCGGAGACTTTTGCTGTCAGGTCAGATTTTGGATTACAAAAATCCTACACTAGCTTGTTTAGTCTATACCAGCAAATCTAGTGGTGTACATACAATAACCATCATTACCCCTTAAAGAATTCATGCTTACCTCTCCAGCAGAATCTTAGGTAGGTCCTTACGGTTGTCCTTTTAGTGAGACGATGTAAACTTAGAATGCTCTTTTATATTACTTAATGAACTGTCTTTATTATCTGAAGTAATAATAAATCAATGCTTGTAAGTAAGAAATGAAAATTTATTTGAACAAAAGATCAAAGTTACTGGATATACAATAAAAATGATTGGTAGCAAATTATCAAAAAGGTTACAAGTTATAATACTTCAGCATGTCCTAATACTGAGGGCAGTCCTCAGTATTAAGTTACAGTAAGGTTATTTTACCTTATTTGCAGTTCAAGCAGTATATATATGTCTCAATTCAAATCATCCAAGTTGAAGAATACAGCAGAGCAAATAAAAGTTACTAAACTAATCAGTTAATAAACTGAATGATTAGAGAGTAATTCTCTAAGGATGCGTTCGATCACAAATCAAGAAAGCAACAACTCTAAATCCACATTACAGTCATATTTATACATCCCAAAGACACGTATGAATCATCTGTAGGTTTTTTCCAGAGGAACTGAACAGAACTGTTTTCCAAGAAACGAGAACTGAAACTGTCCCGTTCATTGCTGAGTCAGCGGAGGCTTTGTCTCCTTCCTGGCATGCTTACGACCTTTGCGCTTGTGTTTCGATTCTCTGAATTCGTTTGTGTGTGTGCGCATATGTGTACGTGAATAATTATCAGGTGCGGTGTTTGCAGGTTCGCAATAGCTTCCGAAAGTCACTGCTGCCACAAAGTGTACACAGTGAGGCTAGTTATGTGAAGGTCTCGTCACTCAACTGGGTAAAGGAAAGAAAAAGAAAAAGCTTAAAACAAATCTCAAATGGAAAAAGCTATTTTTTATAATGGGAGAAAATATTATTTTTTTTGTAAATATTTTCTATCACTGAACAGCTGGTTTCAACTCGTAATGTGAGGACTTCGCTCAACTGAGTAAGGGAAAAAGAGAGAAAAGTTAACCAATTTCAATGAGGAAAAAAAAAAAAATTATTAACTAGGGGAAGTATTAATTTCTTATAAATGTTTTTTATCAATAAAAATCTGTTTCCAGAAAGGTAAACAATATTATTGCTTATGTTTGCAATGGAAAATACAACAATAATAATGCTGATACCTCTTCTCTGAGTTTGACAGGATTGACACACACACCTTCAGTTCGACCGCTTACAGCAGGGATTACAGAAGGGATGCTGTGAAGGCGGAGTTTGCTCAGCACTTGTCTCTGTTACTTGATCTTGGATAAGATGTCAAAGTTTAAATTGCGTTTACAAATGCAGGGAGAGTATGAAGAACACAAGAGGGTTTGATTAAAACCCTCAGTAGCTCCTGCTCAGCTACTGTTCGGACGCTCTTGCTTACTGCTCCGCGCTTTGCTCTATCGCTTTTATTTTTTTATTGCTCTATCGTGTTTATATTTTCATATTTTATTTCCTTTTATCACCTAATTTTAACTTCAGCAAATCAGCACAGTGCTCAAACGCTTGATTACTAGAAAAAAGCGGAATACTTTTCTCCGACCAGCCTCCCACTGAAAGCTTACATTCCGGGGAAGAGAAAACACAACTGCCTACATTCATAAGGATAAGAGAAAATGCCTCTTCTGGAATCTACTTGCTGCACTAACTGCCAGAGACTTTTACAAAGGATTGCAGTTCTTGAAACAAAGTTACTTATGGGACCTCCAAACCAGACGGAACACACAACAGAGCTTCATCATGGACGCCCTCAGCATACAGCCGGTGAGTCCCATGAATCTAGTGCTCCAATACAGGCCATACTGAGTGTAGAGAAACAAGCCGATCGACTTACAAATCGATGGCAGAAACAGGGAGCGAGACCTAAAGGCACTCGAGACATCAGATTGTCACGAGCATCACACATTGCCGCAGTAGCATCCTCTACCCCAGATACGGCTCTGACAAGGATTGCAAACACTGGTCTCCTACCACCGCCTATACATCTTGAGAACAGATTTGCAGTATTAATGAATGAGGAATCCCTAAATGTGATGAATGTGATAGAACACAGACTGAATCAGCCAGTAGCTAACACTGCTAACAGGCGCTCAAGGTCGAGCAGACAGCGGCACTCAGCTCAGAGCGCAGCCGAGCCCAGGACTCTGATAGTGGGTGACTCTATAATCAGAAACATTATTAGCAGGGACACAACTACATGCTGCCTTCCACAAGCAACAACTTCTGATGTAAACAGGGAACTTCAGAACATTCTGATGAAACATAAGACTGCAAATCTACTCATTGTTCATGTGGGGAAGAATGATATTCATAAAGGGCAGTCAGAACTCCTTAAGAAGGATTTCAATGAACTTTTTGAAACACTTAAAAGACTGAAAGTTCAGACATTCATCAGTGGACCACTCCCAGCAAGAGGAACAAACAGGTTTTCACGGTTGCTTGGGCTCAACACATGGCTGCAAAAAACCTGCAATATAAAAGGACTGAACTTCATTGACAACTTCAATCTTTTCTGGAATCAGAGGCAACTGTTTCAACAGGATGGGCTCCACCCAAACAAACTTGGCTCAAGAGTGCTAAAGGACAATATCTTCTTTTCAATCCATCATCCTTCTGCAGTGTGTGCCAATCCACTCAACCTGAATGGCACACACACACCTGGACACAGTATTAATGACCACAGGACTTCACTTCAGCACCTGAATGGACATGTGTTTGACACATCACACAAGGACAATGATAACACCACTCAGCCACAACAACCTCTGCTCACGCACACAATCTCAGCTGAGCCCTGCCCACAGAGCTCACCACAGACAGACTGTGACATACTAGAACTGCTAGAAGATTCAGCACCCAAGGACGACTTGGGGGAAAACAGTCAGGGAATCCAGGACAGTATATTACAGCCTCCGATTACACCAGAGCAACAGCAAACACCAGACACGTTATCCCTCTCTCCAGCATCTCCACTTCTGTGCTTCTCAGAGAAAATGGAACAACTGGTGTATGCTGGAACCAGACTATCCCACTCTTTTGCAAGCCCCCAGATGTCAACCAAAAAACGGCAGGCCCCACAACCACCAAAGCCTGCGGGCCCAGCTCGCCCTCCCCCTCCTCCTGTGAGAGCTCTTCGGCCTCTGCCACAGCGCCAGGGCCCGCAACCCCCTCCAGCGGCTCGCGGTGTACCAAAAACAACTGATACCAGCTCTAAGTGATATGTGTCGGGTCCCCGCTATGATAACAGTAACTTTCTTAAATGTTTACAAAACAAGCGGGAACCCAGTGTGCCTGAATCTTTCTCTATTGCTGTCCAATTACATGATAGAAAATCTAAGGCCTTCAAAAGCCGTACAGCAAACCCATCTAATCTGGTGCCTATTACTCGCCAAACTAAGATTGCTGTGGGGACAAAAAGTAAGACTGTTAAGTTAGCATTTTTAAACATCCGCTCACTTAAAAATAAATCACTTCTAGTCAACGACTTAATAACCACATACAACCTGGACTTTATGCTTCTAAATGAAACTTGGCTAGAAGACAGCTGCAGTGCAACAGTCCTCAATGAAACATCCCCTCCTAACTTTACTTTTATGAGTGTTTGCAGAGCGGGAAAGAGAGGCGGGGGCTTAGCTGCTCTTTTTAAAGATGTCTATCAATGTAAGCAAATATCATTTGGGAATTACCCGTCTTTTGAATATCTGGGTATTGTGTTAAAAGGTGCTCCACGTATTTTACTTATCATTGTTTACAGGCCTCCAAAATACTCTCCAGCCTTTGCTGAGGACTTTACAGAACTATTATCAACAATTTCCTCTGAGTTTAACTGTTTTGTCATTGCTGGAGATTTTAACATTCACATAGATAATGCAGAAACCAATATGGCAAAAGAAATCAAAACTGTTTTAAAAACGTTTGATCTGACACAGCATGTAAATGGACCCACACATAATCGTGGACACACTCTAGATCTACTTATCAGTAAGGGTCTAAACATCTCATCGATTGTTATTAAGGATGTAGCACTGTCTGATCATTTCTGTATTTTCTTTGATATTTTGATCTCTCCTGCCATTGAAGCTAGATCTGTGTCTGTTAAGAAGAGATGCTTAAATGAGAACACTAGTGTGCTATTTATGAAGGCTATATCTTTAAAACCAAGCATATCTGCTGACTCTGTTGATTTTCTCCTTGAATCTTTTAATTCAAAAATTAAAAGTGTAATTGATCATATTGCTCCTGTGAAAGTCAGGAAGAATAGTGGTAGACAAAAAGCACCTTGGAGAAACTCAACAGCTGTGCAAAGCATGAAAAGACAATGCAGAAGAGCAGAGCGCATGTGGCGGAAGACAAAACTTGTAGTCCATTATAACATCTACAAAGACAGCATCCATGCTTTTAATATGGAACTAGGCAAAGCTAGACAGACTTTCTTCTCAAATATTATAAACAGCAACTTAAACAACACACACACTCTTTTTGCTACTGTAGAGAGACTGACAAACCCCCCAAGCCAGATTCCCAGTGAAATGCTCTCAGACAGCAAGTGCAGTGAGTTTGCTTCTTTCTTCTCTGAGAAAATCAATAATATCAGAAAGGTGATAGGCTCATCCTTGAGTTGTGCTGGGGTCAAACAGATCCGACCACTACCTGAGAAAGTAGTTACTATGTCTGTTTTCGAAGAAATTGATGGCAAAATTTTGGAAGAAACCGTACAGCACCTTAAAACATCAACCTGTGCCCTCGACACACTTCCCACATCTTTTTTCAAAAGTGTGTTAAACAGTTTAGAAGCAGATCTCCTAGAAGTGGTAAATGCCTCACTTCTCTCTGGGAGTTTTCCAAACTCCCTGAAAACTGCAGTTGTCAAGCCCCTCCTGAAAAAGAGCAATCTAGATAAGACCATATTAAGCCATTATAGACCGATCTCAAATCTTCCCTTCATAGGCAAGATCATTGAAAAAGTTGTCTTCAATCAGCTGAACAAATTCTTAAGCTTGAATGGTTACTTTGACAATTTTCAATCTGGTTTCCGATCGCATCACAGCACAGAGACAGCTCTCATAAAGATAATAAATGATATTCGCTTAAATACTGATACAGGCAAATTATCAGTGCTGGTACTACTCGACCTCAGTGCTGCATTTGACACTGTTGATCACAACATTATTGACAGGCTGGAAAACTGGGTGGGGCTTTCTGGGATAGTCCTAAAATGGTTCAGGTCTTACTTAGAAGGGAGAGGTTATTATGTGAGTATAGGAGACCATAAGTCTGGGTGGACATCGATGTCATGCGGAGTCCCCCAGGGCTCAATTCTTGCGCCACTCCTATTCAACCTGTATATGCTCCCAATGAGCCAAATAATGAGAAAGAACCGAATCTCTTACCACAGCTATGCAGACGACACACAGCTCTACTTAGCCCTATCGCCTAACGATTATAGCCCCATTGACTCCCTTTGCCAATGCATTGATGAAGTAAACGGTTGGATGTGCCAAAACTATCTTCAGTTAAACAAAGACAAAACTGAAGTCATTGCGTTTGGAAACAAAGATGAAGTTCTCAAGGTGAATGCATACCTTCACTCTAGAGGTCTAACAACTAAAAATCAAGTCAGGAATCTTGGTGTGTCTCTAGAGTCAGACCTTAGTTTCAGTAGTCATGTCAAAGCAATTACTAAATCAGCATACTATCATTTGAAAAATATTGCAAGAATTAGATGCTTTGTTTCCAGTCAAGACTTAGAGAAACTTGTGCATGCTTTCATCACCAGCAGGGTGGATTATTGTAATGGACTCCTCACGGGCCTTCCTAAAAAGACCATAAGACAGTTGCAGCTCATACAGAACGCTGCTGCCAGGATTCTGAGCAGAACCAGAAAATATGAACATATCACACCAGTCCTCAGGTCTTTACACTGGCTCCCAGTTACATTTAGGATTGATTTTAAAGTATTATTACTGGTATATAAATCATTCAATGGGCTAGGACCTCAATATATTGCAGATATGCTCACTGAATATAAACCCAACAGATCACTCAGATCATTAGGATCACATCAGTTAGAAATACCAAGGGTTCACTCTAAGCAAGGAGAGTCTGCTTTTAGCTACTATGCCAGCCGCAGCTGGAACCAGCTTCCAGAAGAGATCAGATGTGCTCCTACAGTAGTCACATTCAAATCCAGACTCAAAACACTTCTGTTTAGCTATGCATTTACTGAATGAGCACTGTGCCACTGTTCGTCCGACTGTTTTTACTGTACTTTATTTCATTTTTTATTCTAAACTGTTTTAATTATTCTTATTTGTTTTGATTATTTTATTTTTCTCCTATGTAAAGCACTTTGAATTACCATTGTGTATGAAATGTGCTATATAAATAAACTTGCCTTGCCTTGCCTAAAAATCAAATACCTAATTGTCTGTTTGTTGGGACAGATTATATTTGTCTCTTTTTAGAGTCGATTGATGGTTCTTCCAGGTTTTGTTCCCTACAAATGTGAAGAATAAGATGGAATAAAGCAGGACAGAACAGGAAAGACGTGATGAGGAAGAAATGAAGCAAGGAGGTTGGATCCCGCAACCTTTACGTCTACCACGAGTATAGAATTGAGAGTTGAGGATCAACTAAACACACAAATAAACTTTTGTAAAGGATGATTGTCTCTGGTTTATTTGAAACTCGTATGGAGCTGGTAATGTCCCCTATTGAAGCGTCCCGAAAATGAATTAATCAAATATAGTGGTTAAGTTTATAACCAACAGGACGAAAGGATAAAACGCAATGCCAATAATGAGCAAGTCTGAGTCTAACACTATTTTTGTAATAGTAATAACAACTTTCAAATTTAAACTTTACGAGTTCTCAAGTTTCAAAGACTTATTCATCTAATGTGACTAAATCTCGACGAGAAATAAAAAAAATTATGAAAATTATGTAATTAGAATTATAACAAAAATAAATCTAGAAGTCATTAGAAATGATCTGTCTAGAAAAATAGAATTTCAATTTTATTTTAATATTTCCTTTTCTTTAAAATCAAATTCAAAATTCACAATTAATAATCATAAACCAGTATTTTCTTTTCCAAGTAAAATGCAGGTAAAGGAATTAATAATTGTAAACCAATATTTCCTTTTCCAGTGAAATATGAGTAACGTAAAATGTGAGAGGTAAAAGAAAAAGAAGAAAAGACCAACAGGTCTAAAAGTCGAGGTGTTTAAATGGTTAAATCACTTTAACTTTGTTCAAACAGACACTGTATTTAACCGCTGGGGTTAGTATTGATAACAGTAACTGATGCTAAAGGTTTTAGCACAGGCCTCAATATGCAAGCAACTGCCTAGCTTAGCTTAGCGTGTCGTTTGTTTACACCGAGGGTTGGGACGCAGTTCACCCGGAAGCGTTGGCTAAGACTTCCGTGTCACGATCGTAGATATAGCGACCAAACGAACGCTAGTGGGCGAACCGGGAATTGCAGACAGTTAGAAAACAGTTTGTAGAGTTCCATGCGGGCGCATTTCAACAATGTTCATAGCATATGCCTGTACAGTAACAAGCGATCATATTACGGGAAATGTCAGCGCATTTCACACTATTTAAATAAGATTCACCACTCGTAGTTGGTTTTACGACGTGGGGCTTCACTCAGTTTGTTGAGAGTGATATTAACTATAAGCAAGCAGCGTTGCGCTGTATGAGAACAATGACGATCTCGATCTCGTCTTTGTGCAGGTTTATTTGGCACACAAAACAACAGGGTTATAACTGTTGGTTCAGTTTCAATGTCAAGCTTTACTTGGTAACGAATTTAAATAACCACTATTCAAATTACACTCGGACATGCGCAATTTTACAAGAGAATTATTTGAACAGACACAAACAGATAAGATTAAGCCTCGATGTTTATCATGGATCGCAGTGGAACATGCACTGACAATCAGATAAATAAATATAAGGCTAATGTTATGACTACCATTAGATGAGGAACAGTGGAACACGCACTGTGAATCAAATAGCCTATAACATTAGATGAGGAACACTAGCCTCGTGAGACCATCCTGATCTCGCGAGCTTTCAAGGTTTCACTCGCAGATCAGTCTGGATACTTTCCGTTAAAGAAAATTTGGGAGCAGTTCACCAAACGAACGTCCAATCAGCGTTGGCTTTGAGGCGGGTTGAGGTGTGACGCAACGAGAAGCGCGACAGTTCAGTCTTAAGAACATGGCGGCTTCAGCGGATGAAACTAACATCAGTGTGGCTATCGAGCAAGTTTTATCGGAATTACAGAGTTATTACGGAATTACAGAGCTAACGAGCCTTTACCTGCAGCAGCAAGAGTAGCCTGGCTTGTGGTTGTGTTTTCGTCGTCGCTCTCATATGCTTCGTTGATCTGATTGGTTGATTTGGCCCGTCTATCACCAACATAGGCCAATCAGCTAACCAGTATTTTCGCCCCTTACCAAAACTACTTCAACGGAAGGTTTCCAGATGGATATGCGGAGCAAATCCATCTGGCGGAGTCAGGTTAGAGGAACACGCTCATCGCTCTGTGAGGAAAATATTAGTCCTTATAGGGTTATTTAATTACTGCAGTTAAATTTCGTTCACCTCTCTAACTGATATAAACACACACACACAACGTTATAGCCCTTCTGAAAGACTCTGGAAAACGCAGACGTCGATCAGCCATAACAAGGTGTTTCTGGAAATGAGGAGCACGCTCAATTCTTACCTTATCGTAGTGTGAGGTTTTATATCTTAAGTTAATTTACTGCAGTTAACAAGGAAAACAAATAGGAGGCAGACTGGACTTTTCAGCTTTCTCTGGGAGCATTCACTCAAGCAGCAGCAGCACTCATTCAAACGGGCGCGCGCGCAGCACGCTCTCCATGCGTCACACACAGACTCTCAGAGGTTCGAATCTCGCATCCGCACAATATGAAAAGATAAATCTTGATAATATGCTTACAATTTAGGTTGAACTGCCCTTCATTCTCCACCAACTATGTAAGGAACCTACACAATAATAATATACATAAAATGTATTTAAGGGGGCCGGAAGGCCAATTTAGCTCAAAGGGAATGATTCATCGATTTGCAATGAATCTTGACCTAATCACTATGGAACCGAGCAAATGACTCGTTTAGAGTTCATTTGAACGGGCCGTAATTATAACCTTGGCAACAGATATTTATCCAATCTATAGTGAAACACTATGTATTAGCAAGGTAACTTTAGATCGACAGTACAAGACATTAAATGTGTAAGCACAACACATGGCAAATATCTTTTCAAATATAAACAAGACTTTATTGATTATTCTAAACACATAAAACTAAGGTCTAAACACAATCACACACACACACACACATTCATACCAGGCGCAGAGGAAGAGAGAGAAAGAGTGAGTTTAAAGCAGGAGAGGCACTTTGTAAGACATAAACCTGAACGAACCACCAAGCATTAATTTAAACCTTCGTTTCTTAGACAGGTTATTCAATTTAAATTAAAAACACCAGTTCAGCTAGAGTCTAGAGGCTACTTGCTTGTCCTTTGCGTTGCTTAGGCCAGAGAATTCCCTATTTGAGGTGCATCGTCGAAGGGGTTTCCGGCCCGGGTCCGTCCGTGTGGCTGGTTGTCTCTGGAGTGCCTGGATGGAAGTTCTGAACTGCCGGTCACGGGTGATGGGCAGGCGAACAAGAGTCTTTACAGTTCGAAGTGCGTTGCAGGAGAGACATGTAAACGAACTTTACAGCAAACTTAACTTTGATACGAGACTTTTACGAAAAAGAAAACAAAGGAAAAGAAAGGAAAGTGAGAACGAGTTAGATGGCTTGAATGAGCTGTTTTAAACCCCGATCTTGATGGGGTATTTGTCTGCTGGTCTAATTTGGGTCTGGTCGATGTAGAAGCGTACGAACATGAACACTCTCTTGCTGTTTGTTGATAGAGAGAGGCACCAACTTAATTTAACACAGAACCGACTCAAAACCGAACTGAACCGAACCGAAAACTGAACTGCTCTCTGAACATGAACTGAACTGCTTTGTTCGGGTCTTTAACTTAAAGTTAGTCCAACCTCTTTTGGAGAATTCTGGCCAATTGGACACTGGCTTAATTTAGGAGGTGGCTCTATTTTCTTCTTATCGTAAATCGTTATCGTTATCTGTGATCTCCTTGCTTTCCAGCACTAAGCAGAGAGAACAAGAGGCCACAGTCTAGACTTTACCACTATTATAAGAGCACAAAACATTTTACACAGATTTCACTCAAGCCATCTTCTGAATTAAGGGCATACGATTATTTTGATTGGAAGCACGATACTCTTTCATTCATACACACAGTTATATCACAATTACATGATTTATATGTAATCTAAGATTTATATGTAATCTAAGCATAACATGCATGAATTGTAGGAACAACAAGCATTATGATCTTTGACTATAAGTCCACTGAGCATTGTTCTGTGTGAGTTTTAATGGATTTGATATTTAAAGTCTGTGTAAGTCTTTCAGTTCTCCGAATGAAAGCGTGGTCTGTTTTGCATCTCTGTCCTGTTCAGCAGTAGTGATGCTGAGGGAGGTCAAAGGTGGTCAGGCCACTTGGTGGTCAGTAGGGCCATAAAAGTCCTTTCTGATGGGTTTCCTAGACAATTTGGACTTGTGTGTTAAAATGGTGTTAAAATCCGGAATGCTGAATCACATTTGAATGAAGCCCATGAGAGATTAGAAAGATTAATTTGTGTTTGGTTCATCCTTAAATTCTCTACAAAAGCATGAACTAATTGTTCCGCATTTGTCAGTGAGAGCATATGACGTAATTTAGATATATTTTTAAGATGGAAAAATGCGGTTTTACAGATACTAGACACGTGACTTTCAAATGAAAGATTGGTATCAAAGAGCACACCCAGGTTCCTAACTGACGACGGAGACTTAACAGAGCAGCCATCAAGTGTTAGACAGTATTCTAGGTTATTAGGTGAGGAAGTTTTTTGTCCAATGATTAGAATCTCTGTTTTTTCAGAATTTAGTAATAGGTAATTACTGGTCATCCAATTTTTTTATATCAGCTATGCATTCCGTTAATTTTGTGAATTGGTAAGTTTCGTTAGGTTTTGAAGAAATATACAGCTGAGTATCATCAGCATAACAGTGAAAGCTAATTCCATATTTCCTAATTATATCTCCTAATGGTAGCATGTACAGAGTGAACAGCAGCGGTCCTAGTACTGAGCCTTGTGGTACGCCATACTGAACTTGTGATCGATAAGACATCTCTTCGTTTACTGCTACAAACTGAAAACGGTCAGATAAGTATGATTTAAACCATGCTAGTGCAATTCCACTAATGCCAACATAGTTTTCTAGTCTATTTAAAAGAATGTTGTGGTCGATAGTATCAAATGCCGCACTAAGATCAAGTAACACTAATAGAGAGATACAACCAGGATCGGATGATAAGAGCAAATCATTTGTGACTTCAATGAGAGCAGTCTCAGTACTATGGTACGGTCTAAATCCGGACCGAAAATCCTCGCAGATATTATTTCTTTCTAAAAAGGAACACAGTTGTGAGGATACTGCTTTTTCTAGTATATTTGACAGAAAAGGCAGATTCGAGATTGGCCTGTAATTGACTAATTCTGTAGGATCAAGTTGCGGTTTTTTAACAAGCGGTTTAATCATAGCCAGCTTAAAGGTTTTTGGTACGTATCCTAATGACAAAGATGAATTAATGATATCTAGAAGAGGATCTATGACCTCTGGAAGCATCTCTTTCAATAGTTTAGTCGGTATAGGGTCTAACATACAAGTTGTCGATTTAGATGAATTAACAAGTTTGCAAAATTCTTCCTCTCCTATAGCAACAAATGAATCAAAATGTTCCTCACGGAGTCTACAATATACTCCCTGATGCGATACTGTAGTAGACGGTTGCATAGTTATAATAGTATAAAGGGTGCGCGCAATAGGTACGGCGTAGCATATGCACAGACGTGTACCATACGCCATACCCTTCACTGTACCCTGACGCGCACCTCCTCAAAAATGTAACTACACGTTACGACGACGCGGACTGCAAGTTCTGTGATTGGTCAGCTTGGTAGCATCACGTTTCCTCCTACGCATTTCCACCGTGTTCTTCTGCACCGCCTGCCATTTATAAATTTAGTGAAAGTTCAGTGAAGAAACATGGAAATGGACCAAGTGACCGAGCGATTGGTTGAAGAGGTGCGGAAATCTTTCAGTTGCCATTGCTTGTAGTAGCCTAAACTCGAAACAGCCGCGAGGAATCTAAACACAGTGGAACATTAAAACCCTCCCCCGCCAACTAGCGTTTCGGCGGAGCAACACAGACATGACAGTTCAATCTTGAATTCAAATGCACTGGGCGCTTACCAATATTAAAGGTGGGGTATGTGATTTTCTTTTTTGACCATTTTTTCAAAATCACTTGAAATCCTATTCCTAACCCACTTACTGGCTGTAAATTAGAAGCACTGAAATGAAAATTAATCAATTTAATCATCTGTGGAACGGGCAGGACTCGAAAAACTCCAGCCAATCATTTTCAAGACATTCTAGAATCATTGGACAGAAAATGCGTCAATCTAACGCTCATACCATGCCTCCCACCCCCTCGCACGCGTGTCCCGTTCGTGCACATACTCAAAGCTCATGCCCCAGTCACAGGAAGTGCAAGTCGCCCCGGTACAGAGAGAGAGAGAGAGCGAGAGAGAGAGAGAGAGAGAGAGAGAGAGTTTTCGCTCATGCTTGATTGCACGTCCATGTTTTTCTAATGGTTGGAGTCAGGGCCAGCGTTGGAGGAGAGAAGGTAGGACCTTATGAGCTGTGTATTTTCAAAATCTGCCGGCCATTTTGCAAATCACATATCCCCCCCACCTTTAATATTTCATTACAAAAAATCATGAAATATTGATATTAAAAAAAAAAATACTCTTAGACTTGTTTAAAAAGTTTTACCAATCACCACAACATGATTTCGTTTTATTTAAAAAGATTCAGAATAACACAAAGACAAAAATTCCAAAGGCAAAAATAACAAACACATAAACATCTACACCCGAAATGTGGCCCCGAAAAAAACACTATGGGCTGTTATTCTACTACAGCTAATTCCCTTATAAGGTCAAACTGTGGGCTTATCCTAGTCCTTCATTAACAAAGGCTTGCACTCGAAACATATCGAGTCCACATACACCCACACACATAACACCTCTAAAAATCACCCTTAAGTTCAAATTTAGGCTTTAATTTGAGCTTGTCCTACAATTTCAACACATCCTCCTTTGAGCAGTTTATTTCAGTTTGCAATGTGTATTAT
This sequence comes from Chrosomus eos, assembly GCA_036326025.1. Classification (NCBI taxonomy): domain Eukaryota; kingdom Metazoa; phylum Chordata; class Actinopteri; order Cypriniformes; family Leuciscidae; genus Chrosomus; species Chrosomus eos. Next base: position 422,940 of record CM070821.1, read on the forward strand.
TTTCCTATTTAATCGTTCAATTTGTTCGGTAATTTTTATTAACTGCTGTGCATGATGAATCAATCCATTTTGATGGAGTTGAGCCTTAGTGGAAGATCTACGCCAGCGCCTTTCTCTCCTTCTTCTCTGTCTTGCGAGCTCTCTTTGCGTTGTCCCTCCAGAGGTGTTCAACTATAAGATCATCCATAAACATCTCAACCTTGTCTGTTACATTAACATTTCTTATTTCTGGGTCATCTCCATCCGTTACATTCAAAGCATGCAGATAGTCTTTAATATGTACAATTTCTTCAGAAGAAGATTTTTCTGGGAATTCATCAGAAGAGTTCATAATCATTTGATTTCCAATATTTAATACAACTTCAAAACAGAAAAAGCAATTAACTGCCATTATAAGCGCATTATAAAGAATTTTTTTTTTATATAGCTCTGATTGTATTTGTCTGAAAGAAGATGGTCATACACACCTAGGATGTCTTGATGTTGACTAAATCATGGGCTAATTTAACTTTTTGGGTGAACTATCCCTTTAAAATGCTTTCTAAACTGATAAGCTGATAAACTGTTTGCGCTGCACAGCTCAGACGAGTAGCAGGGTTTCATTTTTTTGCATTAATCTGAACTGACAAATTACACATTCCTGTTGGTTGAACGCGAGTTAATAGATATCAATCAATCAACAAAGTGTCCTGTGCTCACCACAAACTGGCAATAGGTGGAGAGGAGAGATTTGGCTATAGAGTGATGTGTGTCCAACTTACAGTCTGAGATCATCTTTATGTGCTGAGAAACAAAGTCTCTTCTGTGTGTTTAAGTGGTTTCTCCACTGTGTGGATCTTCATGTGTCGCTTCAGCTGACTTTTAAAAGAGAAACTAATTTCGCACTGATCACAAGTGTGCGGCTTCTCTCTGCTGTGAATCCTCTCATGTGTTTTCAGAGATGATGAGAAACTAAATCTCGTGTCACAGTGTGAACACTTGTAAGGTTTTTCTCCAGTGTGGATCCTCTCATGTGTTTTCAGATATGATGATCGACTGAATCTCTTGTCACAGCGTGAACACTTGTAAGGTTTTTCTCCAGTGTGGATCCTCTCATGTGCTTTCTGATCTGATAATTGACTGAATCTCTTGTCACAGCGTGAACACTTGTAAGGTTTTTCTCCAGTGTGGATCCTCTCATGTGTTTTCTGATCTGATAATTGACTGAATCTTTTGTCACAGTGTGAACACTTGTAAGGTTTTTCTCCAGTGTGGATCCTCTCATGTGTTTTCAGATGTGATGACTGACTGAATATCTTGTCACAGTGTGAACACTTGTAAAGTTTTTCTCCAGTGTGGATCCTCTCATGTGTTTTCAGAGATGATGAGTGACTGAATCTCTTGTCACAGTGTGAACACTTGTAAGGTTTTACTCCAATGTGGATCATCTGGTGCAGTTTTAAACTGTCCGCTGTAGTAAAAGTCTTCTCACACTCAAAGCACATGTACTCTCTCACACCAGTGTGAATTTTCTCATGTCTATGTAAATATTCCAGCAGTGAAAAACTCTTTCCACACACAGAACATGAATGTGGCTTCTCCTTCGTATGAACTCTCAGGTGTTTCTTCAGGTGTGATGCACTAAGAAATGTTTTGCAGCATTGATCACATGTGAACGGCTTCTCTGCGGTGTGGACTCTCATGTGTTGATTACGGTTTGTTATTTGTGTGAAACTCTTCCCACACTGATCACATGAGAACGGCTTCTCTCCGGTGTGGATCCTCATGTGACGCTCAATACTTTGTTTGGTTGTGAGACTCTTTCCACACTGAGTGCAGGTGAAAGATTTCTTGGCTCGTCTTTTCTTTAAAAATGTCTGTTTAGTCTTTGAACGACTCAAGGGTTTTCCTCCAGGTTGGACATGATGTTCCTCCTTCACTTCACTCAGTTCTTCTTTCTCCTCCTCCACTTCTCTCAGTTCTTCTCTCTCCTCCTTCACTTCACTCAGTTCTTCTCTCTCCTCCTCCACTTCACTCAGTTCTTCTCTCTCCTCCACTTCACTTAGTTTTTCTCTCTCCTCCTTCACTTCTCTCAGTTCTTCTCTCTCCTCCTTCACTTCACTCAGTTCTTCTCTCTCCTCCTCCACTTCTCTCAGTTCTTCACTCTCCTCCTTCACTTCACTCAGTTCTTCACTCTCCTTCTTCACTTCTCTCAGTTCTTCTCTCTCCTCCTTCACTTCACTCAGTTCTTCTCTCTCCTCCTTCACTTCACTCAGTTCTTCACTCTCCTCCTTCACTTCACTCAGTTCTTCTCTCTCCTCCTTCACTTCACTCAGTTCTTCACTCTCCTCCTTCACTTCACTCAGTTCTTCTCTCTCCTCCTTCACTTCACTCAGTTCTTCTCTCTCCTCCTCCACTTCTCTCAGTTCTTCACTCTCCTCCTTCACTTCATTCAGTTCTTCACTCTCCTCCTCCACTTCACTCAGTTCTTCACTCTCCTCCTTCACTTCACTCAGTTCTTCTCTCTCCTCCTTCACTTCATTCAGTTCTTCACTCTCCTCCTCCACTTCACTCAGTTCTTCACTCTCCTCCTTCACTTCACTCAGTTCTTCACTCTCCTCCTTCACTTCACTCAGTTCTTCACTCTCCTCCACTTCACTCAGTTCTTCACTCTCCTTGCTCTCTTCCATCAGGTCTGAAATGAAAGAAAAAAATATTAAATTAAATTTTTAGTACATAAAAATAATTCAGTGATAAATATTCAAATGACATGAAAGTAAGCCCTGATGTAATAGTAGAAAGTATACAACTGTTATAAAAAATTATGATAATTTGATGCCTTTTTATAAATTGATTATATGTCCTTGAAACTTTCCTTGAATGAGGTATTTATTGTAAAACATTATAGGCACGAATCCCATGTTTCTTTAGCAAGAACTATTAAATATATTTGATTAATGACAGAATTATCTAACATGATATTAACATTAAAGGGCTGGTAAAACACAATTTTACTTTTCTAATTTTAGCTGGTGTGTAAGGTTGCTGTTTGAGCATAAACAACATTTGCAAAGTTGCAACTCTCAAAGCAAAGGGAGATACTTACTTTTAAAGAAATCTTTACAATACACTTTTTTTAACACTTTACAATATGGGTGCACTAATAAGCATTAATTCATACGTAACTTATGCACAGATAAGCATGAGTTAATGCATGACTTATGAAGCAATAAACCATTAATTAATTATTACTGCATCAGCAACTAATAAAGAGTCTACATGATTAATAGATTAAGTAATAAATGAATTGCTATTAATTAAACGTGTCATCATGTATTGATTTCTTAATAACATTTTATTAACTAATAGTGTAAATGAATGTGTTAATTAATTACCACAATTAGTCAACGCTATGCACTTCAACTTCCAGTTGTCTGCTTTAATTAATCATTAGCTAATGATTTGCAAAGGTATCATTATGTTATGACTTTACTTGAGGCACATGACTATTAACTAATTGTTAATTGTATTAATTAATGCTTATTAGTGCACCCGTATTGTAAAGTGTTACCAAATCAATTTCTAAGGACTACAGCAGGGGTTCTCAAAGTGTATATTCAAAGGTCCAAATCAGAATTTTCATCAATGTCAAAGGTCCGAGGGGGGGGGTCCGTTTTTTGTTGTGGGGGGGGGGGGGGGGGGGGGTTGGATGGGGCATGAGCACACACGCACATTGGCGCACACACGTAAGGTCGCTTACGTCAAAAGTCAACTTGAAACGCGCGCGGCGGATACTTTTACAGAGCGCTCGCAGTGCAGAAACGCGCTCGCGCAAGGATGGCATTCTGCGCACGGGTCTCAAAAGTCAACTTGAAACACGCACGCGGATACTTAAAAGGAGCGTTTAAACAGAGCGCTCGCAGTGCAGAAATGGCTCGCGTGGATGGCATTCTGCGCGCGGATACTGTTTTTGGCCTCGTATCCTGTGCACGAGTTTTGAGACTAAAACGCCATAGCTCTCTCCCTCACTGTCTAGCGCGTGCTACACGGTTTGGAGCTCGCGAGCTCTAGATTGCTGGGGGATTTGAACTAATTTGCAGGCATCAGGGAGCCGCTATCAATGTGCGGGAGACTCCTGGAACTTCCGGGAGACTTGGGATATCTGTGAACGCATAGGCCTACCTCTCTTTCCAATCATCTTTGAAAACTCTATTTTCTTCATCAACTTTTCTTTTCCTGGACAAACTGACATCCTCCACACCTTACTGCGGTGAAGTGTCGCGTTGCGCCCGATTACGTCAAAAGTCATATGCTCACTGGATGTCATGGCAACTAAATCACGGAGGAAAATATCTCGCCTTCGTTTTAATTTCGGACCATCTAAAAAAATAAACAAATGATTTTAATCAGCGTTTATCAAAGTAGGAAATCCACACTTTTAATCCCTTACACACAATTAGTGCTCTTAAAATGTGATATGGAGGCGGGTCCGGATTGAATTCCCTCCGGGTCCGGATCCGGACCGGAGTCCGGACTTTGAGAAGCACTGGACTACAGCAAACAGCCGGTAGGGACTACACGACATTCCCCAAGGGTTGCTGACGCCAGTAACCCCAATAAACCTGAGAATACGAGAATACGAAATAAGGGGGCGAGGCCATTTTATATTGCTTTGAAGAAGAGTTTTTGTGGTATAAAGTTAGTAGGCTGAAGTGTTGCCGCAATGCCGTCAAAACGCTGTTAATTTCATCCGGATTGCAGTTAGGGAGTTCGGGATCAATGGTTAATTTATTTTTAACTCGGTCCCTCATGATTATTACCCAAATCTCGCTATCTGTGCTGCACATTTTATGGAGGAAAGTTTCCACATTCTTTGTATCCAGGATTCGCACAATGGCTTGTGCTGAAAGATGGAGCAGGTCCAACTTTAGGAACAGAAGCTGTTGTTTACAGGCCACAATCTGTAAGTATGATTTATTTTTCGTCAACGGGTTTTCCTGTAATAGTTAATTGTGCGTTGTAGCAAGGAAGTAAACAAATGACACTGTTTGGCTCTGCAAACTAGTTTGTTAAATGCTCATTCATACTTAACGTTATCCGACAAACACCTAATGTTACAAACTTTTTTTTTTTTATCTCAACAGCGAACTTGGAATTAGTGTAAATTATCCTTTGATTAGAGCTTTTGTATTGTTTATTTATTGTTTATCTACAGGCATGCTAAACGTGGTTCTGTGCTTGATTTGGCTACTGTAGTAAAGCCAATTTTTAGTGTTCGTTTTGGGTTAATAGTTCTGGCGACAGATATTTGGCTACAATCGTTCTAAAAATACAAAAGTAACCGTGCCATACAGTCAGTGACGATCACTATAGATCCGCAGTTGATAATCCCTTTGAGGACTGTAGTATAATTTTGTTAGAAAGATTATATGAAATTCTTGTTTATGAAGCTTATTTTTTGCAATTCTATAATAATTAGTACAATTAAATAACTATCTAAAAGTGATTAGAGAACAACAAAAATCAAACCTTTCTGAAACGTCATTTAACAGCCGTTCTTGAACAGGTTCTGCTCGATCATCTTCACTAACGTTTCCCCGGGTCCGATTGGTTTTATTGACGCCATTGTTTATAATACACCAAAGCAATTTTTTTCAAGATGGCGCCTGTGCGAGTGGCATGCCGTCTATCTCTCCTTACCCTGTTTTATTTGTGGCTGTTTTTATGTGCGCTTATACCTTGTTATCATACGGAGCCTGTCGTTTACGATCGTCAGACACTCCTGGACATTCGCAGTTGCTGCATCGACGCTTTTAATGCGGGACTGGGAAATTTCGCAGATAATTCCTACAGGAGCACTCTCGGGGACATTCCAGATTTTCTTCGCCGTTGGCCATTGGATGTTAGGCCGAGAAAACGGCGGAGAAGACGGGGGAAACGCAGCGGAAAACTGGTCAGCCTAAAGATCTATCTGCGAGCCGAGCTTCGAAAGATCTCTACATCTCAGCCATGGACTGAGGATCGATTCTGCTCCGCGGTTCAATATATGGTGGTCCCAACATCTCGTTGGCTCACAGATATTCAGACTAAGTCCCCTATATCCTCAAATGGCCTGGTTCGTCCACTGCAGGGTTCTGACACACGGATTATTTTACGACCCCGTCAGATGGGAGTAAATTCTTCAAATCTTTGCCCTCTGAGGAAAGCTTCAGCTCCTTACAGCATTCTGCATTCTCCGAAAATGGCGCTGATCAATGCTCACTCCTTGGTCAACAAGACATTTATCCTACATGACTTTATTATATCTAATAACCTTGATTTTATGTTTATCACCGAAACCTGGATGAAGGTAGGAGATTTGAGCCCTTACTCTGATCTTGTTCCAACTGACTATTGTTTTTTATAACTCTCCTCGTCCGGTTGGTCGGGGTGGAGGGTTAGCTGTTATTGCCAAAAAAAGTTTTGGAGCACGCTGCCAATTGCTACCATCCATCAACCCTACAAGTTTTGAAGTGCAACTATTAACACTTGACTGGACTCAACCTATTGTCCTAGCCTTAATATATCGACCGCCGCACCTGACGAAGGATTTTATGGAAGAACTCACAGAGCTCGTTGGTGATTTAATTATGACATACGATCGGATTTTATTATTAGGAGACTTTAATGTACATGTATGCTGTGCTTCGGATCACCTAGCATCGGAGTTCTTGAATATTATGGACTCTTTTAATCTGGTGCAGTGGGTTAAAGAACCCACACACAATCGTGGTCACATGTTGGACTTAATTTTGTCTTTTGGACTCTCAATAATTGATACTGAAGTGGTTGAATTACCTATCTCTGATCATTTTCCTATCATGTTTAAAACGTCTCTTCCAGCTATTAATTACAACACTGTCTCTGATTTAAAACAAGTTCGAGCGTATTCACCGCGATTTCTCGAGGCCTTTACTGAACGTTATAATGCAGGGGTTCTCAAAGTGTATATTCAAAGGTCCAAATCAGAATTTTCATCAATGTCAAAGGTCCGAGGGGGGGGGGGGGTCCGTTTTTTGTTGATGGGGGGGGGGGGGGGGGGGGGGGGGGGTTGGATGGGGCATGAGCACACACGCACATTGGCGCACACACGTAAGGTCGCTTACGTCAAAAGTCAACTTGAAACGCGCGCGCGGATACTTTTACAGAGCGCTCGCAGTGCAGAAACGCGCTCGCGCAAGGATGGCATTCTGCGCACGGGTCTCAAAAGTCAACTTGAAACACGCACGCGGATACTTAAAAGGAGCGTTTAAACAGAGCGCTCGCAGTGCAGAAATGGCTCGCGTGGATGGCATTCTGCGCGCGGATACTGTTTTTGGCCTCGTATCCTGTGCACGAGTTTTGAGACTAAAACGCCATAGCTCTCTCCCTCACTGTCTAGCGCGTGCTACACGGTTTGGAGCTCGCGAGCTCTAGATTGCTGGGGGATTTGAACTAATTTGCAGGCATCAGGGAGCCGCTATCAATGTGCGGGAGACTCCTGGAACTTCCGGGAGACTTGGGATATCTGTGAACGCATAGGCCTACCTCTCTTTCCAATCATCTTTGAAAACTCTATTTTCTTCATCAACTTTTCTTTTCCTGGACAAACTGACATCCTCCACACCTTACTGCGGTGAAGTGTCGCGTTGCGCCCGATTACGTCAAAAGTCATATGCTCACTGGATGTCATGGCAACTAAATCACGGAGGAAAATATCTCGCCTTCGTTTTAATTTCGGACCATCTAAAAAAATAAACAAATGATTTTAATCAGCGTTTATCAAAGTAGGAAATCCACACTTTTAATCCCTTACACACAATTAGTGCTCTTAAAATGTGATATGGAGGCGGGTCCGGATTGAATTCCCTCCGGGTCCGGATCCGGACCGGAGTCCGGACTTTGAGAAGCACTGTTATAATGAATTCATCTCTTCAGTGTCCTATGAAATTGTAGTTTCAGATCTAGATGTTGAGCACCATCTTGAATCTTTAAACACGACTTGGTTAGATATATTAAATGTTGTTGCACCCTATAGGCTCCAAAAGCTGAAACGTAAGTCTGTGCCATGGATAGATCAAGATATTCGCTCTCTGAGACAATCGTGTAGGAAGGCAAAAAAGGAAATGGAAGAGAGACAAACTTCAAATATCCTTTATCATTCTTAAAAAGTGTCTTTGGACATATCAAAGTGCAGTTAAGAAAGCTAAGTCTCTTTATTTTTTTTACTTTAATCGAGGAACACCATCAAACTCCTTGAGTTCTTTTTTCAATTATTAATTCAATACTACATCCTGCTGTACAGACCTTCCGTAATCCTAATACAGCTTTATGTGAAAACTTTTTAAATTATTTTAACACTAAAATTATAAATCTAAGAGCTCAAATACAGGACACTGGTGGTAATAATCTGATATCAACGAGTCCATTAGCCTCTTGGACTACTTTTAATTCTATTTCCTTAGAATCACTAAAGGATATAGTTGTAAAATTAAAAACCTCTTCAAGTCCCCTTGACATTGTGCACCCTCGCTTTCTGAAGTTATTAATTGATATTGTATGACCTAGCCTTGTAACTTTAATTAATAAATGCTTGCAGTCAGGGTCAATCCCTGATAGCTTAAAAAGGGCCACAGTGACTCCGGTGCTAAAGAAACCCACACTCGATACATCTATATTAGCACATTTTCGCCCTGTGTCTGTCCTTCCTTTCATTTCCAAGGTGATGGAAAGAATTGTCTCTCTGCAACTTCAGTCATTTTTATCTACTAATCATATCTATGAGATCTTTCAATCAGGCTTCAAATCTCTACATAGTACTGAAACGGCCCTTGTAAGAGTCCTAAACGATATTTTAATGATTACTGATTCGGGAGCTTCGGTCATTCTAATCATGCTGGACTTGTCTTCAGCTTTTGATACTGTTGACCATGGAATTCTCATTTCCCGCCTGGAGTCTTATATAGGACTAGGAGGAGCGGTGTTAAACTGGTTTAAATCTTACCTAACTAACAGAACTTTGTCTGTTAAAATTGGAAATTTTACTTCATCATTACACAAGCTATCATGTGGCGTACCACAGGGATCTGTTCTTGCACCTACTCTCTTTTCCATGTATTTACTTCCCTTGGGATCCATTTTTAGGAAACATAATGTAGCCTTCCATTGTTATGCTGATGACATGCAAATTTATCTGCCGTTGACCAGTGGTAATGAGAATGCAGTTAGTAAATTATCAGCGTGTTTCAATGATGTAAAGGCATGGCTCTCAAAAAACTTTCTTTTTCTGAACTCAGACAAATCGGAAGCGATTGTTTTTCGCCCCTCCGAACATAGTAGACAACATTTACCTAACCTTGATCCTTTAAACCTTACTATCTCAGCAAAAGTGCGTAACTTAGGTGTGGTAATAGATAACAGCTTAAAATTTGATAGGCAAATTGCCTCGGTAGTGGGCTCGAGTTTTTCACCTTCGCTCCTTTTCCAAAATAAAATCTTGCCTATCCAATGCCTCTTTAGAAGTTGCTATTCATGCCTTTATAACATCCAGGCTAGATTACTGCAACTCTCTATATTATGGGGTTTCTAAGAGTCAAATCTCTCGTTTACAAGTTGTTCAGAATGCAGCAGCACGCTTGTTGAAGGGTGGGAAAAAATTTGATCATGCGACACCGCTTCTGAGATCCCTTCACTGGTTACCTGTTCAATATAGAATAGAGTATAAAATTTTACTATTAGTTTACAAATCCTTAAATAATCTTGCACCAACTTATTTAGTGGATCTACTTCACCCATATACTGCAAATCGAGAATTGAGATCAGCAAACAAATCCCTCCTTCTGATTCCTAGAACCCGCTTGAAAAAGAGGAGAAATAGAGCTTTTGAAGTGGTGGGCCCCACACTATGGAATAAGCTCCCAATTCAACTTAAAATGGCTTCCACTCTATCTGAGTTTAAAACAGCGCTAAAAACTCATTTATTTGGATTAGCTTTTATTATGTAATACTTGATTGATTTTATTTTATTTTAATGTACTATATTTGACTGACGATTGAAATGTGTTGTGCAATGTGTATTGTATTGTGATTACTGTACAGCACTTTGGTCGGCCGAAAGTAAACGTGCTCTAGAAATAAACAAACTTGAAACTTGAACTTGAACTTGCTAGGGGTGTCACGATTCTCCAAATCCTCGATTCGATTACATTTTCGATTCTAAGGTCACGGTTCGATTCGATTCTCGATTTTTACATTTATTTTTTTTAAGCACAGTTTGCTATGCCATTTTTAGACTAGACTTTTATGTAATATAATATATGAACTTTGTTCGCAATGTACCACACTACATTGTCAAATTAAAAAAAATTATTAACAAAATAATGTTACAATAACTTATATCTTCAGTCAATTAGAAACTTAAGCAAAATAACCTGCCATGTAGTTTCTCTTTTGTAACTGCAGTCTTATTCACAGAAGATGACATTCAAGTTCACAACAAAACAAACAAGGTTTAACAGATACATATATGTTTTCCTTGCTTTACCTCGGTCTTAAAGTACAAACATGACTGTGAAAAATATTAGTAATTTAATGTAGAATTTAATTAAATGCATTTATGATGAAATTACAACATTTTCATGTCATGTTCATTTTGACCACGAACTGTGCGCTGTCACTTTAACTCGGCGCGTGCAGCAAAGCAAAAATAGACTCGGTGCGGAAATGAACGACACTTGTCTCATTCGTGGAGGTGGAGAATCAAGTTATTTGTGACATGCTAGATTTATACTGTTCTGATTCTGCTGTTTTTGTCAATTTAAATTTAATTTAAAACTTAATTAAAAAAAGTGGAAGAATGGTACACGCACTGACGCACATAGAGTAGCAGAGCTTGCCATATGTGCCTTTTTCGGCAGCTCGAACTTTGAACGCGAATGTGAACGTTGTCAACATAACTCACTGAAAATCATAAATACTCCCACTGTCCAAGAGGAGGTCAGAAGTCCTGTCGATGGGTCTCCTGCATCTGCAGTTAGCCATGCTATCTTTTGACTGGCTGTAGCTGAGGTAGAGGACTCGCAGCACTTCAACATGCGTGTTTTTTTTCCGCTTTGCAAACCGACTGGACGTGACATGGGGGTGTGGCAGTATCGACGATTCCATTTTTGAATTCGATGATCAAGATTGTGACTTAATTTCGATCGATTTCGATTTAAAATCGAAATCGTGACACCCCTAACCAAAGTGCAAACTACCGGTAAAGGTAAGGGGCGTGACGTTTCCGGAAAACGTGCACTAGGCGAATCACAAACACTGGGCCAGCTAACCAATCTGAGCCCATTGTGTATTTTTGAGGGACTGGCTTCATAGAACCCGGAAACCTAGCCTGGTTAAAACCAGACCCTTCTCAGTTAAAACTGAGTTAGGGTCTGGCAAAGCTCCATAGACAAATCATTTCCAAAGGGGCGTCACCAACGGACGTCCCTCAAATGACTCTTGGCACAATTGGACAGACCTAAAACCAATCAGAGCGATGAAGGAGATGACGTATGCAGAGGGCTCTCGCTAAGACCCACCCATTCGTTTAGTATTGACCAGAGTCATATTGACCAACGGGGCTCGTTGTTATGGGAAGGAGGAGGCGGAAACCCGCGAACATTCACACATTTTAATGACAAAATAAAACAAATACAAAGTCCCTCACGGTCGACTGCCGCCACACATAATAAAACAAAACATCAAATAAAATACAGGCCCGTCCTCTCTCGATCTTCACCGTGCTCGCTCCTCATTTTATGCTTCCGCTCCTCCATGAGAGATGCGAGACCGGCCTCACTCACGCCGCCCTATCAAGTCCCTCGGCCTCGATCGTCCAGCTCGCCACACTGGTATATGAGACTTTTGCCGAATCCAGTCGGTAAGACAGCAATAACATATTTTTTAGACATGAAGGCTTTGAGTGTTGTTCTTTGCTCGGGTTATAACGAAAAGGAATTTTTTAAATCGCTTAAAACAGACGCGATAGCCGATTCGTACAAGTGATATTTGATGACGGCATCCATCTTTGTAATGTAGGCTTCAAAATCCCAGCGCTGTCGTCATCGTGTAAAGCCCGCCCCAAAGCTTCTGATTGGTGCCGCGATTTCGGCGGATTGGAAATGGGCTTGAATGAGCTCTTTGACAGACTAACTTTCAGAGCAAATCTAAATTTGCCGGAAGTTGTCTGGGTTTTCCCAGGCTACCGGAAACCATCAGACCGTTTTTACAAGGAGGGGCAGAGCAGTGTAGAATAAAGGTCAAATATATGAAAAATAATGCTTTTTTTAAAAACGAAGCATGAACATGTTGCAGTGCACCCCACAAACACAATCAAGCATTTGAAAAAATGTGTTTTACCACCCCTTTAAAATATACAATACTGCCCTATTTTGACACCAACTTTGAGATTGATATTTATTTTACTAAAAATGTTTTAATTAATAATGGCTGTTCACACTAGACTTTTCCTTGCACTGACTTCCATTCATACGCATGTAAAAGTGGGACACCAGAAACACAAGCTCAAGTGAATAATCCTGTGAGAAATAACACAAGCGTTTAGCATTTAAGTGGAGTGGACATTTTTAATTATTATTATTTGTTATATGTTGAATTAATGTTACTGATATAAAGTTGTATTAGTCAAATATCATATAAGTTTTTAAAAGAAGGACAATCATGTCAGGAGTAACAGGGTTGAGTGAAACATGTTGGACACAGTTAATGCAAATAAAAATAGTTAATTTAAAAGTAGTTAAAGGCACTCTACACTTTGAGCGTGTGATATTTCTACAGAAACTGCAACGGTCGTGAAATTACATCACATTCTGCGGCAGCTTTTTTACACACTTGGTGTTTACTGATTATTCCTAAAAAATCATTATTTTGTAAACTATGTTGAAAATGACTAAAATTCTGGTAACGTTGTTGCAAATTGGGAACCAGATTCAAAATAAATTTTAAATAAAACAGTTAAAATAGTATTTAGTTTGATCTGATGTTGACAATCAATATAAAAAATTCTCAAATCTCCCTTGAATGGCCATTTGTTGAAGAAAAACCCAGAAAATTCTGTACCATTTCATAGTGTAACTGTTAATCTATAAGCGATGAACTGCTTGAATGTTTCTAACATGAATGTTCTTCAGCATCATGAATGAATGAAGAAAAAAACACAAACCTCTTTGTTCTTCAGGATCTTCAGTGTGTTTCATTCTGCAGGTTCTGGATCACTCGTGTTCTCACTGTCCTCTTTAATAAACTCAGTCTTTACAGATTTCAGCTCTTCCTGATGCTCTGATGCTCATCTTCACTTGTAGCTGATGGGAATCATTTTAAAAAAGCATTTACAGGTTTTTTGTTGCTGCAATTGCTGTGGGAGGAGCTTCACCGATGATGTGTTGTTGTGAGAGGAGCTTCACTGATGATGTAATTACAGTGGGAGGAGCTTCACTGATGATGTGATTACAGTGGGAGGAGCTTCAGTGATGATGTTCTCCAGTGTGGGAGGAGTTGATCTGCCTGAATCAAAAATGTATAAGTTACTGAGCGAGTTTGTTTTTATAACAAATGAAACTTCTAAGCATTTATGTCTATCTATTCATCGTACAGTAACTGATGCCAATTCATGAATTCTTTTTTATTGATAATCTTAACATTATTCTGCTTCTTCATTAACATACAAGCATCTAGAAATATAGAAAATTATATAAATAATTTAAATTCTTAAATTCAAATATAAATAATGCTAAGAAAAACAGTTAAAATCATAAACACAGAAATAAAAGTACATCTAGTAGCACACAAATCCCCTCAGTCTGCTGACACCAATGAAATGAGCTTTAAGTGTCAATGTACAGGAATTTGAAGACATCAACATAATGAATGAGGTGAAAACAGGAACTATTGTCATGAAATAAAGTGTTTTCAGCAGATCTGTTAATATTGATGATCCTCAGACTATCAACACTCATTCAACAAGACATTCAGGATCATCAGCAGATCATCTCACTTTATTCTGAGTGTTTGCTGTTAGAAACACATTATTTGAGTCAGGATAGATGATTAAAGCCTGTAAAAGAGCTACATTGAAAGACAATACTGTTATTTCTCACAATATGACAAAACATCTATAACACAAAAACAATCACCAATGACACTCATCTTCATAAAATAATTACAGCAGCATAATGTCCAAATTAATCAAATATTATATATAAGTTTGATAACTACATTAATCACTATAAAGTAGTTAGATCATTAAAATAAGATGATTTTATATGCGCAGAAGCTGAAAATGATCATAAAACTTTTAGAAATAGAGTAATTCTACTAAACGGGTACCTTTTGGGTTTGATGAGATGCATAAGGCACAAAAATGTCCCAATATCTGTTTACAACGCTTAAAGTTACTCATTCAAGTGTTCTTGTTAACATGATATATGATAAAAAAAAAATAAAAAAAACTATTTTTAAAGAATACCATACTTTTTTTAAAATAAATTTTTCATTAGTAAATAGCCAATTTCACATGTCCGTGTTGACCAACATGACATTTGCATCTAAAATAGAGTATTTAGTAAGATATTTTTAACTTTATATTTTCTAAAGTTTATTTATTATTTTCAGGATTACACGTGTGCCCCTTTTCACATTAGATATATTTATCTTCATCTATCTTTTATATATTTTTTCCGGCTTCCCATTTGATGTGAAATCAAGGATTCTGATATAGGCTATTAATTTTTTTTTCAGGGTTAAGTTCTGTTAACAACCTGACGGTGTTGGGGGAACGGGAAAAAATCCTTCACCGGGAAACTAGTAGATGTGCTCCACGCAAGAGCAGTGGAGAAGTCACCACACAGCAATTCGCTTCTAAAAAGACAGCTCAAAATCTGCCAACAATTGCTCGGGAAAATTGAGATCTCATTGGGAAATGTTGCATGCTTAAAGGGACACAAGGTAAGCCTGAGTGTTTTTTCTCTACAAAGCTCCCCCTAGTGTCTGCTAGTAAATGCTTTCAAACACCCTGTTGTAAAAACTAACTGTTGTTCCTCCCCCCTCGACATGAGCAACCCAGCTGATCAGCTGTCAACCCAGCGATTGGTGAGCCATCGGCTTCTACACTATGTAGCGCACTGCAAAAAAAGTTACACCGGCACCAAATACACAAATAAAACCGACTGAGGAATAGCCAAACAACTACAAAAATCAAATGTGTTTGCTAACGACAATGCTAACATCAAAGTTATAGTATCTAGCGTACTAATAAGCCCGTAACAGACAGCGATAATAATAAAAACCTTTACAGACAATAGCAAACACCCTGAGGTCACAATTACTTTAAATTTTTATATTAAACACAGTTTATTCAAAAGATACTTACAAGTGCAACAGCAAGAAGGTAGGTTTTGCAGACTACTGTTTCTCTCAGTTCTCGCATTCTGAAAAAGCCGGTCCGATATTGACTCGAGTCTGACTTCTTGCTCGGTTAGTCTCCCGTTTCCGCTTTCCTTGGTCCTCCGGCAAAGACTTCCTAGCTTTCTGCTTCTTTTTTACAGGCTCAGCCATAACTCAATCTATCATTGCCCTTTGCTTATAACTAGTCGGTGCTTAAATGAGGGCGTGTACGTGTGTCGTCAAGCAATTCGTTACATCGCGAGACCTGATATCACGCGATACTTCCTGACGGCGAAGCCAGCGGCCCGCTGGACCAAAGTTACAAGTGAGTTTTTGCCGCTCCCGGGCACCAGGGGGGTACGAAACCACCACCCTTCAACCCACTGACTCTGAAGCTGTTCAGTTAATGTAAAAAAGTTACTTAGATCACCTTTAAATTATACGACAATGCCCTCTATCCTGTAGAGGTACGCTGTGTTCTTCTGGGATCATCACGGATACAGGTGAAACACGTGTACGCAGCGTGTTCTTCTGGGATCATCCCGGATACAGGTGAAACACGTGTACGCAGCGTGTTCTTCTGGGATCATCACGGATACAGGTGAAACACGTGTACGCAGCGTGTTCTTCTGGGATCATCACGGATACAGGTGAAACACGTGTACGCAGCGTGTTCTTCTGGGATTCACGGATACAGGTGAAACACGTGTATGCAGCGTGTTCTTCTGGGATCATCACGGATACAGGTGAAAAACGTGTACGCAGCGTGTTCTTCTGGGATCATCACGGATACAGGTGAAACACGTGTAAGCAGCATGTTCTTCTGGGATCATCACGGATACAGGTGAAACACGTGTATGCAGCGTGTTCTTCTGGGATCATCACGGATACAGGTGAAACGTGTACGCAGCGTGTGTTCTTCTTTGATCATCACGGATACAGGTGAAACGTGTACGCAGCGTGTTCTTCTGGGATCATCACGGATACAGGTGAAACACGTGTAAGCAGCATGTTCTTCTGGGATCATCACGGATACAGGTGAAACACGTGTACGCAGCGTGCTCTTCTGGGATCATCACGGATACAGGTGAAACACGTGTATGCAGCGTGTTCTTCTGGGATCATCACGGATACAGGTGAAACGTGTACGCAGCGTGTTCTTCTTTGATCATCACGGATACAGGTGAAACGTGTACGCAGCGTGTTCTTCTGGGATCATCACGGATACAGGTGAAACACGTGTACGCAGCGTGTTCTTCTGGGATCATCACGGATACAGGTGAAACACGTGCGCGCAGCGTGTTCTTCTGGGATCATCACGGATACAGGTGAAACACGTTTTGCGCAGCGTGTTCTTCTGGGATCATCACGGATACAGGTGAAACACGTGTGCGCAGCGTGTTCTTCTGGGATCATCACGGATACAGGTGAAACACGTGCACGCAGCGTGTTCTTCTGGGATCATCACGGATACAGGTGAAACACGTGCACGCAGCGTGTTCTTCTGGGATCATCACGGATACAGGTGAAACACGTGTACGCAGCTTGTTCTTCTGGGATCATCACGGATACAGGTGAAACACGTGCACGCAGCGTGTTCTTCTGGGATCATCACGGATACAGGTGAAACACGTGCACGCAGCGTGTTCTTCTGGGATCATCACGGATACAGGTGAAACACGTGTACGCAGCTTGTTCTTCTGGGATCATCACGGATACAGGTGAAACACGTGTACGCAGCGTGTTCTTCTGGGATCATCCCGGATACAGGTGAAACACGTGTACGCAGCGTGTTCTTCTGGGATCATCACGGATACAGGTGAAACACGTGTACGCAGCGTGTTCTTCTGGGATCATCACGGATACAGGTGAAACACGTGCACGCAGCGTGTTCTTCTGGGATCATCACGGATACAGGTGAAACACGTGCACGCAGCGTGTTCTTCTGGGATCATCACGGATACAGTTGAAACACGTGCACGCAGCGTGTTCTTCTTTGATCATCACGGAAACAGGTGAAACGTGTACGCAGCGTGTTCTTCTTTGATCATCACGGATACAGGTGAAACGTGTACGCAGCGTGTTCTTCTGGGATCATCACGGATACAGGTGAAACACGTGTACGCAGCGTGTTCTTCTGGGATCATCACGGATACAGGTGAAACACGTGCGCGCAGCGTGTTCTTCTGGGATCATCACGGATACAGGTGAAACACGTGTGCGCAGCGTGTTCTTCTGGGATCATCACGGATACAGGTGAAACACGTGTGCGCAGCGTGTTCTTCTGGGATCATCACGGATACAGGTGAAACACGTGCACGCAGCGTGTTCTTCTGGGATCATCACGGATACAGGTGAAACACGTGCACGCAGCGTGTTCTTCTGGGATCATCACGGATACAGGTGAAACACGTGTACGCAGCTTGTTCTTCTGGGATCATCACGGATACAGGTGAAACACGTGTACGCAGCGTGTTCTTCTGGGATCATCCCGGATACAGGTGAAACACGTGTACGCAGCGTGTTCTTCTGGATCATCACGGATACAGGTGAAACACGTGTACGCAGCGTGTTCTTCTGGGATCATCACGGATACAGGTGAAATGTGTACGCAGCGTGTTCTTCTGGGATCATCACGGATACAGGTGAAACACGTGTACGCAGCGTGTTCTTCTGGGATCATCCCGGATACAGGTGAAACACGTGTACGCAGCGTGTTCTTCTCGGATCATCACGTATACAGTTGAAACACGTGTACGCAGCGTGTTCTTCTGGGATCATCACGGATACAGGTGAAACACTTGTACGCAGCGTGTTCTTCTGGATCATCACGCATACAGGTGAAACACTTGTACGCAGCGTGTTCTTCTGGGATTGTCACGGATACAGGTGAAACATGTGTACGCAGCGTGTTCTTCTGGGATCATCATGGATAGAGGTGAAACGTGTACGCAGCGTGTTCTTCTGGGATCATCACGGATACAGGTGAAACACGTGTATGCAGCGTGTTCTTCTGGGATCATCAGGGATACAGGTGAAACGTGTACGCAGCGTGTTCTTCTGGGATCATCATGGATACAGGTGAAACGTGTACGCAGCGTGTTCTTCTTTGATCATCACGGATACAGGTGAAACGTGTACGCAGCGTGTTCTTCTGGGATCATCACGGATACAGGTGAAACACGTACGCAGCGTGTTCTTCTGGGATCATCACGGATACAGGTGAAACACGTGTACGCAGCGTGTACTTCTGGGATCATCATGGATACAGGTGAAACACGTGTACGCAGCTTGTTCTTCTGGGATCATCACGGATACAGGTGAAACACGTGTACGCAGCTTGTTCTTCTGTGATCATCACGGATACAGGTGAAACACGTGTACGCAGCGTGTTCTTCTGGGATCATCACGGATACAGGTGAAACACGTGTACGCAGCGTGTTCTTCTGGGATCATCACGGATACAGGTGAAAAACGTGTACGCAGCGTGTTCTTCTGGGATCATCACGGATACAGGTGAAAAACGTGTACGCAGCGTGTTCTTCTGGGATCATCACGGATACAGGTGAAACACGTGCATGCAGCGTGTTCTTCTGGGATCATCACGGATACAGGTGAAACGTGTACGCAGTGTGTTCTTCTGGGATCATCACGGATACAGGTGAAACACTTGTACGCTATTTGTATGCTAATGAGAACACTAGTGTGCTATTTATGAAGGCTATATCTTTAAAACCAAGCATATCTGCTGACTCTGTTGATTTTCTCCTTGAATCTTTTAACTCAAAAATTAAAAGTGTAATTGATCATATTGCTCCTGTGAAAGTCAGGAAGAATAGTGGTAGACAAAAAGCACCTTGGAGAAACTCAACAGCTGTGCAAAATATGAAAAGACAATGCAGAAGAGCAGAGCGCATGTGGCGGAAGACAAAACTTGTAGTCCATTATAACATCTACAAAGACAGCATCCATGCTTTTAATATGGAACTAGGCAAAGCTAGACAGACTTTCTTCTCAAATATTATAAACAGCAACTTAAACAACACACGCACTCTTTTTGCTACTGTAGAGAGACTGACAAACCCCCCAAGCCAGATTCCCAGTGAAATGCTCTCAGACAGCAAGTGCAGTGAGTTTGCTTCTTTCTTCTCTGAGAAAATCAATAATATCAGAAAGGTGATCAGCACATCCTTGAGTTGCGCTGGGGTCAAACAGATCCGACCACTACCTAAAAAAGTAGTTACTATGTCTGTTTTCGAAGAAATTGATGGCAAAATTTTGGAAGAAACCGTACAGCACCTTAAAACATCAACCTGTGCCCTCGACACACTTCCCACATCTTTTTTCAAAAGTGTGTTAAACAGTTTAGAAGCAGATCCCCTAGAAGTGGTAAATGCCTCACTTCTCTCTGGGAGTTTTCCAAACTCCCTGAAAACTGCAGTTGTCAAGCCCCTCCTGAAAAAGAGAAATCTAGATAAGACCATATTAAGCCATTATAGACCGATCTCAAATCTTCCCTTCATAGGCAAGATCATTGAAAAAGTTGTCTTCAATCAGCTGAACAAATTCTTAAGCTTGAATGGTTACTTTGACAATTTTCAATCTGGTTTCCGATCGCATCACAGCACAGAGACAGCGCTCATAAAGATAATAAACGATATTCGCTTAAATACTGATACAGGCAAATTATCAGTGCTGGTACTACTCGACCTCAGTGCTGCATTTGACACTGTCGATCACAACATACTTATTGACAGGCTGGAAAACTGGGTGGGGCTTTCTGGGATAGTCCTAAAATGGTTCAGGTCTTACTTAGAAGGGAGAGGTTATTATGTGAGTATAGGAGACCATAAGTCTGAGTGGACATCCATGATATGCGGAGTCCCCCAGGGCTCAATTCTTGCGCCACTCCTATTCAACCTGTATATGCTCCCAATGAGCCAAATAATGAGAAAGAACCGAATCTCTTACCACAGCTATGCAGACGACACACAGCTCTACTTAGCCCTATCGCCTAACGATTACAGCCCCATTGACTCCCAGTGCCGATGCATTGATGAAGTAAATGGTTGGATGTGCCAAAACTTTCTTCAGTTAAACAAAGACAAAACTGAAGTCATTGCGTTTGGAAACAAAGATGAAGTTCTCAAGGTGAATGCATACCTTCACTCTAGAGGTCTAACAACTAAAAATCAAGTCAGGAATCTTGGTGTGTCTCTAGAGTCAGACCTTAGTTTCAGTAGTCATGTCAAAGCAATAACTAAATCAGCATACTATCATTTGAAAAATATTGCAAGAATTAGATGTTTTGTTTCCAGTCAAGACTTAGAGAAACTTGTGCATGCTTTCATCACCAGCAGGGTGGATTATTGTAATGGACTCCTCACTGGCCTTCCTAAAAAGACCATAAGACAGTTACAGCTCATACAGAACGCTGCTGCCAGGATTCTGAGCAGAACCAGAAAATATGAACATATCACACCAGTCCTCAGGTCTTTACACTGGCTCCCAGTTACATTTAGGATTGATTTTAAAGTATTATTACTGGTATATAAATCATTCAATGGGCTAGGACCTCAATATATTGCAGATATGCTCACTGAATATAAACCCAACCGATCACTCAGATCATCAGGATCAAATCAGCTAGAAAGAGAGTCTGCTTTTAGCTACTATGCCAGCCGCAGCTGGAACCAGCTTCCAGAAGAGATCAGATGTGCTCCTACAGTAGTCACATTCAAATCCAGACTCAAAACACTTCTGTTTAGCTATGCATTTACTGAATGAGCACTGTGCCACTGTTCGTCCGACTGTTTTTACTGTACTTTATTTTATTTTTTATTCTAAACTGTTTTAATTATTCTTATTTGTTTTGATTATTTTATTTTTCTCCTATGTAAAGCACTTTGAATTACCATTGTGTATGAAATGTGCTATATAAATAAACTTGCCTTGCCTTGCCTTGCCTACGCAGCGTGTTCTTCTGGGATCATCACGGATACAGGTGAAACACGTGTACGCAGCGTGTACTTCTGGATCATCACGGATACAGGTGAAACACGTGTACGCAGCGTGTTCTTCTGGGATCATCACGGATACAGGTGAAAAACGTGTACGCAGCGTGTTCTTCTGGGATCATCACGGATACAGGTGAAACACGTGTACGCAGCGTGTTCTTCTGGGATCATCACGGATACAGGTGAAACACTTAAACAACAGTACACTATCCTGGCAATGCATATTTTGAATCATGTTTTTCCGAGAGAGAGAGAGAGAGAGAGAGAGAGAGAGAGAGAGAGAGAGAGAGAGAGAGAGAGAGAGAGAGAGAGAGAGAAGAGAGAGAGAGAGAGAGAGAGAGAGAGAGAGAGAGAGAGAGAGAGAGAGAGAGAGAGAGAGAGAGAGAGAGATTGATGGAGCGAGGGAGGGGAAAAGAGTAGGACAGAGAGAGACCACGTTTATGGACCAAGTTAATTTAATTCAGGGCTCGAAATTAACTTTTTTACCTGGTAGCACTGGTGCTCCCAACTTCAAAAAGTTAGGAGCACCAGCAAAAATTTAGGAGCACCCACCAAATTTGACGTTGAGCTCTGCCTGTAAAGCGGAACGACCGGCAGCATTCTGATGATTAAAAGCCTTAATAATCAAACCTGATTTGTTTTCCACACACTTGTCCCTGCATTTTTTTGTGCTTGGCACTCTCTCCTTGTTTAACCAAGCTCTTGCGCTTAAAATGTATTGGTTTTCGGTGGTGGCCGATGGACACTGTCATCCTTTCTTGCCCTGTTTTTTTTTTTTTTTATTAAAGCTGTGATTTTACCACTGTATTTCATAGCTTTGTAAGATAAAATCCTTCTTTGCTAAACCTAATCATCATTTTGGTATATCATCATATCAATTTCATAAACTACAATAATAAAGTAGCATTAAAAAGTTTATTTTAACTAATTTTCTACCATATACAATTGAATACAATTAGCAGCTAGCTAACAACAACTTGATTTGCACTTTTTGTTTCTGGTTTCACCTCACTCCAGTCTAAACTAAAAGTTTTGGGGTTTTTTGGTAAGTTTTCTTCACATTGTCATATAAATAACCTGAAAATACTGTAGTTTATTAAGGTTAAATCTTCCTAACCACTCTTACTAAAAATAAATGGGGTAAGCACACTTACATTCTCATTTTAAGAGGTGTTCTGAGTATATGTGGTTTGATTTGTTAACATTAGTTAATGCATTAGGCTAACTAACATGAACCATGAGCAATACATTTGTTACTGTATTTATGAATCTTTGTTAATCTTAGTTAATAAAAAATACAGCTGTTCATTGTTTGTTCATGTTACTTCACAGTGCATTAGGCTAATTAATGTTAACAAATACATCTTTTGATTTCAATAAGGCTACTATTAATGATTAAATTAGCATTAACAAAGATTAATAAATGCTGTAGAAATGCAGTTTATTAATAGTTAATGTTAACTAATGTAGTTAACTAGAGTTTAATAAATTGAACTTTATTGTAAAGTGTTACCGATTTGTTATACACCGATGCAGACGTCTCGTGAGTTCAGTGTTGGACAGATCAGTTGTTTTAACCATTCATAAAAGTGAATCAGTTCAAAGGAGTCATTAGTTCGCAAATCGCACGTGCCATTAGCGGACGTGTAGGATACGGCACGCATTGTTGTGTGATTATCCCAGCAGTTTAGGACATCGCACAAGATTTGTGTCAACACAGAAAACATTTCATCACTGGATAGTTTGTTTTGTTTATTGAAATTGAGGTTTATGTCAGCGGAATGTGCGGAACGCTTTTTTTTTTTTTTGCACAATTCCCACCCTGGGGTAATTCAGGAGAAAAATCTCTGAATGCTTCACGTGAATCTTCGGTCTTCTTACCTTTTACCTTCTTACCTTTTGTATTATTTAATAATAATACATGTCGTGTCAATTCTCGATTTCGATTAATATGCGTGAGGGAGGGAGAGCAAGACTGTTTTTTAGACTGTGAGAGTGCGTGCGCGCGCGACCGTCTCTCTCTCTCTCTCTCTCTATATAGGATAGAATGATGGTCCGGCCACCGCGTATCAGCGCCTGATCAGCGCACATAAGGTACACACTGTGCAGTAATTTGCGAACGTTTTGTAGAGAAATAAAAACAGGTCGCACCACAACCATTATTTGCACTCGCACAGATGCTCCCAAATATATTTTTAGGTCGCACAGATTAAATTTCAGGAGCATATGCGACCAAAATGGTCGCAATTTCGAGCCCTGTAATTAATAAACTAATTATATATAACTATTGTCAATGCACTACAATTAAACTGGTTATATGCCTTTGTTATATGCGTTTATTAAAAAAAAACGTATTTAAAAAAATACAAGGCTTAGACATTTATTTTCTTTTTTTAATGCAGGCCAAAACACACAGCAGTGAAATGGTTAATCTAGCCCCACTCCCCCTCCTGCTCCCACTTCCCCTCCCCACTCTCACAGACACACACAGACAGCAGGCACAGAGACGTAGGCTCAGAGAGAAATGACCATATTCAAACCAAAATATCTGACTTCCTGTAGGTTGGAGCTAATGAGTATAAATTAGAAAGTTGTCCGGCTTGAGGAGAACTAAATAAACACCGATTTTTGTAACTGTAGATGAAACCAACCCCCCACTTTTTGTCAAAAGGTGGCGCTACTGAGCCCTTGCACCACGTTCGTTTGTATAACTTTGCACATGTCTACTGGCTAATAAATGTGACATGTATGTCGAGTTTCATGCAATTTCAAGCAATTTCAGGCATGCTAAGAGTCTCAAAAGCATCAAACAAGAGTATTAAAGTTTGATGCGTTGCCACGGCAACAGTATCTAAGATATCACTAATCCTTTCACAGGTCTACATCTGGCGAGTGTTTACATTATACAGATCAAGTTTGAAGCAAATCGGGTAAAAATAAGAGGGTGATTTCAAAGCATTTTGAAAGTGATACACTTCCTGCTGCCAGTTGGTGGCGCTATAACTTTGACTCACAATAGTCACGTCCATGTGATCGGACTCTTACAGTGAACTCACTGCTGAAGTTTCATCAAGATCAGTTAATGTATGCAGAAGTTATAACACACTTCCTGTTTCCATTATTCGCCATAAATTCGTTTCCTCACCACGGACAAACCGTTCGAGATATCAAAAATCCCCTGGCAATTTTTCATCCTCAATGTCTTGACTTCATGCACACCGAGTTTCGTGCCGATTGGTTGAATTCTCTAGGAGGAGTATATCAAATTCCATCGCATGCGTTTTCCAGACAACCCTTAATAGACGACTTCCTGTTGGGCTGGGTAAAAAGTAAGAGCATGAAGTATATATGAACCGATGAGATCTATATGTGTACCGAGTTTCATATTATTACATGGAAGCGTGTTTGATTTATGGACCAATATTTTTTACCACTTCCAGGGGGCGCTGTCGAGATTCAAGAGTTTTTGAGCATGTTAAGGGCCCCAAAAGTGCCCAAAAGGTAGTAAGAAAAATAATAGAAAAGAAAAAAAAAAAAAAAAAAAGAATCCTAAGGAAAACAATAGGGCCTTCGCCCTTTGGGCTTGGGCCCTAATAATAATAAATAATCCTAAGGAAAACAATAGGGCCTTCGCCCTTAGGGCTTGGGCCCTAATAATAATCCTAAATAATAATCCTTAGGAAAACAATAGGGCCTTCGCCCTTAGGGCTTGGCCCTAATAAAGTGCTAAATAAAGTTTTCTTAGGAATAGCCACAAAAGTTAAATGGTGGAAAAATCTAAAGTTTCAGACTGATCTCATGAAATGGCGTATGTATGACACGCCAATTCGTATTTCCCTTTTTGGTGTGCTATCAACACGCATAATCGCTTTTCAGCGTGTTTATGAACGCCGTTGACTTAACGTTACATTACTGTATATATAAATATATGACCTACCCCAACCCCGTCCCTAAACCTACCCGTCACTGGTTAATACCATTTATGAGTCTTTCCCTACCATCCTAGGAAGAAAAATATCGCTCCCCAGATGTTTATCAAAATTTGGCTTCGTTTCGCTCGGATATTTAACGGCGTGTACATACACGCGGAATCCCTCGGACATAACGGCGTAGATATACACGCATACACACGGATAGCTCAAAATGCGTATAAATAACACGCCACTTGACTTGAAAGTGGCGTGTATGTTTACGCAAAAGTCATGATGTCATGTTGAAAGAAAAGCAGATGAGCACAGAATATGAATGCAACACGTTAAATTAAGACAGTGGTATTAAAAGACCAAACTCAGGAAAACACCATAAATAAAGCATACAGAAAAGCATTTGAGCAGTTTATGAACGCAACTCATTTAATTTTACGTTAAGCATTTTCCTCTCATAGAAAACCAAGAGGAAATATGAAGAAAGAAAGCAAATTTGTGTTCATTCATTGCAAATAAACCAGCTGCCTGTGTTTTTATTAATAATGTATAACGAATTGTGTGTTTTTTTTTTATAAATATAACTGTTGGTTTATTTGCAACAAACACTAATTTGCTTTCGTCATATTCTGTGCTCATCTGCTTTCCTGTATATATTAGTATGGTGTTTACTAAGGTTACTAATATAATTTATTTCTTTTAATATCAGTAATGCATTAAGCCATGTTAGCGTTTCAGAACATCCACGAGGAGGCGGGTTTCGTGACATCATCTCGTACGATGGAAATCCCATTTCATTGGCTAGGCGCCAACCAATAAAACAGCTTGTTTGAACACCCCCGCCCCAAATTCTCTCTCCCCACTACTGAGTTACAAGTGCACAAGTTAGTTTTGCATCTCATGATTTGAGAAGTTGCAAGTGCAAATTTGAGGTTTTACTGCGAATTTGAATGTTAGAAGTGCAAATTTGTATTGAAAGTTTTTGTCTGTCGTTGTATCTTTGTGAATGGCATTTTACACATTTGTGACTGCTTGTCTGCAGCTTCAAATTGAAAATACAGGTTTGTGACTATCGTCTACGAGTGCAAATCTCAGCGTTCAAGTTCAGATTTTTATTTTACAGGTTTTCACATTGGAGCTGTGAGTGTAAAAGTTTGCACACGTACGAACATTTGGTCTGTCTTGAGTGTGCTGGTCACATGATTTGCTTAACATTTTTTGTGATCAATTAGTCAGCCTGACCTAAATCCAACATGGCTGCCAGTGGTGCAGAACATTCAGATATTTAGATAAGTAAATCCATATTAAACTTATTTTTCTTCTAAAAAAAAAAAAGAAGAATACTGCTAATAATAATTGTGAACATTGTCTTAAGGTGCTGAAGGAGAAAATTAAGTAATATGTTGTTCATTTGGCACATTTTGAAATGTATGTGTCTACTGAGACACGTTGCCTGTTTAGGGTATAAAAAATGGATTAAACTAGCTCTATTTAAAATGCACTATTCAAACTTAAATGATTGTAATTCAAAAATGCTTGGGATTATAGACCTAATTTTGGTCTTGTTTAAAAGAAAAGTTTAAAACTTACATAAAATCAAATATACTGTACTTAATATTTATTCTTTTTTATAAAATATGTATTTTACAAAATATATTTTACTATAAAATTACTATAGAATCAAAGCCATTTATCTAACCAAGTTGTGTTCCAAATTTGAAGTTGATATCACAAAATTTGAAGTTCCCATGAGATTTTATTTAGGCGTAATACCAAAAATAGCCACCGGGTGACTTACATTCCATTAAAGGTGCCTTAAAATGTTTTTTATTATTATTTTATAATGTTTCCTGGGTTGCCCTTATAATGTTAGTATGTTTTTTTTTAATCAAAAATAGTCATAATTTAGAAATAAAAGGCATTTTTCCTAGCCTGATTTTAGTCTCTGATTTGAACACCCTGTTCAAAGGGGCGTGTCGGCTGTGAGAACAGGCCACTGCTGTGATTGGCTGACCTGCTTGCATATGAAATAGCTACGTATTACATGTGAAACTCTCTCGAATACTTTCACTACAGCTGTTAAATACGTTTTAACTATTACAGCTATCGAGATTAACGAATCATGAGATGTTTTTAAAGTATTTAAATATATTTCCATCACATAAAATGTTGCTGTGATGAGCATTGAGCAAGCAGATGACAGTCTGTTGATCGCGAGACAACGCAGTTTCTCTCTCTCATGCTTTTACCAATGCAAACGATGTACATACAGTAAGAGCTTCGTTGTGCAGTGTAACAGCGTCATTGATTTCACAACGAGTTTGGCAAGAGAGATTAACTCGCGCTGTGTGGATTGTTCTTTGATAGCTTTCTGAATAGTTTTTTTACTGATAATTATTTAACGTTAGTTATGTATGCTCGTTACTTGGAGTTTGCTATTACTGTACTAGGATCTTGCGCTGGATCTAACACAAGTGTAAATTATCTTTAATAAAATCACTACTTACCGGTTGCGGGAATATAGTTGGAATTACCCTCTTCTTCAGTTTGAGACGCTGAGAGAAGCTTGATATTGCGTCCCAGGTTCGAAAATAAGTCCGTGGTGAAATGGGCAGAGCAAACTAACAACTTCGAATTAAACTGTTGCGGTATCCGATTATATATAAACATCAAACACGCCTGTTGACATTTCTTTTCTGTGGGAAGGGTATGAAAAGTCCTCACATCCCCTGCACAGCCTGGAACATAGCATTTATTTCCATGATCTGCCTTTTTCTCTCTGATCCTCGCTTGCTCCGATGGTTCGGCTGTGCAGTGCTTGTCAATGAGGGCTGGGATATGCAAATCTTTGGAGGCGTGATCCCCGACTGTTGCGTCACAGTCGGTATTATGTGGAGATTCGCCTGTTTTTCAGGGGTGTTTTTTAAAAACGAGATTTAAATAAGAAGGAGAAAACAATGGTGTTTGAAACTCACTGTATGTCATGTCCATGTACTGAACTCTTGTTATTTAACTATGCCAACATAAATTCAATTTCACATTCTAGGGCACCTTTAAATTTAATTGTGTGCATTCTGCCATAACAAATTAATAAACTTCTGTCCAAATATCACGTCTGTCACAAAATATGGAACCTTGAGACTCAGACCTTTCTGACAATATGTTTTTTGTCAAGATTAAAAAGGTTTTGATCATAAATTATGAAACATGACAAAGCCCAAAATGGGAGGAGCCCATTAAAATAATTTAGAGTGCCGTTTCTATGGTAACACAACGTCCAATTTCAAAACGGGCTGAATCTTGAGTTTGTAAGCGTTCGAATGATATGTAATTTGTCAACATTAGATCAGGTGAAGAATGGGATATAATTGTTTTAAACATACAGTGGAAGTAACAGTTAACAGATTAATGACATGGTCCTTTTTTTAATCCCTAATCAGACAACGTATCTCAGGAGACACAATTCATAAAATCCAAAATATATCAAATAAAAAAAAAATCTTTTGGATATGTTTTATTTAAGTCCAGATTATATAAAATATGAAATTAAATGATTTTTTGCTTAGCATTTTCCACTCTTGCCTGTTTAAGGGTTAAAGAGTAGTAGTATATGGCAAAATTAGCAAAAACACAAAGCGTGAATGCTAAAATGCATGAATGTACCATACATAATTGCACATATGCATGTAAGCAACAAAATACATAAGTGTTTCACAAAATAAAACCAGGGTTCTCAAGTCTCACGAACTGGCCGTGAGACACGCAATTTAACCAGTTCACATGCTCACACGCCACACTGTGTATTTCTCACACTGAAAAGGCAATGCCAACCAAGTTGTCCTGCAAGCTTTATACCGTATATAACTTTGTATACGAGGCGCAGACACACAAAGTGATGTTTCCTGCCGCCAGCACATATCTCGGCCAGATTGTGTTTGTTACTAGGCAACATAGATGCGCAAACACACGGAAGTTGACGGAACATTCTTGGCCACACTTTTGATTTAAATGTACTGCTTTATACACAAAAGTGCAATAACATGTGGTTTGCAAAAACTTTAAACAAATAAGGTGCTTTATACCAGCAGTATTCCCTTTACACAGTAGCAATAAAATATGTATTGTAAATCTCAACTTAAACATTAATGTAATCAAATCAAATATTAAAACAAAGCTATTTGGCACTAGGCATTACCTTTTATCTAGTTAAAACGAGTCCAGTTTTCTTTGTTTTTTTGCTGAACAGGTATCAACAGGTATCTTTTATCAGGGAGCAGCAGAAACAGTCTATGTAGTCAGAGGTCATGATCACTAGGCTACTACAGATATAAGTCGACCAACGTTTCTTCTCTGATAGTAGCTTAGGTTTGCTCATGCCATGGTTTCCCACGTACACTAAGATTAGATTAGGCTACATTAAACAGAGATAAAGCCCAATATACTTACGCCGTAGGCTGTGTGTAGCGCGCGTACCCTGACGTGCACCTCTCCAAAAATGAAACAACGCGCGTCAATACGCGTACTGTTTCACATGCTCACGTAATTGCGCGTCAACGCGGACAACGACGCAGAAGTATTAATGAAAACCAACGTAGAGGCTCCGGCGTAGGTCCGACGCAGTAGTATAAATTAGCTTTTAGAGTGAGGTGAAGTGGTCGAGCACAAGGTGCAGCGAAAAGGCAGTTTCCTGTGAAACTGTTGCGTGAGGTCAAGCGCCTCACGCACGCGCACCGCCCGTTGCCGAAGTTGAATTTTCTATAATTTTTGTACACGACGCGCAGCACAAATCATTGGAAGAGAGACTGATCCTCGGTTCGCTGTTTGTGAGTTTCCAGAATCTAAATAGTTTTCAGGACATCAACAGAAGGGAATTCACATGGCAGAGCATCCCCGCTAAACTAAACGCAGGCCTATCAGGTAAAGTTATGTATAATTTTTTTATTTAAGTTAAAAAGGCTACAGCTGCGTAGCGCACAGAAGCCGTTGGTTACTATCCGCGCCTGTCATTCACTCGCGGAGCGCTGTATCCCTTTCTGTTCACCTGAGATAACCAAGCCTCTTCACTGCTTGTTTGGGTGGGTTATTTGCTGGCTGACCAACATCCCACCCCTCCTGTGATCCATGGTTTGACTGTAGGCCTGTGTGTAGTATTCAGAGCCAGTAAGCAACTAGTCTCAGCCTCAGACGTCACGCCCACGGAACGTTGGCTAAACGTCTGATGCATATGGTACACTCAACTGGAAACACTTCAGCAATGTCGAAGTCGTCATCTGATTGGATGAATTTTATAGGATTTCCGGGGAGGCGCGAGTGTCGCGTTTATTTTCGGTCCGCCGGGAAACAAAGCGCAGACGTGTGATTGCGGAAGAAAAACGGTTGTGTTTACATGAGTGACAATGAGCATTTATCAAGTTCAGCTAAACGTAGTAAACGTAGTAATCAGTAAACGTAATCAGCAATGACTTACTGCTTGTTTTCTTCTCCTTCTTTGATTGTCTATGCTGACTGACTTGTTGCACGCTGGTCTGTTGTTGTGGTGACATTTCCACGCCCTGAAACGTGACGCTGAACGAAACGAACTGTAATTGGTTGTTTGACATGTCGGTTAAACGGCCTTATGGGCGGGCCTTGGCCAAAGAAAGCTGCTATGAATTCCAGACCTTCAGCCGTCAGTCTGAAGGTCTGGCTACGCGAGACTAGTAAGCAACGGACTTATATATATATTAGTGCTGGGCCGTTATCGGCATTAACGTGCTGCGTTAACGTGAGACTCTTATCGTGCGATAAAAAAAATATCGCCGTTAATCTAAGTTGGGTTGGGATCATAAATAGCTTTTTCGAATATCGTTATTTTCGCGCAATTCTAATGTGTAGTATGACATAATTGACGCCGCGCCTACTGTCACAGATCGCGCAGCAGGGTATTTTCCTGTCAGGGACACAAGGTGTACTTTTACTTTGTTACGTTGGCCGACGTTCCTCTCGTTACTTTATTTTAAAGCAATACGTTGTTAAATGAGTTTATTCCAAGTGCGCTGTATCCTTTGTATGGGCATGAGCGATGCTCATTGACAAATGAATCACTCTTTTGAGTCGATTCTGTTCAAAGACTTCATCATCAAACAAGTAGTCAGATCTGTTAAATCGGTTCGCGAATCAGTTGATCTGTTCAGTTCCTCACGCACTGAATCGTCTGAACTCTGAAGCGCTTTCAATTCATACTCGAGGAGTCGTAAGTAACAGGAAGATTTAAGAACATCAAGAGCGTTGGATGAAGTGGCCGTGGATCTACAGTTTAGTCTAGTGAAAGTAAATCTGCAAATGCATCATATCTTTGCCAGCGATGAAGATCTTTATTAGTTGAACGTCTTCGTAAACTGTCTGTGAATGAATGATTCCACAGGATGATACATTCGATTTCATTTCATTCAGGTAATACATTTTACAACCAAACAGATTATTAAGCCACGATAGCACTACTAAAAAGTATGACATTATCCGGTTTTTGGACATACATTCATTTATAGGCTACAAAAAAATGCTTCAGAGAGTCGGCAGACTCGGCACACTGGCAAAGGTTAACAGGTTTAAATAAGCTACCATTGTCCACAGTTTATGAAATGAACACCCGCCATCCCACGGTAATGTTGATGTCGCCTTGTATAGTATGTCGATATAACGACTTATGCCGAAATAACAGATATCATGTTGTAATAAGTCGTTATTCGACATACTGTTATATCGGCATAATAAGTGTCGAATGTGTCGAATAGCCTGTATGAATAACATATTGTCGAATAACGACGTAGTATACAGAAATAACAGATTATGTCGAATAACGATATTATGTCGAAATAATGAGATATTATGTCGAAATAACGAATTATGTCGAAATAACGAGATTGAAATAACGACTTAATATCTCGAAATAACAAGATAAGTTTTCCTGTTTTCTTCACAGATTGCTTCCAGAAATTATTTTTGGGGTGCTATCAGGGTGCTTTGGTCTTTCTTGGGGGTGCTGA
The DNA here is from genome assembly GCA_036326025.1 of Chrosomus eos. NCBI lineage: Eukaryota > Metazoa > Chordata > Actinopteri > Cypriniformes > Leuciscidae > Chrosomus > Chrosomus eos. The sequence continues at coordinate 455,340 of CM070821.1, forward strand.
AGCACTGCTAGTCCCTCCCTAGCGCCGCCCTTAACAAACACTGAATACACGAATAGTTATTACGCACCAGTGACCCTTTTTGGGAAATAAGTTAACTAATAACTGTAAAAGCAATAGCCTATAACAAGTACATCTACTAATGCAAACTTTGAAATATTTTAAAAATGGGGACGGTCTTTTTATTAATGAATACAAAAAACTGAATACAACAAAATGACACAAAACAATTATTATACAGAAAATACAGGCGTGGAAGGCTCAACACAAATAAAATAAAAATAACTTTAAAAATATATAGGATACATATATAAAAGTTAAATTAAATTAAATTAAACAGGTTATACAATATACGAACAGATTAGCCTATATAATTTTAATGCACCTCACTTTTCCATTTTAGAACGGGCATCTGAGAAGGCTACCTATTTTAATTCATTTCTGAATATAATAAACAAAGGAGGGGATTTAAAAATCTACATTTATGTAGTGCTGCACGCGTGTGATCCGCGACTCTGTCAACAACGGCTGCTCTTAAGTAGCCAATAATGCTCCGTCAGTAAAGTTAATAAAAGAACAGAGGGAACAGAGAAAATGACCCACTGCTCTTGAGTAAAGAACCTGTTTAGCTTTAATAAAAATTAGTCTATAAATAATTTATAATTTATGCAGTGCATACTGTTTGATAACTTTATTCAATTTCTGTATATGTGCTACATGTTGGAAAGGAAGGGCACAGGTAAATATGACATTTATTGTTTATGTGAGGATTGTTTGAAGTTCACTTAAATTAAAAGCTGTTATATTTTTTGAAGCCTAATAAAAAAAAGTAAAAGTAAAAAGAATCGATAGCTTTCAATTGTAATGATGCAATCACTGTAATGTTGGATGGCTATAATTAATGTTTAAAATGGGGGGGGGGGGGGGGGATTTGTCTTATTGATCATTATAGGTGTTATCAATCATTAGTTGTTGTTGCTAGTTTGAGTTGAGAAATACACATTTCAGAATCATTACTAATCTGTGTGTGCATTTTGCTTAAGAACCAAGCAAATTGACTCATGAAACCATTTGTTTATTATATCGCAATATTGACCTCAATAATCGCAATATGACATTTTCCCCAAATCGTGCAGCCCTACATTTATGTATAAAGTATTTTAATATAATATTATTAATCGGATCAAATAACAGCAATCATTGGCAATCCCATAGCCCAGGGGTGGGGAACGTTGGTCCTGGAGAGCCATAGCCCTGCAGAGTTTAGTTCCAACCCTTATTCAAACACACCTGAACCAGCTAATCAATGTCTTTAGGATCATTAAGGCTACAATCAGGTGAGTTTTTTTCAGGGTTGGAGCTAAACTCTGCAGGGCTGTGGCTCTCCAGGACCGACGTTCCCTACCCCTGCCATAGCCTATACATTATATTTTGTAAGGTGAAAGCGAAACTGTCATGCACATATTTTCCTATCAGCCTGTAATGTTCTCCAAAAGGATTTAGAGAAGTTAGGCTACACTGTAACACTCCCCTAAGCAACTCAGTGGGGTTTACAAATATAAAAGGAGAACATTCGTTCCGTTGGGATAAATCAAAATAATGGAGGAGTATTAAACACAAAAATGAGACAAATTGAATAGCCAGAAAGCCCACAGTGTATTTATAAGACAGCAGTGTATCCCAGTAAACCAACTGCACACTATTGCATGAATGTTACTGTGTGTGTGTGTGTGTGTGTGTGTGTGTGTGTGTGTGTGTGTGTGTGTGTGTGTGTGTGTGTGTTATGGCGCTCGCTTTGTATCGTTTGATTCCTAACCAAGCTTAAAGACGTGTTAACGTGCGTGTGGAGAACGTCTGCACGTCTTAACGTCTGCCCGTCTGCACGTCTGGACGTCTGCACGTCTGCCCGTCTGCACGTCTGCCCGTCTGCACGTCTGGACGTCTGGAGCTCGAGTGGTTCGAACGAAGAATCGATTCGCTCGGGTGGTTCGAACGAAGAATCGATTCCGAGGCTTTGGGAATTGAGAGTAGATTCCAAAGGTTCAAAATGCAAAGGTTGGAATCGATTCCATTAAGGGGAATTATCTCTTACTCGTTGTAGTTTAGGACAAGTAATGAATCTGATTTATGAAATCAATCGACAAAAACAATCAAATTAATTTTTAAGTCATTAAATTCAAGATCACGTAAACTTTTCCCTCCGCTGCGGCTGTCTGTCATTCTCCATTCAGCATCAAACAGCGCGTCGCGTTCGGGTACGACAGTTAACAATGATGAAACTCTCTCCAAGATGATTCAATGTTACTATTATTATACTTGATCTGTAGATAAAGGTCTATGGTTTCGCATAAAATGACTATATTGCTGGACTGTATTGCTGTATCTTAACCATGTTCCTTTCTACCGTGTGTCTGTTAGATCACAACACAGGAGAGCACTATCATTCTTTACGCGCACAGTAACTGAAATTTAAAACTGTTAAAAGTAAAGGCTCAAAAAACAATTGTATAGATAGATGGCAAAAAATGCATCTCAAAATGCATCAGATTGATGCTTTAAAATATGGAATATTAAAAATTTTCTCACGGGGATATATATATATATATATATATATATATAACTTTTTGATGCACCTAAAATATTTTAATACGTTTATATGCTTATATGCTATTATATTGTAGACTATTGAGTGGATAAAATATAGAAATTAATTAAAAGGATTTCTATATTTTATCCACTCAATAGTGTACAAATATAATAGCCATATAAACGTAGCGTAATTATAATAATAAAATATTTTAGGTGCATCAAAAACGTGCTCGCTAAGCAGATAAGCTAATCCAGCACAAATTGGTGCATAAAAGGTCACCAAAATGAAGTATTTGAACCTCATAATTAAATACAAAAGGAGGAAAAAAACACTTTTTGAAAAAAAGAACCCCCCCTTCAATAGGCTGCTACGGACCTGGAAACAGACTTCTCACCAAAACAATAAGATCCCGTATTATTACTGAAGTGGATAGTCCATCATACAAACTAGACACAATCCTTTTGCATATAAGCCTGCTACATATTGCCTAGGCCTACTTCATAAAAAAGAGTAACAAAAACGTTTCAATTCCTCCAACAACACAATGATAAAAACAATACATACCAAATAGCAATAAAATATGAAGCCTACATATGTAGAAGGGCTGCACAATATATCGAAATATCGCAAATGTATTTCGCAATATGCATATCGCAACGGCTTGCAATAACTGGTCATGAGCGAAAGACAAGAGAAAATCATTCACTGCTCTTGGCTGAATAACGTTTGTAGCTTTAATAAGAATCAGTATAGGCCTATATTTAATTGATACAGTGAAAACTAATGTTTTTTTGTTTTTGTTTTTTTGTTTTTGTTTAACATTTGATTCAGTTTCTGTTGTTAAATATGTAGGATAACCTGAACAAACCCCGTGGTTTATATTGATGTTAAAATAGCGCTTCTTATAAAACACTCTGATGTTCACTTTATAGAAGTTTTCTTGTCACAAAAAGATTGTGAAACACGTAGGCCTACATGGGTTATATAATTTTAAATATAGCCTATATTTAAAGATAATATAGCCTATCGCATTTTCTTCAATATCGTGCAGCCCCATGTAGCACATAGTAATTTCTAAATATGATAATGTTTCAACGTTTCGTTTTGTGTAATAAAGTAGGCTATAGCCTATTAATTTTCTGACAGGCTGAGGGGGAACCAAGACGCGCTTCCCATTTAAAAACAAGTTTCAAGTTACTTTTCACCGTGACTGTCCGCTCAATATCCGCTCTTTGCCAGTTTCACATTTGTTTAAATATTATAATAGGCTTTTGTTGTTTTATTTCATTTATGTTGATTATGAACAGTGAACAGCATAAGAGCAACATCATAGGACGCGAAATATGGCGGGAGACATGCAGTGTTAAAACATGATTTTAAGTTTTGTTTTGTACAAAGACTTTCTTTAAAGTGAATTTCTTTTTTGTATCAATTATGCACGAGCTGACGAGCATGCATGGGAATAGGCAATAGTCTATATAATAATAATAATACAAAAAATATATAGTAGAGTGGCAGTGGATGAAATTATATTCTATATATCTATGTTATAAAAAATCGTTCTAACTTCTAGCAAGCTCATTTAAACCGAGTAAATGCCGAAATTAAAGGAACTCGGCCAAACAAATATGAAACTACTAAATATAAATATAAAACCGCCAGTAGATGGCGGCAAGGCACTGTTCTATTGACATTACTGGTTAATGTTCAACCTATTCTTTCAAAAACACAAAGAGATATTTATTATTTTTATTATAATAATTATTTTATTATTTAATATCCACGCAACTACTCATTTTAGACAATTGCAATTGTTCTGCTGTGGTGCTGTTTGGAACTATTTTTTTATTGTGTGAAATGTCATTAACATATTGTTTATTTACAGGCATTCTGGTTTTCTAATGATTCTTTTTTTAAAGCTAAAGACTGCTAATTACAGAAACATTAAAATAAATATTTACAAATGTGTGTTTTACTTGGTATTTTTTCTCATCTATAACAGTGAATGTATGAGAAAATCAGGAAAAATAGATATCAGGCGTGCAGACGGGCAGACGTGCAGACGGGCAGACGTGCAGACGTATGCAGACCATAGATGCAGACGGGCAGACGTTAAGACGTAATCCACACGTTTATATGGCGCTTGAACCGTGCCAAAATCAAACATTCGAACGACCGATCGACCGACCGAACGTCTGTCCGAACGTCTATCCGAACGTGTTGTACTTTTGAGCGTCTGACTGAGCGGGTTGACCCACGTGACGACCTGACGTGACGTCAACGTCTTGAAATTAGCAGTTTTTTTAGCCATGCAAGTATCCAAGCTGATGTGTAAAGACTATAAATGGACATGAAAGGCAATACATATACATATTGTACCACTAAAACAACACTAAAACATTTCTCCTGAATCCTGTGCATGTGAGGTTATGTGTTTTACTTTCAAAGAGCAGAAATACTGTAGGCTAGCATACAGACATTCAATCGTCTTAATTTAAAGCAATATAATCATTTTAACTAGTTTTTATTGTTCGTTTTATTGCCCAAAAGTACAATGTTCTCACAGTCCATAAAAAAAACTCCAAATTAATAAATGTAGCCTTTCATTAAAAAAAAAAACAGATCCAGAAGGTTTTCATAAATATGAATATTAGATTTATATCTTTGGAAATGTATATAATATAATAATATATATAAAAATGGATATAAAATATCCATTTATATATATATATATATATATATATATATATATATATATATATATATATATATATATATATATATATATATATATATATAAATATAATGTATACATTTACATTTTAAACTGTTGTGACCTGTGAATACAGTTTAAAATATTTTATAATAGATAATAAATTATATGAACTTAAGACCTATTTATGCATCTTTATTGTTTGTGTTTGTTTGTTTGTTTGTAAACAATGTTGTGTTGAGAATAAGAGTTTCTGTGTTGGAGATTTGGGGTTCACCGGTGGATTGTAGAGGATTAAATTATTAAAGAGCACTAGTGCTCCAATAATAGGATATTCCAGAAATGTAAAAGCTACTACAACTTTACTGTAATATGAAATATTGTTACTGGAAGTTTTATATAGAATAATTAAAATAATGAATTTACTTTTCCAACAAATATTACAAGTCCAAAAAAGTCAATACTGTCATGGTGCTCTTCAGTCACTTTTGACCAAACTTTTCTGTTTGGAATTTTAAAATTCACAATTATACGCTAATGAACTGGTAGGGCTATTACCACACAGCATCATTGAGTCAGGAGACTGAAATAAGAGGTTGAAATGAGATCAGATTCAGATGGATTAAGCTGTGATAAAATTTTATTTATTGAATTTGAATGTTACGTGTACCAAAATGCTTTCTCTTTATTCAGGTTTGACTGTAATAATAATGCAACAACGTGTACACTTCAAATAAAAATGTATTTTTTTTATAAACTTCGACAAAAAGTAGGCCTATTATTTGAGAATAAAAAAAAAAATATTCAAATCCACAGTTTAAAAGTAAGTAATTTTGTCCAAAAACTAGAGAATTAACAAGCCTTTCCAGAGAGCTATACTGGCATCTAGTGGTAACACCATGACATGACAGGTTTTATTTTATTTTCTCTCAACAGATGTCGCCTATCTGATTTAAACAATTTAATTTAAAAGGCCTAGTTTCTATATTAATCTGAAATACTGCATTCATTGAAAAAATATTTTTTTAAAAATTAGAAAACAATTTTTTGTTATTATTTTTTAATGGGAAAAATGTACATTAATTATTGCATTTTTTTTTTTTAAGTTGGCTGCCAAAAATATCAATATTGGGAGTTGTCACTACAGAAAATATGTATTTATTAGTTTGTTCAATATTAAAATAGTTCAACATAAACCTATTTTAGTTAATACTTTGATGTATTACAATTCAACCTTTACAGTGGACCTGCCTATCTCAACCGCTCGAATCTGATTTTTCATAGTCAGCTCTGGATGTTTTAATTGAGGTTATACAATATAAACACATGTTCAGTTTCCATAGAAGACACGTTGATTTTGGTGTAAGGTCTTGCATGAAATAAAGAACATCAATTTTATTTGCATTTACAGAGATACTGTATCTACTTGATCAAAAATATCTTCCTGAGATTCAGACATATCTTAACCTCTATAGAGTAGGAATAAACATGTTTATCTGAGACCACAATTGTTACGTTTGTAAAATCAATTTGTCTGATATAAATGGTCAGATGGACTTTTTAAATGCATCCAAAAGCAGATCGGGCTGCCGTTTTCGCTGCATTTGAATGTGAATATGAGACATTGTCTGTTCCCAAAACTTCCGTTTTAATGGGAGATAGAGAACAATTATGTGGAATATCTCGTGCTTTTCCGAATTAAGCCGTCAATGCTCAGTTTGTTAGCCTAATAGCCTCTGCTGCTATATTTAACTTTAATAATCAGACCTGCAAACTCCTCAGAGTAAAAAAGGTGACAGTGTTACCGCGCGGCGGGGGGGGGGGGGGGGGGGTAGGTAGTTTTAAACGGTTGCTAGGGTGTGGTTACACAGTTACATGTTGTTCTGGATGAACACTATACTGTATATAATATATAATTATCATAGGATTGGCAAAGGAGAAAAAGGGCAGTAAAATATAAATGAACCATGATGAGCAATACATTTGTTACTGTATTTATTATTCTTTGTTAATGAAAATACAGCTGTTCGTTGTTTGTTCATATTACTTCACAGTGCATTAGGCTAACTAATGTTAACAAATATAACTTTTATTTTTGTAATAATTAAGGCTACTAGTAAATAGTGAAATTAACATTACCAAAGATTAATAAATGCTATTTATTTATAGAGATTAAGAAGTGCAGTTTATGAATAGTTAATATTAACTAGTTTGGTGTTATCGATTTGTTATACACCGATTCAGATCTCTTTTGAAGAGACAGATGTTGGACAGATCAGTTATTTTAACCATTCATAAAAGTGAATCGGTTCAAATGAGTCATTAGTTCGCGAATCGGAAAGTGCCATTAGCTGACACACACACAGACACGGCACGCGTTGTGTGATTATCCCAGCAGATAAGGACATCGCAAGAAATCTCTGAAAATGCTCCACGTGAAACTTTGATCTTTTACTATCGTGTCAATTCTCAATAGATTTTGATTAATATGCGCGATGGAGGGAGAGCAAGGCAGTTTGAATACAGTGAGAGAGTGCGCGCGCGACCGGCTCTCCTCTCTCTCTCTCGTTCGTTCTTTCAGCGCCCTGTCACGAGCGCAGCATAACAAAGCGGTAGCTAACGTTATTTGAATCAAGCAAACAACTAGCTGTTGTTTTTGCTCCAAAAAAGCTTGATTTACCTCGAATTTCACATAAGATTCCTTCACGTTATGAGTTTCCATCAGACTCGCGTGGTAGCCACTAACCAGGGGTCTCATCCACTGGCGATTCTGACGCAAGTGCTAAGATTCCGATTGGCCAAGAGAAAAAGTACTAAGATTCCGATAGGCCCAGAGAAATGTCAATTATAAGAATTATCCAATAATATTTCGCAATTCTAGGGCAGCCTATACCCCCCCCCCCCCCCCCCCCCCCCCCCCCCCCCCCCCCCCCCCCCCCCCCCCCCCCCCCCCCCCCCCCCCCCCCCCCCGAAAAAAAACTCTCCGGTTCTACGCGATTCACGTGAATGACCCATTTGACCAAGAAAACGGCGATTATCGCCGAAAAGCGACAAGTTTGCAGGTCTGAATAATACACAGCACATAACTTTCTAAATCAGCCAATAATCAAATGTGGACTAGTTAGAGGATACAATAGAAGCATAAGAAGTTAAACTAAGGTAAGAAAAACACAAACGTGTTACAACGTGTCTTCACACGTTAACAACACGTTGGGAAGACGATCGGTTACTCGCACTGCCGACCGGTCGCCATGGGAACGCGTTAACAACACGTAAGCACATGTAGGAACGTGTTATAGATGATTTTATGAAAATTATCAATCATTTCGTTTTGCCTCATTATTTATATGTGGCAGACATGCAAATCAACGAACCTTAATTACAAAGTAAAGTATATTCAGCTGACTATGTCTAAATGTAATATTAGAACTCTTATACACATGTCTTAAATAAACCTTTCCACTTTAACATTTATGATGTTTATTTGTGAAAGATTATGATAATTTAGACATTTTATTTAAGATTGAGTCAGTGTTGAGATCTCTAAGTTATTGAAATAAAAGATCATGCTTGATTAGAAGAATCACTTTTTATTAGTTTTTTTTTTTTTTTTTTTTTTTTTTTTTTTTTTGATAAAACATTTTATGCATGTTTTTAATCTATTTTACAGGTTTCCTGAATTGCTAAAAAACATTTCTTGGAACCATCACCCACTTTCTCAAAACCTTAAACACAAAACTTTCAAACTACATTCAGAGAACATCTGACTCTTCTGTCAAAATCAAAAAAATCATTATCTGTGCAATGCTTTCAAATCATATCCAGCTCAATATTATAAACACTCATTCATTAGACACTGCATTTCAAAAATGGAGAACACGGAATCCAAAGTAAGCAGTTACAGAAAAAGAGTATTGCAAATCAATTTTGCAGTGTTATGTAAAAAAAAAGTAGGCTATAGTAATTGCTACTGACAGTAGTAAGGTGAATAAATCGTACACTGTATGCACTCCCAAGTATAGTATTGTACTGAATATTGTATAGTACGTAATGAATGTCTGTATATTCAGCACTTCCACATAGTGTAAAAATACAGTAGTCCAATTCCAAAAGCCAAAAAGGTTACAGTAAAAAACTCTAATTGAAAAGTATGTTACAATGTTGCCCTACCAGTTCATTTATGTATAATTGTGATTTTTTTTTTAATTAAAACAGAAAATTGTTTGGTCAAAAGTGACCGAAGAGCAACATGACAGTATGGACTTTTTTGGACTTGTAACATTTGTTGGAAAAATAAATAGGCTAAATAATTTTAAATATGCTATATAGAACTTTCAGTAACAATATTTCATATTAGCTTTTTTGTGCAATTATTTTAAACTGTAGATGCACAGGTCACAACAGTTTAAAATATAAGTGTGTGTGTGTGTGTGTGTGTGTGTGTGTGTGTGTGTGTGTGTGTGTGTGTGTGTGTGTGTGTGTGTGCATATATATATATATATATATATATATACCGGTATATCCAAAGATATAAATCCTAAAACAGAAACTCTTATTCTCAACATAACAGAACATTGTTTACAAACAAACAATCAAACAGAAACAACAAAGACGCATAAACATGTATGTATGTATATATATATATATATATATATATATATATATATATATATATATATATATATATATATATATATATATATATATATATATTCATTTTTATTCATATTATTATATACATTTCCAAAGAAATAAATCTGATAGGCGTATTTATATTTATGGAAACCTTCTGGATCTGTTTTTTTTTAAAATGATAGGCTACATTTATTAATTTCGAGTGTTTTTGACTTTACATTAGGCAATACAATTAATAAAAACTAGTTAAAATGATTATATTGGTCAAATTAAGACTATTGCATGTCTGTATATAGGCTAGCCTACAGTATTTCTGCTCTTTGAAAGTAAAACACATAACCTCACATGCACAGGGTTCAGAAAAAATGTGTTGGTGTTGTTTTAGGGGTACAATATGTATATGTATTGCCTTTCATGTCCATTTATAGTCTTTACACATCAGCTTGGATACTTGCATGGCTAAAAAACGGCTAATTTCAAGACGTTGACGTCACGTCAGGTCGTCACGTGGGTCAACCCGCTCGGTCAGACGCTCAAAAGTACAACACGTTCGGATAGACGTTCGGTCGGTCGATCGGTCGTTCGAATGTTTGATTTTGGCACGGAAAACGCGCCATAGTTTACTTCCATACACTTCTAACGTGACGCCGCCGTGACGTCTGCATAGATCAACAGCTACACGTTATTGACGTGTCTACGTGACGTGATATTTGCGTGTACGTCTCCATATAAAACAAATGGAGACGTACACGCACGTATACACGTGTGTTATCTGTCGTGCTTGTCAGTCTCGTCGCCGAATAAAACATTTGGAACGCCACATGTGTGTGTGTGTGTGTGTGTGTGTGGCGCGTGGGTGCGTGCGTGCGTGCGTGCGCGTGTACAAGTCTTTCAGTCCAACGTGTAATATTTACAAAGTTAGATCAGCCTCACCGGCAAGAATGGTAAATCCGTGAGCAGAATCCGTAGTGTCCCCAGCTGTTTAAAGTCCCCCAGATGAGTAATCCACAGTCCCAAGAAAAGATATACTCCACAAAGGATCGGCAGTAACACTCCAAAAACAGCCAGGCAAAAACACAGGTAATCCACTGCGATCGTGTCCGTCTAGTGAATGAATGAACGCGCGTCCTTTCTCGCCGGTATGCCGGCTCTATATATTTAAAAATACCCCTCAGTTCCTGTTTGGGTGACGTGTAATCACGTGACATCCCGTCTCGCCCGGAACGCATCTCGCGAGACGGGAGTTGAGGCACAACAACACATACACATTAGGGAAAAATACAGATAAAGAAGACAGCATATAAAACAAACATCGATCAACACATCACTCTTATTAGTTGATCTATTTTATATATACTGCCCCTTATGTGGCCACGCTACAACACGTAAAAATTATATGTTCTGTATCTTCAGAGAGACAATTACAAAGATGACAAGAAGGCACATTTTCAAAATTAAATTTTAAATTAAAAAATCTATTGGAATATGTCATTTAGAATCTTAAAGTGTGGCTCTTTTGCTTTAGGAGGAAGAGGAAATCTTATGAAGCTGTTCTTAAATATTTTACAATATCTTTATCAAAGGTATGATCTAATTTAATGGGGACGGACTTATGATGCGACGTACAGAGGGACGACGTGTGTATCAGGCGTCTTATGATGCGACGTACAGAGGGACGACGTGTGTATCAGGCGTCTTATGATGCGACGTACAGAGGGACGACGTGTGTATCAGGCGTCTTATGATGCGACGTACAGAGGGACGACGTGTGTATCAGGCGTCTTATGATGCGACGTGCCTAGTTCAGACCTGTTCAGACGTCTGATTTTTTTATGCATTTCTTACATACGCCGTCGCCACGTCGCCGTAAGGTATACGTTCCTACTGTGACGTCACCGCCGGCCTGTCGTCTGCCGTCTCTATCAATCCCATTCAAAAATAGACACGGACTGACGGCGAGGGAAGGGTAGACTAGACTGCTCCTTCTCCTTCGTCAGGGAAGTCTTAGAAATGTCACTCTTCACTCGTCATATTAAGGCATATAAAAATGAAAAGGTCTCACGAAACACCGTGCCCCTTCCTATGTCTTTTCAACGGTAGTAATCGCTCGAAAGAGAAAAAGGAAATGATTATAAAATGCAGAAGGTAAGGAGTGTGAGATTTCTGATTTTTGCTACAACTATAAACTTTGATAACGAAAAATCTGTATCAGCGTATTATAACACTCTAATCTTTTAAAATGTAATGCATACATTTTAATGTTTAATGTTTTTAAAAGATAGAAAGATGATGCTGATAGAAAGATGATAATAGACAGATAGATAGATAGATAGATAGATAGATAGATAGATAGATAGATAGATAGATAGATAGATAGAATAGAATTCAAATGTAAATAGATCGTATATAATTCAAATGTAAAATGCTTAAAATTACAGATTAAAATTACTGTCCAAAATCCATGAAAATCCTGAAATTTGGCAATGATAATGACCAAATATTACATGTGTTTTTATATAATATATTACAGGTATTTATGCTGCAACCCAGAAAGCACTTGCTAGCCTTGGTCCATTAAAACCACTATTCATCAGCATGCATTGATTAATCCTAGGGGTGTAACGATATTCGAACCGAACCGAAAAAACCGCGATACAGAACACAAGATTCGAATCGCGATACTCTCATTGCGTACCGAACACGCCCCGCCCCGCCCCCCTGCTACCCCGGCCCCACCCAAGCCGGCTCTCATGTCTTGTGTACAGTGCACAACGAATTCAGTTTAATTTGTAGCCTAACCACCATTAACACCAAATAACAAGCTCAGTGTTTTGTTACTTTCGATAATAAGCAAGGTGTAATCTTTCAAATTCTGTCTATTTGATCACGAAATTCAAACAATAAATGGCGTTTTGGCGCTCTTTGATGTGGCGTGACTAATCGCTGTAGGCCTACTAGCTCCTCATTCAAGCGGCAGCGCGAGCGCGAGTAAACGCGATCATCTCTTCCTCAGTTACAGAATGGACACCTGAAGGCATGTTGAAAGATGCAGTATACTTACTGAAAGGCATCATAACTCGTGTAATCGCTCAATCAGTGTTTCAGCAGGGTAAAGACGTCAATAAAACAGCATATCTTGTCACTAGCATTATATTTACCTCAACAGGCAAGAGATTCAGTGTCCACAACTTTGGTTCCTATAAATGAACTCTTGCACTAAATAAATGCTCTATCTATGTTAGCCTATATATTATATTTTACTTATCCTGTTAATGATATCTTGATTATTTAATGTATGTTTAAAATATCTTTCATGAAAATGACAACTGTGTGTAAATTTCAATAACAAATTAGAGTAAAAACACAAGTTAATGCAAAAACTGCCTTATATTCAGTTTACATACAATGTGTTGGGTGTTGATTATTATATCTAAAAAATAAATAGCATCTGAATTTAGGTTAAAAGTCTAGGATACAACCTTTAATGTTATAGTTATGTGCGGCTCCCTATAGTTTACAGCATTAACAGATTTTTTTAATCCTTGTGAAACGTTTAATTGTAGTTGAATTAATTTAAAGACAAAGACAATTTTTTCATTAAACTACTGTTTAAAAAAAAAAAAAAAAAGCAATTTTAGCTTTCTAAACCGAATCGAACCGAACCGAGACGTCAAAACCGTGGGAAAACCGAACCGTCAATTTTGTGTATCGTTACAACCCTAATTAATCCCATGGCATGTAGCAAAAAAATAAAAGGTGCGACCAAATCATATGCTGGTGCGACCAACTGAGAAAGTTGGTAGCACCAGTGCAACCAGTGGAAAAGTTAGTCTGGAGCCCTACACTGTAAAAACTAAAGGTGCCTCAAATATCTTGTCGAATACTCAAGGAACTTAAAAATGTAATTTAAGTGCCTCAAAGCTCTTTCTCCTATAGTAGGGTTACTGGAGGAGCATTGACAATCTTTGCGGTTCTTGCTGGAACTTATTGTCATGAAGCGGGAAGAATGGAACGGAGAGCGAATCCAAGCGCAAGCACATTTAATGGTGAAACAAACAAAAGACACTCAGACCAGGAAGTACACGACAGCAACCATTACACCATAACAACATTAAGAACTCACAAAGACTGAACTGAAACACAGGGCTTAAATACAAGGGAAGACAAGCTAAACAAGATAACAAGGGGGCGTGGTAAACCTGGAACACCTGGGAAGACTAATCAACATAACGGGGAACAGCTGAACATGGGACAAGACACATGGCAGGAACACATGGCAAATGAAAACAAGGAACCAGACACAAAACCCACACCGTGACATAGCCCCTCCCCTATGGGCGGCTCCTGACGCCCTAAAAACAAAAAACAATAGTTCAGGAGGGTGGTGAAGCGGAGGCGGTCTGGGGGAGGGATGGAGGGCCAGGCCCGCATTGGGACCTAGCACCGGGACACGGCAAGGCAGGCCTGGGCCGTTGAGCATGGGCGACCAGGGCGGAGCAGGCTGTGCAGGCGGCCAGGGCGGAGCAGGCTGTGCAGGTGGCCAGGGCGGAGCAGGCTGCGCAGGCGGCCAGGGCGGTGAAGACCCCTCGGGTGGCCACGGCGGTGAAGACCCTTCGGGCGGCCACGGCGGTGAAGACCCCTCGGGCGGCCACGGCGGTGAAGACCCTTCGGGCGGCCACGGCGGTGAAGACCCCTCGGGCGGTGAAGACCCCTCGGGCGGCCACGGCGGTGAAGACCCCTCGGGCGGCCACGGCGGTGAAGACCCCTCGGGCGGCCACGGCGGTGAAGACCCCTCGGGCGGCCACGGCGGTGAAGACCCCTCGGGCGGCCACGGCGGTGAAGACCCCTCGGGCGGCCACGACGGTGAAGACCCCTCGGGCGGCCACGGCGGTGAAGACCCCTCGGGCGGCCACGGCGGTGAAGACCCCTCGGGCGGCCATGGCGGTGACCTACTGCCCCCCCCAAAAAATTTTCTGGGGGTAGCTATGGGGTCATCAGGTGGAGCAGGTTCAGGACCCTACACCAGCTCGGCGGCGGCCATATTGTCCAGGGACACCGGCTCGGTGAACGTGACGTGCAGTGTCTCCGGCAGGGCAGACGTGACGTGCAGTGTCTCCGACAGGGCAGACGTGACGTGCAGTGTCTCCGACAGGGCAGACGTGACGTGCAGTGTCTCCGACAGGGCAGACGTGACGTGCAGTGTCTCCGACAGGGCAGACGTGACGTGCAGTGTCTCCGACAGGGCAGACGTGACGACGGTCTCTGGCTGGACGGTCTCTGGCTGGACGGTCTCTGGCTGGACGGTCTCTGGCTGGACGGTCTCTGGCTGGACGGTCTCTGGCTGGACGGTCTCTGGCTGGACGGTCTCTGGCTGGACGGTCTCTGGCTGGACGGTCTCTGGCTGGACGGTCTCTGGCTGGACGGTCTCTGGCTGGACGGTCTCTGGCTGGACGGTCTCTGGCTGGACGGTCTCTGGCTGGACGGTCTCTGGCTGGACGGTCTCTGGCTGGACGGTCTCTGGCTGGTCGTGAAGCTCGGGCTTGGTGGGTACTGTGGGGTTGCAGGGCTCTGGATCTGCTAAACCCACCATCAGGGTGGAGTCATAAAATAACAAGGCCAACTCCAGGTAAAACTGTAAGGTCCATTGCGGATCGTGCATTGGCATGATTGACCCCAATGGCTCAGATAGCCCACCTCTGAAGAAGATCATAAGGCACACCGAGTCCATTGAAGTTTCATTTGATAAATCAATAAATTCTCTCACGTAATCCTCAATGGGCCGGTCTCCCTGACGGAGGCGCATGATTTGTGCTGCTGGATTCATCGTAGTGGTGAGTTCTTCTGTCATGAAGCGGGAAGAATGGAACGGAGAGCGAATCCAAGCGCAAGCACATTTAATGGTGAAACAAACAAAAGACACTCAGACCAGGAAGTACACGACAGCAACCATTACACCATAACAACATTAAGAACTCACAAAGACTGAACTGAAACACAGGGCTTAAATACAAGGGAAGACAAGCTAAACAAGATAACAAGGGGGCGTGGTAAACCTGGAACACCTGGGAAGACTAATCAACATAACAGGGAACAGCTGAACATGGGACAAGACACATGGCAGGAACACATGGCAAATGAAAACAAGGAACCAGACACAAAACCCACACCGTGACACTTATGGGATCCTTTAAGCACTTTGTATTTAGTTCAGAGGTTCTGGAGTCACCTTTTCACTACAACGAGACCTCGAAGTGCTTTGGGGGAAATTAGAGGAACTTGAATGCTACAAAAGGGTTATTGTAAGATCTTTTAACATTTAAGTGGTTCCTGGAAGATCTCTTATGTTAAAGCCAGCATCTGGAGCAACCCAATGGTTCTGTGAGGCCAGAATAAGATTATTATTATCCTATTATTATTATTATTTACTATTGTTTACTATTGAGCTCAGGGCTCTTAAAGCAAAGAACAGGCAGTTGGAACGACAATATAAAAAATCAGGGCTCACTGTTCATAAACTTATGTATGATGAGCATTTGGTTCAGTACAGTGATGCCCTCAAAATAGCAAGAACTGAATATTACTCTCAAATCATTAATGACGGTGCTGCAAAACCAAACAAGATGTTTAAAGTAATCAACAAACTCCTTAAACCTAACAATTCACTCATCTGTTCCACCGTGCAGCAGTGCAATAAGTTTCTGATATTCTTTGCTGATAAAATTGAGAATATTTATCAGTCTATTACTTCTGTCTCTTTGTGCGCACCTCCTGAGATTCAGCCTTTAAATTGTCCGCTTACCCGGTTTTCTAGTTTTCAAACGGTCACCGTTGATTACATTTCCAAATTAATTATGACGATGAGTTCCACTACCTGTACTCTGGATCCTGTTCCAACTCATGTTCTCAAGGAGTGTCTGTCATCTATCAGTCCTCTCATTTTGAACATTGTTAATGCTTCTCTTACTACTGGACTTGTTCCCCAAGCCCTTAAGGTTGCTTCCATCACACCTGTTCTTAAAAAGCCTGGGTGTGATGTGTCTGATCTGTCTAATTACAGGCCAATATCTAATCTTCCTTTTTTTGGCGAAGGTTTTGGAACGTGTTGTTATGTCACAACTACATTCTCACTTGACCATGAATGAGCTTTTAGAACCCTTTCAATCTGGTTTTCGTTCAGGACATAGTACTGAGACTGCCTTGGTTCGAGTTATGAATGATCTCCTCGTCTCTGCTGACTCTGGTGCCCTTACTATCTTGGTGCTATTAGATTTGAGTGCAGCTTTCGACATGGTGTGTCACTCTATACTGATTGAGAGACTCGAGACTTGGCTTGGTATTTCCGGTACAGTGTTGGAGTGGTTTAAATCTTACCTCACTGATCGTACTCAGTTTGTCACTTTAGGAAATAATAAATCTAACGTTGGACAGGTATGTTATGGTGTTCCTCAAGGGTCTGTCCTTGGCCCAATACTTTTTAATATTTACATGCTTCCTTTAGGACAGATTATTAGAAAGCATGGTTTGGGGTTCCACTTCTATGCTGATGATACTCAGATTTATATTAGCACAAAAACTAATATCACAGGTATATCAGCACCCCTTTCTGACAGTCTGCAGGAAATTAAATTATGGATGTACCACAATTTTCTGAAATTAAATGGTACAAAGTCAGAGGTTCTTTTAGTTGGTACACCTGCTGCCTGTAATGGTAAAAATTTTAATTTGGACATTGAAAATAATGTACTATCTGCATCACCTCAAGTTCGCAACCTTGGTGTAATTTTTGATTCTCACTTAACACTTGAAGCACATATCAAGAGCATTTCAAAATCTGCATTCTTCCATTTAAGGAATATTGCCAGGATCAGGCCTTTTCTTTCATTACCTGATGCTGAGAGGCTTGTCCATGCACTTGTGAGCTCGAGGCTTGATTATTGTAATGCCCTTTATCTTGGCCTTCCTGCAAAGTCTATTAAGCGACTGCAACATATACAGAACTCAGCTGCACGTGTTCTTACTAGTGCTGTCAAACGATTAAAATATTTAATCGCGATTAATCGCATTAATGTCATAGTTAACTCGCGATTAATCGCATTTAATCGCACATTTTTATCTATTCTAAATGTCTCTTGATTTCTTTTTGTCCCATTATTTTTTTCTCATTTTAATGCTCTTATCAACATGGTAAAGTGGATCGGCTTGCTTTGTGCAAATGTTTTTATTGAAAACAACATTGGCATATACTGTGCTCAAATTCACACAAAAATTCTCACTTAGAGCAAATAATCTCTAGAGCAAATAATCTCTCACACAATGTAACACTGTCCATCAATAAAAAGGTTAAATAAATACTGACGAGGTCCTGATATTGACGAGGGGGCGGAGAATTCGCATCAGCTGTGTGTGTGTGTGTGTGTGTGTGTGTGTGTGTGTGTGTGTGTGTGTGTGTGTGTGTGTGTGTGTGTGTGTGTGTGTGTGTGTGTGTGTGTTTGGCCATCATCAAGCGGTATTTCAGACTGGACGTGCTGCGATGATGATAGCTCAGTTCACAACGACATAACACACAGATCACTTTGGTCTTGTCAATGGACACATTAGGCAACTTTTTAAAAGTAAACCTTCCATTCAGAATCTTATTGGCATCCATTTCGGCGTCTCGCGCTCGTCATCCACTCAAAAGGTTAACTATTTGGCCGGCTCGCAAGCTCAAACGAGTGTGTGCGTTGTGCCTGTTGTTTTGTTTACGGTCTAGATCCGCTTGCGCTTTGGTCGACGAACCATTTGCGCGGCGCAAGCCATTGAAATGAATGGGTTTCATAGCGCAGCTATGTGAAAGAAAACTACAAAGTTTGCTAGGACAAAAAGATTGCGTTAATCGCGCGATAAAAAAATTGACGCCATTAAAATGGGTTTGCGTTAACGCCGTTAATAACGCGTTTAACTGACAGCCCTAGTTCTTACACATACTCCTTTTCGTCAGCATATCTCTGGTGTGCTTAGGAACCTGCATTGGCTTCCGGTACATGCCCGTATTGATTTTAAAACTCTTTTTTAACATATAAAGCTGTACATGGAACTGCACCATCATATATATGTGATTTAATTACGCCATATATGCCCTCTCGATCTCTCCGCTCCGCCCACTCTTTTTTACTTAAACAGCCTTCTTGCAGACTGAAAACGATGGGTGAAAGAGCTTTCTCTGTGGCAGCCCCCAGGTTGTGGAATGCACTTCCTTTAACTGTTAGGAATGCTACAACATTAACAAGTTTTAAGAAACTGTTAAAAACCCATCTTTTTTAAGGTGTTTGTGTCTTAATTTGTGTATGTTAATGTATTTTAATTGTAAATGTATTTACTTTTGTACTGTGCTTGTAGCGCTTTGGGTACAAGAAAAGCGCAATATAAATAAAATGTATTATTATTATTATTATTATTATACTTACGTTTAAAAAAAAAAACATAAATATATTTCATAAATTATAGGCTACTTCTGATTCAGTATACATAGGCTTACATTTATTTAGTATAGTATAAGCCTATTTTATTGATTAATTGAAACCTTAAACAACATCAATGAAGAAGAAGAAGAAGAAGAAGAAGAAGAAGAAGAAGAAGAAGAAGCAGGAGGATAAAAGTTTTATTCTGTCACGAAACTGCTGCTTCCTCTGCTGTCATCGCTTCAGTGGACCTCGCGCTGCTCGCGCGGGCGCGCGCAACAAAGATCAGCTGATCATCATCATCGGATTTGAAAGTAACGGCTCCTCTCAAAGCTTCAGCTGTTTGTTCGGCTCTTCTTTACAAGGTTTGTAAACTCGCCAAAGAAATATAAATACAGAGTCTACTCACTATATTTTAAAACACATACATATAAACTAAATTAATTTTATTTATTTATTGTTTTTACAGTGTTTACCACTCGTTTATTGCACAGTAGCCTAACGTTATGTGGTATGAAGGTTTTAGCCGCGATGCTAACTAATCTAACGTTAATGAACTAAATTAACAAATGGAAATCATTTACTTATTGTATTAGATTGTTTTAACGTTAAGTTAGTCATTCAATTCAATGTATTCTTTGCAACTGTGTCTTCAATTTGCTGATACAACTAATTAATAGCTGATTCCTGATGTTGTCAATGGCGTTTGTTAACACAAGTGGATATAGTTAACGTTAGTTTG
Source organism: Chrosomus eos (assembly GCA_036326025.1). NCBI lineage: Eukaryota > Metazoa > Chordata > Actinopteri > Cypriniformes > Leuciscidae > Chrosomus > Chrosomus eos. The sequence continues at coordinate 475,457 of CM070821.1, forward strand.
GTCTGTTTTTGTTTATTTACTACAGGTGCCCTGATTCTTTCAAATACCATTTTAAAGCCCTTTACTGGCGGCCAATACATATTATGTTGTGAATGGATATAATCAGCTTTGTTATTTTGTTTCCCCAGGCCCAGAACAACCAGTGCATTTCTAAAATAATCTGAACATTTGAGAAGCAACATTGAATTACAGTAAGTTACCTACACCACATGCAATTACTTTATTACTACTTTTCTGTCTGAAATTGTAGGCTACTGTTTGACTGTGTAATCTCATTCATGTTTCTCAGAAAAATTATAATCACAGGTTTGGCACCAATTATTTGCATTTGAATAAGACATTTGAACTCTGAATTATAACTTCAAGTTTAGTCTTTTTTGACAAAAAAAACTATTATATGGCTTCAGAAGACTTACAACACAACTCATAACACATGAGTTATGGACTACATTGTTTTTTTAATTTTTAGGATATTTTCTGTGACATTTTTGGAGCTTAACATAATATCCATTTTTACCTAAATTGTTGCATTGAATTGAACTAGACAAGTGTACATAAGAATGATTTCATGAATGATTTACACAATTTTGTTCTGCTTGTGTTTCATGCAGTGAAAGTGAACGGTGACTGCGGTTGCATTATGCCCGAGATCTGCTTGGGTTCCACAGAGAGAAAGTCTGCAACAGGTTTGTAATGTCACAACTAAAGGCTGAGGAAATTATTTTAAGTTCACAACTATCTAACATTACTAACAGTAATTTTTGTTCTTTGCAGGGACCTCGGTAAGCTGAAATACAAGTTTGAACAAGAATAAAAATACTCCTGTAGACCTGAAAATCATTGAAGTGCCTGGACCATCCACCAGAAAAGAGGAAAAACAAACGGAAAATGAAGCTGCTGCATCTTTTCACTTTTCTAACTCGTTAAATACCTCACATGTCCACATGTGAAGATTTTATTATTGATTGCATTTTATGTTGCAGCGAGTAAAGGCCTCGCTGCAACATAACACATTTGTGAATTTCACTGGCAAAAAGTCCATTGACCATTGTCATCAGTGTAGCGGCGAGCACAGCTCACACAGGAGTCACTTCCAAGCTGCTTTCTGTTGGTCAAATCCAGCGAATTTCACTGACCAACTTGGTCCCATAGTGACATTTTTGACCACACGCGAAATTGCTGATCGTGTGGATTCTAATTGAAATGGCTGAAAATTCACAGAACAACAACAGATAATTTTACCGTACCTTAACTTTCTATCTTGTTTCTAGTGAGAATACTCAACAACCATTTATGAGCACTGTTGATTCAAGTCACACATTTAAGCTTTTCAAAAGCCATAGTGTACATTACAGTTTCCAGTCTCATGGCATCCCTGGCTTCAATATTTTACGATTCAAAATAGCTGAATAACTGAAAACAGTGATTTATTACATGGAACGTATGTGTTTCCATGCATTTTGTTGAGATGTCTTTTCTTGTACGTATAGCCTATTGTATATACATGGTTGATTATTCATGTTGATTATGTATTATACTATTTGTTTGTGTATTCTATTCATTGATATTAATCTATTACTAGCTTCTTTTCCCAAGTGCATGAAGTGTATGTATTAAATTTGTATGTAATACCGGTATGTAATAAATAAATATGTAATAAACAATTCTTATTTTTGTATTTGATTCAGTTTGTTTATTATAATAGAAGTTAATGGTAACATAGTAACAACATGAAATAATAATAAATAAATAAAAATTGGTTCCTGGAGGCACCCAAAGCGGTTCCACACAGTGCCTTATATAAGAGTTCCTCAGGAAACCTGGGTGGTTCCTCAGAGAACCGCCCCTTTTTAAATGGTTCCTAGAGGATCTACAGACGGTTCCGCCGGTGTGGCAAGTTGAAGAACCCCAAAAGGTTCCTCCAGGCACCTTTTCTTTTTACAGTGTAGATAACCAACAAAATCGCGTGAACACACGTCGTCATGGAGAAGGTATTATAAGCTGATTTCACGCAGCCGCCATTTTGAAATCGAAAGCGAGGCTCCGGTGGGAAGAACCGGGAAGTACAGATAGACAACAATGCCTGCCCTTGGACTTTCATTCACACCATTCATTACTCTCCTATGATTAAAAGTGACACTTCTGGTTTTCTTCCCACCAGAGCGATTTCAAAATGGCGGCTGCGTGAAATCAGAGTTTAGCCCAAAACTCTACAACTACTTTGCAACCAGGCCAGAAGCTTTGGCTCAGTTTGGCTAGCTTACATTATCTGAAACTAAGGGAAATTTTAGTGCGTTTTGGAAGAAATTAGGGTTGGGTAAAAAATATTGATTTCTTGATATTAAGCGATTCTTATTTTTACGAACCGATATCGATTCTTAAATCTCAAGACTCGATTAGTCATCCTGTTTTCATTTGATGAATGAATGGAACATTGTAGCGCTCATCCCATCCAATAAATCGCAATAATATTTGTCCTTTGTTACTATTGATACTAAATAAAGTCTCAAATTTCATCCATTTTCTTACGAAATTCAAAACATAAATACTGTTTTGTCGCTGTGGCGTGAGATCGCTCTGGCTCAGCTCAGCTCAAGAGAAGCAGCAGCGCATGATCTCCTCTTCTGCCTTAATAATACCAGTTACAGTGCGAAATAAACATGAATGAAGGTCTGAAAGTGTGTTAAAAGATAGAGTACAACTTATTGAAATCTGTATCTTTCACATGGAATCGCTCAATCAGTGTTTCAACCGTGGAAAAAAGACGTCAGTAAAACAACTTGTAAACAATGTCATGTAACGTCACATTTACCTTAGAAAAACCATATGTGACCATAAACTCGTTAGTCAGCTAGAAAAATTAACTCTAAAGAGGAGCATTTTGCTAAATATATGAACCATATTACATATTCATTATCATTTTTAATGTTCTTCGATATTTAATGCATGTTTGAATAAATCTGGCAAGTTGTTCAATATTCAATTCAATATTATAGTAGGCTAATGAAGCCTAGTAGGCTACAACTGACTCCCATAGTTTACAGCATTAGTTAAGAGATTTGTTTTCCTTAAGAAAATTAGCCATGTTTTGTACCTGATATCCAAAATAATCAATATTGAATCGAAACGGAATCGAATTGCAAGCTTGTGAATCGCAATTGGATCAAATTGTGAAATTTGTGTCAATACCCAGCCCTAGAAGAAATCAAGATGTATTTTCATTTTATTTTAAATTATATATTATACTGTATTAATAGTCTTTCTAGTTACATTAAGGCTACATAAATTAAAGCAGAGTGCTCTGGGTAATATTTTAAATCCTGTCAAAACATACATTGATCATTGCCATTGCATTTGTATTTTTCAAAGATGTCAGGGAAAAAGCAAAAAAAAAATTTGTATTTGTAATTTTGAAATATAACATTAAAATATAGCTGCGAGCAGCGATTACGGGCCCAAGCCGGTGGCACCGCAACCCTGGTGCACCAGGGTGGCGGTACCGCCGGCTTTGGCCCTTCATCGCTGGGCCAAATATATATATATATATAAAGCCGGTGGCACCGCCACCCAGGTCCCTTTAGGGTTATTGTGCACGACGTGACAAAATATCTGCTCGCTATCTGCCGAACGGCTCTGGTAGTCCCGCTTCAGCACTGATGATGTTGTAGAAATAGTGTGCTCTGGTTGGTCTGGATTATTCAGGTTTTATTATTTTATACAGAAATAAGTTATTTATAATTCAGATGAGAATAAAGTTAGTTTTGATTAAAATGAAGGAAAACAAATATATTGATCTGAAATATAGCACATTCATTTTACATTTATTTAGGTTCAATTACCAAATATACAATCTTAATTTAATTTAAAGCAAACAATACATTTAAAATACATGGGTTGTATGCACATTTTTTTTAATAAAAAAATATATATATATCCAAAAAGACAAGGCTTAAAAACTCTTGTCACTGTAACAGACACAATCTCTCTCTCTCTCTCTCACACACACACACACGCACACACACACACACACACACACACACACACACACACACACACACACACACACACACACACACACACACACACACACACACACGTCAAGTCACTTACATTTTAGATGCAATATTGAATAAGCAGAAAAATCGGATTTTCTGCTCTGAAAATATAAATAAGCATACAAATTGAATAAGCACTTTGAATATTCTAAACAGAATAAGCACTAGTCGCTAATGAATAAGTACTAGTACTTAATGGAATAGATACTAATATCTAAAAAATAAGTACTAGTAGCATGAAAATAGAGACTAGTATGTTAAAATGATTAAATGTTAAAACGGCTTGCCATATTGGCTCAGAGAGAGAGAGAGAGAGAAAATGACATTTTAGATAATAGTAACTATTAAAAGATACTAGTACTTATTCATTAGCTACTAATACGTATTCAAAAGAATATCTAAAGAATAAGCACTAGTATCTAAAGAATAAGCACTAGCCGCTAATGAATAAGTACTAGTACTTAATGGAATAGATACTAGTATCTAAAAAATAAGTACTAGTAGCATGAAAATAGAGACTAGTAGGTTAAAATGATTAAATGTTAAAACGGCTTGCCATATTGGCTCAGAGCATCAAAAGCATCAAACAAGAATATTAAAGTTTGATGCGTTGCCACGGCAACAGTATCTAAGATATCAATAATCCTTTCTCAGGTCTACATCTGCCGTGTGTTTACATTATACACATAAAGTTTGAAGCAAATTGGGTAAAAATAAGAGGGTGATTTCAAAGCGTTTAGGAAGTGACACACTTCCTGCTGCCAGTTGGTGGCGCTATAACTTTGACTCACAATAGTCATATCCATGTGATCGGACACTTACACCGAACATACTGCTGAAGTTTCATCAAGATCAGTTAATGTATGCAGAAGTTATAACACACTTCCTGTTTCCATTATTCGCCATAAATTCGTTTCCTCGCCACGGCCAAACCGTTCGAGATATCAAAAATCCCCTGGCAAGTTTTCATCCTCAATGTCTTGACTTCATGCTGACTGACTTTCGTGGCGATTGGTTGAATTCTCTAGGAGTAGTATATCGAATTCCAGGGGCATACGCTTTCAAACAAACCATAATAGCCGACTTCCTGTTGGGCTGGGGTAAAAAGTAAAAGTACAAAGGATATATGAATCGATGAGATCTACATGTGTACCAAGTTTCATATTATTACATGCAAGCGTGTTTGATTTATGGACCAAGTTTTCGGACCCCGTTCCAGGGGGCGCTGTCGAGCCCCCTGCCACGCCCGGGTACCAGCTTCAGCCCGGCCCTTATGGCCGCGGGTTCTGACCCGTGTGCAAAGATTCAAGAGTTTTTGAGCACGTTAAGGGCCCCAAAGGTGCGCTGAGAGTCTCAAAAGTATCCAAAAAGAATATTAAAGTTTGATGCATTGTCACGGCAACAGCATCTAAGATATCAACAATCCTTTCACAGGTCTACATCTGGCGTGTGTCTACATTATACACATCAAGTTTGAAGCAAATCGGGTAAAGCCTGTTTGATTTATGGACCAAGTTTTCGGACCCCGTTCCAGGGGGCGCTGTCGAGCCCCCCTGCCACGCCCGGATACCAGCTTCAGCCCGGCCCTGATGGCCACGGTTTCTGACCCGTGTGCAAAGTTTCAAGAGTTTTTGAGCATGTAAAGGGCCCCAAAAGTGCGCTAAGAATCTCAAAAGTATCCAAAAATAATATTAAAGTTTGATGCGTTGTCACGGCAACAGCATCTAAGATATCAACAATTCTTTCACAGGTCTACATCTGGCTTGTGTCTACATTATACACATCAAGTTTGAAGCAAATAGGGTAAAGCGTGTTGGATATATGGACCAAATTGTCGGATCCGTTCAAGGGGGCGCTGTCGAGCCCCCCTGCCACGCCCGGGTACCAGCTTCAGCCTGGCCCTGATGGCCGCGGGTTTTGTCCTGTGTGCAAAGTTTCAAGAGTTTTCGAGCACGTTAAGAACCCCAAAAGTGCCCGAAAGCATAAAAAAGCATGAAAAAGCTTAAAAAAAGGAATATTAATGTTTGATGCATTGCCATGGCAACAGTGTCTAAGATATCAATAATCCTTTCACAGGTCTACATCTGGCATGTGTCTACATTATGCACATGAAGTTTGAAGCAAATCGGGTAAAAATAAGGGGGTGATTTAAAAGCATTTTGAAAGTGACACACTTCCTGCTGCCAGTTGGTGGCGCTATAACTTTGACTCACAATAGTCACATCCATGTGATCGGGCTCTTACAACGAACACACTGCTGAAGTTTCATCAAGATTAGTTAATGTATGCAGTAGTTATAATACACTTCCTGTTTCACGTTTCTCGCCATAATTTCGTTTCCTCGCCACGGCCAAACCGTTCGAGATATCAAAAATCCCCTGGCAATTTTTCATCCTCAGTGTCTTGACTTCATGCACACCGAGTTTCGTGCCGTGTGTTTGAATTCTCTAGGAGGAGTGTTTCACATTCCATTGCATGCGTTTTCCAAACAACCCTTAATAGCCGACTTCCTGTTGGGCTGGGGTAAAAAGTAAGAGCATGAAGTATATATGAACCGATGAGATCTATATGTGTACTGAGTTTCATATTATTACATGCAAGCGTGTTTGATTTATGGACCAAGTGTTCAAACACCGTTCCAGGGGGCGCTGTCGAGCCCCCCTGCCACGCCCGGGTACCATCTTCAGCCCGGCCCTGATGGCCGCGGGTTCTGACATGTGTGCAAAGTTTCAGGAGTTTTTGAGCATGTTAAGGCCTCGAAAGGGGTCCAAAAGGTAGTAAAAAAATAATAATAAATATAGCTGCGAGCAGCGATTACGGGCCCAAGCCGGTGGCACCGCAACCCTGGTGCACCAGGGTGGCGGTACCGCCGGCTTTGGCCCTTCATGGCCCTTCATCGCTGCTCGCAGCTATATTTATATATATATATATATATATATATATATATATATATATATATATATATATATATATATATATATATATAATATATATATATATATAAAGCCGGTGGCATCGCCTTTAGGGTTATTGTGCACGACGTGACACAAAATATCTGCTCGCTATCTGCCGAACGGCTCTGGTAGTCCCGCTTCAACACTGATGATGTTGTAGAAATAGTGTGCTCTGGTTGGTCTGGATTATTCGGGATTTTTTATTTTATACAGAAATAAGTTATTTATAGTTCAGATGAGAATAAAGTTAGTGTTGATTAAAATGAAGGAAAACAAATATATTGATCTGAAATATAGCACATTCATTTTACATTTATTTAGGTTCAATTACCAAACATACAATCTTAATTTAATTTAAAGCAAACAATACATTTGAAATACATGGGTTGTATGCACATTTTTTTTTTATAAAAAATATATATATATCCAAAAAGACAAGGCTTAAAAACTCTTGTCACTGTAACAGACACAATCTCTCTCTCACACACACACACACACACACACGCGCACACACACACACACACACACACACACACACACACACACACACACACACACACACACACACACACACACACACACACACACGTCAAGTCACATTTTAGATGCAATATTGAATAAGCAGAAAAATCGGATTTTCTGCTCTGAAAATATAAATAAGCATACAAATTGAATAAGCACTTTGAATATTCTAAACAGAATAAGCATTAGTCGCTAATGAATAAGTACTAGTACTTAATGGAATAGATACTAATATCTAAAAAATAAGTACTAGTAGCATGAAAATAGAGAATAGTATGTTAAAATGATTAAATCTTAAAACGGCTTGCCATATTGGCTCAGAGAGAGAGAGAGAGAAAATGACATTTTAGATAATAGCACCTATTAATAGATACTAGTATTTATTCAATAAATACTAGTTCTAAGTCATTACATACTAGTACCTAATAAATAGATACCAGTACTTATTCATTAGCTACTAATACGTATTCAAAAGAATATCTAAAGAATAAGCACTACTATCTAAAGAATAGGCACTAGTACTAAAGAATAAGCACTAGTCGCTAATGAATAAGTACTATTACTTAATGGAATAGATACTAGTATCTAAAAAATAAGTACTAGTAGCATGAAAAAAGAGACTAGTAGGTTAAAATGATTAAATGTTAAAACGGCTTGCCATATTGACTCAGAGCATCAAAAGCATCAAACAAGAATATTAAAGTTTGATGCGTTGCCACAGCAACAGTTTCAAAGATATCAAGAATCCCTTCACAGGTCTTCATCTGCAGTGTATTTACATTATACAGATGAAGTTTGAAGCAAATCGGGTAAAAATAAGAGGGTGATTTCAAAGCCTTTAGGAAGTGACACACTTCCTGCTGCCAGTTGGTGGCGCTATAACTTTGTCTCACAATAGTCACATCCATGTGATCGGACTCTTACAGCGAACACACTGCTGAAGTTTCATCAAGATCAGTTAATGTATGCAGAAGTTATAACACACTTCCTGTTTCCATTATTCGCCATAAATTCGTTCCCTCGCCACGGCCAAACCGTTCGAGATATCAAAAATCCCCTGGCAATTTTTCATCCTCAATGTCTTGACTTCATGCTGACTGAGTTTCGTGGCGATTGGTTGAATTCTCTAGGAGTAGTATATCGAATTCCAGGGGCATACGCTTTCAAACAAACCATAATAGCCGACTTCCTGTTGGGCTGGGGTAAAAAGTAAAAGTACAAAGGATATATGAATCGATGAGATCTATATGTGTACCAAGTTTCATATTATTACATGCAAGCGTGTTTGATTTATGGACCAAGTTTTCGGACCCCGTTCCAGGGGGCGCTGTCGAGCCCCCCTGCCACGCCCGGGTACCAGCTTCAGCCCGGCCCTGATGGCCGCGGGTTCTGACCCGTGTGCAAAGATTCAAGAGTTTTTGAGCACGTTAAGGGCCCCAAAGGTGCGCTGAGAGTCTCAAAAGTATCCAAAAAGAATATTAAAGTTTGATGCATTGTCACGGCAACAGCATCTAAGATATCAACAATCCTTTCACAGGTCTACATCTGGCGTGTGTCTACATTATACACATCAAGTTTGAAGCAAATCGGGTAAAGCCTGTTTGATTTATGGACCAAGTTTTCGGACCCCGTTCCAGGGGGCGCTGTTGAGCCCCCTGCCACGCCCGGGTACCAGCTTCAGCCCGGCCCTGATGGCCGCGGTTTTCTGACCCGTGTGCAAAGTTTCAAGAGTTTTTGAGCATGTTAAGGGCCCCAAAAGTGCGCTAAGAATCTCAAAAGTATCCAAAAAGAATATTAAAGTTTGATGCGTTGTCACGGCAACAGCATCTAAGATATCAACAATCCTTTCACAGGTCTACATCTGGCTTGTGTCTACATTATACACATCAAGTTTGAAGCAAATAGGGTAAAGCGTGTTGGATATATGGACCAAATTGTCGGACCCGTTCAAGGGGGCGCTGTCGAGCCCCCCTGCCACGCGTACCAGCTTCAGCCTGGCCCTGATGGCCGCGGGTTTTGTCCTGTGTGCAAAGTTTCAAGAGTTTTCGAGCACGTTAAGAACCCCAAAAGTGCCCGAAAGCATAAAAAAGCATGAAAAAGCTTAAAAAAAGGAATATTAATGTTTGATGCATTGCCATGGCAACAGTGTCTAAGATATCAATAATCCTTTCACAGGTCTACATCTGGCATGTGTCTACATTATGCACATGAAGTTTGAAGCAAATCGGGTAAAAATAAGAGGGTGATTTAAAAGCATTTTGAAAGTGACACACTTCCTGCTGCCAGTTGGTGGCGCTATAACTTTGACTCACAATAGTCACATCCATGTGATCGGACTCTTACAGTGAACACACTGCTGAAGTTTCATCAAGATTAGTTAATGTATGCAGTAGTTATAACACACTTCCTGTTTCACGTTTCTCGCCATAATTTCGTTTCCTCGCCACGGCCAAACCGTTCGAGATATCAAAAATCCCCTGGCAATTTTTCATCCTCAGTGTCTTGACTTCATGCACACCGAGTTTCGTGCCGTGTGTTTGAATTCTCTAGGAGGAGTGTTTCACATTCCATTGCATGCGTTTTCCAAACAACCCTTAATAGCCGACTTCCTGTTGGGCTGGGGTAAAAAGTTAGAGTGCGAAGTATATATGAAACGATGAGATCTATATGTGTACCGAGTTTCATATTATTACATGCAAGCGTGTTTGATTTATGGACCATATTTTCGGACCCCGTTCCAGGGGGCGCTGTCGAGCCCCCCTGCCACGCCCGGGTACCAGCTTCAGCCCGGCCCTGATGGCCGCGGGTTCTGACATGTGTGCAAAGTTTCAGGAGTTTTTGAGCATGTTAAGGCCTCCAAAAGTGTCCAAAAGGTAGAAGAAAAATAATAATAAATATAGCTGCGAGCAGCGATTACGGGCCCAAGCCGGTGGCACCGCAACCCTGGTGCACCAGGGTGGCGGTACCGCCGGCTTTGGCCCTTCATCGCTGCTCGCAGCTATATTTATTTATATATATATATATATATATATATATATATATATATATATATATATATATATATATATATATATAAAGCCGGTGGCATCGCCACCCTGGTGCCTTTAGGGTTATTGTGCACGACGTGACACAAAATATCTGCTCGCTATCTGCCGAACGGCTCTGGTAGTCCCGCTTCAGCACTGATGATGTTGTAGAAATAGTGTGCTCTGGTTGGTCTGGATTATTCGGGATTTTTTATTTTATACAGAAATAAGTTATTTATAATTCAGATGAGAATAAAGTTAGTGTTTATTAAAATGAAGGAAAACAAATATATTGATCTGAAATATAGCACATTCATTTTACATTTATTTAGGTTCAATTACCAAACATACAATCTTAATTTAATTTAAAGCAAACAATACATTTGAAATACATGGGTTGTATGCACATTTTTTTTTATAAAAAATATATATATATCCAAAAAGACAAGGCTTAAAAACTCTTGTCACTGTAACAGACACAATCTCTCTCTCTCTCTCACACACACACACACACACACACACACACACACACACACACACACACACACACACACACACACACAAACACACACACACCACACACACACACACACACACACACACACACACACACACACACACACACACACACACACACACACACACACACACACACACGTCAAGTCACATTTTAGATGCAATATTGAATAAGCAGAAAAATCGGATTTTCTGCTCTGAAAATATAAATAAGCATACAAATTGAATAAGCACTTTGAATATTCTAAACAGAATAAGCATTAGTCGCTAATGAATAAGTACTAGTACTTAATGGAATAGATACTAATATCTAAAAAATAAGTACTAGTAGCATGAAAATAGAGACTAGTATGTTAAAATGATTAAATGTTAAAACGGCTTGCCATATTGGCTCAGAGAGAGAGAGAGAAAATGACATTTTAGATAATAGCACCTATTAATAGATACTAGTATTTATTCAATAAATACTAGTTCTAAGTCATTACATACTAGTACCTATTAAATAGATACCAGTACTTATTCATTAGCTACTAATACGTATTCAAAAGAATATCTAAAGAATAAGCACTACTATCTAAAGAATAGGCACTAGTACTAAAGAATAAGCACTAGTCGCTAATGAATAAGTACTATTACTTAATGGAATAGATACTAGTATCTAAAAAATAAGTACTAGTAGCATGAAAAAAGAGACTACTAGGTTAAAATGATTAAATGTTAAAACGGCTTGCCATATTGACTCAGAGCATCAAAAGCATCAAACAAGAATATTAAAGTTTGATGCGTTGCCACAGCAACAGTTTCAAAGATATCAAGAATCCCTTCACAGGTCTTCATCTGCAGTGTATTTACATTATACAGATGAAGTTTGAAGCAAATCGGGTAAAAATAAGAGGGTGATTTCAAAGCCTTTAGGAAGTGACACACTTCCTGCTGCCAGTTGGTGGCGCTATAACTTTGACTCACAATAGTCACATCCATGTGATCGGACTCTTACAGCGAACACACTGCTGAAGTTTCATCAAGATCAGTTAATGTATGCAGTAGTTATGACACACTTCCTGTTTCCATTATTCGCCATAAATTCGTTTCCTCGCCACGGCCAAACCGTTCGAGATATCAAAAATCCCCTGGCAATTTTTCATCCTCAATGTCTTGACTTCATGCTGACTGAGTTTCGTGGCGATTGGTTGAATTCTCTAGGAGTAGTATATCGAATTCCAGGGGCATACGCTTTCAAACAAACCATAATAGCCGACTTCCTGTTGGGCTGGGGTAAAAAGTAAAAGTACAAAGGATATATGAATCGATGAGATCTATATGTGTACCAAGTTTCATATTATTACATGCAAGCGTGTTTGATTTATGGACCAAGTTTTCGGACCCCGTTCCAGGGGGCGCTGTCGAGCCCCCTGCCACGCCCGGGTACCAGCTTCAGCCCGGCCCTGATGGCCGCGGTTTCTGACCCGTGTGCAAAGTTTCAAGAGTTTTTGAGCATGTTAAGGGCCCCAAAAGTGTGCTAAGAATCTCAAAAGTATCCAAAAAGAATATTAAAGTTTGATGCGTTGTCACGGCAACAGCATCTAAGATATCAACAATCCTTTCACAGGTCTACATCTGGCATGTGTCTACATTATACACATCAAGTTTGAAGCAAATCGGGTAAAGCCTGTTTGATTTATGGACCAAGTTTTCGGACCCCGTTCCAGGGGGCGCTGTCGAGCCCCCCTGCCACGCCCGGGTACCAGCTTCAGCCCGGCCCTGATGGCCGCGGTTTCTGACCCGTGTGCAAAGTTTCAAGAGTTTTTGAGCATGTTAAGGGCCCCAAAAGTGCGCTAAGAATCTCAAAAGTATCCAAAAAGAATATTAAAGTTTGATGCGTTGTCACGGCAACAGCATCTAAGATATCAACAATCCTTTCACAGGTCTACATCTGGCTTGTGTCTACATTATACACATCAAGTTTGAAGCAAATAGGGTAAAGCGTGTTGGATATATGGACCAAATTGTCGGACCCGTTCAAGGGGGCGCTGTCGAGCCCCCCTGCCACGCCCGGGTACCAGCTTCAGCCTGGCCCTGATGGCCGCGGGTTTTGTCCTGTGTGCAAAGTTTCAAGAGTTTTCGAGCACGTTAAGAACCCCAAAAGTGCCCGAAAGCATAAAAAAGCATGAAAAAGCTTAAAAAAGGAATATTAATGTTTGATGCATTGCCATGGCAACAGTGTCTAAGATATCAATAATCCTTTCACAGGTCTACATCTGGCATGTGTCTACATTATGCACATGAAGTTTGAAGCAAATCGGGTAAAAATAAGAGGTTGATTTAAAAGCATTTTGAAAGTGACACACTTCCTGCTGCCAGTTGGTGGCGCTATAACTTTGACTCACAATAGTCACATCCATGTGATCGGGCTCTTACAACGAACACACTGCTGAAGTTTCATCAAGATTAGTTAATGTATGCAGTAGTTATGACACACTTCCTGTTTCACGTTTCTCGCCATAATTTCGTTTCCTCGCCACGGCCAAACCGTTCGAGATATCAAAAATCCCCTCGCAAACTTTCATCCTCAATGTCTGGACTTCACGCTGACCGAGTTTCGTGCCGGTGTGTTTGAATTCTCTAGGAGGAGTGTTTCACATTCCATTGCATGCGTTTTCCAAACAAGCCAAATAGCCGACTTCCTGTTGGGCTGGGGTAAAAAGTTAGAGTGCGAAGTATATATGAAACGATGAGATCTACATGTGTACCGAGTTTCATATTATTACATGCAAGCGTGTTTGATTTATGGACCATGTTTTCGGACCCCGTTCCAGGGGGCGCTGTCGAGCCCCCTGCCACGCCCGGGTACCATCTTCAGCCCGGCCCTGATGGCCGCGGGTTCTGACATGTGTGCAAAGTTTCAGGAGTTTTTGAGCATGTTAAGGCCTCCAAAAGTGTCCAAAAGGTAGTAAAAAAATAATAATAATAATAATAATAATAATAATAATAATAAATAATCCTTAGGAAAACAATAGGGCCTTTGCCCTTTGGGCTTGGGCCCTAATAAATAATCCTTAGGAAAACAATAGGGCCTTCGCCCTTTGGGCTTGGGCCCTAAATATAGCTGCGAGCAGCGATTACGGGCCCAAGCCGGTGGCACCGCAACCCTGGTGCACCAGGGTGGCGGTACCGCCGGCTTTGGCCCTTCATCGCTGCTCGCAGCTATATTTATATATATTTATATATATCGTCGCTGCCCGATGAAACTCACGTATGTCCAAAACGGTTACTTTTCAGGAAGTGAAAAAAACACCGTAATTCAAAAGCAGTTGAACGTAGAGTTGTCATACTTGGTACGGCATCTTTAAATGTAACCATATAATTGTCAGTGTAATGATATAATCCACATTTGACCAAAATCGAGTTTAAATGGACATACGTGCATATTTTACAGTAACGGTGGTCGATACGCGTTCTTCCGATCATTAATTAGAATGGCCAAGTCGCGTTTCATATTGACAGATGAATAGGCTACACTCAGTTTATTAAATAGCCTACGTCTCAGTTTATTAAATACGCTCAGTTTATTAAATGTCTCTTGCAAACTGTAAAGGGACAATGGATCAATACACTCATATAATCATAATCAGAGAGTAGCCTTTTTCTTTCGTTTTGAATTATTTCGTTTAAAGACTTTTCAAGCTTTGTGCATTTGATGTATTTCTCACGCGGGCGCCTCCATGATTATATCATCTGCTATATATTTTCTTCTTATTTTTTGTTAAATCCACTCCAGGCAATTGGTTGATGAAAAATTAATTAAAATTAAGATACAATTTATACAAAACGAAATTCACTTTAAAGAAAGGTTTTCTACAAAATAAAACTTAATGAAGTGGTCAAAATCATGTCTGTCACTCCATGTCTCAAATTGTGCATCCTATTACTCGTGCTATTCACTTTTCATAAATCAACAAAAATGGAAGAAGAAAAAAACATAATATTTTAACAAATATGAAACTAAATGTGCTCATTTAATGGCTACAACAGTATAGACCTACAGACTCTATTTGTACAAATTGCTGCACATTCATTTAATTCTGAATTTTGCAAACACAAGTTGAAAGGCTTCAAATCATGTTCACGATAATTGTTCGTGCATTTATTAATCATTATGATACTAAAACAATAACAAAGTAGGCTATGCTATGTAGCCTACAAAAAAAATACAGCCATTTCTGTTTTGTTCTTTTAAACAAAAAAACAAGCTTTTTTTAGGCCTACATTTCATCTTTCATTCAGAAATGAACGAAAAATCTAAATTAATCTCGTTTTTAATTTAGGTTAATTTCGTTTTTCTTTATTTAAATTTCGTTTATCTTTATTTAAATTTCGTTTTTTCTTTATTCAATTTTCGGTTTTTTATTTAAATGTAATTTTTCTTTATTTAAATTTCGTTTTTTCTTTATTTAAATGTCATTTTTCTTTATTTAAATTTCGTTTTTTCTTTATTTAAATTTCGTTTTTCTTTATTTAAAATTCGTTATTCTTTATTCGTTATTCTTTATTTAAATCTACCCTTTACTGTGTCAGTAATTTATTAGTCAAAAAAATATTAGACTTAATAGTAGGCTATAACAGACCCGTGCGTTAACATCTCCACAATAAACAGTGACAATTACTTCCTCTAGACCATTTACCGGTAAATAAAAGTTGTGAATATATTGCGAATATAATAAACTTGAACAGTGTTGTCAAAAACAAACATTTGCTTATACTTTACCTCACAGAGTTATTCGGCTATACAATCCTGAGCTTCCAGAGACGCTTAGAACTGCGAGGCGCCTCCACAGGGCGGGAGATACGCGGCGTGATTGACAGCTTTGACACCAAATGGATATACGTGAAAATCAGATGACATGATTTCACAACTTTTCATTGGTCATTTAGACATGTGACGCATACTGTATACGGAAATGAACCTGGACATTCTATCCGTCGAAAAATCTCAAAATCGGCAAAATGGACATACGCGGTTTACATCGGACAGCGACGATACATATATATATATATATATATATATATATATATATATATATATATATATATATATAAAGCCGGTGGCTCGCCACCCTGGTGCCATTAGGGTTATTGGGCACGACGTGAAACAAAATATCTGCTCGCTATCTGCCGAACGGCTCTGGTAGTTCCGCTTCAGCACTGATGATGTTGTAGAAATAGTGTGCTCCGCTTGGTCTGGATTATTCGGGATTTTTTATTTTATACAGAAATAAGTTAGTGTTGATTAAAATGAAGGAAAACAAATATATTGATCTGAAATATAGCACATTAATTTTACATTTATTTAGGTTCAATTACCAAACATACAATCTTAATTTAATTTAAAGCAAACAATACATTTAAAATACGTGGGTTGTATGAAAATAAAAATAATGAAAATAGAGACTAGTAGGTTAAAATGATTAAATGTTAAAACGGCTTGCCATATTTGCTCAGAGAGAGAGAGAGAGAGAGAGAGAGAGAGAGAGAGAGAGAGAGAGAGAGAGAGAGAGAGAGAGAGAGAGAGAGAAAATTACATTTTAGATACTAGTAAGCTATTAATAGATACTAGTATTTATTCAATAAATACTAGTACTAAGTCATTAGATACTAGTACCTATTAAATAGATACCAGTACTTATTCATTAGCTACTAATACGTATTTAAAAGAATATCTAAAGAATACGCACTAGTATCTAAAGAATAAGCACTAGTCGCTAATGAATAAGTGCTAGTACTTAATGGAATAGATACTAGTATCTAAAAAATAAGAACTAGTAGCATGAAAATAGAGACAAGTAGACTAAAATGATTAAATGTTAAAACGGCTTGCCATATTGGCTCAGAGAGAGAGGGAGAGAAAATGACCATATTCAAACGAAAATATCTAACTTCCTCTTGGTCTAAGCTAATGACAGTTAATTAGAAAGTTGTCCGGCTTGATCTGAACTATATGCATACCTGTGTCTGTCGAGTTTCATGCAATTTCAAGCATGCTAAGAGTCTCAAAAGCATCAAACAAGAATATTAAAGTTTGATGTGTTGCCACGGCAACAGTATCTAAGATATCAATAATCCTTTCACAGGTCTACATCTGCCGTGTGTTTACATTATACACATAAAGTTTGAAGCAAATTGGGTAAAAATAAGAGGGTGATTTCAAAGCATTTAGGAAGTGACACACTTCCTGCTGCCAGTTGGTGGCGCTATAACTTTGACTCACAATAGTCGCATCCATGTGATCGGACTCTTACAGCGAACACACTGCTGAAGTTTCATCAAGATCAGTTAATGTATGCAGAAGTTATAACACACTTCCTGTTTCCATTATTCGCCATAAATTTGTTTCCTCGCCACGGCCAAACCGTTCGAGATATCAAAAATCCCCTGGCAATTTTTCATCCTCAATGTCTTGACTTCATGCTGACTGAGTTTCGTGGCGATTGGTTGAATTCTGTAGGAGTAGTATATCGAATTCCAGGGGCATACGCTTTCAAACAAACCATAATAGCCGACTTCCTGTTGGGCTGGGGTAAAAAGTAAAAGTACAAAGGATATATGAATCGATGAGATCTATATGTGTACCAAGTTTCATATTATTACATGCAAGCGTGTTTGATTTATGGACCAAGTTTTCGGACCCCGTTCCAGGGGGCGCTGTCGAGCCCCCCTGCCACGCCCGGGTACCAGCTTCAGCCCGGCCCTGATGGCCGCGGTTTCTGACCCGTGTGCAAAGTTTCAAGAGTTTTTGAGCATGTTAAGGGCCCCAAAAGTGTGCTAAGAATCTCAAAAGTATCCAAAAAGAATATTAAAGTTTGATGCGTTGTCACGGCAACAGCATCTAAGATATCAACAATCCTTTCACAGGTCTACATCTGGCATGTGTCTACATTATACACATCAAGTTTGAAGCAAATCGGGTAAAGCCTGTTTGATTTATGGACCAAGTTTTCGGACCCCGTTCCAGGGGGCGCTGTCGAGCCCCCCTGCCACGCCCGGGTACCAGCTTCAGCCCGGCCCTGATGGCCGCGGTTTCTGACCCGTGTGCAAAGTTTCAAGAGTTTTTGAGCATGTTAAGGGCCCCAAAAGTGCGCTAAGAATCTCAAAAGTATCCAAAAAGAATATTAAAGTTTGATGCGTTGTCACGGCAACAGCATCTAAGATATCAACAATCCTTTCACAGGTCTACATCTGGCTTGTGTCTACATTATACACATCAAGTTTGAAGCAAATAGGGTAAAGCGTGTTGGACATATGGACCAAATTGTCGGACCCGTTCAAGGGGGCGCTGTCGAGCCCCCTGCCACGCCCGGGTACCAGCTTCAGCCTGGCCCTGATGGCCGCGGGTTTTGGCCTGTGTGCAAAGATTCAAGAGTTTTCGAGCACGTTAAGAACCCCAAAAGTGCCCGAAAGCATAAAAAAGCATGAAAAAGCTTAAAAAAAGGAATATTAATGTTTGATGCATTGCCATGGCAACAGTGTCTAAGATATCAATAATCCTTTCACAGGTCTACATCTGGCATGTGTCTACATTATGCACATGAAGTTTGAAGCAAATCGGGTAAAAATAAGAGGGTGATTTAAAAGCATTTTGAAAGTGACACACTTCCTGCTGCCAGTTGGTGGCGCTATAACTTTGACTCACAATAGTCACATCCATGTGATCGGGCTCTTACAACGAACCCCACTGCATGAAGTTTCATAAGTTAACTTCAAAAGTTAACTTCAAAAGTTAGAGTGCGAAGTATATATGAAACGATGAGATCTACATGTGTACCGAGTTTCATATTATTACATGCAAGCGTGTTTGATTTATGGACCATGTTTTCGGACCCCGTTCCAGGGGGCGCTGTCGAGCCCTTAGGGCTTGGGCCCTAAATATAGCTGCGAGCAGCGATTACGGGCCCAAGCCGGTGGCACCGCAACCCTGGTGCACCAGGGTGGCGGTACCGCCGGCTTTTGCCCTTCATCGCTGCTTGCAGCTATATTTATATATATATATATTATATATATATATATATAATATATATATATATATATATATATATATATATTAAAGCCGGTGGCACCGCCACCCTGGTCCCTTTAGGGTTATTGTGCACGACGTGACAAAATATCTGCTCGCTATCTGCCGAACGGCTCTGGTAGTCCCGCTTCAGCACTGATGATGTTGTAGAAATAGTGTGCTCTGGTTGGTCTGGATTATTCAGGATTTATTATTTTATACAGAAATAAGTTATTTATAATTCAGATGAGAATGGTTTCAGAATAAAAGTCCCGACTGAATGAGCCTTTAATACAATGATCATTTTGCATTGTGGGAAATGTCCCCCTTTATTTCTGTCTATGTGTTCTGCTTGTTTCTGATTTTGATGATGAACTGTTTTTATAGTCTCAAAAATGTATCCCTCTGTGCAGTGGTGGGCCCTCAGGGCCAGCAAGGCCTTCTCTGCTGGCCTAAACACTTATCAGAATCACTGACTTGCACTTTAATATATTTTTTCCATGAATGAGTATTAAATTATTCCCAATAGTTCATTCTCTTAATTTCATAGCTTTGCTCTTGGTTGCGCTGCTTCCAGTATGTGTGTGTTTTTATGTTAGAGCTTTTCTCCAATCATATTTCAGCCATCATGCGTTGCCATGGCCAAATAAATCTGCCTGGAGGCCTTCAGAATCGATAGTGCGGGCGCCTGTAACTTAAAATGAATGGCAATGGAACTGTTGCTTTAACCAATCAGATAATCAGTCAGATTTAATCAGCCAATCAGATTTCGCTTTGACTGCAGCGGGGCCATCTAGCAGGCTTATAATAACGTCTGCATTTTCTCGTTCTTTGATTGGATGCTCAGAGCGCGTACTACTGGTACTATCCGCATCTGTAGCAAACTGCGTAAACTAAAATATATTCCTGTAGATTTAATAGTTTTTCAACCTTCAAATTAATGTTCTTTCCCTCCTCGAACCCCAGCAGGTTCAAACCTACCAGAAAAATCCCTTATTCAGCCTGAGCTTAACGCAGAGTCACGAGCTCTATTCGCTCTGTCCGGGTAAAAACAGAACAGACAAATGTAAGTTAGCCTATGCCACAAATGATTTTGAAGGCAAAAGTCCCGCTGATCTCATTGATTTCGTTTAAAACTCTGTGTGAGAGCATGGGGCAGCTGTACACATCGTCATGTTTTGTCAACTTATGCTAGAAATATGACGATACAGACACAACATTGTTGGAACTGAAACGCAGTTAGATAACCTGTACAACTGTAATTTAAGTCTTATTGAGGAAAGAAATAAGGATGGATTTTGTGTAAAAAAAATAATCAGTAGTTTTGGTGAATATAATGCTTTTTTCCCCGTGGTGAATATGATTTTCTTCTTAATTTTTATTTTAAATTTAGGATCGAAACTCAATTTTTTTTCAAATATTCATACTATTGTAACCACTGAAAAGGGACTATTGTAACCCTTGAACGACAAGATAAGGGAGGCTCCGTTTCTGAATTTATAATCGGATTCGGAACGCAAGAAGAACCATGCATTGTACACAAATGCACCAGCCGAACTCACACGCTCACGCACACGCCTTTCCCGAACTCACAGCATTAACCCTATAACTGCCGGTGCAAAATAAAAACAACAATTATAGAGAGTTTTTGCGCTGCTACACTATTAAAAGTTATTAATCCAGGTAGGACAGAAGGCCTAGGTGTGAAAAGCACGGCCCGGCACTGCCTCTGTGGCTGTGTGCGTGTGTGTGTGTGTGTGTGTGTGTGTGTGTGCGTGCGTGCGTGCGTGCGTGTGTGGCGAGCATGATCATTTTGCATTGTTGGAAGTGTGCCATTTTTGTCTATTCTTGTTTCTGATTTTGATGATGAATTTTGTATTTTTACTATGCGGGGTCTCCAGGGACCCAGACGACGACTAATGTCACTATTTTTGTCACGCTAACATAATAACAGATATCTTTCCAATTTTTTTTTTTTTTGTAGATCTAGAAAGTGTTGAGAGCTGTAGAAAGTTTCATACCATTTGGAGAAAGAGAACATTTTTTTTAAATTGAGCAAAAGTCATTTGGGTTATTAAAAGACCCCGAAGACAACGGGCTAGAAAAAAATAGTGTCATTGTGCAAGTTCAGTACTTGAATCATTTAGGTTATAAAAATCATTACTTATTAATTTAGTTAATTTAACTAAACAGCAGCTCTGGGGAAAATTAATATTGATCAATAATATTGTTGAATATTAAGCATACTGACTATTTCAGTTTCATGAATGTTTACTTAATGCACTTAAATTTTTATTTATTTTTACAACATAGTATTTCCTAGAGTGAGGTCTTATGAATTAGCCACCTCGTCAAATTCGTATGAATTCCCGTGAGATCGTGTTGAAAGTGTTCAGTGACACAAATGCACTTCATACATTTCAGTGTGTTGACTGTTCAGTCACACTGGACAATGCAAATAGCTTTGCTTATAAATTTGAATGGAAGTTTATTTGTCTGCTGAGTTTTCAATAAAATGTGATACACATACCAGAATATCACAGCAAGTTGTATTTTCATCGACAAACCCCGCGACACCTGTCAACTGCCAGAGAAGAGCGAGACACCTGGCACAAACTCTGCAGCTGTCACGGTTTCCCTGCTGTGTAAATAACTATCCTACAACACCATAATATATATGAATCTAAATATGCTTCTGGTTTCTAATAACTGCATTCGTTGTAAGAAAGTAATGTAAATAACATGCTACACAGAAACTGACCATGACCATACAACCTTTAAAGAGCAGCACAAAGCATAATGTTTCCCGTGTTCAAAAGGTCTAGGCTAGTATTTAACAGTATCTGTTTCAGACAGTGTATTTTAACAATGTAAAGTAACAAACAAATTCGATCTGCCAAAGATATGAAAAGAGTAAATAAAACAACAGTAACACTTGAGATCGATCACCATCTATTCCCCTCACAGATCTCAAACTTTGACTTTAACATTCAGTAACAGTTCTCACTCCAAACATCGAGACAATCACACACACACACACACACACCACACACACACACACACACACACACACACACACACACACACACACACACACACACACACACACACACACACACACACACACACACACACACACACACACACACACACACAACACACACACACACACACACACACACACACACAAAAGCTCACAAAATCGATCAAGTCTGAATAAACTCCACATATTTTCCTCACGCTTTCTGCTGCTGCACTAAATGTTTATTTCAGTCGGAAAACGCAAGCGTTTGATGGTTGTCTAAATATGAGAAATACTGTAAACTGCTCTCCTCACCTCAGAAGACTCTTCTTCTTCTTCTTCTTCTTCTTCTTCTTCTTCTTCTTCTTCTTTTTCTTCTTCGTGTTTTGGATCAGAGACTCGTTTTACTCCCCAGAGCTTTCAGGACTCGCGCTTCCGATGACACTGTTGTATTGCACTGGGAGGAACGAGAGGGGAACGTATGGCAAGCCGCATTAGCATCTAAAACTATGTTTTGACTATCCATAAATATATTTTGGATAGTCATAAATGTATTTTGACTAGTCAGAATTATAATTTGACATGTCAGAATAATATTTAGAAATATCTGCATTTATAATAACACATACACTACCGTTCAAAAGGTTGGGGTCAATACGATTTTTTTTTTTAAAGAAATTAATGCTTTTCTTCAGAAAGGAAGCATTAAATTGATCAAAAGTGACAGTAAAGACATTTATAATAATGCAAAATATTAATTTTTTAACTAAATGCTTTTCTCTTGAACTTTCAAAGAATCCTGAAAAATAATGAATCACGGTTTGCACAAAAATATGAAGCAGCACAATTGTTTTCAACTGTGATAATAATCATAAATGTTTCTTGAGCATCACATAATCATATTAGAATGATTTCTGAAGGATCATGTGACACTGAGTAATGATGCTGAAAATTCTGCTTTGATCACAGGAATAAATTACACTTTTCTATATATTCACATAAAAACAGCTGTTTTACATTGTAATAATATTTCACAATATTACTGGGTTTGTTTTGTATTTTTAATCAAATAAATGCAGCTTTGGTGAGCAGAAGACAGTTCTTTTACAAACATTAAAAATCTTACCGACCCTAAACTTTTGAACGGTAGTGCAAATCTGATTTGGAGATATCTCTAAATACTTTATGACTAGTCAAAACTCCATATCTGTAATGACGTCATAGACATCTTAAATTGATGTCACACATAAGCAAAGGCAATTAGAGATATCTCTAATTCAGTTTCGGCTAGTCACATTTATATTTTAAGATATCTGAATTGTACTTTGAATGGCAAGCCATTTTAGCATTAAATACCCCTGGATTAACTTAAGTCATAATTTAGTTTTGACTAGTCAAAAATTAAAATACCAGATATCTTAATTCCAAATTTGACTCATCGTAATGTGATTATGACTAGTCATAATATACATTTGAGATATCAATGCAATTTTGACTAGTCATATTCTTCCATTGGAAAATATTTCCGGATATCTTCAAATGAGTTTGGACTAGTATAAATTGTAATTAATGATATCTGTTTGAAATTGATTTTGTCCTATATCTTAAAGTAGGATAATATTGAGATGTGCATGCTGTGGATTAAATGTAGTCTTTATTCCCAAACGAACACATTTAAAATCAGTTAGCATTTGTAGGCCTGATTGAACTCATGGTTAATGAGAGATCTATCATTAAAAGGAAGAATATTATTATCCAAAACTGAAGAGTTGTGACGCTTAGTGTATACAGCTCTTGCATTAGATGTTCCACAATCTGTCATAAAAGAGGTGGATACTATTTTTTTTCCAACTTATTTGGAAGAACAGACCACATTATTTAAAAACAAAAAAGTTAAATCCAATTGAAAATGGTCTAAATGTACTTGACTTTAATTCTGCGTATTGCGTATTTAAGAACAAATGGATAAAGAACTCTTTGAACTCCAAAGGCAAAATTTAGAATATCATCCTTGAGTTCATTTTTGATAAATTGGGGGGTTTAGAATTTTTTTGAGCTGTAATTTTGATGTAAACAAGGTTCCGATAAAGCTTTCTTCTTTTCATAAACAGATGCTCGTTTTTAAGCATAAATTTTCTCCACAAAAGAATCTGTGATTTGGAACAACAAATATATTAAGTTGGTAAATAAGTGCTGGTCAACTAGTCTACAATTAAGAAACCCATAGAAAAGAGTAAAAAAACAACAACAACAACATAGGAACATCGTGTGTACATTGAAGATAGGCTATAGCCTACTTAATTTATTACTCCAATATCCAAATATGATACTAAATCCCACAGAAAGAAAGTACTTTTATTTGTGTCGTGTGCTGTCTTTGCATTGGGACATTTTAATCAGGACACACATTAGCTGAATAAACGTTAGCCAATACAAACATATTTATAGAAAATAGTTCACAATGAATAGACAGGAGTCCAATAATAGCAAAGCGAATCACAGTAAACAGTAAAACGTCCGGATGAACTAAAACACGGATGTAAAAACACGGATGAATAATACAAAATGCTTTCTGACATATTGACAGAAAAAAAACACAACCATGAACAAAATTTAAACTTAGCCCGTCAATTTTCATGTTGCAATTATCTTCTCTCTTTCTGTGAATTTGATTAAAAAGGACTGTTGTATCAGAAAGTGTGCGCAGCTCTGATACAAGTACTTTTTAATCCATAAGTAACTAAAGCGCTAGTTTTCATACAAAATAATTATGTAACATAATTAGGTTCTTTAATGTTTTTCCTGAGGTCCCCTCGAAAAAGAGATGTCACATCTCAAGGTGTTTTCCTCTTAACAATAAATTTGACATATGAAAATAAATATGTTATTTTATTCCATTCGAACTACATGTTTATCAGTAAGTTTTACTTTAATATAGACATGTTTTTCTTTAGAAATATGGAGAAGAAAAAAAAAATCCACATATCCCGTAGAGAGATATAGCACTGTTATACAGATTAGGAATATTCACCCATAATTTATACACATTAAATCATGATATCAGAGTTTTAAAATCCAACATTTTAAAAGAGAACAATACATCCGGGTTGTTTAAACAAATGAGCATTAAGCTCTGTCGTCAGCAAGTTATTTCCATCGTGCTTTTGATCAGCGAGTCGATGGAGAGAAACTGCGCTTGACTAAAACCCTGCTTAATCTGACTGATGTGGACTTTCACACGCAGAAAACGCATGTGTTAAAATAATCGGGCCCTATGAAATGTTTAGTTTTTCTGTATTGTGTATTTTAATTTCTCTGGCAATCACATGAAGGCATACAACATTAATTGAATTTATTTTTTAATCAAATTAAACTTGTCAAACTTAGTGCTGCACAAGATGATTACTGTTTTTATTATTATTATTATTATTATTATTATTATTATTATTTCTAATGTTATTATTATTACATTGAGACATAGCTACATTCTACTGTACAACAGTAATATATTTGTCACAATTTCTTCTTATTATATGACGAGTTTCTCTCAGGTGAAACAGTTAAATGATCATGAAGTGATTCTCAGAGTGGCTCTGGAGATGAAGTTCATGCATTCATGTCCTCATATAGTGAGGCGGCAGAGGATGAAAACACAGCAAGTGTCACGAGTGCTTCAGTGTGTGTGGTAAATGAAATGTTCATTCATTGAGACACGTGGAGCATGCAGTCTTTTGTGGTTTAATATTCTCAAACATATCGTGATCTGATGTAATTGAAGTCTATACTGACCTGCTTTTGATTTATTCTTCATAGATTTCATAGCATTCCTCGTTATACAGTAAAATACATTTTTCTGACTGGATTCTGTGTTTTAGTCCGCGTTTTCCAAGACCATGGGTCTTGTGATAATAAAAAATACACAATATTTTTAATTAAGTCAATTGTGGTTCAGTGATTTATTGAAAATAGAGAACATTTCACTAATAAAACCAACCATTTTTTAAAAGAAATATACATAGTTTTGAGGCTTAAATTGATTACACTGTAGTTAAGCCTTTTACAAAGACATAAAATATCACAATCTTGATGATTCAATTGATAAGTAGTTCGTAGAAGTCTTCAAGATCACAAAATAAAATTGTCACAATGCCCACCCATACACTCTGTCCTGTCCCTCATCATGGCTGTTAGGAAACTTATGTTTTCTCCACTGTGTGGATCTTCATGTGTTTCTTCAGGCTAGTTTTAATAGA
The DNA here is from genome assembly GCA_036326025.1 of Chrosomus eos. Taxonomy (NCBI): domain Eukaryota; kingdom Metazoa; phylum Chordata; class Actinopteri; order Cypriniformes; family Leuciscidae; genus Chrosomus; species Chrosomus eos. Next base: position 501,852 of record CM070821.1, read on the forward strand.
GAAACTCTTTCCACATTTATAACACGTGTGCGGCTTCTCTCTGCTGTGGATCCTCTCGTGCACTTTCAGATTTCCAGACAGATTGAATCTCTTGTCACAGTGTGAACACTTGTAAGGTTTTTCTCCAGTGTGAATTCTCTGGTGCAGTTTTAAACAGTCTGCTGTAGTAAAAGTCTTCTCACACTCAAAGCACATGTACTCTCTCACACCCAGTGTTGCCACAGTTACTTTGAAAAAGTAACTAAGTTACTTTACAAGTTACTTGATTTTAAAAGTAAGTAAGTTACTTTACAAGTTACTTGATTTTAAAAGTAACTAAGTTACTTTACAAGTTACTTTTATTAGTTACATTCAGCAGTTGCCGACAACACCCCCGCCACCTCAACATAAAAATGACAACCGGTTTTGCCAACACTCACTTTATTGGAAGTGTATTTTTAACAGTAACATCAACAATCTATCTCCTGACATTTAAAGTTGAACTTAGAAACTATTTCCTGAAATAACAGTCTTTCTTGACTTCACTTAATATAAATACTTGTTTTTATAAAATATATATTGTTTTTTTGTTTTTCTTGACCCTGTAATTTAGTGACTGTAGAACACGTTAACTGTAATTTTGCGTATATGATGAAATTAATACAGTTTCTTGTCAATCTATGTCTATTTTAATGTGAACAATGCGCTGCCACTTTAATTCAGCACGGTGCAGCACAGCAAATATAGTGTATACTCACGCACCTGGAACGGATCGACGGACCGCACACGCGTGCAGTGTGAAAGCTCTAACCTGTTAACATGGGTACGGGAAAAAAATATGCACCGCATACGCACTGCAGACGGAGACAAGTATGTGTGAAACGGGCGTAAGTTTGACTGTGCGGTGCTGCGACTCCATATGTTTTTCCGAAAAACATTGGACGAAGTGTTTCTGTAGGTAGATAACACTTTGTCGCCACCAGCACAGAGTTTACAACGGACCTTAATGTTGCCATCTTTAGCTGACAGACACAAACTCAAAATAGTGACTGTATTTCCAGCTGGAAAAAGCGCATCGCTCTCCTCCCTCCATTGTTGTTTACGTTTGTGTCGCTGCGTGGTACACGTGACGTGAACCTCATGCTGAAAACGTGACTTGTCGCGCACACTCCCCGAGATGCAAGAAGAAATAAATATATATTTTTAATAAGGAAAATGACAAAAATAGTAACGCACAGTGACTTGGATAAGTAACTTTAATCTGATTACTGGTTTTGAAATAGTAACGCGTTAGATTACTCGTTACTGAAAAAAGTGGTCAAATTAGAATAACGCGTTACTAAGTAACGCGTTACCGGCATCACTGCTCACACCAGTGTGAGTTTTCTGATGTCTTTGCAAATATAGCAGCTGTGAAAAACTCTTTCCACACACAGAACATGAATGTGGTTTCTCCTTCGTATGAACTATCAGGTGTTTTTTCAGGTGTGATGCACTAAGAAATGTTTTGCCGCACTGATCACATGTGAACGGCTTCTCTCCGGTGTGGATCCTCATGTGAGCATTAAGATTTTGTCTGTGAGTGAATCTCTTTTCACACTGATCACACATGAACGGCTTCTCTCCAGTATGAACTCGCATGTGTAGCTCAAGCCATGATTTTTGTGCGAAACTCTTCCCACACTGATCACATGTGAACGGTCTCTCTCCAGTGTGAACTCTCACATGAAGCTTAAGACTTTGTTTGTTTGAGAATCTCTTTTCACACTGATCACACGTGAAAGCCTTTTCTCCAGTGTGGATTCTCATGTGTCTCTTAAGGCATCCTGAATCCCTGAAACTCTTCCCACATTTATCGCATGAGAACGGCTTCTCTCCGGTGTGGATCATCATGTGAATCTTAAGGTGTATTTTTTGTGTGAAACACTTCTCGCACTGATCGCAGGTGAACGGCTTCTCTTCAGTGTGAACTCTCATGTGAACATCAAGACTTCGTTTGTATGGAAAACTCTTCCCACACTGCTCACATGGGAAGGTCTTCTCTCCGGTGTGGATCCTCGTGTGTTCCTTAAGAAGTACTTTTACTGCGAAACTTGTCCCACATTGATCACATTCATGCGGCTTCTCTCCGGTGTGTATCCTCATGTGAACATTAAGATTTGGTATTTGTTTGAAACTCTTTCCACATTGATCACATGAGAACGGCTTCTCTCCGGTATGAACTCTCATGTGAACATCAAGACTTTGTTTGGTTGTGACACTCTTTCCACACTGAGTGCAGGTGAAAGATTTCTTGGCTCTTCTTCTCTTTAAAAATGTCTTTATAGACTTTGAGCGACTCAAAGGTTTTCCTCCAGGTTGGACATGATGTTCCTCCTCCACTTCACTCAGTTCTTCACTCTCCTCGCTCTCTTCCATCAGTTCTGACATGAAAGAAAAAAAGCTTAATTTATTTTTCAGTACATCAAAATAATTGATGTACTCTGATGTAATAGACAACTGCTATTAAATTATGGAAGCATATGGGTAGCAATATAAAATTTGAAATGTAATATGCAAAATGATAATGCAATATGTAAAATGGCAATGCATTTCTGTATTTAAATTTACATTTTCCATTACTTTTGTGCAACGTTTGGTGCAAAATGAAAATGAAAATTCATTCAGTTATATAATTTACATTTATGCTTTCATATGTACATTGAATACATATTTTAATGCTTTATAAGTTGCAAAATTAAAATGAAAATGTATTAAAGAAATTATTAGATCTGTTTAAAAGCAAAAACTGTAGCAAAATGATCATTTATATGTTATTTTTCTTAATTGCATTTACACTCACAGTTAAGACACTTGCGATTGCATTTTCATTAAATGTCCCGCAATGAATGTAGCAAAATTCAATGTGCAAATTGAAAATGCATTCCGAGCCGATCACGCCGATCAAAATGATAATTTTGCTACAGTTTTAGCTTGAACATGTTAAAATATCTAATAATTTCTGTAAAAAAAATATTTTTGCAACTTATAAAGCGTTAAAATATTTATTTAATTTACATATTAAAACTAGTGTATGAAATGGCAAATGTAAATTATATAATTGATTTTTCATTTTCATTTTGCACCAACATTGCACAAATGTAATGGAAAATGTTAATTAAAATACAGAAATGCATTGCCATTTTACATATTGCATTGCCATTTTACATATTAAATATCAAATTATATATTGCTCCTCAGCTACTCATGTGCTTCCATATAAAATACTACAATCATTTTGATCAAATAAGATATTGATCAGTATCTCTCCATGAATGAGGTACATTGATCTTGTTTTGGAACTTTTTTTTCTTGCAGAAAATGTCTCTAAATGTCTAAACTAAATGTCTCAAACACAGGCCAACGTGTGTCTGATTCATGTCTGAATTTAAATTATTATTATAATCTCATGGCTTTGAGTAACAAGCTGAAGTAATCAAGAAATCCAGATTTGCTTTAGTCTAGATGGAAATAGGGGTCCACGCGCACCCCCCAGCTTTGTTTATACCACATGATTTTTAAAATCCTCAACCCTTGAGAACCTGAAGCTAAAATAGGTATTTTTTCACATAGGCCTATTTGGATTTTTTTGACTGTAACATTCTAAAACAATGTGCTATCTTCAGTGCAAGGTGTCATCTTATTCAAAAAAAGATTAGCTGTCAACAAATTACAGTTATTGACCATTATTGTGTGTGGTGAGTTTGTAAATAGAATTTAAATAGACAAAAATAAAAAAAGAGAATAAATTTAGTGATTTTTATTTAGAAACCCCTCCCTGAAAAATCATGACCGAAAGAAACTAACTCTTTAAAGTTGACAAATGAACTATAATACATATACAAGTCTTTTTTGTGACATTGGGTTGCACACTTTTCATTTAGGACACTTTTTTCATACACGCACACACATACAAATGCATGCATTCATAGGCACGCACACACCACATGCTAAGATTATAAACAGGCACTTTCTATTTTTATATCATGTGAACTTATCCTCGATACTATTCCTTATAAAAAACAATCGGATTGCTTTGATATCGCTACTTAGATCCAACTTTCCGAATCTCGGCTACTAGCCTTTAGCCCGCTAGCATTTCACGCGTGGCCTCGCGCCTATCGAGCGTCTAATCTTACACCCGTTTCTCTGAAAGGATACGGGTTATATCCATCATTTCAGTCCTAAATTAGTAGTGATATTGGTAGTATCACTACTAATTTACTGTTCATCTGTTATAATGGCGAACATATCGGATGTGTGTCTAACGTTACCTCTGAGTGCAGGTGAGGACACATTCGAGCTGATTTCGGTACGATTGGAGCTGGAGTCGGTGGAGAAGCAGATTCGTGTTCTGCTGGAGAAGCAAGCCGAGCTGCGAGATCGGCGATCAGCGCTTGAAACATCACGCGCCGATGCTCACAAGTCAGTGGTTAGTAACTTTTTGACATTGACTCCGTCTACTCCGTGCGTTTCTCTGCCCAGGAGGACACGATCATCTCAGCCTTCAATCACTCCTGCACCCTGGGTCACGACACGAGCCAAGACCAGAGCAAGAACCTCTCCGCCCCTCCCGGTCTTCGAGATCTCCACCCGGAACCACTTCTCCCCTCTTCGCGAGTCGGAACGCGATGACGCCGTGATCATCGGCACTTCCATGGTCCGTCATGTCCGTGCTACCTCGGGTAAAGGTAAGGTGCGCACTCACTGCTTTCCTGGTGCTCGTGTTCTTGATGTCGCTGCGCAGGTTCCCGAGATCCTGAACGGTGACGAGCGCGTCGGAGCTGTCGTGCTGCACGCGGGGACGAATGACATCAGGCTGCGGCAGACGGAGGTTCTGAAGAAGGACTACAGGAGCCTGATCGAGACGGTACGCAGCACATCGCCTGAAGCAACGATCGTCATGTCTGGACCGCTTCCCACGTACCGACTTGGACAAGAAAGGTTCAGTAGATTATTTGCTTTAAATGAATGGTTAATGTCATTGTGTAATGAACATAAACTGCTCTTTGTAAATAATTGGAATCTGTTTTGGGAGCGACCTAGGCTCTTCCGTCCTGATGGCCTGCACCCCAGTAGAGTCGGAGCGGCTGTTCTGTCGGACAACATCTCCAAGACGCTACACACCATCTGACTAGTAAGTCAAAGTCCAAATCACAGTCTTTGCTGTCCCAACTTAATTGATATAAGTACCAATGTAGAACATTATATAGAAACTGTGTCTATTCCTCGCTTAGTGAGGCCAAACAATAAATCTACTGTAAGATCTAGCAAGAATATTATTGTAATTAAACCAGAAAATCTAAATATCAGTGAACAAAAACAATTTCTAAAGCTAGGTCTTCTAAACATCAGATCGCTCACACCTAAGGCGGTTATTGTAAATCAGGTGTGCCCAACCCTGCTCCTGGCGATCGACTGTCCTGCACAGTTCATCTCCAACCCTAATCAAACACATCTGAAGGTCTTCAATTAAGGTCTTAACAACCAATTAAGGTCTTCAGGATTACTTGAAAATTAAAGGCAGGTGCGTTTGATCAGGGTTAGAGATAAACTGTGCAGGACAGTCGATCGCCAGGAGCAGGGTTGGGCACACCTGTTGTAAATGAAATGGTCACAGACAATAATTTCGATGTTCTGTGCCTTACTGAAACCTGGCTTAAACCAAATGATTATTTCGGTCTAAATGAGTCTACTCCACCAGGATACTGTTATAAGCATGAGCCCCGTCTGATCGGTCGTGGCGGCGGTGTTGCAACAATCTATAGAGATATTCTTAATGTTACTCAGAAAACTTGTCATAGGTTTAATTCGTTTGAAGTACTTTTGCTAAATGTTACGCTCTTAGATGTAAGAAAGAAATCCTTATTATCTCTAGCCTTGGCTACCGTATATAGACCTCCAGGGCCATATGCTGATTTCCTAAAAGATTTTGCAGACTTTCTCTCAGACCTATTGGTCAATGTCGATAAAGCAATAATTGTTGGCGACTTTAAAATACATGTAGATAATACAAATGATGCGTTAGGGGCTGCGTTTACAGATCTATTAAACTCTTTTGGGGTGAAGCAAAACGTCAGTGGTCCCACTCATCGTCTAAATCATACACTAGATTTAATTATATCATATGGAACCGATCCAACCGATATAGATATTATACCGCAAAGTGACGATCTCACTGATCATTACATGGTAACTTGCATAATACGCACTGCTGAAATTTGTCATGTTGCACCACGTTATAGACCAGGGGCCTGTACCATGAAGCCGGTTTAGGTGGCTAGCCAGCTATGTTTCAGCTTAGTTTCCGCCAACCCTGGGTTTTAGGTACTATGAAAGTAGCTCGGCTTTAATCGGTGTTCGTTGCCATGGTATCTTACGCTGCACGGCTAACCTGCTCCGGGGCAGGTTAAGTTCTGGATTCGAGATCTCAGACTGAAGTTTGACCAATCAGCTGTGAGCAAAGAAACATATAGGTGACGTAATTCCCAGTGTTGGTTGCAATTGCTTTACATTTTCTATCAAATCCTGTGGACATCTCATCGTAGACCGTAGAGAAAGAGTTTTTAGCCAGACAAAATCCCCTTGCCTTTCCTGATAGTTAGGCTACTTGTATCAAAGATACAGATTTTCTGCGGAAGGAATATCTTATCTTTGCTAACTTATTGAGCCGCTCATAAATAATTTAACACGTCGAATTCATGCACTTACTTTACCATAAATGGGATTGCGTTGCGTTTTTTTGCAAGTGTTTGCATACTTGCACGCAATCGCAACACGCAAACATACTTGCGGTGATGCACAGAATCTAGGAGAAAACACGGTTTGTCGAACCATTCGCAAGGTGGTCCTCGCTCTGCAGGAGTACATTAATAGTTTAATAGTGTTCATTTATTGACCATGTCCATAAGAGAGGCTTTTTATAAAATTGTCGGTAATATTGATAGGGTGACATCACATTTTTTTTTTCTTCCAAAAAGCAAATTTCACAAATGTACTATACAATACAGTAGCTACTTGTTAAGCATTATTTTAATATTTTTTATTCGGTTAATCTTATGATAGGATTCCCTATAGAGTCATTGAAGGAATATCCTGCACACATGTTGCAATGTCCACTTCTCTAGGAGAACATGAGGCAGATTATATTAATAGAAAGTCCTTTCACAGCCTTAATGTTCAGGTAGAGATTATGTGAACATGTGAAATTATTATTTTCTGTGAGATGAATCTTTAAATTAATAGTAAAATTAACAGATAACAATCTACTTTCCGTGAGTATGTTGTGTCAGCGCTTTGAGGAAAGCTAGTTAAATTTGGTACAGTACAAAACACTGTTAATTTGAATTGGGACAGCAAAACCTACGCAATAACCCCCTATCATGACCCTCATGTGTCAGTAAAACCATAGTCAAAATTAGAGATGATCTTTGGCATCCTAAAGGCACGTTTCAACTGTCTTCGGCGCTTAAGAGTCACCAGAGGCATCACAGATAGTGTCTGCATGTGCCATTCTGCACAATATAGCCACCATAGAAAGGAGCCAGAACCACCACAGAAAGCTTCTCCCCGATGAAACTGACCCAAACACACTTGACCACCCAGCTGGTGCAAATGTAGTTGCAATCACCATACAATATTACACTTAATAAAAGCACATTGGAACTGCAGATAGGTCTCAAACTGTTTTATTGGTTTTGTGGGATGGGGAGAGAGAAAGAAAGCAATAGAAAGTTGCATTAATAAATATTCATGCTAAAGTGTTACTTGGTTTAATAAGTTCACTGAGATCAGTTTAATGTAGCTGTTGCATTTATTTTTTAAATGTGGAGCCTCCTCAGCTCACAGTCAGGCTCATTTAGTGTGCAGTCTAGCTCTATAGGCTCATTTAGTGTGCAGTCTAGCTCTATAGGCTCCTTTAGTGTGCAGTCTAGCTCTATAGGCTCCTTTAGTGTGCAGTCTAGCTCTATAGGCTCCTTTAGTGTGCAGTCTAGCTCTATAGGCTCCTTTAGTGTGCAGTCTAGCTCTATAGGCTCCTTTAGTGTGCAGTCTTGCTCTATAGGCTCCTTTGGTGTGCAGTCTAGCTCTATAGGCTCCTTTAGTGTGCAGTCTAGCTCTATAGGCTCCTTTAGTGTGCAGTCTAGCTCTATAGGCTCCTTTAGTGTGCAGTCTAGCTCCATAAGCTCCTTTTGTAAAGGGCCCTGACTGAGTCTGTTTCCACCTGAAACATAATTCCACCACAAACATGATCATTACAAGTTTTTGGGAGGCTAATCAACTCACAAAAAGGTCCTTGACAAACACCTGTAATGTATGTCAAGGGTTTTAAATCCTTCGTTCACATTTCTTTTGAAGCCTGTTGAGGTAGAGGCTTTAGTTTCTGGAACAGGTTGTGAAAAATCCTACAATAAAATAGATGTGTAACTTGGGCCAGTCCCTGTTTTATGCCACACATTCAAATGTTTGCCTTAATAAAAAGCCCAGTGCATTCACCTCAGCAACTGTCCCAGAACACAGACAGAGTGTCTCTTCATCATTTCCTCCTCCCTGATAAATAAAAATAGGCCAATATGTTTCTGGTGTTCTGTCTGCTGCATACTGACCTCTGTGTGGGAGACTGTGTGTGTGTGTGCTGGCTTCAACAGGGACACTGCATTTCCCTCTATTGCAGAACATACAGTCAGCCATATTTAAAACTTAAAATAGTAATGTATCGCACACGTACCCAGTGTTACTTGCTTAGAGGAGCCAGCACCAGGGTCAGATTGTACAGCACCTGTAATCCCATCCATAATCGGCCGTCCCTTACTCCTATCAGAGCCAAATCAGTGTATTCTGGAGGAGTGGCCCTCCACTGGTTTTCTGAATTTCACTCTTTTTTCGGTTTGCCTCAAACAAATAAAAAAATAATAAAAGGTTGTGTGTAAATAAATACTTACTAGGCTACTTTTAATTATATTTTTATATTTTGTCTTTATCAGCTGCCAAAAACGTTTGGAGTTGCATCTAAAATCAATGAATATTAATCCTTACAGGTATAAACATGCAATTTTTTTTATATTATAAAAATATAGGCTATATTTTACACACACATACATTCATAGCCTATATATACATCATTTCACATGAATAAAGAACGTATTTATTTAGCTTACACATTAACGAAATCAGCAATCTTTCTCCAACAGTCTTCTCTTGCTTTGGCAGCAGAGACCGTATTGTTTCGAGCTTGTAATACAAATTCATCGTAATTCTGAATGATTATCTCTTGCTCCGCGGAAAGAAAGTATCGCTCTCGCTCTATCCATATCGAACGCGATTGGTTGTTCGGTGCCAACGTCACTTTGGTATGTGCACGCGCTCGTGGAGTAATCATAACTTAAGATCAAAGCCTGAGTTGACAGAGAAAGTTGATGAGCTGCTTCATGGTACCAATAAAGCCTGATTGCATCGGTTTGGTTTTGTCAACTCAAAACTAATCCTGTAACTCTGAGTTTGTTCAGCTACCTTCATGGTACAGGCCCCAGGCAGAACAATCCTTCCAACCACTATAGATAGATTCTCAAATAGCTTACCTGATCTATCTCAGCTGCTCAGTAAACCCAAACAAACAGATGAACTAGAGGAAATGACTAGCAGTATGAGCAACATTTTCTCTAGTACACTAGATATTGTTGCACCAATTAGATTAAAAAAGGTTAGAGAGAAAACTAAAACACCATGGTACAACAGTGCTACGCATGCTATCAAGAGAGAAACTCGTAACTTAGAGCGTAAATGGAAACAAACTAATTTAGAGGTCTTCAGAATCGCGTAGAAAGACAGTATGACACGTTATAAAAGGGCTCTAAAATCAGCCAGGGCTGAGCATATCCGCAAACTAATTGAAAATAACCAAAATAATCCAAGGTTTTTATTTAACACCGTGGCTAGACTAACAAACAATCAGACATCTCCAGAGCAAAATATTCCGTTACAATATAGTAGTAATGATTTTATGAATTGCTCAATGAGAAAATAGAAAGCATCCAAAACACTATTGTAAATGTACAATCCTCTATGGTGTCTTATGACTCAGCCTCAATTATGGCCCCTCTAGAACAACTAAACCGCTTTACAACTATAGGACAGGAAGAACTAAATAAACTTATCATTGCATCTAAACCAACAACATGTTTATTAGATCCAATACCCACTAAACTACTGAAAGAAGTGTTACCTGTAGTGGAAGAGCCTCTTCTCAATATTATTAACTCGTCTTTATTTTTAGGTCATGTTCCAAAAATATTCAAGCTGGCAGTAATAAAACCTCTCATTAAGAAACCGCAATTAGATCCAAATAACCTAGCAAATTACAGACCCATCTCAAATCTTCCATTTATGTCTAAAATACTAGAAAAAATTGTGTCCGCTCAATTGTGCTCTTTCTTGCAAGAAAATGATATCTATGAAAAATTTCAGTCGGGATTCAGACCGCATCATAGCACAGAAACTGCGCTAGTTAAAATTACAAATGATTTACTCTTAGCTTCTGACCAAGGCTGTATCTCAATACTAGTTCTACTTGATCTTAGCGCTGCGTTCGACACTATAGATCACACAATACTCTTAGATCGACTACAAAACTACACTGGTGTTCAGGGACAGGCATTAAGCTGGTTTAGATCGTACTTATCAGACCGTTACCATTTTGTCTGTTTAAATGGGGAAAAATCGAAGATAACATCAGTAGACTATGGAGTGCCGCAAGGATCTGTCCTAGGCCCTCTGCTATTCTCAATATATATGCTGCCACTTGGTAATATTATAAGAAAACATTAATTTTCACTGTTATGCTGATGACACTCAATTATATATCTCATCACGACCAGATGAAAACACTAACTTATCTAACTTGACAGAGTGTCTAAAAGATATAAAATGCTGGATGACGTGTAATATCCTGCTATTAAATTCAGATAAAACGGAGGTATTACTTATTGGTCCAAAAAACTACCCACAAAATCCCTTACAATACAATTTTAATTTAGAAAGATGTCCTGTTACTTTATCCACTACAGTAAAATACCTGGGTGTTATGCTAGACCGCAACTTGACTTTCGAAAATCATATTTCATATGTTACAAGAACAGCCTTTTTCCACCTTAGAAACATTGCTAAGCTACGTAACATGCTATCTGTTTCGATGCAGAAAAGTTAGTTCATGCATTCATGACCTCGAGACTAGATTACTGTAATGCTTTATTAGCTGGTTGTCCTGCATCCTCAATAAACAAGCTACAGTTAGTGCAAAATGCAGCCGCTAGAGTTCTTACTAGATCAAGAAAATATGATCATATAACACCGATTCTATCATCTCTACACTGGTTACCTATTAAGTTCCGTATCAATTACAAAGTATTACTACTGACTTATAAAGCTCTAAATGGTTTAGCTCCTGTGTATTTAACAGACCTTCTATCGCCCTACAATCCATCGCGCTCTTTAAGATCACAAAATTCGAGGCTTCTGGTCATTCCTAGGATATCTAAGTCTACTAAAGGAGGGAGGGCGTTCTCACATTTAGCTCCTAAACTCTGGAATAGCCTTCCTGATATTGTTCGAGACTCAGACTCGCTGTCCCAGTTTAAAACTAGATTAAAGACGCATCTCTTTAACCAAGCATTCACTTAATGCTTACCTTTTATACTACTTCTGAATCAGTTCGAATGCATTAATATTATGAACATCAGCTATGCTAATTATTTCCCATCTGTCTTTCTGCGTTATCTCGGGACGCTAGGAGTCCCGAGGTAAATAGCGTTCGTCAGCTCCAAGTTTGTATCCAGCCTCTCACGAAGACTTCAGATGACCCAACACCTGTGATGAGACGACTAAACGCCTGTGGAGAGACGACTCGACGCCTGTGAAGAGACGACTAAACACCGGCGATATGTTATGCCTAAATTTATACATGATTAACTAACTGTATTTTTCTTTGTCCATTTCTGAAATGCACTTTCTGTAAAGCTGCTTTGAGACAATGTGTATTGTGAAAAGCGCTATACAAATAAACTTGAATTGAATTGAATTAATCGAAATAACACTGATAATCCAACAAATATAATTCACCGCTGCCTGAAAAGGAGTGGGATAAAGTAAGGTTTTGACATACATTTGTATTTTATGTTCTTGTAGTTTTGAATGATGGTTGATGATGATATTAATCAAACTTAACATTTTATATAGTGCATAATGTTCCAAGAATATGTAAGCCGACAAAAGGTACTTTTGACACTTAAGTATAAATACATGTTGATTGTTTATACAAGTAATAACAGTCAGCAATTTAACACTGCCAGTAAACCACCCAATAACACGTTATTCTGTTGTTATCTGACATATTATCTGTAATGTTGCCAAATGAAGACACAGTGATGCTATAGTTTCCTGTAAACAAATTTTAAATCACCATTCTTGTTAGCTGTTATTTTTTTGTTGTTGTTTATATTGTGTTTTTATGAAATGCTGCATATTTATCAATGTCAATTTTCTTCACTTTTAACTTTAGATCCTTAGATAGTAGAACTTTAGATTAAAATAATTTCTTAGGCTATTTTTATATATTTGATGTATTTTTCTTTTTTGTAATTCGTAATTTATTATAATTATTACTTTTAAGATGTACTGTATGTGCCAAATTGCCCATAAGGGAGCTTAATAAAGCTTGTCGCTGCTTTCATACGGATAAAAAACATAGAATATTTGTTTTTGATATAATTTACATCATTTAAAAATAGAGACTCCAAGCGTTGTAAAGACATAAGTCTTTCAAGTCTGTGTGAAAAAACATTTGCTGAGTTACAGATCATTTTATGTCGCGTTTCAGAATGAACTTCATATTGAGAGAGACGGCAGAACGTGAATCATGTTAACTTTCTTTATTTTACGAAAAACACAACTTTTTTTTTTATTATGTGTACACAAATAAAAGAAGATATTTAACATATTTGAATTCTGTATAACACTTATATGTAAGATCAAAATCAACAGAGTATGTTGAGTCTCTTTTGCACTGATAAGAAAAAAAGTGAGCTGGTATCGCCGGCGCGACCGCCGACCCCAGGGGTTAAAGGAGAACTTGGCAACTATTTAAACTTAATAAAACCAGTGTGGATCCTCTTGGAAATTTGGATTTCTCTGACCTACAAATGTGCAATTTAAGACTTTTGAAGGCCAAAAAAATGGATAATAAATAGCTTTAAAACCATGTCAGTGGGCATTATATTATTTGTCAATACCGGCTCTCTCCTCATCTACATCTTTTTTTTTTCTCTCAGTCTCATTATCCTGCCCTCTCTTCCCCTCCTAAAGCTGAACTTTGACTGATAGTCGTTTCATTTTCGTCTGTCAATGAAGAAAGTAAACATAGGCTCAACTGATATTTATGTTTTATGAATCATTTTCTTAGATAAGTTAATTTACTCAAGGCTACCAGGTCAGTAGGAACCTTCTACAAGCTTTGGAATTTTTAAATAATACAAATTATAGGCTACGTTTAACGCAGTTGGTGGAATTGGCAGACGTTCCCTTAGGCATCATGCGCTGTGGAAGCGCGTCAAAGCATTCTCAGGTAGGCTATAAATATGCAGCATTAACCCTTTATGACCTGCCATAGAACAATTCCACAAGAGTATATCTTTGTATTTTTACATGCTGTGCTGTCATTTTTTTGAGCATTTTCATATGCCATACATCAAAATAATCTTTACTCTCCCAGTTTGAAGGCTATGTTTGTAATAAATCAATAGTAACTATATAAATATCTCAAAAGTGCAATAAACAAAAAGAAAATATTTTTTTATTTTTACATATTTTACATATTTTCTTCAATACAAAAAATTAATAAATGTCAACTTCAAACTTGTCAATGAGAAAAACGTGCACAAAACAATTTAAAACTATACAGAATTGATTTGAACTGTTTACATAAATTAGTTTTAAGATATACTCATTTTTACACTCATTCAAAAAAAAGGCGTGTAGCCTACTTTCGTTTAGACATAACGCTGCGTGCGTGCGTGCGTGCGTGCGTGCGGCGCCCGCGCTCGCGCGCGTGTATGTGTGTGTGTGAATGTCCTTGTATTTGTGAACGTCTAAAGGAGAAAGAAATAATAAAAAAGCGATGGTAAAAAGACAATAACGATAAGGAACATATAGCAAATGGGAGTCAAACGGGAGTCAAACGCATGGTCAAATGACGCAGCGTGTGACGTCACAACACGTGACACACCCGGGGGTCATAGTGCACAGAACGTGATACGTCAATGAGTCATCGGAAGACGTAAATATCAATCGCAGATCTACAGAACATGTGTGGAAAGACGTGCAAAGCATTTTTGTGGTGTTGTTTTTTGTAAACGAATATTACGCAGTTTGTACAGACTGATTAGAGGGTGAAAACAACGCAACATGGGCATGTTGGAGGCTTGATCTGAACATGTTACATCTCTGGTTTTGTATGCAAAAAGAATGATTGAGCTAGCCATTTGGTTTCAGTTTCTATAGGCTTTTAAACAGACACACGCAAATGGGAGCGCCGACGCTCCCGTCGGTCTTAAAGGGTTAATGCAAGTAGGTGATTTTGAACGAATATACAATATACAATGGTTACATAATGTTAAAACTAATCCTGCTATTGGTATCTTTGTAAGACTGCCGACCCTATAGAACAGTGGCTAGGGAAAACAAATATTGAACCTAAAACTAACTTAACCGCGCTCAACCACCGTGAGCGCATTTCACACATTTGTAATCGCGCGCGTTCAGGGGGGAGGAAGGGAGGTTGGTCCATATCGGGACCAGCGAGATTCGTTGAGATTAATGAATCTATGTATTTATTCATTTATCTGAGGTGCTGGAACGCAGTTCGGTTCCGGCCCACTTTAACCCCTGTTTTCAGAGATGATGACACACTGAATCTCTTGTCACAGTGTGAACACTTGTAAGGTTTTTCTCCAGTGTGAATTCTCTGGTGCCGTTTTAAATTGCCCGCTGTAGTAAAAGTCTTCTCACACTCAAAGCACATGTACTCTCTCACACCAGTGAGCTTCACAAGCTTCAGGTGACTTTTAATAGAGAAACTCTTCCCGCACTGTCACTGATCACACGTGTGCAGCTTCTCTCCAGTGTGGATCCTCTCATGTCTTTTCAGAGATGATAAGTGACGGAATCTCTTGTCACAGTGTGAACACTTGTAAGGTTTTTCCCCAGTGTGGATCATCTCATGCGTTTTCAGATGTGTTGATCGACTGAAACTCTTGTTACAGTGTGAACACTTGTAAGGTTTTTCTCCAGTGTGGATCATCTCATGTCTTTTCAGATGTTCTGATCGACTGAATCTCTTGTCACAGTGTGAACACTTGTAAGGTTTTTCTACAGTGTGGATCATCTCGTGCAGTTTTAAATTGTCCGCTGTAATAAAAGTCTTCTCACACTCAAAGCACATGTACTCTCTCAACCACGTGTGTAATTTCTCATGTCTATGTAAAGTTTGCCGCAGTGAAAAACTCTTTCCACACACAGAACATGAATGTGGCTTCTCCTTCGTATGAACTGTCAGGTGTTTCTTCAGGTTTGATGCACAGAGAAATGTTTTTCCACATTGATCACATGAGAACGGCTTTTCTCCGGTGTGGATCATCATGTGAACTTTAAGGTTTGCTGATCGACTGAAACTCTTCCCGCACTGATCACATGTGAACGGCTTCTCTCCGGTGTGAACTCTCATGTGAACATCAAGGTGTGCTGATCGACTGAAACTCTTTCCACACTGATCACATGAGAATGGCTTCTCTCCGGTGTGAACTCTCATGTGAATCTCAAGCTTTTGTTTGCTTGTGAAACTGTTTCCACACTGAGTGCAGGTGAAAGATTTCTTGGCTCGTCTTTTCTTTAAAAATGTCTGTTTAGTCTTTGAGCGACTGAAAGGTTTTCCTCCAGGTTGGACATGATGTTCCTCCTTCACTTCACTCAGTTCTTCACTCAGTAATTCACTCAGTTCTTCACTCAGTTCTTCACTCAGTTCCTCACTCAGTTCCTCACTCTCCTCACTCTCTTCCATCAGGTCTGACATGAAAGAAACAAATATTAGATTTAATTTTCAGTACATCAAAATAATTCAAAGACAGAAATATTAAGTGAAAGGACATGACAGTGAGCCCTGATGTAAAGTAGACAACTGTTATAAAATATTATGTCCTTGAAACTTTCCATGAATGAGGTAAATTTATCTTCCAATTATTAGTTTTAAAACATTATAGGCAAAAATCCCATGTTTCTTTAGCAAGAACTATTAATTTGATCAATGACAATTATCTAACATGGTTATGGTTATTGTTATTGTTATTTTATTTATAAATCACTTTACAACTGCACCTGCAGACCAAAGTGATGTACAATCAGCAGCATAAAACAAACAACACATAAAAACAACATGCAACTTACAAATATAAATACTAGCCCAACCTCTCAAAGGCTAAAGACATGAAATAATTTTAACACTGGTTTTAAACACATTTAAAGAAGTGATCTCTCTTAATTCAAGAGGCAGACTATTCCAAAGCCTCGGACCCGCAACAGCAAAGGCCTTATCTCCTTTTGACTTTAAATGAGATTGACGGACTGAGAACAATGATTTATTATTTGATCTTAAAGACCTAGGTGGTTGGTGAAGAGAAATAAGCTCAGATATATAAGCAAGAGCTACCCCATGCAGTGCTTTAAAAACATACAGCAGAGTTTTATATTTTATCCTGAAATCCACAGGTAGCCACCTGAGAGACGCTAAAACAGGAGAAATGTGATGACTTTTCTTAGCACCCACCAGCAGCCGTGCCGCCGCATTCTGAACTAACTGCAAGCGTGATATAACAGACCCTACAAAACATTACAATAGTCTAGTGTTGTCAAAAATATCGATATTCGATAAATATCGATACTGAAATATCTGAACGATACCAATACTAATTTCCCGAAGTATCGATACTAGCCGAGCAGTCACTTTCACTTCTCTCCAAAGGCATGTTGACAAACACCACACATGACGCAATCGTCTCATTCGCTCTGGTTAAATAGCAAAAGTGAAGTTAATGGAAAGATGGCGAGGGTGGCGCTCCCGCGACCGGCTTTGGTTGATTGATAAAGAACACCGCGATCCGGCATGTCGGAGAATAGCGCGGACACGCATTAAAAACACACCGCGAGCAGTCATCTCGGAGAATAGCGCGGACACGCGCTACAGACCGCGAGCGAGCATGTCGGGGAATAGCGCGGACACGCATTAAAAACACACCGCGAGCAGGCATGCCGGAGAATAGCGCGGACACGCATTTAAAACACACCGCGAGCATGTCGGAGAATAGCGCGGACATGCATTTAAAACACACCGCGAGCATGTCGGAGAATAGCGCGACATCATTTAACCACGCGAGCATGTCGGAGAATACGCGACGCATTTAAAACACACCGCGAGCATGTCGGAGAATAGCGCGGACATGCATTTAAAACACACCGCGAGCATGTCGGAGAATAGCGCGGACATGCATTTAAAACACACCGCGAGCATGTCGGAGAATAGCGCGGACATGCATTTAAAACACACCGCGAGCAGGCATGTCGGAGAATACTGTGATCACACTGTGAGCGTGCTGCGGGCACCCAAAATATTGTTTGACTATATCAATATACATCACTCATTTTTTAAATTTATTTTAGAGGTGAAAACAGACTTAAGGAACAGGCTCCAGGGGTACCATTTAGCAAGCATGCTCAGCATCAGGGGTGTTTGTTGTTTGGACAGACCTGCCCCCACTGCTAATTAAAATCATAAAGGAACTGTAACTCTTCTCATTTTAACTTTTCTGAAACATTAACAAAGATGGCCTAGTATTGTTGTTGATATGAGTCTGTCTAGTTTTTTCACCGTTTTCTTAAAGTTAAAATAATCTGACTGAGGAATCTTAGACAAGTAAATATTGTAACTGTGGTCAAATGTAAATTAGCTTGTGCCTATTTAACTTTATTCAAAAATGATTATTTAATTCTGCAATTTGCCTTCATTAGCTTAACCACGGCATTAATCTGATTATCAAATTTCAGCTCTGGGTCAAACACAACACCTAAGTTTTTTACTTGGTCATGGCAATAATCTGACCATGTGCCAAAATATGTTGCAATATCAAGGAATCTTCTGGCAGGGCCGAAAAACATGATCTCAATTTTACTTTGATTTAACTGAACCAAATTATGAGTCATCCAGCTCTTAACCTCCTCCAGGCATGCCAACAGTGAATTAGAACCACAATTCTCTCCTGATTTCAACGGGAGATAGATTTGTGTATCGTCTGCATACAAATGGTACGACATGCCATATTTTTTAAAAATCAAACCCAGGGCAACATGTACAAAGAAAATAAAATAGGGCCTATAACAGAACCCTGAGGTACCCCACAAGTGACGGGCACTGCTGTTGATACAAAGTTACCATACTTTACTGAAAATGTTCTATCAGTAAGATACGAATTGAACCACTTTAAAACTGTCCCACGTATTACAACCAATTGGGATAACTGCTCGATGAGAATCGCATGGTCTATAGTATCAAAAGCCGCACTCAAGTCCAATAAAATCGGAGCTGCAGCATTACCTGCATCTCGGATTAAATGAAGGTCATTAACAACTCTCAAGAGTGCTGATTCCGTACTATAACCTGCCTAAAACCGACTGAAATTTATCTAGGATCTCATGTTTACTTAAAAATAACATCAGCTGTGCATAAACCACCTTCTCTAAAACCTTTGACAAGCATGACAATTTTGAAATAGGCCAATAATTCTTCAATTCAAAATGATCCAAGTTATGCTTTTTAAGAAGCGGCTGAATAACCGCTTGCTTGAGAGCCATTGGAACAATCCCATTAAGACTGCTATTAATAATAGAGGCAGTACTTGGTCCAACAACATCCACCAATTCCTTGAGAAGGCGTAAAGGAGTGACATTACAAACATCAGATATACGCTTCAAATGAATAATGATGTCCTTAACTTGCGCCACTGACACCGACTCAAAGAGGTCAAAACTCTTGACACTAGCTGTCAACAACACAGTCTCAACTGGCAATAAAGGAAGACTAGATCTAATCTTCTCCACTTTTTCTATAAAAAAATGCTTGAAACCTGTCACATGTTTCCAACGAAGGTGTCAAAGCAAAACAGCCAATTAGTTTTAGAAGTGTATTTATCATTGCGAAAAGGGCTCTAGGGTCATTACATTTCTGTGCAATGACATTAGAGAAATAATTTTGCCTCGCAGTTCTCACAGCAGCCTGATAGTCTGAAAAACACTGCCTCATAATTTGAAGAGAAACCTGTAGCTTATCCTTTCTCCATTTTCATTCAGCCTTTCTACATTCCTGCCTCAAAGAACGAGTATAATTATTAAGCCAGGGTATTGAATTAATCTTTGGTTTCCTAACTTTATATGGGGCCACTACATCCAAAATATCTGAGCAAACAGAATTAAAGAGAATCAACAGCTCATCTGGGCCCACAAAAAGAGAAGGAGACTCAATCCCATTCACAATTGAAGAGGAGATATATACCTCAGAAAATTCTACAGCCTTTGATGACGTAATGAGTCGAGAACAAATCACATCTGTCTGAGGCAAAATTGGTTTGCATGGCAAACAGGTATTAAAAATAACTAGGGCTGGACGATATGGCCAAAATTTATATCACGATATATTTCTTAATTTCGGTCGATACGATATAATTCCGATATCGATATGAACAGTATAAAAGCCCCAGGAAAAACTGCCTAGAACGCACACAATGAATGTCTGTACCTTCAAACTTCTGTAAGATTAATTTGCCAAGTCTCTGAAACCTCCTATAAAACTATTTAATATTTTAGAAATAAAAATGGTACAAATAAATTATTGTTAATATTTCGTATTTAGCCTTCATACAAACAAGAAATGTGAAATCACCGTCAAATAAACATAAGACTCAAAATATTAACATTAATATCTTTAACTTTAAACTATAGGTTAACATAGGTTGATTATAATATTCTTATAGATTGAAAAAAGTGCTTCAGCCAGGATAAAGAATAAGATAAGTGCACAGTTGCTGAAAAAAAAAACACAACAACAAAAACACATGTTGCTGAGGGACATTTTGAGTGTTGATGACACCCTGAATTCATTCCGATTGATGAATCTGAATGTAGTGTTTACATGAACGCTAAACAAGTGATCAGGTCACAAGCTTTAAGCTTCAAATCGGAATAGATTTTTTGACATGCGCACATTGCACAAATAGAGTTTCCCGCTGTTTGCCTAACATTTATTTATTTGCTTTAAACAGCAGACTTAATATTTATCTATTTCTGGTGATAATTTGGATGCTATGAACCGTTGAGCCGCTGTTTATATTTATCATGGCGTTAAAATGCCCCTCACCGACATAGACTGTAAAAAAAAAAAAAAAGCGCACACGCCCAATAACGTTACCAGTCGTCAGTGGATGAGAGTCTGAAACAAGCACTGGTGGAACGTTGTCCTGCTCCACTTCACAGACGCTGAGTGAAATGAGAATTGTAGAATGACAGGACGCTCATTTAAATGACACTTTATTTAAACAGGAAAAACAGCTTGTTCGCACGTCATACGTCATACGCTATTTCAACGTCATTGCACATGCGCAGTCCTTTCAGTTTCGGTTTTCAATCCGATCAAGTGTTTACATGTCCTCTCGATCGTATTAGAAAAAGGAATAAACCACCGCTCTTTATTCGATCGAAAATTCATTGGATTACTAATGGATTATCTGGTTGCATGTAAACGTAGCCCATGCCTGGCTGTGATGTATATTGAAATATCGAAAATGTGTTTAAAAATCATATCACCATTATTGAAAAAAAAAAATATTGCGATATATATTGATATCGAATTATTGTCCAGCCCTAAAAATAACAGGCATATGATCAGACAAAACATCACTACAAACAGCAATATTACAAATTGGAAGCCCCAGAGACAAGACCAAATCCAAGATATGGCCTTGTTCATGGGTAGGACTCGAAACAATAGGCCTCATCTCCAACAACGATGAGTCAGCCTACCGCAGAGAGGTCAGTCTCCTGGAGTCCTGGTGTGCAATCAGTAACTTGGAGCTTAACATCAATAAAACAGTGGAGATGATAGTGGACTTCCGCAAAAAGCCTCCGATTCATCCTCCTCTGGTCATTAACAAATCATCTGTGACTGTGGTAGAGCACTTTAAGTTCCTGGGCACAACCATCACTAACACACTCAAATGGGACAATAACATTTCCCAACTAGTGAAGAAAGGCCAGCAGCGCCTGTTCTTCCTCCGGCGCCTGAAAGGTTTACTGCTCAGCCCCCCCATTATGGTACAGTTCTACAGAGCGGTCATTGAGAGTGTGCTAGCATCCTCCCTCACGGTCTGGTTTGCCTCTGCGTCAACCAATGCAAAAACCAGGCTACAAAGAGTCGCCCGGGCAGCAGAGCGGATCATCGGCTGCCCCCTGCCCTCCATCATGGACCTGTACAGTTCCAGGTCCATTAAAAAAGCTGTGAAGATTGTGGCCGACCCATCTCATCCTGCCAATGGTCTGTTTAATCTTCTCCCCTCTGGAAAGCGGTACAGGGCCATTTTGTCCAAAACATCTCGCCACCGCCACAGTTTTTTTCCCCAAGCAATAGCCCTCCTAAATGACTTTTAAATCTGGAATACATTGCACTCTGTTTTTTACTTAATACAACACTTTTTTACTTTCATTTAACTTATTGCTAATAAGGTCTTTGTCCTTGTATTGTGTTTTTGTCCTTGTTTTCTTGTTTTTCTGTTTACTATGTGTTGCCTGCATGGAGAAAACCAAATCAAATTCCTAGTATCTGTATACATGGGGAATAAAAGTTGAACTGAATTGAAACAGACTGTATGAAATTAAAAGAGTATGAACTCAGAGACCATAGGCTTATTCGGACAGCACACATGAATATTAAAATCCCCAAGAATTAAAATATTATCACAACTAGGTACAATATGAGATAAAAACTCTGAAAACTGCTGAATAAAATCCTTGTTGTACTTTGGAGGTCTATATACCAGAACACATAAAACAGCTTCCCAAGCATCACATATCATAACTTGGGCCTCAAAGCTCTGATAATTCGCCATTGACAAAAGACGGCATTTAAATCCCTTCTTAAAAATACAAGCAAGTCCGCCATCCCGGCCAGAAGCTCTAGGGGTGCTAAAAAATGAACAGTCATCTGGAGAAAGTTCAATCAGAGCAGCGGTCTTCACTCCTGCTCCTGGAGAGCCACTGTCCTGCAAAGTTTAGTTCCAACCCTAATCAAACACACCTGAATCAGCAGTTCAGCAGCACTTCAGAATCGCTTGAGTATTCAAAGGCAGGTGTGGTGAAGCAGGTTGGAACTAAACTCTGCAGGACAGTGGCTCTCCAGGAGCAGGAGTGAAGACCTCTGAATCAGAGAATGCATTTCACCGACATTAAGCCAGGTTTCAGCTATGAACAAAAAAAATCAAACAAAAAATCCAGATCATGTTGTGCAAAAAAGTCATTTAAAACAAACGTTTTGTTTGCGAGAGATCTTGCATTAACCAGTGCCATTTTAACTGTACCAGTCTCCAGCGGGAGCAGCGAAGTTCCATCCGAGACCACAGCCGACTCGATATAACGCAGATTGTTACTATTTACTCCCCTCGAGCGTCGTTGAGCCACAATCCCCGAGGATGGTATCCAAAAGACCGGACACACTGGATGCAAACAAGAAAGTGTCTTGATCAAATCATCACCCGAAATCAACATATGTCTTTCCAACTTCAACGCCGCTCTAGTTTTCACAGCGATTCCCGCCCGTGAAATTTTCCACTCCGAGTGAGATCTGCCATCACTGCGTGAATGTGAAGCACAAGTTTCTAACATGAATGTTCTTCAGCATCATGAATGAATGAAGAATAAACACCAACCTCTATGTTCTTCGGGATCTTCAGTGTGTTTCATTCTGCAGGTTCTGGATCACTCGTGTTCTCACTGTCCTCTTTAATAAACTCAGTCTTGGCAGATTTCAGCTCTTCCTGATGCTTTCATGCTCGTCTTCACATGTAGCTGATAGGAATTTACAGCATTTATTGGAGAATTGCTGTGGGAGGAGCTTCACTGATGATGTAATTGCTGTGGGAGGAGCTTCACTGATGATGAATTACAGTGGGAGGAGCTTCACTGATGTGACTGCAGTGGAGGAGCTTCACTGGTGATGTGATTGCAGTGAGGAGCTTCACTGATGATGTAATCACAGTGGGAGGAGCTTCATTGATGATGTGTTGCAGTGGGAGGAGCTTCACTGATGATGTGATTGCAGTGGGAGGAGCTTCACTGATTATGTAATTGCAATGGGAGGAGCTTCACTGATGATATGTTGCAGTGGGAGGAGCTTCACTGATGATAAATTCCAGTGTGGGAGGAGCTGATCTGCCGAAATCAAAAATAAATTTCTGAGGTTTTTTTATGAGAAATGTCACTTCTAAGCATAATGTCTGTCTATCTATTCATTGTACAGTAACTGATGCCAATTCATTCATTATTTTTATTGCTAATCCTAACATTATTCTGCTTCTTCATTAAAATACAGATATCTAGAAATATAGTAAAGAATATAAATAATGGTAAGAAAAAGAGTTAAAATCATAAACACAGAAATAAACTTACATATAGTAGCCAACAAGCAACCCCCCCCCCCCCCCCCCCCCCATAATAAATGAGGTGAAAACAGGAACTATTGTCATGAAATAAAGAGTGTTTTCAGCAGATCTGTTAATATTGATGATCCTCAGACTATCAACACTCATTCAACAAGACATTCAGGATCATCAGCAGATCATCTCACTTTATTCTGAGTGTTTGCTGTTAGAAACACATTATTTGAGTCAGTCAGGATATAAAAGCCTATTAAACTACTGCTATACTGAAAGTTGTTGTGGTTTCAATCTTATTATGAAATCACTTTTAAAGAATCTTTGATGCCAGAAATATTAGACTTTATTAACAAACAAAGCCGAGCATCTCCTGCAGGTGATCACTCCTGATCAGTGTTTGGAATAACGCCGTTTAAAATAACGGCGTTAGGTAAAGACGCTCTTTTTTCAGTAACGGGGTAATCTAACGAATTACTTTTCCCGTCGTTACAACGCCGTTAGCGTTACTGGACGTTAAATGCGGTGCGTTACCACGGGCGTCAGTTTGATTTGAAATGTGCTGAGGACAGAGACGCATTCGGAAGTGCATTTTCAGAAGTGCTGGGTACAAACTTGTTAAACTGTGCAGCCTCTCTGCTCAACCCGTAAATAAATCCATCGATCCGCAAGTGTAACTGGTCTCTTTTCTGAGTTGTGTTTATTTGGTTGGTTGGAGAAGAACAAGACAGCATTCGTGGCCTGGTGATGTGAGCGTGGCCTCGTGCCTATTCGAGCGTCGTCTCATCTTTTACACCCGTTTCTCTGAAAGCTTCTCTGAAAGTACAGACACACGTTGATTGTGCTTAGAGCCTGCATCAACGGGGCATAAGCACATCTGCGTGCGGTCTGTGTTTGTGTTTGGAGCTCCCTCGAATTGATTCATTAATCCTTGATTTTCTTCTTTACCACTCAATTGTAAACAGGCACTTTCTATTTTTATATCATGTGAACTTATCCTCGATACTATTCCTTATAAAGAAAAAAAAAAAAAAACAAAAAACAATCGGATTGCTTTACTGATTACTATTACTACTAATTTACTGTTCATCTGTTATAATGGCGAACATATCGGATGTGTGTCTAACGTTACCTCTGAGTGCAGGTGAGGACACATTCGAGCTGATTTCGGTACGACTGGAGCTGGAGTCGGTGGAGAAGCAGATTCGTGTTCTGCTGGAGAAGCAAGCCGAGCTGCGAGATCGGCAATCAGCGCTTGAAACATCACGCGCCGATGCTCACAAGTCAGTGGTTAGTAACTTTGTGACTTTGACTCCGACTTCGTCTACTCCGTGCGTTTCTCTGCCCAGGAGGACGTGATCATCTCTGCCTTCAATCACTCCTGCACCCTGGGTCACGACACGAGCCAGGACCAGAGCAAGAACCTCTCCGCCCCTCCCGGTCTTCGAGATCTCCACCCGGAACCGCTTCTCCCCTCTTCGCGAGTCGGAACGCGACGACGCCGTGATCATCGGCACTTCCATGGTCCGCCATGTCCGTGCTACCTCGGGTAAAGGTAAGGTGCGCACTCACTGCTTTCCTGGTGCTCGTGTTCTTGATGTCGCTGCGCAGGTTCCCGAGATCCTGAACGGTGACGAGCGCGTCGGAGCTGTCGTGCTGCACGCGGGGACGAATGACATCAGGCTGCGGCAGACGGAGGTTCTGAAGAAGGACTACCGAAGCCTGATCGAGACGGTACGCAGCACATCGCCTAGAGCAACGATCGTCGTGTCTGGACCGCTTCCCACTTACCGACTTGGACAAGAAAGGTTCAGTAGATTATTTGCTTTAAATGAATGGTTAATGTCATGGTGTAATGAACAGAAACTGCTCTTTGTAAATAATTGGAATCTGTTTTGGGAGCGACCTAGGCTCTTCCGTCCTGATGGTCTGCACCCCAGCAGAGTCGGAGCGGCTGTTCTGTCGGACAACATCTCCAAGACGCTACACACCATCTGACTAGTAAGTCAAAGTCCAAATCATAGTCTTTGCTGTCCCAACTTAATTGATATAAGTACCAATGTAGAACATTATATAGAAACTGTGTCTATTCCTCGCTTAGTGAAGCCAAACAACAAATCTACTGTAAGATCTAGCAAGAATATTATTGTAATTAAACCAGAAAATCTAAATATCAGTGAACAAAAACAATTTCTAAAGCTAGGTCTTCTAAACATTAGATCGCTCACACCTAAGGCGGTTGTTGTAAATGAAATGGTCACAGATAATAATTTCGATGTTCTGTGCCTTACTGAAACCTGGCTTAAACCAAATGATTATTTCGGTCTAAATGAGTCTACTCCACCAGGATACTGTTATAAGCATGAGCCCCGTCTGATCGGTCGTGGCGGCGGTGTTGCAACAATCTTTAGAGATATTCTTAATGTTACTCAGAAAACTTGTCATAGGTTTAATTCGTTTGAAGTACTTGTGCTAAATGTTACGCTCTTAGATGTAAGAAAGAAATCCTTACTGTCTCTAGCATTGGCTACCGTATATAGACCCCCAGGGCCATATGCTGATTTCCTAAAAGATTTTGCAGACTTTCTCTCAGACCTATTGGTCAATGTCGATAAAGCAATAATTATTGGCGACTTTAACATACACGTAGATAATACAAATGATGCGTTAGGGGCTGCGTTTAGAGATCTATTAAACTCTTTTGGGGTGAAGCAAAACGTCAGTGGTCCCACTCATCGTCTAAATCATACACTAGATTTAATTATTTCATATGGAACCGATCCAACCGATATAGATATTATACCGCAAAGTGACGATCTCACTGATCATTACATGGTAACTTGCATAATACGCACTGCTGAAATTTGTCATGTTGCACCACGTTATAGACCAGGCAGAACAATCCTTCCAACCACTATAGATAGATTCTCAAATAGCTTACCTGATCTATCTCAGCTGCTCAGTAAACCCAAACAAACAGATGAACTAGAGGAAATGACTAGCAGTATGAGCAACATTTTCTCTAGTACACTAGATATTGTTGCACCAATTAGATTAAAAAAGGTTAGAGAGAAAACTAAAACACCATGGTACAACAGTGCTACGCATGCTATCAAGAGAGAAACTCGTAACTTAGAGCGTAAATAGAAACGAACTAATTTAGAGGTCTTCAGAATCGCGTGGAAAGACAGTATGTCACGTTATAAAAGGGCTCTAAAATCAGCCAGGGCTGAGCATATCCGCAAATTAATTGAAAATAACCAAAATAATCCAAGGTTTTTATTTAACACCGTGGCTAGACTAACAAATAATCAGACATCTCCAGAGCAAAATATTCCGTTACAATATAGTAGTAATGATTTTATGAATTACTTCAATGAGAAAATAGAAAGCATCCGAAACACAATTGTAAATGTACAATCCTCTATGGTGTCTTATGACTCGGCCTCAATTATGGCCCCCCTAGAACAACTACACCGCTTTACAACTATAGGACAGGAAGAACTAAATAAACTAATCATTGCATCTAAACCAACAACATGTTTATTAGATCCAATACCCACTAAACTACTTAAAGAAGTGTTACCTGTAGTGGAAGAGCCTCTTCTCAATATTATTAACTCGTCTTTATTTTTAGGTCACGTTCCAAAAATATTCAAGCTGGCAGTAATAAAACCTCTCATTAAGAAACCGCAATTAGATCCAAATAACCTAGCAAATTACAGACCCATCTCAAATCTTCCATTTATGTCTAAAATACTAGAAAAAATTGTGTCCGCTCAATTGTACTCTTTCTTGCAAAAAAATGATATCTACGAAAAATTTCAGTCGGGATTCAGACCGCATCATAGCACAGAAACTGCGCTAGTTAAAATTACAAATGATTTACTCTTAGCCTCTGACCAAGGCTGTATCTCAATACTAGTTCTACTTGATCTTAGCGCCGCGTTCGACACTATAGATCATAAAATACTCTTAGATCGACTACAAAACTACACTGGTGTTCAGGGACAGGCATTAAGCTGGTTTAGATCGTACTTATCAGACCGTTACCATTTCGTCTGTTTAAATGGGGAAAAATCAAAGATAACATCAGTAGACTATGGAGTGCCGCAAGGATCTGTCCTAGGCCCTCTGCTATTCTCAATATATATGATGCCACTTGGTAATATTATAAGAAAACATGGAATTAGTTTTCACTGTTATGCTGATGACACTCAATTATATATCTCATCACGACCAGATGAAAACACTAACTTATCTAACTTGACAGAGTGTCTAAAAGATATAAAATGCTGGATGACGTGTAATTTCCTGCTATTAAATTCAGATAAAACGGAGGTATTACTTATTGGTCCAAAAAACTACCCACAAAATCCCTTACAATACAACTTTAATTTAGAAGGATGTCCTGTTACTTTATCCACTACAGTAAAAGACCTGGGTGTTATACTAGACCGCAACTTGACTTTCGAAAATCATATCTCATATGTTACAAGAACAGCCTTTTTCCACCTTAGAAACATTGCTAAGCTACGTAACATGCTATCTGTTTCAGATGCAGAAAAGTTAGTTCATGCATTCATGACCTCGAGACTAGATTACTGTAATGCTTTATTAGCTGGTTGTCCTGCATCCTCAATAAACAAACTACAGTTAGTGCAAAATGCAGCCGCTAGAGTTCTTACTAGATCAAGAAAATATGATCATATAACACCAATTTTATCATCTCTACACTGGTTACCTATTAAGTTCCGTATCAATTACAAAGTATTACTATTGACTTATAAAGCTCTAAATGGTTTAGCTCCTGTGTATTTAACAGACCTTCTATCGCCCTACAATCCATCGCGCTCTTTAAGATCACAAAATTCGAGGCTTCTGGTCGTTCCTAGGATATCTAAGTCTACTAAAGGAGGGAGGGCGTTCTCACATTTATCTCCTAAACTCTGGAATAGCCTTCCTGATATTGTTCGAGACTCAGACTCGCTGTCCCAGTTTAAAACTAGATTAAAGACGCATCTCTTTAACCAAGCATTCACTTAATGCTTACCTTTTATACTACTTCTGAATCAGTTCGAATGCATTAATATTATGAACATCAGCTATGCTAATTATTTCCCATCTGTCTTTCTGCTGTTATCTCGGGACGCTAGTCCCGAGGTAAATAGCGTTCGTCAGCTCCAGTTTGTATCCAGCCTCTCACGAAGACTTCAGATGCCCCAACACCTGTGGAGAGACGACTAAACGCCGGTGGAGAGACGACTAAACGCCTGTGGAGAGACGACTCGACGCCTGTGAAGAGACGACTAAACACCGGCGATATGTTATGCCTAAATTTA
Source organism: Chrosomus eos (assembly GCA_036326025.1). Taxonomy (NCBI): domain Eukaryota; kingdom Metazoa; phylum Chordata; class Actinopteri; order Cypriniformes; family Leuciscidae; genus Chrosomus; species Chrosomus eos. The sequence continues at coordinate 530,995 of CM070821.1, forward strand.
TACATGATTAACTAACTGTATTTTTCTTTGTACATTTCTGAATTGCACTTTCTGTAAAGCTGCTTTGAGACAATGTGTATTGTGAAAAGCGCTATACAAATAAACTTGAATTGAATTGAATTGAAAAAATTCGGCAGTTTCGCTGATATTTTATTCCTGATATAGACAAACAAATGTAATCAGCCTCTTTAGTGAGTCGCCCTCGTTAAATCTCTCACTGCAATCATCAATGCAAAGAGCAATATCCACAAAATGCATTTAACAGAAAACATACCTGATATAGACAAACAAATGTAATCAGCCTCTTTAGTGAGAGTCGCCCTCGTTAAATCTATAAAACAAATGTGATGTACACTTATCACGTGTGCTCTCATTTCACATTTAGACCCAGATGCATAAATATCACTTAATCGGGATGAAATGACAAAAATAACCACACATATAGGTAAAATAATATTATATACATAAATTAGAGTGAAAATATAGACATAATAGCAACAATTAAAATTAGGATTAAAGATGATTATCGGGAGCCCAAAATAACCTCACCTCTCACTGCAATCATCAATGCAAAGAGGAAGAGGAGGGGACAGAACAGGGAATTATATTGACTCATGACATCACATCAATTAAAGGGGAAGGTACTCATTCCACTTAGGCAGTCATATCAGGACATGTAAACAAACTATTTTGTGTGAATTCTTATAAACTATACATACATTTAACAGTACACTTTATGTACCTGTTACACTCACCCCTCAGAATTTACACAAAATTCCCAGAGTATAATAAAAATAAAAATAAAAAAAAACTGGTCACTAGAATTACATGGTCCACCAAAAAAACAGTGAAGACACAGCATAAAAAGCTACCCAAATGAAAGGGATACAAATATGAAGAAAGTTGGCCAAACTTCAACACATATTGTAGGCATTACCAAAGTGCCCATTACACTTTGAAAAATCTCAGACCAGGTACTTAAACAGAACCAATACGCATAAGAAAATGCAAGAATTGACACCTAACATTGTCAAAGACGGTGGAAAGAAGAAGAAAAAAAAATATATATAGACTGATCTAAACATGAATAACAGGAGATACAGACTCCATACCATGTAGGGTTTCGAGTTGAACCATTGACTCAATCAACCGACGAACAGGCTTAATTACTCTACCAAGCCTGGTAGTGCAACGATCACTTGTATTAATCAGCTACAGGATCTTGCCTAAAGGGTTCATTGGCAGAGACAGGAGTTTGGGGGAGTGGATAGCACCAGCCACAGCCACATTATCATCAGTCACTGACACAGCAACTTGTGCATTTGGCTCCTCTTGATTGGACAACTGAGAATGCACCCATGAAGAAGTGCGGTCATCACCACAAGTAGCAACATTGGAGATGTTCGACATAGAGCCGGCATGTGATAGTTCCTCAGCCTCATTCTGCCCATCATCTGCGTGCCCAGCAGACTCAATTTCGGCAATGTGGAAGGACTCCCCACTGCCTGTCTGCTCGGTTAGACCACCACAGTGTGCTGCATCAGATGTCTGTGAAGGTACACTACAGGCAAGTGTTTCAGCAACCTCATGATCAGAACTAACCATCTCTGGTTCAAGCAGTGGGAGGAAGTTCACTTGAAGAAGATTTCGATGCACGATCCTCTCATTACCAGCTCTGTCACTGATCTTATAGACATGTATGGAAGGCTTTGAGGCAACAACAGTGTACATGACTGGCTCCCATTTGTCAGCAAGTTTTCTTTTCCCTCTACAACCCTTGTTAGCCACAAGCACTTGGTCTCCGACGGCTAGAGGTAGGCCCTTAGCTCTTTTGTTGTACTGGCTGGACTGGTGTTTTTGTTCCACAACAGCATTTTTCTGTGCTAACGCCATGGCAGACTGGAGGTCGCTGACAAGAGATTTGACATACTTGTCAGTCACAGATTGTCTTATCCTGCAGGACACTGCGAAACATGAGGTCAACTGGCAACCTTGGTACCCTACCGAACATCAGGTAAAAAGGGGCGAAACATGTTGTTTCGTGTGCTGTGCAGTTGTACACAAATGTCATTGTCTGTATCAACTGTGGCCACCTCTGTTTAGGCCTAGGTGGAAGAGATCTCAGCATATTTCCTAATGTCCTGTTAAAACGTTCGGTACCACCATTCCCCATTGGGTGGTAAGGGGTGGTTCTTGACTTGTCAACTCCAGCCAGTTCAAGAAGCTCGGCAATCCACTCACTCTCAAAGGTAGCCCCCTGGTCAGAATGGATGCGTTGGGGAAATCCATAGACGCAGAAAAAGCTGTCCCAGAGTTTCTTAGCCACTCTTTTCGCTGTCGGGTCTTGACACGGGAATGCATGCGCCAGCTTTGTGAAGTTAAGAGAAAGAACGCATTATCTTGATGTTTTGAGATGACTCTCATGTTTATAGTTAGAGCCTGGCCAAATCCAACCTTGGAAAAGCTGTGTGGCGGTGTGTGTGTTAGTCTTCTTGGTTACAGGTTAAGGAACCAATGGCATTATTGGAGATTGAGTGAATTGTTGTTCGAGACATGCTGGCGCTCAACAACCCAAATCTGCGACCTGGAAGGTCATGACGTGGGTCCGAATGTGTCAGCTGCATAATCGATGGAGATACGCTTCCGTCTATCTGTATACGTGTGGAAAATTACTGTGTTTATCCATTTCTTAGCCAATGAGAACCATTCAACCTGTAAGCAATGACGTAGCTTAGACCTTGAAAATGGTATAACTGCTGTGATCTTTGTAACTGTAAGGGGGGCGGCCTACGAACTCCTGTGTGAGTCTTGAAGCTGACTTCTGCTGATGAAACTGCAAACTATCTTCAGTAAAACTTTTCTTTAATTTTTTATAATTCTGACTCCAGGTCTTCATTCTTCATATCTGGTTCTGGGTCTTTGACTGTAAACCCCTTACAGAAGTGATCCGTGACCACTAAAACATCCACAGATTTGTTGTTCCGATCTTCAGCAGACCAGAAGTCAATGCAAACGAGCTCCAGTGGGGCAGTGGTCTTAATACTCTCCAAAGTGGCTCTCGCTGCAGGCTCTGGAGTTTTGCTGAGGACACACCTGGGACATTTCTTCACGTAATCACGCACATCACGCTCCATGTCAAGCCAGAAAAACCTCTGACGGGTCAAAGACAGAGTGCGAGGTAGAGGTCTTCTCGGGTCCTAAAAACTGTACCCGACCCGAATCAACCCGAATCACTACTTACCCGAACCCGATGTGCATAAATAATTTTTTATTAAAGACAAACCCGACCCGAGACAGACCCGATAAAATTAGACCCGAGTCCGACCCGACCTGACGCTATTTCCTTTGGAACCCGACTGGACCCGAACGTAAACATTGTGCACAGCCTGCAGCCCTGCGTTTCTCAAAAATGCACTTAACATAGACGCGCAAGTGTAAGCGCGCTGAAGTGCTCAAATGTCAATCACACATCACTGTAACCAATTACGTCCTATAAAATGTGGCATAATGTTATTTACCGGACCATACGATGATTAGAACCACCACAGGGTAAAATTTACCGATGGCTGTTTTTCAAATGTAGCCTATAACAGATTTTCAATCAAATTCTCCCAGTCATTGACTTTTACTAAAATTGTGTTATTTAGCCTACAATCCCGTTGGTAAAAAGTTGACCACCCTGGATGTTTCTGTTCTACTTATTTGTTTTCCCTCACCTTTTTCGCAATGTCTGTTATCGCCTCCGTGCTTTTCTGACAGTGTCGCGTATTTTTAAAATTGATTGACAGGCCTGGCTTGACGACAATTCAAATACTTGCATTTAGTCAAACATCCATCCACATGATGGCGCACTAGTTCTTCTTGGCAAACGGAGGGGTTGGTTTATGTAGAGCGAGCAACTGAGTAAATAATGCGGAGGCAACCGTGCTGCGCGGATTCGCTCTCTAACTTAGAAAAAGTGAGAGAACGGTGTCAGAGTTGTTTTAAATGCTGCAATTTTGTTAAATGCCCAACATAGTTTAAAAGAATTCGGGTCTTCTCGGGTCCATTTGGAAAAGGCATATTTATTTTAAATTACCCGTGACCCGAGGCCACTGATACCGAACCCGACCCGTGTCCGAGACACTCGTCGGAGTTTTGGACCCGAACCCGCTCGGGTCTCAGGTCGGACCTCGGGTTTTCGGATGCAAGTGGACCCGTGAAGACCTCTAGTGCGAGGCTGACCTTGATGTCCAGCCAGGTCGTGAACACCCAAAAGTGCCTCAGGTTTCAAGGAGTCAGGTAAAACGAGTTGGAACTTCTTGTGCTTGGTGAGCGGGTCTTTAATAGCTCTGTACAGGATTCCATTAAGCAAAGAAAGTTTGTCCCACTGCTTCAGAATTCTCAACACACACTGGTTATCATTGGCACGCTCACGTCTTGATGGTCTGCGCTTCCTGCCGACATAATAAGACACTCTAGCAATGACAGGGTCTTTGTGCTGATGTTTTTGCAAGTCTATCAGTGAAAGAGAATGAAACACTTCCTCGTCTCCACTGATTAAAGAGTTGAGATGTCCTGCAACCGATGCTGCTCTACATTCAGTTCCTGTTTCCCATTCATCACAGGACGACAAAATGGATGTATCCAGCCCAACATCAAGCGGACCTGATCCTAATGTTTGCGGTTGGCAGGTAAGACGGAACACCTCTTGCATATTTCCATCCTCTACACAGTGTACTTGTCGCAACAGTTCAGAATAAGGCTCGGACAAAAGCCGCTGACTCACTGGCCTGACAAATGGATTCCTACTGAGCGCATCCGCCACCACGTTGAGTTTTCCAGGAACATATTTGATCTCAAAGCAATATGGAACAAGTTTCGAGACCCAGCGCTGCTCACATGCATCCAACTTCGGCTTGGTCATAATGTATTGGCGCTTTTCCACCGCATGGTACGCTCGGTTCTGTTCGGTACGGTTCGATTCGGCGCGGAACGGTTCGGCTCGCTTCGCTTTTCCACTGCGTGGTACGACTCGGCTCGGTACGGCACGGTTCGGTTCGCTTTAGCTCGGTTGCTTTTCCACTGCAGTTAGTACCCCTTCAAAGTGGGTGGGACTGATCGTTACACTGTTTGTAGGTCCGGTGATAGCCGTGTGCGGCTATGATCTGAGCTAGGCTACTTCTTGGAACACTTTTTCATTCCGTTTTGCCCCATCCAGCTCTCGCTGGATCCGCTCCTCGGCAACCAACGAGAGGAACGTCTGCACCTCGACCACGATTCAGCCATTTCTTTTTTAAAGTTTTGATCTCTTTTCGAGAGTAAAAAATAGGTGCTACCGCGTTGGCTGTTGTCTACTGGTTATTTAAAGCTAGCGGTGTGGGTTTAGTGTCTCGTGTCGCAAATCCAATGACGCTGGTAGTGACGATTCTGTCTGTCTGACCAATCAGTGATCTGCAGTGTTTCACGTCACATTTTAGTACCGGTACCATACGAATGGAACCTCAACAGAACAGGTACCATTTAAAACGCGCCGAAGCGAGCCGTACCGTACCGTACCATGCAGTGGAAACGCACCACAAGTGAGCCGTACCGAACCGAACCATACCGTACCATGCAGTGGAAAAGCGCGCCGTACCGAACCGAACCGTACCGTACCATGCAGTGGAAAAGCGCCTTATGTCAGCGGATTATTATCTGTCCAGACAGTAAACTCATGTCCCTTAAGCCAGTGACTGAACTTGTCACACACTGCCCATTTCAGAGCTAAGAACTCCAGTCTGTGTGCAGGATATTTAGTTTGGCTGCGGCTCAAAGCCTTGCTAGCAAACGCTATCGGTCTTGCCTTGTCCTCACCAGCAGGGATCTGAGAGAGAACTGCACCAATGCCATCCAATGAGGCGTCAGTACAGAGAAGAAAAGGACGCTCAAAATCAGGATGAGCCAGCACCACACTGGGCCCAACAAGGGCCCTTTTTAGCTCTTCAAACGCCACATCACAGTCAGGGGTCCAGTCCTGGGGTGTCAACTCCCGAAAAGTGCCTGCTCTCTTGTGACTACCAGCAGCTTTCACTGAGCGTTTCTGGCCAGCTGTTAAGTTGAATAAGGATCTGACAATGCGTGAGCAACTTGGAATGAAGGATTGGTAGTACAGGACCATACCAAGAAACGATCTGATCTTTTTTTGTGAAGGTGTGGTTTTGTTTTCCTTCATTAAGTCCTCCTTCTGAAAAGCAGAGATGACTTTAACTTTCTCCTCATCAACTGAAACACCAGTACCATCTATCACATGGCCCAGGAACTTTACATATTTTCTCAGAAAGTGACACTTTTTGGGTGCTAGCTTCAAGTTGCTGGTTCTCAATCGAGAAAACACTATCTCCAACTGCTTCAATGCCTCCTCTTCAGAAGGTGCAAAGACCAACAAGTCATCCAGATAACAGAGCAGAGTGGAAAAGTTATTTTACTTGCAGAAATGGAGGAGAAAAGCATAATCAGCAAGTCTGTCAGTGAGTATGCATCACCCTTAGTGATGATCTGGAAAAAAGACGGTACTTGCAATAATTTGAGGATGCGGAAGAAGACCATCAGCTTGCAGCTTGGACTCACCCTCTTCACTAAGCGTGCAGGCCATACAACCAGAATCCAGTAACCCCTTTAATGTGCAAAGGTCACAGACTGTCACAGGAGCATAAAACAACTCACTTGCCCCATCAACTCTCTGAGACCCCACATATAACACGGTTTTGTCTTCTGGCAATAGTTTGCATCTGTTAGCAAAAACATTTTGCATATCTTCTGTGAGGGAGGTTTTACTTAACTTGCCCATGCTACCCCTCTCATCGCATGGGCTCTTCAGTTTAACTGAGCAATATCTGAGGGAGATGTAGGGCATGCTGCTTTAGGACAGTCACTCTTAAAATGGCCAGGACTGAAACAGTTAAGACAAAGTCTTTGACGTCTACAATGTTCATACGTCGTGTGTTTCTTGGATCTACAGACCCTACATGCAGTGCTTAAGTTGGTTTTGAAATCTGGAGTTTTGCCTGGGTGAACCTGACTGGGTGAAGTTAAAGAGGCAGTGCACAACGACAGGACTCTATCCATCATGCCAACAATGTGCTGAAGGCTAGTGTCTGGATAGAAAGGAACAGCATATGGATTAAGAGGACTTACTGGAGTCAGTGACCGGGCTGGCATGGAAACTGGCTGCTGAGGAGAACTGGGCATGGAAACAGGCTGTGGAAGAGAACTAGGCACATTATTGGGGCCTGCCATAACAGTGCACTGGTTGCTTGCTGACAAGGACATTGTGTGCTGCTTCCTCAAAGAGACTCTCTTTAGATCCCTCTGATGACTATCCAAGCGCTCCTGGACCTCAGCGGCGCTCCACTTCTCAGCTGGCTTAAACTGAAAAGACATAGAAAGACTCGGGTCCGGGCAATGAGAAATAAACATCATGACTGCTTCAGCAGCGGGATCATCAACACTCTTATTATGTCTGCGCAAGCACTCATTAGCAACATCTATGGACTTGTTAAGCCGTATCCAGTAACCCATGAGACTTTCATCTGCTCTAGGGACAGTGTTATAGAAGTCAGCCTTGCTGTACTATCACCTTCAGGCTAGATTTATCAACGTTGTCCCCTGAGTGCTGAGACTGGCGCGGTGGATTAGACTGTACTGGGCTGGGCTGGCGCGTAAGGTTAAGGCTGGCTGAAATACTGTCTCCTATTTTCTGAGCCAGATCTGAAATGATTCCCCCTAACGACTCAGGAGTAACAACACGTTCAATATCAGGGCGTATGATTGGGGTGGAGCTAGCTGCTGGACCTACAGAAAAACCAGTCACTGAATCGGCTGTGTGCACATGGTCAAGTCCCAAATTAGCTAACGCTCTCCCTCTCCCATAACAACGTGTAATACATTTCAGACCCACGACCTCTGCCCAGTGGAAAAGTGACATTAGATTGTTTTACGGGACTGAAATCGTCTTTGCTAGAATCCTCAAACATGTCTCAATTTGTGAAATGAAACAGATAAAACATGTAAAAATGACAGTAAATCATATGCCACAAACAGTGTGACTAACTTTTTAAAAGTTCAAATATGCAGGTAAATATATGAAATCAAATGTCTCAAAACAGTTCAATATCAAAATTCTCAATACAAATAAAATATATACTTTCTCAAAATCAATTATAAAGGATAGATAAAGGATAAAGATAAAGGATATGATGCATGAAGAAAACTGAAGCGCCCCGCGGTGCTTTTCACAGTCTCTGTCGTTCAATATGCACCAACGACAGTGCTCCGGAGGAAAAAAAAAGTATATCAGGAAGTCAATAACTCTTTACCGTTCCTTTAAGATACAACAGCTCGTTCCGCGATGTCACACACTGTTCATCTCACACACGCGCCCTCCTTATGCGCGAGCAGGGAGCCGCCACGAGCGATGGCGATGAGGAAGAAGATCGGCGAGGAAGAAGATCGGCGAAGCAGGCGAGCCGTCACGCAACCACGGCGATCGGCGAAGCGTTGATCTGATGATCCGAAATGATCACGGCACCAAGTGTAACTGGTCTCTTTTCTGCGTTGTGTTTATTTGGTTGGTTGGAGAAGAACAAGACAGCATTCGGCAGTTTCGCTGATCTTTTATTCCTGATATAGACAAACAAATGTAATCAGCCTCTTTAGTGAGAGTCGCCCTCGTTAAATCTATAAAACAAATGTGATGTACACTTATCACGTGTGCTCTCATTTCACATTTAGACCCAGATGCAAAAATATCACTTAATCGGGATGAAATGACAAAAATAACCACACATATAGGTAAAACAATATTATATACATAAATTAGAGTGAAAATATAGACATAATAGCAACAATTAAAATTAGGATTAAAGATGATTATCGGGAGCCCAAAATAACCTCACCTCTCACTGCAATCATCAATGCAAAGAGGAAGAGGAGGGGACAGAACAGGAAATTATATTGACTCATGACATCACATCAATTAAAGGGGAAGGTACTCATTCCACTTAGGCAGTCATATCAGGACATGTAAACAAACTATTTTGTGTGAATTCTTATAAACTATACATACATTTAACAGTACACTTTATGTACCTGTTACACAAGGTTTGTTTGAGTTCTTAAATGGTCTAGTGGTAGATTGCTTGCCAAGTGTCTCAGAGGTTATGGGTTCTAATCCACGCTAGTATAGTTTTTTTTTCTCTCATCAAAACTGAATATGTTCATCAGTGGTTACAGTCCATATCAAGCAGGGAAACGTTTGTGTGCATTTTATTTTGAGATATCACAGGAATGAAAAAAGAGTCTCCACAACAGCGATAGATTGAAGAACGCATCCGAGTGAAGACTGCGCGCGCGTCACGAGAGAACAACTGTATGCAAATGATAGCCGCGGCAACGAGCGCTCAGCTTGAGTTCAAAACCAAAACAATTTAATGCTAGACCTCTTATTTAATAGCGAACTAAATGAATGTTTTATTTATTTGTTTCAAAAAGTGGTGGGTACAAAATGACTCATGACAAAATCATGCTATGTGCTTTACTATGTATTGATTGAATAAACTGTGTAATCCGAATGCACCCATGGCTCACACAGCTAGTGAGGAGCTGGGTTAATAAGTGCAGTGAAGTGTAATGCATGATAAACCTCTTGCTGTCTGTCGACGTGCAATACATATAGAAAGTTATGTACAGTCACCTGTCTGTTCTACTCATTTCAGCTGACTTGTGAAAACTGCTAAAAAAAATCAAAATTCTTTGACATAGCAACTTTTTGTTTTTGTTTACAGTAACGCAAATAGTTACTTTCCCTGGTAACGAGTTACTTTTATTATAGAGTAATTGAGTTACTAACTCAGTTAGGTCCGTGTACGTTGCGTTCATTCGTTTTTCGATTTAATATTGAAAGTAGAAAAATGAGAAAACGGCTCATTTATTCATTTTTCGTTTTCCCAAAAAAATAAAAAAAATGAGAATTCGGCTTGATTTTTATATTTTTATGTTCAGGGACAGAAAATGGAAAAATGGCTTGAATATTCGATTTCCACGTGTGGGCGCGCATGAAACGCCCCTTTCCGCTGATTGGTCAATCAAAGATCAACGCTTTTGGTTCTTCCACAGTCCTCCGCTGCTGGACGGATTCTTAAAGTGTTTATTACAAATAAACTCTCTCTCATCCAACAACTGGACTAAAGCTTGACACAAATTGCGCTGGGCAGGGCCTAGAAAGGGTTTTCTTCTCTATAGGCATGGATTCGACAATTTACACTAGAGAAATATTAGCTGATTATTTCAGAAATATTATGTAGATTATCTCGCATCTGCACCCACATGACCCATCATTAGCCTACTTCACTGCTGGGTGACCCACTGACAGCGCGCAGACCAGTATTCATTTAAGTGTAAATATGCAGCAGTCATAACTATTATTTTAGACTGCACATTGAGTTTTGGACAAGGGATGAAGCTGAAATATAATAGATATGAAAATGTCACAGCGCATCTATTTTGGTTGTTATTCTATTAGTTTTTTTTGTTGTTGTTTGTTTTTCATAGCTTTCATAGCTTATATAATCTTATAATTTTATTACCTTATATAAAAATATAATTTTTACCTTTGCAAGGGCAATTATTCTAATATTTTTTAAATATAGGCTATTTGTCATCTTTTATTAAAAAAAAATGGAAATTTAATCAACAAATTCATTTAGAATAATAAGACAATAAGCTGTTACCAATCAAATTAAATTAGTATCAACCAAAGAAGCTGCATCTGAATTCTGAAGTGGCATGTAGTCATATTACTATTAACTATTTAATGCTGCTCAGAGGATTTACACAGTAATTACAATTACATAGTATTATGATATTAAAGTTTGAAATATAATATTTTGAATAGCCTTTTAAATATGAAATTAATGACAAAATGAAACAATACTTATATGACAGCTTATTGTCTTATTATTCGAATTGAATTTAGTCGATTATATTTCCAATTTTTTTTTATAAAAGATGACAAATAGCCTATATTTAAAAAATATTAGAATATAGGTAAACATGATTACAAGCTATGAAAGCTGTAAGCTATGAAAAACAAACAAACAAACAAACAATAACAACAAAACGAATAGAATAACAACCAAAATAGATGTGCTGTGACATGGACACTAAATAATGCAATTTATATCTATTCATATCTATCATATTTCAGCTTCATCCCTTGTCCAAAACTCAGTCTAAAATAATAGTTATTATGACTCCTGCATGTTTACACTTAAATGGATAGGCTACTGGTCTGCGCGCTGTCAGTGGGTCACCAAGTAGGCTAATGATGGGTCATGTGGGTGCAGATGCGAGATAATCTACATAATATTTCTGAAATAATCAGCTAATATTTCTCTAGTGTAGATTGTCGAATCCATGCCTATAGAGAAGAAAACCCTTTCTAGGCCCTGCCCAGCGCGATTTGTGTCAAGCTTTAGTCCAGTTGTTGGATGAGAGAGAGTTTATTTGTAATAAACACTTTAAGAATCCGTCCAGCAGCGGAGGACTGTGGAAGAACTGAAAGCGTTGATCTTTGATTGACCAATCAGCGGAAAGGGGCGTTTCATGCGCGCCCACACGTGTAAATCGAATATTCAAGCCATTTTTCCATTTTCTATCCCTGAACATAAAAATATAAAAATCAAGCCGAATTCTCATTTTTTTATTTTTTTGGGAAAACGAAAAATGAATAAATGAGCCGTTTTCGTTTTCTCAAACGAATGAACGCAACGTACACGGACCCAGTTACTTTTTGGAACAAGTAGTGAGTAACTATAACTAATTACTTTTTTAAAGTAACGTTCCCAACACTGCTCCTGATCAGTGCAAAGCTTCTCACACATCCTTTCCAAAAATGGTAATACATCCTATAGATATTTTTGGGCAGGGGTCTTGTATCATGTGACTTTCTCAGAATAGAATTCTCTGCTGTAAGCAACACTCAAGGCCTTTCTTCAGGCTTCCAAAGTCGAACCCAAAGTCACACACTGAGGAAATAATGATGTACTAATATATAGCTAAATTACTTATTTTCTAAATAATAAAATCTTCAACAAAGTCAATACTGTTATTTCTAACAATATGACATGGATAAAACATCAATACAAAAACAATCACTGATGAAATGACACTCATCTTCATAAACCATAGCCTACAGATAAATAATTACAGCAGCATATGTCCAAATTAATCTAAATAAGTTTGATCTTATGATAGCTACATTAATCATAAAGTAGTTAGATCATTAAAATAATAACAGAAACTGTTAATTATCTTTAAAAAAATAAATAAAGAGCACCACAAAGCACTATTGTTTCATGAGTAAAACGTTTTTCATATTAGTATTGATTAATGTCTCACGTGGCTCATCATAGGCTCAATGTAAAGCATTTAGCATGATCTGTTCCAGTATGACACTTGAGATTGATTCACATTAATTCCCCTCACAGATCTTAAACTTTGACTTTTGACTTGACGAAACAATCACACAAACACACACAATCGCTCAGGTCTGAATGAACTCCACATATTCTCCTCATGCTCGCTGCTGCTGCACTAAATGTGTATTTCAGGAGGAAGACGCCAGAAAAGACGCACAAGTATCGCTGTGATCGATGAAAACAATACAGAGATGAGCCTGTCGCTTAATCAAACTGTATAAAGTGTGTTTGGTGGTTGTGTAAAGATGAGAAATACCGTGAACTGCTCTCCTCGCCTCAGAAGACTCGACGCTGAAACTCAATGACGAAAGAGACGGCTACTAACCAGTATGGCAAGCCGGATTAGCATATAAAACTATGGCAAGCCGGATTAGCATATAAAACTATGGCAAGCCGGATTAGCATATAAAACTATGGCAAAACGGATTAGCATATAAAACTATGGCAAGCCGGATTAGTATATAAAACTATGGCAAACCGGATTAGCATATAAAACTATGGCAAACCGGATTAGCATATAAAACTATGGCAAAACGGATTAGCAGATAAAAAAAATTAGCATATAGGGGTGGTGATGGCGCAATGGATAAGACACATGACCTTGGTGTGAGAGACCCGGGTTCGAATCCACTGTGAGACACCAATGTGTCCCTGAGCAAGACACTTAACCCCTAGTTGCTCCAGAGGTGTGCGACCTCTGACGTGTATAGCAATTGTAAATCGCTTTGGATAAAAGCGTCAGCTAAATGAATAAATGTAAATGTAAACTATGGCAAGCCGGATTAGCATATAAAACTATGGCAAGCCGCATTAGCATATAAAACTATGGCAAGCCGTTTTAGCATATAAAACTATGGCAAGCCGTTTTAGCATATAAAACTATGGCAAGAATTACAACTATGTTTTGACATTCATATTTATTTTGACTAGTCATAATTATAATTTGACTAGTCAGAATGCAGAGATGGGAAGTTACGAAGTACAAATACTTGTGTTTGTTTTTCAGAGATTTTTACATTAGGCCTACTTTACTATTCATTTTTGTGCTGACTTTTTACTTTTACTCCTTTCATTTTTAACACGAATATCTGTACTTTCTACTTCTTACATTTTACAAAATTGGCTTGTTACTTTAGTTTTCAAATAATTTCAGTGGAGTTACCGTTATTATTTTTCACGTCATCAATAACGAATTCAATCTAATTGGATGGGAATATATGTTGCACTTGACGCACCACTACAAAACGACTCGACATGATGGCGGTAACGTTAGCACATAGTAGTATGGACGGCGACATTATTGAAATGTGGCATTTATTATTAGCACTCCATGCTCAAAGATTTACTAGCTGTCAGTTAATTTCTTATATGCTGCTGCCATCTACTGGTTGTTAGTTGTAACTCTAAAAGTATGGAACTTCTTAATTAATTTGTTTAGTAATTCATATTTGATCCTTTATTTTCTTTCTAGAAGCCATATTTGAGCGCACACACACATACATGTAGATTCCTTTAAATGTTAAGGGGAAGATTAACAAAGAGAAACTGGATCTGTGAATTCTGACAGGATCACAATTGAATTAATATCTTGCTACTCAGTCAGAATCTTATTAACCTGAGTTCCAGTTCCAGTCTCTGTCACAATAATCATATGTGACCCTGGACCACAAAACCAGTCGTAAGTCGCACGGGTATATTTTTAGCAACAGCCAACAATACATTGTATGGGTCAAAATGATCGATTTTTCTTTTATGCCAAAATCATTAGTATATTCAGTAAAGATCATGTTCCATTAAGATATTTTGTAAATTTCCTACCGTAAATATATATAAAAAAATATTTTTGTGAGTGGATGCAGCAAAATCGCGCAAAAAAAGTCAGAAAACACACCTAAAAAAACTCGCTCGCTGCTAAGTTTGGTATCGTTGTCAAGCTTAGATTTCCAGCTTTCGGTTTCATAACTCTCCACAGCGTCATTAGAGCAGTAAGCCAATAGAGAGCGTTAAAACAAAACTTTCTCGTGTAAAAAAAAACGTTTTCTTCCTAGCAACGGCCTGCTACAGCGCCTCTCATTGGCTGGCGACTTCTTCGCGTGCACAGTGTACACAATCCGCAATGGTTACGGTGCAAGCCATGGATTCTGAGATAGCGCGTTTTGCTCAATTTAAACTTTAATGACAGCAATAATGTAACGAACATAGTAAATTATTTTTTCGCAAATGATTGGGAAGATGATACAGAATGTCCAGAGACCGCTTGGCAAATAATATGCCCTGGAAGACGCGAATTCGATCAATGTGTGTTGTGTGGATCTCTTCAATTTTATATGTTCTGGTGAGAATGTGATGCGATCTGGGAAAGCCACCACATGGTGAAAATTTGACATAGCCTATTACAGGTTTTGATAATCTGTTTCCCAAATCTGTTTTTATTTCTTCATTGATTAAAATGTCGATTTTTTCTCTCTCTCTGTGCGTGTTCTTAAAGAGAAAGTAAGACAGTCTTTCAGCTTGCCACTATAAATCGCAATTTTTCTGCACTAAACTTGTAAATTTTCCCAAGATATATTCAAAGAGGATAACAGATGTTATAGAATAATTTTATATGAAAACCAATTTTACAAAAACTGACATTCGATCTATTTTTTAGACCTTATACTAAAACCGATGCAGCGCGACAGCCGATGGGTTGACCAGATCGCATTACAAATAGGCTATTATTAATGAGATTTTTTGTGTGAATAAAGGTTTAGTTGTGGTAAATCAATGGTGTTAATTTATTTATTTCCTTCATTATTTAATATGCGTAGCTAAGGACTTCATTTGGACAACTTTAAAAGGCGATTTCTCAAATTTAGATTTTGGCCCCATCAGATTGCAGATTTTAAAGGTTGTATCTCGGGCAATATTGACATATCTAACAAACCATATATCAATGGAAAGCTTATTTATCAGCGTTCATGTGATGTATAAATCTCAATTTAAGGAAATGACCCATTAAGACTGGTTTTGTTGGTCCGGTCAAAATATATGTAATCTTTAGGCCTATTGGCAGAAATCCATTTAAAATGTAGGCAATGGCATATAAAGAAGCTCCACTTAAAGGTACAAATGCAACATTGTTTTGCCGCTAGAGGGCGCTACATTCAAAACAACAAGAACGGCAGTAGCTCGATGACGATGTGAAGGAGCGCATTTGATGGGAACTGTCGTTTTCAACTCCACCGACCACTGTGGATGTAAAACAGTCAGACGGAATCGAAAATTAATGTTCATGGATGAGGTAAAGTTCAATTTCTATAAATGTTGCGTTTAATGACATGCTTTTATTTCATAAAACTGAAATAACTGCAAGAAAAGTACGGTTTTATACTAAATCAGTTATCATTGATGTTACTGTATTTGTTGAATTAATTGTTGTGATAACGCTGTGCATTTTTACGTGTTCTAAACAATTGTTGTAAAAGTGCATTCGAATATACCCACATCATATGCCAAAGGACTGATTAATCTTTATGTATAACATGCTATATTTATTGACATGGCCATAAACACCAGACGTGATAAACATTTTTAATAAAGTAAACACAAACCTAAAGCAATAGCCTAATACTTTCCTTACATAAACATAACATTACCAAATGCTACATTCGGAGTATATAAAATTAAGCATGCTGAATTGCAACTTCTATGTGACTTAGGATTATGCACTCCACATAACTCTCTAAAAGTAAAAACATTATAAATTTTCAAGTTTATTTTTTATGTATATGTATTGTCAGCTGTCATGTCATATCTGTTTGTACAGTTATTTAAATTAGCTTATTTGTTGTTATGTTGCAGGGAGACACAGATAGATCCTCATTGGAAGTATCCATGTCAAATACTGATGAGACCTGGAGTCCTCCCCAGAGCAGCTGCCATGATGCATCACATGAAAGAACAAAAGGTGTGGACAGAGGAAAAAGAAAAGGGATGGGAAGAGCAAAAGGGATGGGAAGAGCTTACAGAGTGGAAGAAAGAACTGGAGCTGTTGAAGAGCAGCAAGTAGACGTAGAAGGTCTACACGGGGAAGACAGGGAGCAAGAGGGAGAGGAAACACTGCATCATCTGGACTGTGTGAAGAGGACCGCGTTGTCACAGATTAGGTGTGTAGGCTGCAAGAGGACAGGATGTTGATGACACAAGTGAGTATGGACCTGCTTTAATTATCCAAAAATTTTAGCGTTTGGCATAAAATTTGAATGTGCATTTCGGAATATTATAGGAATATGAACGTGGCTGAGCTCAAGACTCTTGCTTAGAGTCATGAATAGAACCAGGCCTCATCTTTGATGCTCCACACCTGCTCATCAAGAGGAAAAACAACTTACAGGATGTACTCGATGGTGTTTTTGTACAAGATGTATTGAAATGCCGTCTGATGTTGAAAAAAAATGTTGTGGCATGACAATGTTACATTGTAATTTATACTTGTATGTTTTCTTACCTGTTTGGTAAAAATTTGGTTTGCTACTCTGCAGTTTAAAATGTTTGTATTACAAATATAAAGTATATGTTATTATATGCTGCCTTCTTCATAAGAACCTGTTTAAAAGAGTGTTAGTGTAAATAAAAAAAGTATTTTTGCATTTTTGTAAGAAAAACAAAAAAATCTAATAAAAATATGTAAAATGATTTACAATTTATTTACAAATTTGATAACTTTTCTAAGGTGTCATAGTTACAAACATTTTTAGGTATATGCATCAAGTTTCTGATTAAAATTAAGCTACAAAAATAATTTGGATGGCTCAGTTGAAGGTAAACTTCTGAACTTGGGGGTTCAGATTTCTGAGGTTTTAGCTCAGTGCTCGTCTCTTGACCGCTGTGGTGTAGAGCTTGCTCCTTTTAGAAAAAAAAACAAAGAAGTGAAATCAGATGAAGATTAATAAGTGCGATGTTTATATGAAGCATAAGGTTGTACTGATCAATGCCACTAGTAAATAAGAGTTATCATACACACTGTCCTAAATTATGATAAATAACTTTAAAATTATATATAGATTTGGTTAAATTGTCCCACTAAATATGTATTAGATAAGATTTTTTTCTGTACATACCTAAGCCTCTACTGACATGTGACTCCAGAATGCTGTCAACCGAAGGAGGTGGGACACTTGGAAGGAGGCCTAGTCTCCTGGGGTCCTCAGGCCTTAGAACCCTACGCCTTGGCATCCCCACATCAGCCTGGAGTCTTCTGCGCACAATTTCCGCTTGCAGATCAGGAATGTAACTGTAGTCTTTTGACACCTTCAAGTCCATCTACCAGTTTTCTTCTGGAACTGTTTGCGACAGCTGTAATGAAAAATAATTTCGTTTTAGGAAAAAAAACACCCAGAATTATATGGATAATAATACAGGATGATATATCAAGTTCCACATAAATTTCTGAGTGATTGAAAATATATTTTTTTAAATCTTACATCGTTTGGCCATTTTTGTTGAGCATTGGTGGTCGATCTTTATGGTGGTTATAATCCAGGGCTGCAAGTAGAGTTCTTGCCTCGTAGACCATTGGTGAGAAGCTGAACCGCTTGCCAACGTACATCAACAAGTGGTTGTGGAATGATTCCAGCTCACATGTTGATCTGGAGAAACAAATTAGCCTATGTTCATATTTCAAGGATTATTAGGGCCCGAGCACCCGTACGAGGTCCCTCTTGAAACTGTTAGGATTATTTATTTTTTTTTTAATTTTTTTTTCTGCAAAGTAAGCCCCATTTTCGAGGCCGCAACATGCTCGAAAAGTCACCAAATTTTGCACACCTGTCAGGACTGGTGAAAAATTTTGTATTTTGTGGGTTTCGCGGATGGGCGTGGCAAAATGGCTTGCTAGCGCCACCTAGAAAATTGAAAAAAATTAGCCCCTCGTCCACGTTCGACCTACATGCACGAAATGTGGTGAAGACGTGTATCATATCAAGACGCACAAAAAAGCCTCAAGAACCATACCCTAAACTTGACAGGAAGCCCGCCATTTTGAATATGGCGGCCATTTTGGGACGATTTACACACTCCGTACTTTGACGAACTCCTCCTAGGGATTTATTCGGATCGACTTCAAATTTCTGCTGTGCCTTCTAAAGGCATTGACGATGAAAAGTTGTGCTATCTGCGCGTTTTCGTCAATGGGCGTGTCCGTGGCATCATGATTCGTCATGAAACAGGAAGTTGGAGTAACTTTGCTGTACATGCTCAGATCTGCACCAAATTTTGCACGCTTGACAAGAGTCCCGCCCTGAACACATGTACATGCCGACATTCACCCCCAGTCATAGCACCACCTGCTGGCAACAGGAAGTGACCTTTAACGAAGCAGCCCCCGCCGCACGTTTGACCTAATGTACGAAATTTCTGTGGCACATCAACATGTCCAGACGCACAAAAAAGCCTCTTGGAGCAATGCCCTAAACCCAACAGGAAGTCGGCCATTTTGAATTTTCCGTCAAATTTTGGCTGATTTACACACTCCGTACATTAACGAACTCCTCCTAGGGATTTAATCAGATCGACTTCAAATTTCTGCTGTGCCTTCTAAAGGCATTGACGATGAAAAGTTGTGCTATCTGTGAGCTTTCGTCAATCGGCGTGTCCGTGGCGTGGCGTCAAACATCAAGTCTTTGCCACGACACAGGAAGTGGTTGTAACTTCAGTGTACATGCTCACAGCTGAACCAAACTTTACATGTAGGATAAGAGTCCCGCCCTGAACTCATGTACATGCCCACATTCACCCACAGTCATAGCGCCACCTGCTGGCAACAGGAAGTGACGTATAACACCTTCATGCAGTGTCTGAAAAGCGTAGCAAATTCACAGCCGCACTGGCAGAGCTCCAGAATATGCAACGTGGCCGCATCACTCCCCGACGCGCTACGTGCGAGGGCCCGCCCATCGCTGCTTGCAGCTTTAATTCAAAACATTTTTTCACAGTGATGACTACTGGTGACTAATTCCATTTTGAAACAGACATGAAGGTGCTTCCATAAGTTACCTGAAAGTTAGATATCGGTGGACATTTCTGAGCCACCTCTTTTTTAGAACTATTGCTTCCAGTGCCTTGTGAGCTTTGGAACCACTCTCCAGCCATTGCTTGTCTTGGCTTTCTGGCAGGCTACCGTGCAGGCAGTGACCAAGGTACCATTCGTGCTCATTTGTAACGTGGTGAAGCACACTGCTCCATAGTTTCTAAAATACAAATTTTTAATCAGACCATACAGTAAAATAACAAATATTGTCGGTATTGTAATGTGTTTTATATTAAGTATGCTGTGCACAAATAGAATGTTATCCTAAAACAGAATCTCACTGCACATAGAAGCATTTTACTTGATACGTGTAAGTTTGCTATATGGAAATGTTGTATTTAGTCACAGGTAGAGATGATATATATATGTAATATTTATAATATAAATATTGTCATAACAAATCTGCAAAATATATAGGTTAAAGTATTTAATAAAAATGAAAAAAGATATAAACATACTGCAGTTAATCATCTTGGCTAAATTCTTTGCTCCATGCCAAATGTCCCATGAGTGCAGAATTCCAGTGTCCTTATATCGCCCAGTTGTTTGATCTTGTAATGAAAAACAAAAATACAGACTATTCATACACTTTTTTGTTGAATATCAAATATATTTTTGCTTGTATATAACATGTCAAGTACTACCAACTTACTCATAATCGATGCGATTTGTGCGTGAGCATCGGTACATATTTCTGAAATCCGCACTTCTCTAAGAAGCTTGTCCATTGTGGTTACAAAAGCCTCTTTCTCCATTATGACAGAATTGCGATTGGTCTGCCTTTTATCGATAGTGACAACTGAGATGATTTCCTTAGAATCATTCTCCATTGCTGTGTACGAACAATACTGGGCACAGTATCCGGGGCTATCCATTCATCCATCTGCTGTGTAGTGCACAATAAGTCAATAAATAAGATTGTGTTTCATATTCCGGAAAAACACACAATAAAATCTGTAGAAAATTTCAACAAGAGGCTAAAAAATTATATAAATTTAATCATTTCTAAAAAAACATTTAAAACATTACGCATAACACCTTTCAGCACGTAGAATGACGTAGGTGTTGCATAGATTTTTTTAATGCCATAGGACTTACCTAATACAACTACACCATCCTTACTCTTCATACGTTGAATTGCAGCACATCTGTTGTCTCCCACATGTCATTTATTGCTCCTAAGCAGTAAGTATCCTGGATATTAAAAAAAGTGTTCTTTCCTACAAAGCCCATGTTCATGTAATTAAACAGTGTGAAACTTTGTAGTAGTTGTTTCCCGAACGCAGAATGTTGGTGGCCATCATTGAGTCCCCTGCCTGCATTCCAAAGTTGAGTGTAGGCTGCGAATTCCAAGTCCATACTTTGTGGCCATTTGAACATATCTATAATATAAAATACACAGACAAGAGTGATTGCAATGCATACAAACAGCGAATTTTCAAAATCGATCATTGAATTAAAATGTATATGGATTACAATTAAAACATACTTTTAAAGTTGTCTTTGGAATTGGAAACTGTATTCAGTTATACATAATATATTATACAACATTGAAAATGTATCTTGAACACCTGCCAATTCAAATGATTACACTTGTGTGTGTAGGTTCACTAAGCTGAATAGAGATTTTGAGACTATGATATAGATATTTTTTAAAACGACAACAATAATATGTTTTGCATGACATGCACCAATTAAATATACAGAAATATTGTTATTTATTTTTTTATTACCCATTGGATGACACTTGCTGTTCCTCTTGAAGTAAGGTGGACTTCAAAAGGTGGTGAAGCCTGGCAGGTTTTACAATTCACCACTGGTAGCTGTATAAGTTTGACCAACTGTTTCAGCTGTGCTTCATATATAATAGATGCCCGTTGTCCAATTATGTCCTCCTCACACATGAGTGCATAAGTTTTAAGGACATGATCTTCATGTAGGGGTATCACTTCATCTTCGTGTGTGAGATGAACGGTCTCTTCGAGATCAATTACTTTAAGCTCCTCGATTTTTCTGAAGTCATTAGTTCCTTCACCCGTTCTGTAAATATATAAATATATATATATATATATATATATATATATATATATATATATTATCTTGCACATGTTAATAATACAATGTTGTAAATAAATTATATATTATATATATATAATATATTATATATATATAAAATACTTATAATATATATATGCTATACCAAATATAATTATAATTTAACAATTGTATTATTAACATGTGCAAGATAAATTATTGTCTTTTCTATAGTTACATTTTGTTAATAAAAAGAAAAACGATGTTTAATGACCTAAGAGTGGCCTGGAAGCCAAAATGAAATTGATAATTTAACAGTTACAGTAGGTACATCAACTGATATTATTTTGTTTTATGTCTTTTTCAACCTAATAACATGCTTCATACAGACAAACCTAAGACAGATAGAGGGAACATAGTCCTCATCAGAATTGCTTTCCTCACTGTCTATTTCCCATGATGTATCATCTGGGTGTTTAAATTCAATTCTGCAAAATACATAATAACAGTATTAGTAGTGGTAGAAGTAATACTAAAAACATTAACTAAATACAATATACAGAGAATTACACAAACAGGAGTAGACAGCAAACAGCATTTTGTAACAATGCTTTACACCACTTACACTGTACGTGTTGTTGTGGCAAAAACTTCTGTTAAACACCATCACTGCGTAAGAGACACTCAGAGTCAAATTAATAAAAAGAGAAATGTTTATTCTTGCAAGAATAGGCCCGGTCGCATTCACAGCAGTTACCCTGTGACGTGAGTGGCGCGCACCAGGAAGACATGAGACAGCCTTTATACTCTTTTCAAGGTTCCTTCTCACTCGCTGTACTTTTCCCCCACTCAGATAAGGCCCCCCACTGTTCAGTTTCTACTTAATAACACAAACTGGTACTGGAATAAACCAGCCAAATCTGACCATTCCTAAGGTCGAGATGTCCTGTCCCATATATTCCTGAAAAGTCACGCACAAGCACGTACACACATATACTTTTACACATTGAATAGATTAGGAATAAATGACTATTAAAATTTTTCCACAACAATCCCCACTTTTTATCATTCTGATTACCCATAATCACAATAATAAACAAAAAGACAAATTTTAAGTCATATCATCACACTACTCTTCATCTCTGTTTTCACATAACTGATCACTCTTCTTAAACATTTGTGAAAATAACATTTTGAAAAGAAAAAGCTTAGGCTGTTTTTGTAAGGATAGGCCCTTAAATTTTAGCAAGCCAATAAAGAATTTAATCTGAAGCCGGGCTGAATGAATAGACACTGCTATTGCACTCTCGACCTTGATCGAACCCTCAGTCACCTCAGTTAAACAAGATATAGTGTACAGACTAGTTAGAAAAACAACAAATCATCAATCCACAGTGGTTACATCAAAATATAAAGTATAAGAAAAGTATAATAAAACCCTTAATTTCAAAACCCTCTCCTTGTACCTTATCAATAGCAGATAAGCACAGCTTTTAACCATCTATTCATAACAAAAACATTCATAGGAAGAAGAAAAAGAAAAGAAAAACAAACACCAAATGTCTAACACATGTCACTGTAGCTTCCACTACTAGAATCATCATCATCACATTTCTTGTCATTGTGATCATCATTTGGATAAAACTGTCATTTTTACCAATTTAACAATCCTCCCTGCTCTGACCAGTCTCTGTACTGAGCTGGAAACACAATATCGACAATCCTACCCCCGAAACCCCAAAGAGTAATCAAATTTTCTAATGAATCAGTGACCAATCAAATCTCGTTGGCGTTGTTTAAGGTGAGATGTTTGGACGGTGGTGTTGCAATCTCCATCCTTGCAACCTTGTTTGTGGAGTGGACCATAGCCTCTGTCACCTGTGAATGGAGATCTTAAGTGTTTTGTTAGTGCTGCTGGTCGTCCTTCTGGTGTGACCTGTGGAATTTTCACCATTTGTTTACTGATGATATACATTATGAGTTCCAAATTTATTCTCAACATCTGGCCAATTCAGCAACCTGAAACTCATTCAACTATTACATCAACATTCAACCCACTTTGCTCATGTCAACAACACAATATTTATACATTTTGGAACAGAATCATTCTGTTAGCTGCAATCCAATCTGACATTCTGTGAAAGGAAAATTTTGAATTATGCTCCGCTCCATTCTCTGGAAAGAAAACAAAATGTCGAGGTTATTTTCAGATAGTAAAACTACACGTAGTTTCTTTTGTCTACTGTTCTCCCGGGACCTTCGATACCCTGGCGTTTCCTGTTGAAACAAGTCCTGCAAATACATTTACAGAAAGCAAATTTTGTTTGGGACGGCCTTTACCCAATTAAACCCAGTGTCCTCCCCACATATATTGTCCCTTTATAAAACCATATTTTGTCCCCCCTTTTTGATGCACGACTCAACTCGTGCATCAATTTAACATAACATTTAACATAGTGTTTTGATAAAGTTTGCATCAACACTAACCCAAACGTTGTCCTTCAGACAAATTTCCTCCAGACATCTCTTGCCGTCTTTGAAACAAAAATATTACATTCTTCACTTAAAGCCACAATCTCATCTTCTTATCGAAGTATTTGAAGGGCAACGGCCCTGAGTCTCACCGCGTATCCTGCTTTTCAGGCCTGTTGTTTTTGTCTCGCAACTCAGTCATCTACAAACATTTTCAAAGTCTTCAATTGTTTCTATCAAGTCAGGTCATGCTGTACAGACTTGGTCACTTGGTCAATGTCAGTCAAATAACATTCTCATCCTTCTGCCCACAATAATCATACATTTTTAGGGGCTCTCTTGATAATTTCATGTTTGACTTAGCCAATATGTCACTTTGTTGTTGCCATCAAATCTATAACATTTTCATTTATCTCAGGCCATGCCAGATTGTGATCTACAACTCCACAATTCCAATTTACACAAATACTTAAACTGATCCAGAACGTAATTCAAATCAACATCACAGAAGACAAAAGTAATTAATACCAGACAGAGCTTGATGACCAATCAATTTAAAGCTCGTCCTATGTTCTGTATCATCTTTTATTGGATCCACTCACAATTATCGCCTTCTTTAAAATTTGTCAATTTCCTTAACCCATCTGTAATGATGAAACAATATACTCCCTCTTCAGGTGGAATATTATTACCCCAAACTAATACATACAAGACCTAAAGTGCTGTCACCATCACACACACACTCATACTAGACACCCATATCTTAACTACTCATTCTCAATGTTCGCCTTTCTTTATATTATTGCTAAAAAGATTTAAATTCTAAATAAGATTTTAAACTTCACATTTTCCTGTATCTTTTACCTAATTTACATGGTCTCTTAACCAGTTCCAAAGCATTTCTGTTCATTATTCATTAGATTTTTAGACAAGTCAGCTGGGTTGCTTTGTTTAATTTTCCTTATCATTATTTTGCTTCAGCTTGCTCTAGCAGGCCGACAACAGAAAGACAGACACAGTTTATCATGCCTTCCTCCACTCAAGAAGTCTCTCATACCATTAGCCAATAATATTTTCAACAGTCTTCTACGAGTATATTTTAGACATAATGTAATATTAAATTCATCACTAACCTTTTACCATTACATTTTGTTTTCCAGACT
The DNA here is from genome assembly GCA_036326025.1 of Chrosomus eos. Taxonomy (NCBI): domain Eukaryota; kingdom Metazoa; phylum Chordata; class Actinopteri; order Cypriniformes; family Leuciscidae; genus Chrosomus; species Chrosomus eos. The sequence continues at coordinate 556,230 of CM070821.1, forward strand.
TTTCTCAAATCAAAAACTGTCTTCATCTTTAGCCACCCACCATGTCAAACGACCTCCAGGAGTTAAAACATATTAGTTAAAAATCAACTAACCTTTTACCATTACATTTTCTTATTCTTGCCCATGAGGCAGCCAATACATAAAAAGTTTTGTTCCTGTCTCCACAACAAATAATGGCAATCCCCTCATGTTTCAGGTAGCTCTCGAAAGCCCCTCCCCCTTAGCTCTTTATCTATAATTTTCTCTTCAGGGTGTTGTCCCCTGGCATAATTGCAGATACTTGTCACAACCATTAATGCGGTTTCTTCTGGTGAGTGGTATGGAGGAGCTCACATTCTCTTGGGTCAGACATGCCGTAACTCCTCACAGCGCATCTCACCTCTCAATGCTCTGCTGACCCCGGTGGCCTCCAGTAGTCAGCGCTCAACTCTCACTACCTTTCTCACATATAACACCTCCTTCTGGAGGTGCCCAATGTTCGTGACCCCCTGCGTTAGGCTGTCCCCTGGCCAGGAGAATCATCCCGTCCTTGAGTAGCCACATACCCACTGGTGACCGCTTACAAACTGGTGACCGCTCTCTCCCATCACACAATCAGTTTTCTCCAACAGAACTCAGCTGTTTTCTGGAGCTTAGGAAAAGCACGTTCAAGAGTCACCCGAGCCATTCTGATTGCCTAATAGTGTTCACATGGAGACAGGTTAATAACAGCAGTATTTAATCACTTAAATCCATTAACCATCTTAAAATCATCAACCTAGCTGTACATCTGTAGCCGTAGCCATCGGGCTTGTTTCAATGGTGGAGACTTAAGATGAGACAGAGAAGTTACTGGTTCTAAAATAAAACAATCAAAAAAAATGTCACTTCTATCTTTTAAGATCTGCATTATTTTAAAGACTTCTTTAAAGTCATTCAGTTTTACATTTAAAACATTCACAAATACAAATTGCCCTCTTAATGGCAATGATTTCTTTAACATCTCTGTGTCTGATTTTTTCAACTGAAACACTGTGCTTTTACTATAAATAGCTTATTATTACTTATGACACAGACTCAGATAACAGCCTGTTAGCTGAAAGTGACTGAGAGAGACTCTGAGGCACTCAGGACCGGTAAACTGTTCTCTCAAATACTTCTAATCATCAAACTTTTATCTATAATCTTTTAACTATCCCAGCTTAAGGCATCTTTGCCAGAAATGACATTTGTTTCCAAATAAACATAATTTTATAGTTGTCTTTTGCCCATACAGGGAATTTAGACATTACAAATCTCCACTCAGATTGAGTCTCTGTCGTACTGGCCGTTTACAGCCACAGCAGACATCAGATTCAGATAAGCGAGCTGTTTCATTACAGCTCCTAACAAACTTATCTTTTAGGCAAGGCAAGGCAAGGCAAGTTTATTTATATAGCACATTTCATACACAATGGTAATTCAAAGTGCTTTACATAGGAGAAAATAAAATAATCAAAACAAATAAGAATAATTAAAACAGTTTAGAATAAAAAATAAAATAAAGTACAGTAAAAACAGTCGGACGAACAGTGGCACAGTGCTCATTCAGTAAAAGCATAGCTAAACAGATGTGTTTTGAGTCTGGATTTGAATGTGACTACTGTAGGAGCACATCTGATCTCTTCTGGAAGCTGGTTCCAGCTGCGGCTGGCATAGTAGCTAAAAGCAGACTCTCCTTGCTTAGAGTGAACCCTTGGTATTTCTAACTGATGTGATCCTAATGATCTGAGTGATCTGTTGGGTTTATATTCAGTGAGCATATCTGCAATGTATTGAGGTCCTAGCCCATTGAATGATTTATATACCAATAATAATACTTTAAAATCAATCCTAAATGTAACTGGGAGCCAGTGTAAAGACCTGAGGACTGGTGTGATATGTTCATATTTTCTGGTTCTGCTCAGAATCCTGGCAGCAGCGTTCTGTATGAGCTGCAACTGTCTTATGGTCTTTTTAGGAAGGCCAGTGAGGAGTCCATTACAATAATCCACCCTGCTGGTGATGAAAGCATGCACAAGTTTCTCTAAGTCTTGACTGGAAACAAAGCATCTAATTCTTGCAATATTTTTCAGATGATAGTATGCTGATTTAGTAATTGCTTTGACATGACTACTGAAACTAAGGTCTGACTCTAGAGACACACCAAGATTCCTGACTTGATTTTTAGTTGTTAGACCTCTAGAGTGAAGGTATGCATTCACCTTGAGAACTTCATATTTGTTTCCAAACGCAATGACTTCAGTTTTGTCTTTGTTTAACTGAAGAAAGTTTTGGCACATCCAACCATTTACTTCATCAATGCATTGGCACAGGGAGTCAATGGGGCTGTAATCGTTAGGCGATAGGGCTAAGTAGAGCTGTGTGTCGTCTGCATAGCTGTGGTAAGAGATTCGGTTCTATCTCATTATTTGGCTCATTGGGAGCATATACAGGTTGAATAGGAGTGGCGCAAGAATTGAGCCCTGGGGGACTCCGCATGTCATGGATGTCCACTCAGACTTATGGTCTCCTATACTCACATAATAACCTCTCCCTTCTAAGTAAGACCTGAACCATTTTAGGACTATCCCAGAAAGCCCCACCCAGTTTTCCAGCCTGTCAAGAAGTATGTTGTGATCGACAGTGTCAAATGCAGCACTGAGGTCGAGTAGTACCAGCACTGATAATTTGCCTGTATCAGTATTTAAGCGAATATCGTTTATTATCTTTATGAGCGCTGTCTCTGTGCTGTGATGCGATCGGAAACCAGATTGAAAATTGTCAAAGTAACCATTCAGGCTTAAGAATTTGTTCAGCTGATTGAAGACAACTTTTTCAATGATCTTGCCTATAAAAGGAAGATTTGAGATCGGTCTATAATTGCTTAATATGGTCTTATCAAGATTGCTCTTTTTCAGGAGGGGCTTGACAACTGCAGTTTTCATGGAGTTTGGAAAACTCCCAGAGAAAAGTGAGGCATTTACCACTTCTAGTAGATCCGCTTCTAAGCTGTTTAACACACTTTTGAAAAAAGATGTGGGAAGTGCATCAAGGGCGCAGGTTGATGTTTTAAGGTGCTGTACGGTTTCTTCCAAAATTTTGCCATCAATTTCTTCGAAAACAGACATAGTAACTACTTTCTCAGGTAGTGGTCTGATCTGTTTGACCCCAGCGCAACTCAAGGATGAGCTGATCACCTTTCTGATATTATTGATTTTCTCAGAGAAGAAAGAAGCAAACTCACTGCACTTGCTGTCTGAGAGCATTTCACTGGGAATCTGGCTTGGGGGTTTGTCAGTCTCTCTACAGTAGCAAAAAGAGTGCGTGTGTTGTTTAAGTTGCTGTTTATAATATTCGAAAAGAAAGTCTGTCTAGCTTTGCCTAGTTCCATATTAAAAGCATGGATGCTGTCTTTGTAGATGTTATAATGGACTACAAGTTTTGTCTTCCGCCACATGCGCTCTGCTCTTCTGCATTGTCTTTTCATGTTTTGCACTGCTGTTGAGTTTCTCCAAGGTGCTTTTTGTCTACCACTATTCTTCCTGACTTTCACAGGAGCAATATGATCAATTATACTTTTAATTTTTGAGTTAAAAGATTCAAGGAGAAATCAACAGAGTCAGCAGATATGCTTGGTTTTAAATATATAGCCTTCATAAATAGCACACTAGTGTTCTCATTTAAGCATCTCTTCTTGACAGACACAGATCTAGCTTCAATGGCAGGAGAGATCAAAATATCAAAGAAAATACAGAAATGATCAGACAGTGCTACATCCTTAATAACAATCGATGAGAGGTTTAGACCCTTACTGATAAGTAGATCTAGAGTGTGTCCACGATTGTGTGTGGGTCCATGTACATGCTGAGTCAGATCAAAAGTTTTTAAAACAGTTTTGATTTCTTTTGCCATATTGGTTTCTGCATTATCTATGTGAATGTTAAAATCTCCAGCAATGGCAAAACAGTCAAACTCAGAGGAAATTGTTGATAATAGTTCTGTAAAGTCCTCAGCAAAGGCTGGAGAGTATTTTGGAGGCCTGTAAACAATGATAAGTAAAATACGTGGAGCACCTTTTAACACAATACCCAGATATTCAAAAGACGGGTAATTCCCAAATGATATTTGCTTACATTGATAGACATCTTTAAAAAGAGCAGCTAAGCCCCCGCCTCTCTTACCCGCTCTGCAAACACTCATAAAAGTAAAGTTAGGAGGGGATGTTTCATTGAGGACTGTTGCACTGCAGCTGTCTTCTAGCCAAGTTTCATTTAGAAGCATAAAGTCCAGGTTGTATGTGGTTATTAAGTCGTTGACTAGAAGTGATTTATTTTTAAGTGAGCGGATGTTTAAAAGTGCTAACTTAACAGTCTTACTTTTTGTCCCCACAGCGATCTTAGTTTGGCGTGTAATAGGCACCAGATTAGATGGGTTTGCTGTACGGCTTTTGAAGGCCTTAGACTTTCTATCATGTAATTGAACAGCAATAGAGAAAGATTCAGGCACACTGGGTTCCCGCTTGTTTTGTAAACATTTAAGAAAGTTACTGTTATCATAGCGGGGACCCGACGCATATCACTGAGAGCTGGTATCAGTTGTTTTTGATTCACCGCGAGCCGCTGGAGGAGGGTGTGAGCCCTGGCGCTGTGGCAGAGGCCGAAGAGCTCTCACAGGAGGAGAAGGAGGGGGAGGGCGAGCTGGGCCCGCAGGCTTTGGTGGTTGTGGGGCCTGCCGTTTTTTGGTTGACATCTGGGGGCTTGCAGCAAAAGAGTGGGATAATCTGGTTCCAGCATACACCAGTTGTTCCATTTTCTCTGAGAAGCACAGAAGTGGAGATGCTGGAGAGAGAGATAGCGTGTCTGGTGTTTGCTGTTGCTCTGGTGTAATCGGAGGCTGTAATATGCTGTCCTGGATTTCCTGGCTGTTTTCCAGAAAGTCGTCCTTGGGTGCTGAATCTTCTAGCAGTTCTAGTATGTCACAGTCTGTCTGTGGTGAGCTCTGTGGGCAGGGCTCAGCTGAGATTGTGTCCGTGAGCAGAAGTTGTTGTGGCTGAGTGGTGTTATCGTTGTCCTTGTGTGATGTGTCAACCGCATGTCCATTCAGGTGCTGAAGTGAAGTCCTGTGGTCATTAATACTGTGTCCAGGTGTGTGTGTGCCATTCAGGTTGAGTGGATTGGCACACACTGCAGAAGGATGGTGGATTGAGAAGAAGATATTGTCCTTTAGCACTCTTGAACCAAGTTTGTTTGGGTGGAGCCCATCCTGTTGAAACAGTTGCCTCTGACTCCAGAAAAGATTGAAGTTGTCAATGAAGTTCACTCCTTTTATATTGCAGGTTTGTTGCAGCCATGTGTTAAGCCCAAGCAACCGTGAAAACCTGTTTGTTCCTCTTGCTGGGAGTGGTCCACTGATGAATGTCTGAACTTTCAGTCTTTTAAGTGTTTCAAAAAGTTCATTGAAATCCTTCTTAAGGAGTTCTGACTGCCCATTATGAATATCATTCTTCCCCACATGAATAATGAGTCGATTTGCAGTCTTATGTTTCATCAGAATGTTCTGAAGTTCCCTGTTTACATCAGAAGTTGTTGCTTGTGGAAGGCAGCATGTAGTTGTGTCCCTGCTACTAATGTTTCTGATTATGGAGTCACCCACTATCAGAGTCCTGGGCTCGGCTGCGCTCTGAGCTGAGTGCCGCTGTCTGCTCGACCTTGAGCGCCCGTTAGCAGTGTTAGCTACTGGCTGATTCAGTCTGTGTTCGATCACATTCATCACATTCAGGGATTCCTCATTCATTAATACTGCAAATCTGTTCTCAAGATGTATAGGCGGTGGTAGGAGACCAGTGTTTGCAATCCTTGTCAGAGCCGTATCTGGGGTAGAGGATGCTACTGCGGCAATGTGTGATGCTCGTGACAATCTGATGTCTCGAGTGCCTTTGGGTCTCGCTCCCTGTTTGTGCCATCGATTTGTAAGTCGATCGGCTTGTTTCTCTACACTTAGTATGGCCTGTATTGGAGCACTAGATTCATGGGACTCACTGGCTGTATGCTGAGGGCGTCCATGATGAAGCTCTGTTGTGTGTTCCGTCTGGTTTGGTGGTCCCATAAGTAACTTTGTTTCAAGAACTGCAATCCTTTGTAAAAGTCTCTGGCAGTTAGTGCAGCAAGTAGATTCCAGAAGAGGCATTTTCTCTTATGCTTATGAATGTAGGCAGTTGTGTTTTCTCTTCCCCGGAATGTAAGCTTTCAGTGGGAGGCTGGTCGGAGAAAAGTATTCCGCTTTTTTCTAGTAATCAAGCGTTTGAGCACTGTGCTGATTTGCTGAAGTTAAAATTAGGTGATAAAAGGAAATAAAATATGAAAATATAAACACGATAGAGCAATAAAAAAATAAAAGCGATAGAGCAAAGCGCGGAGCAGTAAGCAAGAGCGTCCGAACAGTAGCTGAATAAGAATCATAAGTTTGCTTTTAAAAGCAAAACATCAGCCTCTAGTTCTCTCATGGTCAACACTTTTCAAGCTGTTTGTTTAATCAGGTGCCTTTTACATTTTACATTTAGGAACTGTTAATTCAGTAGCCTACTGCCTCTGCTTATTTGATCTTAATTAATTATTCTAGTTCTCCATAACGTTTAACATTTCATCTCAATTTTAATTGTCAAGTTCTCAATTACCATAGTTTAATATCTGACCTCAAAGTTTTTTCCTAAGAGTTTATCAATCTCCAATCAGGATTCACACTAAATTTGACAAGGCTACTCTGCATCTTTCGCAGTTATTATAAATCATCCTTTTAGTTACTTTTTCCTTTCTGCAACTCACATTTGTTGTCATTATCCATAATTTTACATCCAATTTTATTCATCAATTCACTTATAAAAATTACTATTATAGATATTTTCAAAGGATTCACTTTAAGACTTCAATCTTTTGACCTTGTTTTTTTTTTATCTCTTATTCTTTCTCAGACGAAAATGTTAATATCGTCTTCACTTAAACACTGATCTACTTTCAAACCCACATTATTACCAGAAATGTGTCACTATCACATTTTCAAACACCTTCTCAGTGGGCATTTACATGTTAAATGGTCCTGCTGACCACAATAAAACACTCTCCGTCTGCTCTAACTTACTACCCACCCTTGAAGCCGTGTGTTCCATTTAGGAATGCAAACAGAGCCACTGATAAGCAGTTCTCTGTATTCTTTTACAGTCCACCAGTGCCAGATACAACATCATTATTATTGGCACAACATTAATTTTCATAAGCTGCATGGAAATGCTCATTATATTCTAATTTGTTTTCAATATCTTTCGCTTCAACGACTTAATATCAACAAAATATCCGACATTATACATTATTGATTTCTAGAATCTTTGGACATAGCATTCTACTAATTTGCTATTATCATCAACAACACTGATTACAGAACAAGTGCATATCTAACATCCAAAAAGCCGGGCTGAATAAGAAGACACTGCTCCTGTACTCTCGACCTTGATCGAACCCTCAGTCACTCCTCAGATATTAAATACAGACATTGTCTGCAATCATAAACACCAGGATATACATTCATTTTTTATAAAACTATAATTTCCAATTCCTTTCATAATAAACGAAGATGGATGGTAAATCCATTCCTTTTCACTATCCCCATTAGACCCTTTAGGTTCAAAACACAATGATTGTCAAACTAAAACTAAACATAATTTCAATCTTTATTTTACCATTTAAAAATATAGAATTGTTCCCCATTTTGCTTAAAACATTCTTCATATCATGTTAATCCCTGTTAATCATACAATGCCTTATTTTATTCTAAAACTGTATTTTCATACCAATTAAACAGTTAATTTGACTTCCATAAATTCTGTCTGACATTTTATTTTCATCACATATAGTTTTCTACTATATTTCTTCTCAATCTTCCCCTACATGCCACTTCTTTCTGTATCCTCTCCTTTCTTTTCTCAAACATGCCAGTTCCTTCATTATCTAACCAGTACATGATTGTTTGCACAATCCCCACACAAACATATCTCACACACCAACCTTATGTCCCGTTGCCCTGTTCAACTGATTCTCGCACACTCTTAGTCTAGTTGTTTTCAGTGCTCCCTCCCTGGGGAAATCACGGTATTTTATCAATAGTTTTTTTTTTTTTTTTTTTTTTTACAGATATTACAGATTTTTTTTACAGATTTTATCAGTTTTTTCAATGTCTAACATACATTTTCCCCCCATACTTTTCCTAATTTTACAGAAAACCGGTGTATCAAATTTGGCATGCTTACCCTGAGATTTTCCCATAGTGGCTGTTTCTGTTACTCTGTGGATTTTCCGTTCGACGCTGCGTCTAATAATCTGATGGACGTCTCCACCAGATCTGATCACTTAACCCAAGACCAGAAAGGGCGCACCCAGTGCTCTTTGCAGATCGATTAACTCTCAGTAGACTGCTACGTGAAGATCCCTCGTCTACAAAACCGTCCCTGACTGGTTCCGTAGAGCGCCTCCCACGCAGTTAGCCCTACTGCATTAACTACGACCCGTTCAAAAGTAAGTCTCAATTGACCCCCAATAAACTGCTGCACGAAGATCCCTCGTCTACAAAAACCGTCCCTGACTGGTTTTGCAGAACGCCTCCTCGCACAGTTAGCCCTATTGCATCAGTTTTCTTGACTTACACCACAGAAATGAACAGACCCAGCCGCTATGGCTTTACTCACAAATTGAAAAATATTTTAACCCCAAAAGAAAATATTTTAGCCGTCTCTTACCAGAGATGTCTTGAGTTGCCACGGGTTCGTTTTCATCTGATTCCAGTGGAGCTTCTCCTGGCCCTGATAGCGGTCGGCCCCTCTCTCTGAAACTTACGAGGTAGAGCTGGAACTGCTCAGTCCAGGTGGCCAAACACCGTCCGCTCTCAGGTCCAGAAGGCACTGCCAAGGAATCCCACTTCTCTGACACCAATTGTTGTGGCAAAAACTTCTGTTAAACACCATCACTGCGTAAGAGACACTCAGAGTCAAATTAATAAAAAGAGAAATGTTTATTCTTGCAAGAATAGGCCCGGTCGCATTCACAGCAGTTACCCTGTGACGTGAGTGGCGCGCACCAGGAAGACATGAGACAGCCTTTATACTCTTTTCAAGGTTCCTTCTCACTCGCTGTACTTTTCCCCCACTCAGATAAGGCCCCCCACTGTTCAGTTTCTACTTAATAACACAAACTGGTACTGGAATAAACCAGCCAAATCTGACCATTCCTAAGGTCGAGATGTCCTGTCCCATATATTCCTGAAACGTCACGAACAAGCACGTACACACATATACTTTTACACATTGAATAGATTAGGAATAAATGACTATTAAAATTTTTCCACAACAGTGTTCTGAAGATCATTGGCATCTTCGCTCACAGTAATGGTGGACTCATCATGGAAGCTCATCTTTGAAAAACTGCACCACACCAAAAATAATAAAAGAATATTGGTTTGTAATGGCGATATGCATAACACTTGATTGGTTATTATGCCAAACTGCAATTTGTGCCTTGTGGTGCTGAACTATATAATAAAATAATTTTTATCAGAACATCCTGGTATAAATAACACATGTAAAAGTCACCTTTCATGTAATAGCTGTTCATCGCTTCCTGCCAAAGAAAGTTGTTCAACTCCAGGCTCCAGAAAACACTGGTCTCTGTAAAGCATATTTGATCAATTTATTCTATATAATTCTATTCATAAACTCTGATTAATTATATAAAACAAATTTGACAAAGCTTACCTATCTGATGGTGAGTCACTGGACGAAGCTATGGTGGAGAGGGTTTGAAGAGGCATTCCAGGTCTCTTGCAAGGAGTTGACGTGGCTGGTCCTCCTTTGTGGTAACTTTATTAAAAAATATATATAATAATAATTGACATTTGACATCATGAAAAGTATTTAATCACAGCTACAGTTTGACAAAATTACAGCCAACAGTTCATAACATGTCTAAGTATTCGCAGTGAATATGACCTCACGATTTTTCACATCATATGCATAGACAACAAGGCATTCTAAAAATAAGACAAACACCCTGTTCTGTATTCAATGTTTATGTCAGTAAAGGATTCAAAACAATTACTCACCTGTCAATTAAAACACATGCAAGATCGGCGTCTCTTTCTAGTTCAAGTTGTTCACGAAGTTCTCTCTATTTAGGAAAAGCCACACCGATGTTGATCCTGGTTTTATTTCTCCTCTTGTCCCAAATTCTTCTTGGGTCGTTTGGTTGACCCGTTCGTTGACGTTTACGTTTATTGGACTGATCTTTGTCGGCAGAACCAGCTGCAATCGGTAATGAATAATTGTGTTCCATTTTTCAAAACGACTGCACTAAACAAGCTGACGTTTGTTGCTTGATAGACGCTACAACTACAACTTCCGCATTTGTCCCGGACTCCACGCAGTACGAGCGGAAACCGAGGGTAACGCGGATATGACGCCATTGACTGGCGACTCCCAGCTCACCCCTGCTCTAACGCCCCGTTTCCTTGGTTAAAATAGCAATTATCTCACGATTTAAAAATAGTTGGAAACATTTTGAATATTGTGAGTTTATCTACTTTACAAAATATATAACACTGGCCTTGTGTTTTTGGGATATTTTAATGCAAAAATCTTGCATATTGTACCTTTAAAGGATTAGTTCAACCCCAAAATCACAGTTGTTAGTCTTGTGCTGGACTGCACGCGCCGGGCATGACGTCATCACATCGGAAAGGTCAAGTGTAAGTACCGCCCCATTGTTTACTAGCGTGGAGAAGGAGGATCGTTCACATTTGATTGTATGTTGAATGACATTTTTATGTCTTTGTGTGAGTTTATTGTTTAAAATGGTAATTTCGTGTGCGTATCCTGGTTGTTTAATGAATGTTTAATGATGTCACCCGTGACCTTTCCAACGTGATGACGTCATGCCCGGCGTGTGCAGTCCAGCACAAGACTAAAAAATTGTGGTTAAAAAGTATATACCTTTTTATTTTTTTTTTAGAAAATGACCGGTCGACTGGTAGATAAGGCCCTATTGCTCAACTGGGATAGAGGAGAGACATTTGAAGCACTTTAAAGTCCTTTGAAACTGAATTGATTTGGACTTCAAGATTTTGGTTGCAATTGAAGTCCATTGTTGTGGAGAAAAATCCTAAAGTGTTTTCCTCAAAAAACTTAATTTCTTTTCCACTGAAGAAAGAAAGACATTAACATCTTGGATGGCATTGGGATGAGTAAATTATCAGGAAATGTTCATTTTGAGGTGAACTAATCCTTTAATACTGATGGTGAGGAATTATGAAATCGACGTCATTGTTAATTACCGTGTTTAGTTTACGGTGGAGGAATCCTCAGGACATGCAGAGCTGACATTTTGGCAATGGGCGTTTTTGTTTTCCACACGCGCTGTACACAGTATACCAATTTACCACAGACTGAGCTGCCTGGCCAATCAGAGCGGAGTAGTTGCGGAAAGGAGGGATTTAGAGAGATGTATATAATATACATTATACAATATACATAATGAGTAAATTAAACAGTTTTCTGACCTTTGATGCATGTAAATCTGTTGTAGGAGACTCCAAAACAACATTAGGAAACTTTAAAATAGCATAATAGGACACTTTAAAGCTGTGGTCAGTCTAGGCCGAGCATGTGATTTTTCTACAGACACTGCAACGGCTGTGCATCTTTTTTGCAAAACATAAATTCAACTGATAACAAATAATAATAAATCAAAAATATACAATCTCCATTTGACTGCAAAATTTTTGCCTCCTTTTAATTCAGCTGATGTTAATCACGTCTTCACAGAACACAAAGTCTAGTGTGGACGGCCCTTAATAATTAACAAGTTTATAGTAAAATAAATTAAATATCAATCTAAAAGTTGGTGTCAGAATTATTGCACTGTTATATATCTTTTTAATGTTGATATTACATTAGATAATTGTGTTCAATCAATCAATCAATCAATCAATCAATCAATCAATCAATCAATCAAATTGTATTTGTAGAGCGCCTTACAACAGCCAAAAGTTGCACAAGGCGCTTTCCAGTAAAAACATCAATAGACAACAATATATAAAAACATAAGTGTACATAAAATAGCAATTGAATCGGAACGGAAGCTACGTGTTAAAAGCTTGTCTAAATAGATGTGTTTTCAACTGCGATTTAAAAGTACTCAACATAGTAACATTCGTAGGTGAGGTTGAAGTGCGTTCCACAGCTTTGGGCCTTGGACGGCAAATGACCGACCTCCAAACTTTTTATATTTGGACATAGGAATCACCAAGGAGGTGTGTTCAGAGGAGCGCAGGGTTCTGACTGGTTGATAGACCGTTAATAGTTCTTCGAGGTAGGCCGGGGCCATACCATTGATGGCCTTGAACACAAACAGCAGGACCTTATACTCCACCCTAAACCGCACCGGAAGCCAGTGGAGCCGAACGGAGGACTGGGGTGATATGTGAGCGTTTGGAGGCATTGCAAAGTAGACGTGCATCTGCGTTTTGTACCAGGTGAAGCCTATTGAGGAGTGATTGATTGAGTCCAATGTAAAGGGCATTGCAGTAGTCTATCCTCGAGCTGATGAAGGCATGAATGGCTTTTTCAAGGTCAGCTCTGGACAAAAATGGATTGACCTTATTCAGGAGCCTTAACTGGTAATAGCTCGCCTTCACGACTGCACTGATCTGTACATCGTACTGCATACTCTTGTCTAAAATAACACCCACGTTACGCACATTGGGTGCAAACTGAGGTGTGAGAGGACCAAAACTGAGTGACCCATTGGGTAAGTCCGGGTTGAACAGGATGTACTCAGTCTTTCCTTCATTCATATGAAGGAAATTCTGGGAAAGCCACTGTTTGATGTCCTGAAGACAGTTATGGAGAGGATCCAACAGAACGATTACTCAGAATCACAGGAAGGTAACTCTGGAGGTCGTCGGCATAGAAATTTAAATTAACGTTGTGATTGGAGATGAGTTGACCAAGTGGCAACATATATAATTTTATTTTATTTTATTTATTTATTTCGAGCAATATAGTTACACATGACAAAGGCAATAAAGAAGCATTTTGATTAATCTATACAACCCTTTAAATATATAATTCTTTCATCAAACTTTAACAAATAATTCCATCTATTGCTCGAAACGGAGTGGGTAGAAGTCAAACTTATTTAAACCCACCCCGTTACCATTAACAGGAAAAACAAAAAAAAAACAATGGTAGCTGCTTCCTTAAACATTATCATAACACTCAAATACAATTTTATATATAAATTCATATGAGAAAAACATGGGAGAGGAAAGAAGGGGAACCCCTTCTCCCCCACCAAAAAAGCAGAAACAATACCAAAAAACAAAAACAAAACACAACATATCCTAAATAAACACCATATATGACCACAGGTAACAATTATAATAATACCAACAATGGTAATCAAATACCTGTAAAATAAGACAGATTATGAATACATGGACACATCTATAATATTATGATAATCCCAACAATGGTAATCAGAATACCTACAGGGTAAGATAAACAGACTATGAATACATGAATACAACACCACGAAAGGTTACCATGTAGTGTGACAAGACCTTCTGTTTATAGAGTACTTTAAATTGACGAATGCTTTGACTTTTGAGTCAAGCCCCAGACTATTCCATAGTTTAACCCCGCATACAGACACACAAAAACTCCTCCTGGTAGTTCTGATCGTTGGTATTGCAAAGTTCCCATAACTCCTCAAACTGTGCGACTGCTCTCTCTGTATAAATAACTTTTGTATGTTAACAGGTAATAGGTTGTAAAATGCTTTAAATAAAAATTATGCTGTATTAACTTTAACTAGGTCCTGTATTTTTAATAATTTTGATTTAAGAAAAAGTGGATTTGTGTGTTCAGTTCAAGATAATCAGCCTTGTGTATGGTACGTATAGCCCTTTTTTGTAAAATAAATAGTGATTGTATTAAGTTATTATAATTATTTCCCCATACTTCAACACAGCAAGTTAAGTACGGTAGAATTAGGGAACAATACAGATACGTAGTGTATTCTCATCAAGTACCTGTTTGGCTTTATTTATTATAGGCCCTGACTCTCTGTGGTCATTAAAAATCCCATGGCACTTCTCGTAAAGAGTAGGGGTGTAACTCCGGTGTCCTGGCCACATTCCACCCATTGGCCCCTGCCAATCATGGCCTCCTAATAATCCCCATCCACCGAATTGGCTCTATCACTCTCTCTCCTCTCCAACCTATAGCTGGTGTGTGGTGAGCGCACTGGCGCCGTTGTACTGTGGCTGCCGTCGCATCATCCAAGTGGATGCTGCACACTGGTGCTGGTTGAGGAGAGAACCCTGATATGATTGTAAAGCGCTTTGGGTGTACAGAAGTACATATGAAAGCGCTATATAAATGCCTCATTCATTCATTCATTTATTCATTATCGCAAGACTTTTGGAGACTTTGGTTTTTATGTGTCTGATGTGAGTTTTCCAAGTTAGTTTGTTGTCTATTGTAAAGGCCCTTTCACACCGGGCGCGTAACGAAAAAGCGAAACGGAAAAGCGAATGGTTCGCGTGCGAATAGTTCGCGTCAAAACCATTCACATCAGCCGCGACGCGAGTTTGCGACGTTCAGAGCTTCAACATTCCAAAACATTCGCGCCGACGCTGAGAAAACATGGACACTTCATCATCATCATCATCATCCAGTGAAGACAAGCTTTTCATTTTCTTTAAAAGACAGAAAAGAAGGTTTTGTGTGCACCAATCTTAAAGAACAGAGAGTCTGAAGGGGAGTAGGCCTATGCTAATCTTGTAAAGAAGCTAAAACTTTACCACAAAGAACCGGCCAAAGTAAGGATTATGCATTAAACATTTGAATTGTTTATTAATAAACTAGTGTTTTTCTGTCCGTTTTCGGTATGAGACGCGCTGCAGTTCACGCGCAGTCGCCATGATTAGCCTATACTGTCTATATTTGCTTCTTATTTAATAATCTAGACAATATGTTGACGAAACATTGATTAAAATTAAGATACAATTTATACAAAACGAAATTCACTTTAAAGAAAGGCTTTCTACAAAACACAACTTAATAAGTGGCCAAAATGATGTCTGACCCATTCCAAACGTTTTCGATATATTGGGCATCTTATGATCCTCTTACTAATCTCATGCGGTTCCCTTTTCATATAGCTAATCAACATAGATGAAATAAAAAAAATAACATTATTATTTTAACATATATATGAAACGTAGCCTATGTTTAAGTTTTTTAACTTATATTTTGCGTCACCCCGCTCCGTTTTACTCACTGGTGGCATGCAAAAATAATATGAAACACACAATCATGAATGTTGAAAATTATAAAAAATCAATTATTTCCCTCCTAGTCAAAAATATTATAAATCATCAGCACGCACTTCAACTCACCGGAGAGACACCAACTATCCCAGCTATTTTATCCCATGCCTCGTTCTTTTGTAACTGGTCCCTATAAGCAAACAACGTCATGTCATGCGTGCGTTTAGATGCGGAATAGGCCATATCAAAATGCTGTAATTATAAAAGGTTTCTAGTTTCAATGTATTGCTTGTTTTTAGTTTACATTTCATGTAACTTGTGACACTTCTCTTCTCTCGCACATAATGCTGCTGCTACGTCAGAGCGGCCAAAGCGTCAACAAGCTTCACCTTTGTTTCCTTGTATGTGATTGGCTGAAGCCGTTTCTGTCGCCGCAAAAGTACCAAAAAATCGACATCAAAGCGAAAAAAATAAAAGTCGTTTTTTCGCCACAGCACATTCGCGTTCGGTGTGGAAGCACTCATTACACAAACAGCTGATCAAAAAATAAAACCATCGCGCGAATTATTCGTGCGTCAAAATCGCGTCCAGTGTGAAAGGACCTTTACTCCTAATTTTTTTATTTCAGAGACATATTTAATTTGTATCCCATCTATCTCAATCATCTTATCCATTTTATTCTTATGATTACCAAATAATATAGATTTAGTTTTATCTAAGTTTAAAGATAATTTATTACTGTGTATAGATTTTTTTATATTTCTTAGTTCCGTGTTTACAACATTAATAACCTTATCATAATTGTCATCACAATAGAAAACTTTAGTATCATCTGCAAACAAAACACACTTGAGTAATTTAGAAACATGAAATATCATTGATGTACAAGTTGAATAGTTTAGGGCCCAATACTGACCCTTGGGGGACACCACAAGAAATTACACGACAATCAGAAGAGGACTCACCCATTTGCACATATTGCATTCTGTCACTTAAATAGCTTTATACCCAATTTCCAGCCACCCCTCGTATCCCATACCTTTCTAGTTTCTTGAGTAATATTGCATGATTGATAGTGTCGAAGGCTTTTTTCAAATCAATGAATATTCCAATAGTATATTTTTTATTGTCCAATGCATTTGATAATTCTTCTGTATCAATTATAGCCATAGATGTAGTCGATCTTTTGCTTCTAAATCCATATTGACTTTCATTTATCAGGTTATGTTTTTCAACAAATTTTTCTAATAAAATATTAAATAATTAAGAAAATTGAGGAAGCAATGATATTGGTCTATAATTGGTAAAATTATGTTTATTTCCATTTTTGAATAGTGGAATAACTTTTGGCAATTTTCATTTTGAAGTGACTGATTACAGATGTGCGTTATAGGTGTTTTGATGTTATTTATAACTTTTTTTAGTAATGCCATATTGACGGAATAACAGTCCATCGAGTAGTTATTTTTTTACTTTTGGACAATATCCATTACTTCTTCCTCACTAACTGCTGAAAGGAAGATGGTGTTTGAATTGTTCTCAATTTGATCAATATTGTGCTCTATTTGTTCATCTGGGATTCTTGATGCCAAGTCACGGCTGATGTTTACAAAAAAATTATTAAAGCTACCCTGTTCTTAGTACGATATTCACCATGTGCATCAACAAAAGTCATTTTTTTGATAATGCTATTTAATACATCCCAAGTTCCTTTTATATTCGTTTTATTATCAATCAATAATTTCTTATAATAAAATTTCTTGGCTATTCTTAATACATCAGTTAACTTGTTTTTATACAACTTATATCTATTCTCTGCTTCTTTTGTTTTCAGTTTAATGAATAATTTATAGATTGTATGCATTTTGTAAACCTTTAGTCATCCAGGGACATTTGAAATATTTATTGTATTTACTGTCAACTGAACGGGGCAATACTTGTCATATGAATATGTGAATATTTCTAAAAAGTTATTATAAGCTCTGTCTGTGTCGGTCTCTCCATAAACAGAACTCCAGTCTTGTACTCTCAGATCATCATTAAATGCATTATTTGCTTCTTGAGTTAATAATCTTTTGCAGCCTACATTACAGATTTCTTTTGTTTTAGAAACATTACAGTCATATACGACAAAACGGGTAAATGATCCGTAATATCACAAATAAACAAACCAATGTCCGCTGGAAGTGTGTTCCCCCCGGAAAAATATCAGTGAAACACCAAGCCGGTTCCGCTTGTTGTTGGTTTCCATGACAGCGGCAGCTGATGAGGCAAACGGTATCAGGTGCAGGCGATTGGTGTGACGATCTGCGATAGGGCTCCGGGGCTGGAGGAAACAGTTAAAAGGAAAGGGAAGAGGGAGTTGAGTGTGGTGCTCCCCCGGGAGAAATCGTTTCTTTGGCAGTGGCTTGAATTCGCTGGGATCTTTGGAGAGGGCTGTGAGGATTTGGCTGGCTTAAAGGATTAGTTCACTTTTAAAAAAACTTCTGCTGATAATTTACTCACCCCCATGTCATCCAAGATGTCCATGTCTTTCTTTCTTCAGTCGAAAAGAAAATTAAGGTTTTTGATGTAAACATTCCAGTATTTTTCTCCATATAATGTAATACACTGGCTGCCAAACGGTTCAAGGTCCAAATGACAGTTTCAGTGCAGCTTCAAATGACTTTAAATGACACCAGACGATGCATAAGGGTCTTATCTTGTGAAACGATCGGCCACCTCTAAAATAAATAAAAAACTTTAAGTTTTATGCTTTGCTCTGTTGTGTGATGCGCGGTCGTGAATCTTCTGTTCGAACTCGTTCATCAAAATGAACGAGTCTTTTTTCGAGTCATTTGTTTGTTGAATGAACGAAATGACTCGAAAAAAGATTCGTGGGAGAAGTGTGGAGATACAGTCAAGACTGGAGAACGCCATCATTCCTGAGAGGAAGTTAAGTAATAAAACATCGGATCTGTGTGAATGCATGCCTTGCACTGAGTTGAATAAGGAATTGTGAAGTGTATTGGTCACGAGTGTGAACTGAGTCATCATTGACATCCTGATATCTTCATCTGAGAGTGAGAGAGTATTGAAGACGCTGTTCTCCATGCTGTGAGAAGTCATCTGCATCTCTTCATCTTCTGAGTACTGACCCAACATAACAGTGGAAGGAGTATCTATTGGGTGAGTGCTGGCCTTATTGCACTGAGAGTGAGAGTGGATATGCAGTGCCCGAATTGAAGTATCACACAGTATTGGACTTGATGTGAGGTTGCAGTGTGCGGGTGGATATGTATATATTTAACTATTCCCCAGTTCATAATTTCGCCCAGTGTTTGCTGAACAAAGTCTCAGTGTTGAATGTGCATGTCCCGCTCGGGCTATAAGCTCTCGTTCCGATACTGAAGAGAAGTGTGTTTGCCCCGTATAACTTGTCCTGTCTGAAGAGAAGTGTGTTTGCCCCGTATAACTTGTCCTGTCTATTTAAATAGAAAATTCCTCTTCCACCGCCGTCTTGTGTGATGCCCGTCGGAAGGAGGGACCCACCCTAGCCTCAGTGCTGTCCGCTTAGCGCCACACAGTCCAGCCGTAAGCCCGATTTCTCCACTCTACAGAGGAGTGTGCCTGCACCTGTATAGATTGCTCTGTCTGTTTAACTAGCTGATTCGTCTGCTGCTGTCTTCTTGGGCGCTGCCCGTCTGAAGGAAGGATCCACCCTAGCCTCAACGCTGTCCGCTTAGCGCCACACAGCCCAGCCGTAAGCCCGATTCTCCATCCTACAGAGGAGTGTGCCTGCACCTGTATAAATTGCTCTGTCTGTTCAAATAGATGATTATTTTGCTGCTGACTTCATGTTAGGGCTGGGCGATATAAAGCCGGTTCCTTGATTAGTAGTAAATTGCCTTCACCTGCTTTCAGACGGAGCGGCATTTATACACGCCACTTTCAAGTCAAGTGGTGTGTTATTTATACGCATTTTGAGCTATCCGCGTGTACGCGTGTATATCTACGCCGTTATGTCCGAGTGATTCCGCGTGTATGTACACGCTGTTAAAAATCCGAGCGAAATAAGGCAAAATTTTGATATACATCTGGGGGAGCGATATTTTTCTTACTAGGATGGTAGGGAAAGACTCATAAATGGTATTAACCAGTGACAGGTAGGTTTAGGGACGGGGTTGGGGTAGGTCATATATTGTTCTTGTTTGTTCCCTTCATTTCGACGGTAATAGTTGTATAAACACAGCCCAGTTCGAAGCCGGATTTGCAGATCGCCTAATACTTAAAGATGGAGCAGTCCCAACGATAAAGGTTCACGGTCGTGCGTTGGAACCGCAGGCGGTGAGTAAAACTGCTTCAAATGTTCTGTGTGTTGTTAAAGCTTCAGTCGGCAAGTCTGGCAGATTGAGTGGACTTAGGCAAAATTTTGAATGTTTACAACTCTCATGCCCCTCCCCCACTATCAACGGATACCCTCCCACCGACTCACCGAGTTCGTGCTCGTCACAGGTTTTCTGTGAACGCGCCCATCTCACCAGCATCCATCAACAATGGAGTATTTGGAGGTATGCTGCCTTGGCTAATCTACCGATAGATTGCAATTGCTAACGTCATTTATACTCTAAATGAGCTTACTTAGTGTTTTGAAAGTGAGATACATCCGCCATCACTCTTCGTTACTGAGCGAACTTCAGGCGTGTGCATGTGATTGTAACATGCGCGAGGGGTGGCGTGTGCCCGATCTGTGATTGACAGTCAGAACGCACACCCCCCTGCGCTGATTGGACCCGATGAACAGGGAGCTGTGGATTTTTGCAAAACAAATAACACGCTCCAGGTGGAGTTAGAAACTCGGGTTTTTTTCTAAAACCACTTTATTTATGTTGTTCTGTCAGATTATAGTGTCGAATTCACTGAAATTGATCAAAAAAATGTTGCCGACAGCAGCTTTAACTATCGGCGTGTAACGTTAAGCACAGCAATTAAACAACATGATCACGTACAGTTAATGTATCGTACAGTTAATGTATCGATGGAGCATGCGATGTATGGTGTGTGTGTGTGTTGGTGTGTTTAAATACATATGTTTAGCTGGCCACTGTAGGTGTCATTTTGTTTATTGTAAAAATAAATCATGTCCTCATAAACCACAAGTCTGTTTGTTTACAACACACGCAAAAGCTTCGCGCGCTCCCGCCCACACGGCACGCCTCCACCCGCTCTGCTCCCCCCCCCTCTTTAAGCCTGGATGTTGTATTCAGATCATGGTGATAATACCTGTACTGTCACTAAGGCAGGCTTTGTGCGCTCATGCACGCGCTCTCTCAATCTGCGCCAGGCTAGCCGAGAGGAGGTAATGTATTATTTTGCGCGTCAGTTTAAAAAACTTATTTCGGTGTTTGGACGATGCAAACCTTGTTTTATGCATGTATAAGTGTTAGTGTTGAGGTTGTGAACATGCAGTTAATGTGTCAATTGAATATAAACCTTGTAAACAGACTTGCAGTTCACGGTATGTATCATATTTACACAACCATCACACACATTTTATACAGTTTGAGTAAGCGACAGGCTCATTTCTGTTTTGTTTAACCGATCACAGCCATACTTGTGCGTCTTTTCTGGCGTCTTCCTACTGAAATAAACATTTAGGGGGTAAATTGTAACTGTAATTAACATGACAATGTGTCTGTCAGTCTGAGGTGTCGTGGCCGTGGGTGGCGTCGCGACTGAAGGGTCATATCTCCGTTTTCAAGGGTCGAAAGGTAGCGAAGATTATGCTTTTAAAAATGAAAATGCACTGGTGTAAACGGGTATTCCACAGTCTGCTCGGGAACCGATGCTTGAGAGCCAAACATGGTTCTTTTAGTGCGTAGGCTACTCGTAGGCCGACATGTCTCTCTCGACGGCGATTTTAACTTTTTGCTTTCCAATAATAAAAGGTAGTGTAACGTTTCCTGAGTAAAAGATTTTAAAAAAATACCACATTAAAATTGTACTTGAGTATTAAAGAAGTAAAAGTAATAGGGGTGTAACGGTACACAAAAATCACGGTACGTACCTCGGTTTTAAAGTCACGGTTCGGTACATTTTCGATACAGCAAAAAGAAAGAAATGCCAGAGAAATTTCCTATTTATTAAAAGAAAAAATATTTTTTATATAAGTGTGAGTTTTCCTACATCTTAAAACTCAGGTTTAAATGGGGGTAATTTTTGAAAGATGAATAAATAATGTTTTGGTCATCACATTAAAAATGACATTTAAATATATATTTATTTATATAATATTTATATAATATTTGAGTTTTGAAGTGCTGGAAAAAGATGTGTGAAGTACTTGAAAGCATTTCACTATTCCAGCCAAACTGGTTACAATTAGTGTTACTATGGTGAATGTTGCTGATCTGTGGACTTAAAGCCTAACGTTATTACTAGTTCATTCACGGCACAATGTTTCTCCTGGTTTCCACATCAGCGCTGTTTGGGGGGCATTACACGTTTGGAGCGTAGATTCCGATTACATGCGCAAAGACGCACATTTCACACACACACACACACACACACGCAAGGTCTCTCACTCTCTCTGTCTTGCGCGCGCGCTACTCGTTTGGAGCTTAGATTCCAATTACATGCGCTTCATGCGCACACACGCATATTTACACATACACACACGCAAGGTCTCTCGCTCTCTCTGTCTTGCGCGCGCTATACGTTTGGAGCTTAGATTCCGATTACATGCGCTTCATGCGCAAAGACGCACATTTACACACACACACACAGCAAGGTCTCTCGCTCTCTCTGTCTTGCGCGCGCTAGACGTTTGGAGCTTAGATTCCGGGAGTAGAGCCCTGCACGGGCCCCAAATCTAGGCCCTAGCCCGGCCCTGGCCCGAGACGCTCAGGCCCTAGCCCGGCCCGTGTCCGACAGCTCATCAGAATGATCAGCCCGAGTCCGACCCGAGCCCGTTTATAAAAAAAAAAAAAAAAAAAAAAAAAAAAAAGGGATAATACACAGCCTGCCCTATGTTGCAGTCAGTAAACCAGATATGTTTCGTTTTCAAAGGCAAAGTATTTACCGGTAAGTTTATTTTCATTTCTTTATTAAGTTAATTAAGAAAAAAAATGTTTTTTATTTTTATGACGACCAAGTAGCCGACAGCGAGTTAAACATGTTTGATCCATTGATTTATAGCCTCTCAAATCAACACTTTACTTGGCTACAATAAAATCCATAGATATAAAACAACTTAAGCATATCACACAGACAGTTAACGTTAGTTTAAACGTTTGTTTAAACGTTTTTTGTCATTTTTGAAAAGCTGAGGCAAACTGCTCTGCTGCTCAGAGCAACAGCACTCGCAAACTAAATGAGTTTATACAATAGGCTACAATACAGAGAACGCAATCTAAAAAAATCAACATAAATTACATTAAAAACAACCATGCAGGTTATCTTACCTCAAAAATCAAGTCTTCACTACAGAACATGGCCATTCTTATTTCCACCTTACATCCTTGTTTCCAACAGACTCATGAAAATGAAGTCAAACAAAAAACAGCCTCCAAACATGGCTAAGAACAGTCTCAGAGCATCGTGAAGAAAAAGCACAGCATCCACAGTGAAAGGTTTTAATCCAGTCGTACTTTTTCCAGCTGCGCTGAAGTCACGCTCGCTACCGGGACACTAAACAAAGAACGAGCCGGTCGCGCGAATCTCAGATCACGCCGCCGGGAAACCTGTGCGTGTGTGTGTGTGTGTGTGTGTGCGTGAGCAGACTGTCATGTCAGTCATATGTCAGTGTGATAGGTTATAAAACGTCTTTCTATGTTTGCGTTTCAATCGTCATCTTCTCATATTTATTTTAATTAATGTCTAAAATATGCTATAAAAAAGATAAGCCTAAAACCCGGCCCGGCCCGGCCCGCGCGTGTGAACTATGACGTGAAAATCGGCCCGAAGCCCGGCCCTAGGAGCGTAAATAAGTCGGGGCCCGTCGGGCTCGGGCTGAAATGCAGGCCTCTATCCGGGAGATTTTAACTAATTTGCGGCCATCAGGGAGCCGCTATCTATATACGTGAGACTTGGGATGTCTGCAAACGTTCACCGGGCGCCGCGTCCATTGGCCAAAGAAGATCGCCTGTTTGGGCCTCATGTTTTTTTAGACTAAATATATTTTTTTATTATTCTTTAATACCCTTTTTTAACAACACGAAAAAGACTATTCAAATCAAACATGACATTAAAATATAAATATAAAAAAATCACAGACATTTCTTGGGGGTGCTGGGCGGGTGCTATGGCTATTATAGGGGGAGCTACAGCACCACCTAGCTCCCCCCTGGCGCTGTGTAGTAACAGTGTCGCTTGATCGAGGTCGGCTCGAGCTCATGGAGCTCGCGCTGCACAGATGTATGTTGCTGGTCCAAACTGATAAACGGTCCGTGATGCACGATATAATTCAATTCAATTCAATTCAAGTTTATTTGTATAGCGCTTTTCACAATACACATTGTCTCAAAGCAGCTTTACAGAAAGTGCATTTCAGAAATGGACAAAGAAAAATACAGTTAGTTAATCATGTATAAATTTAGGCATAACATATCGCCGGTGTTTAGTCGTCTCTTCACAGGCGTCGAGTCGTCTCTCCACAGGCGTTTAGTCGTCTCATCACAGGTGTTGGGTCATCTGAAGTCTTCGTGAGAGGCTGGATACAAACTTGGAGCTGACGAACGCTATTTACCTCGGGACTAGCGTCCCGAGATAACAGCAGAAAGACAGATGGGAAATAATTAGCATAGCTGATGTTCATAATATTAATGCATTCGAACTGATTCAGAAGTAGTTATAAAAGGTAAGCATTAAGTGAATGCTTGGTTAAAGAGATGCGTATTTAATCTAGTTTTAAACTGGGACAGCGAGTCTGAGTCTCGAACAATATCAGGAAGGCTATTCCAGAGTTTAGGAGCTAAATGTGAGAACGCCCTCCCTCCTTTAGTAGACTTAGATATCCTAGGAATGACCAGAAGCCTCGAATTTTGTGATCTTAAAGAGCGCGATGGATTGTAGGGCGATAGAAGGTCTGTTAAATACACAGGAGCTAAACCATCTAGAGCTTTATAAGTCAGTAGTAATACTTTGTAATTGATACGGAACTTAATAGGTAACCAGTGTAGAGATGATAAAATTGGTGTTATATGATCATATTTTCTTGATCTAGTAAGAACTCTAGCGGCTGCATTTTGGACTAACTGTAGCTTGTTTATTGAGGATGCAGGACAACCAGCTAGTAAAGAATTACAGTAATCTAGTCTCGAGGTCATGAATGCATGAACTAACTTTTCTGCATCTGAAACAGATAGCATGTTACGTAGCTTAGCAATGTTTCTAAGGTGGAAAAAGGCTGTTCTTTTAACATATGAAATATGATTTTCGAAAGTCAAGTTGCGGTCTAGCATAACACCCAGGTCTTTTACTGTAGTGGATAAAGTAACAGGACATCCTTCTAAATTAAAGTTGTATTGTAAGGGATTTTGTGGGTAGTTTTTTAGACCAATAAGTAATACCTCAGTTTTATCTGAATTTAATAGCAGGAAATTACACGTCATCCAGCATTTTATATCTTTTAGACACTCTGTCAAGTTAGATAAGTTAGTGTTTTCATCTGGTCGTGATGAGATATATAATTGAGTGTCATCAGCATAACAGTGAAAATTAATTCCATGTTTTCTTATAATATTACCAAGTGGCAGCATATATATTGAGAATAGCAGAGGGCCTAGGACAGATCCTTGCGGCACTCCATAGTCTACTGATGTTATCTTTGATTTTTCCCCATTTAAACAGACGAAATGGTAACGGTCTGATAAGTACGATCTAAACCAGCTTAATGCCTGTCCCTGAACACCAGTGTAGTTTTGTAGTCGATCTAAGAGTATTTTATGATCTATAGTGTCGAACGCGGCGCTAAGATCAAGTAGAACTAGTATTGAGATACAGCCTTGGTCAGAGGCTAAGAGTAAATCATTTGTAATTTTAACTAGCGCAGTTTCTGTGCTATGATGTGGTCTGAATCCCGACTGAAATTTTTCATAGATATCATTTTCTTGCAAGAAAGAGCACAATTGAGCCAGTCCCTCCAGGATTTCGCGGGCCTTTTTTGTGATTGTTGCGGCCTAAAATGCCTGATGTTGCGGCCGCTTTTCCAAAAAGTTGCGATGAAAGTTCCGATGTTCTTCTGCATTTGTTTTTAGGTTAAAACTGCAAATGTAGATAGATTTTTACTTAAAGTGCTTATATTATGCTTTTTGGCGTTTTCCCTTTCCTTTATTGTATTATATATCTTTTTTTGTGCAGGTTTACTAAGTGAAAAAGCCCAAATTCCACCCCGAAGGGACTGTCCCACAGAAAACACTGTTCACCATCTGGTCTATTGTAGTCCAGAATTTACTTCAGAGACAAACGTGCTCACTTTGTAACACGTTAATGAGAACAAGCCCACTAACTAACCTTTAGTAACCTTATAAAAAGGCAAAACAAACGATTTAAAGACAGCAAAATCTAACAAACTAAACTTTTTTTAAACAAGATCTGCACCTGCAAAAATGTAAATGTGCAGAACCTCACAAACATTAAGCAGCATTTATGTTGAAAGATGCCAATACTAATAAAGTGGAAAATACAGTTTTCTTAGGAATAGCCACAAAAGTTAAATGGTGGAAAAATCTAAAGTTTAATACTATAATATACTATATTATATTATATTAATTATAATATAATATAATATAATATAATATAATATAATATAGCCGAATATCCAATAAAGCCGTTCTCGTTTCCTTATTTATTTTTTGTCAGGCAATATAACGAGTAGCTATTTTTTTATGTGTAAAAAAATTATCTGAATTGAGAGAGTTCGGGAACTGGGTGAACTAATGCACTGTGATAGTGAGTATTACAAGTGATAAACACAAGAAAAGAAAGTAAAATAAAATGGAAAATTCTTTAAATATAAAACAAAGGAGAAGCAGATAAGTGATAAGTCCGTCACCGTGGAAACAACACTGCTCATTCACGTCTGTCAGCGGCCGTGCCGCTGCTCCTCTCAGCCGTTCACTGAACAGGGACGCAGAGAGAGATGTGACGGCAGGGAGAAAGCAAACCTCGCGCTCCCAGGATATTGTGTTGGCAACATTTGGTTACTGAGGTTTGTCCAAAAAGTCGCTAGATTTGTCTCTAGTCGCTTTTTTTGTCACTAAAGGCACTAAGTTGGCAACACTGGCTGTTATTTTTGTAGGTAGCCTAAATGTGAGACGTTGGCACTTGGCAGCCCACATCTGCTGCGTCTTCTGAACAAAACAAGCGAGTTTGCTGACGTATGACGCCGCTTTGCAGGAGACCGCGGCGCGATGATTGGTCAAAGTTGCAGAAAAGTTGCGGTGATTGGTCAAAATTGCAAGGCGCACTGAATTCACGTGGATTTGTTGTAGTTGCGTTAATAGTTGCGATCGCGACATCGCGAAATCCTGGAGGGACTGATTGAGCGGACACAATTTTTTCTAGTATTTTAGACATAAATGGAAGATTTGAGATGGGTCTGTAATTTGCTAGGTTATTTGGATCTAATTGCGGTTTCTTAATGAGAGGTTTTATTACTGCCAGCTTGAATATTTTTGGAACATGACCTAAAAATAAAGACGAGTTAATAATATTGAGAAGAGGCTCTTCACTACAGGTAACACTTCTTTAAGTAGTTTAGTGGGTATTGGATCTAATAAACATGTTGTTGGTTTAGATGCAATGATAAGTTTATTTAGCTCTTCCTGTCCTATAGTTGTAAAGTGGCGTAGTTGTTCTAGAGGGGCCATAATTGAGGCTGAGTCATAAGACACCATAGAGGATTGTACATTTACAATAGTGTTTCGGATGCTTTCTATTTTCTCATTGAAGTAATTCATAAAATCATTACTACTATATTGTAACGGAATATTTTGCTCTGGAGATGTCTGATTATTTATTAGTCTAGCCACGGTGTTAAATAAAAACCTTGGATTATTTTGGTTATTTTCAATTAGTTTGCGGATATGCTCAGCCCTGGCTGATTTTAGAGCCCTTTTATAACGTGACATACTGTCTTTCCACGCGATTCTGAAGACCTCTAAATTAGTTTGTTTCCATTTACGCTCTAAGTTACGAGTTTCTCTCTTGATAGCATGCGTAGCACTGTTGTACCATGGTGTTTTAGTTTCCTCTCTAACCTTTTTTAATCTAATTGGTGCAACAATATCTAGTGTACTAGAGAAAATGTTGCTCATACTGCTAGTCATTTCCTCTAGTTCATCTGTTTGTTTGGGTTTACTGAGCAGCTGAGATAGATCAGGTAAGCTATTTGAGAATCTATCTATAGTGGTTGGAAGGATTGTTCTGCCTGGTCTATAACGTGGTGCAACATGACAAATTTCAGCAGTGCGTATTATGCAAGTTACCATGTAATGATCAGTGAGATCGTCACTTTGCGGTATAATATCTATATCGGTTGGATTGGTTCCATATGATATAATTAAATCTTGTGTATGATTTAGACGATGAGTGGGACCACTGACGTTTTGCTTCACCCCAAAAGAGTTTAATAGATCTGTAAACGCAGCCCCTAACGCATCATTTGTATTATCTACGTGTATGTTAAAGTCGCCAATAATTATTGCTTTATCGACATTGACCAATAGGTCTGAGAGAAAGTCTGCAAAATCTTTTAGGAAATCAGCATATGGCCCTGGAGGTCTATATACGGTAGCCAAGGCTAGAGATAATAAGGATTTCTTTCTTACATCTAAGAGCGTAACATTTAGCACAAGTACTTCAAACGAATTAAACCCATGACAAGTTTTCTGAGTAACATTAAGAATATCTCTATAGATTGTTGCAACACCGCCGCCACGACCGATCAGACGGGGCTCATGCTTATAACAGTATCCTGGCGGAGTAGACTCATTTAGACCGAAATACTCATTTGGTTAAGCCAGGTTTCAGTAAGGCACAGAACATCGAAATTATTATTAGGGCTGCCCCCAAATAGTCGACTAAATGTTAGTCGATATGAGGAGGGCTTGGTCGAATACATTTTCATTAGTCGGTTAGTCGCAAAAAAAAATAAAAAAAATTTACGTGAAACAATTACGCAATCAGGGGCTGCGCAGTCAGTGTATGACATGACATCAAAGTAGAGCCCTGCTGCACGGGCCTCAAAATGATACACAGCCTCTATGTTGCAGTCAGTAAAACAGATATGTTTTCTCCTCAATGGCAAAGTATTTACCGGTAAGTTTATTTTCATTTCTTTATAAAGTTAATTAAGAAAAATGTTTTTTTTTTTTTTTTTTTTTTTTTTTTTTTTACGACGACAAAGCAGACGACAGCGAGTTAAACATTTTTGATCCATTTATAGCCTCTCAAATAAACACTTTACTTGGCTACTATAAAATCAATAGATATAATACAACTTAAGCATATCACACAGACAATTAACGTTTAATATTGTCATTTTTGAAAAGCTGAGGCAAACTGCTCTGCTACTCAGTCGCAACAGCGCGCGCAACGTTAAATGAGTTTACACAATACAATGCAGATAATGCAATAAACAAATCAAATAAATTACATTAAAAACAAACATGCAGGTTATCTTACCTCAAAAATCAAGTCTTCACTACAGAACATGGCCATTTCTCCCAATAGTTTCCAACAGACTCATGAAAATAAAGTCCAATCAAACAAAAAACAACCTCCTAACATGGCTAAGAACAGTCTCAGAGCATCGTGAAGAAAAAGCACAGCATCCACAGTGGAAGGTTTTAATCCAGTCGTACTTTTTCCAGCTGCGCTTAAGTCACGCGCACTACCGGGACACTAAACACAGAACAAGCCAGTGGCGCGAATCTCAGAACGCACAGCCGGGAAACCTGTGTGTGTGTGTGCGTGAGCGTGAGCGTGAGCAGACTGTCATGTGTCAGTCATGTCAGTGTGATAGGTTATAAAACGTCTTTCAATCGTCATCTTCTCATATTTAATGTTATTTAATGTCTAAAATAGAGATAGAGAGATCAACGAGGTCTCGTGCCTCGCGGTATTCCAAAGCGCACTTGTGAGAGTGGTGTCTGGCTGATGCTAATAATTATGTCAGGAAAAAAGAACGATTATTCGACTAATCGCTAAAATGCAGGAGTGTTAGTCGACTAGGAATATCTTTAGTCGGGGGCAGCCCTAATTATCTGTGACCATTTCATTTACAATAACCGCCTTAGGTGTGAGCGATCTGATGTTTAGAAGACCTAGCTTTAGAAATTGTTTTTGTTCACTGATATTTAGATTTTCTGGTTTAATTACAATAATATTCTTGCTAGATCTTACAGTAGATTTGTTGTTTGGCTTCACTAAGCGAGGAATAGACACAGTTTCTATATAATGTTCTACATTGGTACTTATATCAATTAAGTTGGGACAGCAAAGACTATGATTTGGACTTTGACTTAATAGTCAGATGGTGTGTAGCGTCTTGGAGATGTTGTCCGACAGAACAGCCGCTCTGACTCTGCTGGGGTGCAGACCATCAGAACGGAAGAGCCTAGGTCGCTCCCAAAACAGATTCCAATTATTTACAAAGAGCAGTTTCTGTTCATTACACCATGACATTAACCATTCATTTAAAGCAAATAATCTACTGAACCTTTCTTGTCCAAGTCGGTACGTGGGAAGCGGTCCAGACACGACAATCGTTGCTCTAGGCGATGTGCTGCGTACCGTCTCGATAAGGCTCCTGTAGTCCTTCTTCAGAACCTCCATCTGCCGCAGCCTGATGTCATTCGTCCCCGCGTGCAGCACGACAGCTCCGACGCGCTCGTCACCGTTCAGGATCTCGGGAACCTGCGCAGCGACATCAAGAACACGAGCACCAGGAAAGCAGTGAGTGCGCACCTTACCTTTACCCGAGGTAGCACGGACATGGCGGACCATGGAAGTGCCGATGATCACGCCGTCGTCACGTTCCGCTTCGCGAAGAGGGGAGAAGCGGTTCCGGGTGGAGATCTCGAAGACCGGGAGGGGCGGAGAGGTTCTTGCTCTGGTCCTGGCTCGTGTCGTGACCCAGGGTGCAGGAGTGATTGAAGGCAGAGATGATCGCGTCCTCCTGGGCAGAGAAACGCACGGAGTAGACGAAGTCGGAGTCAAAGTCACAAAGTTACTAACCACTGACTTGTGAGCATCGGCGCGTGATGTTTCAAGCGCTGATCGCCGATCTCGCAGCTCGGCTTGCTTCTCCAGCAGAACACGAATCTGCTTCTCCACCGACTCCAGCTCCAATCGTACCGAAATCAGCTCGAATGTGTCCTCACCTGCACTCAGAGCTAACGTTAGACACACATCCGATATGTTCGCCATTATAACAGATGAACAGTAAATCAGTAGTAACAGTAAACAGTAAAGCAATCCGATTGTTTTTTTTTTTTATAAGGAATAGTATCGAGGATAAGTTCACATGATATAAAAATAGAAAGTGCCTGTTTATAATTGAGTGGTAAAGAAGAAAATCAAGGATTAATGAATCAATTCGACGGAGCTCCAAACACAAACACTGACCGCACTCGCATGCGCTTATGCCCCGTTGATGCGGGCTCTAAGCACAATCAACGTGTGTCTGTACTTTCAGAGAAGCTTTCAGAGAAACGGGTGTAAAAGATGAGACGACGCTCGATAGGCGCGAGGCCACGCGTGAAATGCTAGCGGGCTAAAGGCTAGTAGCCGAGATTCGGAAAGTTGGATCTAAGTAGCGATATCAAAGCAATCCGATTGTTTTTTACAAGGAATATTATCGAGGATAAGTTCACACGATATAAAAATAGAAAGTGCCTGTTTATAATTGAGTGGTAAAGAAGAAAATCAAGGATTAATGAATCAATCCGACGGAGCTCCAAACACAAACACAGACCGCACGCGCATGCGCTCTCTATATAAAAAAATATAATGAGTAGCGCAGTTTCGTTCCGCTTTAATTACGTTTGCCATGTGATGTTGCGCAACGTTGTGGTGGTCGCACTCCCGCCAGTGCAGATTTTGTCGGCAGGAAAAATGATCCAAGGAATCGTTCGGTTTGTATCCGTACTGAACCGAAACGGTTCAATACGAATACATGTACCCTTACACCCCTAAAAAGTAACAGCAAGAATGAAAACTAGAGATTCTTGTTTAAGCTTTTAATCTCTAAAACCATGGAGTGATTGAACCACACACAATGTTTTATCCTGCTTTAGAACTGTTTGTGTTTAATTATCAAACTATAAGATCTTTTAAACTTTTGAAGGCCGATAATTTCAAGGGGAGACAAAGGACACATTTCATCTTGTATGAATCCGTACTAATACCACTAATACCCCTTTTCCACCAACAAGAACCGGGTGCTGGTTCAGAGCCAGAGCTGGTTCGGAGTTGGTACAGTAGGACTGACGGACTTACTAAGAACCGGTTTGCCTTTCTAGAGAGCCACAACAGAGCCAGATCTTACGTCACTGCATACATCTCATGTTGCTCAGCAACGCTAGTGCGGTAGCGCCAAACACAGACACGCCAGGCTTGTTCGAGATGCATCGGCTTCTCGCAGATCGATCGCCGCATGACATCAAAGCACTGCGGAAGTGATCCAAAAGCACAAGGAGTCGTATGATCTCCAAACACTCCCGCAGCTCCGATCGGTCCGCACCGCTACGATGCATCTCGAACAAGCCATCAACAATAACAGACGTTGCGTTGCTATGGATGCTAAAGGGTTTGCAAAAATACATCGGAATCCAACGTGTTTGTGCAGCTCGCCGTAACTTACATAGACGATTATTATAATCAAGGTGCTATTAGCTCGACTAGCTGCTATTTAAAAATGGCGGTCACAAGTTTCTATTCGTCTTGTTGGTCACAGTAACCCCGCCCCCAGCCCCTGACGCAAGTGGTTCTTACTTGGCTCTGTTCTAGACCAGCAATGATTTGGTGCTACTTAAGAACCACTTTTCCTGGTTCGGACCTGGTGCTTTGCATGTGGAAAAACAAAAAACCGAATTGAAACTAGGCTCTGGCTCCGAACCAGCACCAGCACTCAGAATTCGCTGAGCTACGGCCACGCTCTTGATCCTGGGGCTGATTTTGGACTGTGTTCGCAGCTGAATCATGTTCTTCCTCCATTTTCTTCCACTGATTGATTGTTATAATTTCTCTAATTTCCAGGTCAAGGTGCTGTGTGTGCATTGTTGTAATAGATGCGACATGACTTCACTTTATCCAAAGGATCAATGAACACGTCTGACCAATTTCATGGAATGTGAAAACGAATCTCGTTGGCAGAATAAATAACATTTAAATTAAACTGGGCATCAGCGCAATTCAACTGGTTTGGTAATAGCAAGGGAAAATAGAATAAAGTGATCTCCAAAAAATAAGTACTTTTTGACTGTACATAAAATTGTAAGGAGTAAAAAGTACTTGTTTTTCTTTAAAAAATGTAATTACTTAGTTACTTAGTTCACCTTTAAGTACAGTAATCAATGAAAAATTACTCAAGTACTTTACATCTCAGCTATACACCGACCAATCAAGCAGTATTCAAGTCATTTGTATTTTGTCTATGTATATTAAAGGTGAACTAAGTAACTTTTTTGCCTTAACCTAACAGCTTTGGAGTCATTGTAATCAGGGCTCCAGACTAACTTTTCCACTGGTTGCACTGGTGCTACCAACTTTCTCAGTTGGTCGCACCAGCATATGATTTGGTCGCACTTTTTTTTTTTTTGCTACATGCCATGAGTTTAATCAATGCATGCTGATGAATAGTGGTCTTAATGGACTAAGGCTAGCAAAGGCTTTCTGGGTTGCAGCATAAATACCTGTAATATATTATATAAAAACACATAATATATGGTAATTATCATTGCCAAATTTCAGGATTTTAGGTTAAAAAATGTAATTTTTGGGTTTGTCCATATTTGATTTTGACCGAAATTTGAGTTTAAACAAATAGCATTGTTTAGAGTGTATACAATCTATCTATTTACATTTGAATTATATTATATCTATCTATGTATACAATCTATCTATTTAGATTTGAATTATATTCTATCTATCTATCTATCTATCTATCTATCTATCTATCTATCTATCTATCTATCTATCTATCTATCTATCTATCTATTTATCTATCTATTATCATCTTTCTATCAGCATCATATTTCTATCTTTTAAAAATCATTAAACATTCAAATATGTTACATTTTAAAAGATTAGAGTAGCTATTATAATAGGCTGATACAGATTTTCGTTATCAAAGTTTATAGTTGTAACAAAAATCAGAAATATCATCTCACACTCCTTAGCCTACCTTCTGCATTTTATACTAATAATTTCCTTTTCCTCAGTCAAGCGATTACTCTCATCTAACCGCTGAAAGACGTAGGAAGAGGCTCGGTGTTTCGTGAGACCTTTTCATTTTTATATGCCTTAATTCCTGAATTCGTAATTGCCGCGTTTCACCATCAGTGTGTGATGCGCGTGACGTGTACGTTCGTCAATAAATAAACTGCACGTGTCTTGCGGAAGAACATTGTAGCCGGAGCTACTTCTCTCCGTTAATGTCTATGGCGAGTCACGCAGGCACTGGCCAAGTCCACAGCCGAGCCCGGGATAAAATAGTCAGAATATAAACACTTATTATAAGCGTACCGTAGTGATTCAGGATAAGTCAAAAACACGGTTTGGAAAATGGATTCATGATGTACTCGTTCATTTTGAACATAAATTACAGACTGCAGCAGCTGCTGATACAACGGCGTTCTGTTGCGCGAGCGTCCACTCGCACAAATGCGCCCACATAAAATTTAAGTCGCACATCTCAAAAAACGTAGAAGTGTTTTTTTGGTCGCAGTCTGGAACCTGATTATGTTTATATACTGATTTCGTGTTGAATGGTGATCGTCTCGCACCCCTGGTCCCTGTGAGCCACAAAACCACCTTGCAACTTTGAGCCGGCGATTAAGGTAAAAAAGCTACTTAGTTCACCTTTAAATAGTAGTGTCCAAACCTTTGTCTATATGTGCGCTGGCCTTTTACATTTGAGCCCTGAGGAACTCGGCCCTGATGAGGAGAATATGTGGAGTCAGTGTTTCCCACAGAATTAGATTCTATGTGTGGTGGTGTGGTTTTTTTAGGGAGGAGGGAGGAGGAGGAGGGGGGGGGGGGGGGGGGGGGGGGGGGGGGTTGACAATGTCAGATAACTTAAAGACATTGCTAATGCTATGCCATTGCTACACTTCTATGACTGCTCCACAGACTTCTTATCCCTTTGTTTGAACATTTTATTTTACGGGCCTTTCTGAAAAAATATTCCAATGCCCTATCATATGGGCTTGTTTGTGTGATAGACTACAGGCTCTGTACTAAATGTAACAATTATTAAACACTATATTAAATTTAAATAACAAATTAGATTTATAAATAACCAGCTTTTCAAAACAACATTTGCAATGTGCTATTTCAACAAACTATACAAATATTTTAAAATATTTGTGCTAAAAAGTGCAAAACATAACTGAAACAACAACTGAATTTTAACAAACACTATACAACTATAAAACAATGAAGTGCAAAATAAAGTGCAAAACAACATTGTCAAAATGCAGAGGTGCGAATTTACAAACAACTGTTAATTTAACATAAAAGCATAGGCTACTTTTGCCATGGTATGGTTTGGCATGACTGAATGTTAATAATCCCTAAAAAGCTGACATCATCGCGATCTCAAACATCTCTATTATTATCAATGAAGCTGATTGCACAATGAATATTTCACAATATCTACACTTTGTTTGTTATAATTAGAGGATTTGCCAGCATGCAGAATTCAGCACTGAACAAAAAGTCAGTTTTGAGCGGTGAGGGGAGTCTATCTTAAATGCTTCTGATTGGCCATT
This sequence comes from Chrosomus eos, assembly GCA_036326025.1. NCBI lineage: Eukaryota > Metazoa > Chordata > Actinopteri > Cypriniformes > Leuciscidae > Chrosomus > Chrosomus eos. The sequence continues at coordinate 591,575 of CM070821.1, forward strand.
GTGTTTAAGAAATCAACACATATGTCTGTGATTGGCTACATCGCTCACGCTGGAAACATGTTACAAATAGAAACTCTGGCCAGTAAATCGTTTCAATTTTGTTTAGTTGTTCTTTTCTGCAACAGATTAATAACAATTTATTAGTTTTTATGTTTTATTCATTGATAGTCATAATTTGCGGGAGTCCTGTGAATCGTTTTATTCTCCCACAGCCCGCACACACAGAGTGAGTGCATTACCGCCTGCACTCGCACTCGGCCATCAAATCTAGTCCCGCGCCGCACGTCTCTAGATCAAGGGCCCGGCCCGAGGGATGGCGGCGGGAAATATCGGCCCAAGTTCTGCCTCCGGCAGAGAATTTAAGCTATAAACAGGACAGAGTAACAAGGCAGGCTTCGCTCATACATTTTTTTGACGACGTAACGTTAGTTAAGGCGTGTGTTGCTTAGGCGGCCGCCTTAGTTACAAAGTGCTGCGGGAAACCCTGAATCTGTAATGGAAACCCGACAGCGTTTAATATAGAATAACGTATCAGAGTTGTTTTGCAACAGTGTTCATTAACAACCATTCAACTCCGGATTGATTCTGGAATATTCGCTGGGAAAATAAGCTCCGCAGTGACCGCAACAATCCGTCCTCCAACCCAACGCATGCTCATGTTTTGAGACTGTGCTCGAAGAGGAGGCGGGGCTATTCGCGCGTGCCTCCGTTGTCAGTTTGTGAGAGAGAGAGGGGGAGCAAGCTGCGCGCAGCTCTACAATAAAATACAATTTTACCCATATTAAATAGTTTAAAAATCTGAAAATCAATCCGTGGCGGTCAGCGTTGATATTGTGGCGGCCGCCACAAATTAATGAATGTATGGGAAACCCTGGGAGTTCATTCAGTCCTGAGGGATTGTGTGTTCATTTGTGTGATTGTTTCGTCAAGTCAAGGTCAAAGTTTAAGATCTGTGAGGGGAATTAATGTGACTCGATCTCAGGTGTCATACTGGAACAGATAATGCTGAATGCTTTACATTGAGCCTATGATGAGTCACGTGAGACATTAATCAATACTAATAAATATGAATAGTGTTTTACTCTTGAAACAATAGTGCTTGTGGTGCTCTTTGTTTTTAAAAGTTTTATGATAATTTTCAGTTTCTGCGCATATAAATTGTTATTTTAATGATCTTGTCTTCAGAGCTGAAATCTGCCAAGACTGAGTTTATTAAAGACGAGTGATCCAGAACCTGCAGAATGAAACACACTGAAGATTCTGAAGAACAAAGAGGTTGGTGTTTATTCTTCATTATCATTCAAAAATGGCTGGGCGATATGGGCAAATTTTTTTTTTATATCAGTCGATATCGATAATTATCACGATAAATGTCAAATCTTTATTTCTTTCAAGTTTAAAGGCAGATTTTTGCTCCTAAGTGAAAGTTGTAGAAACCAGAGCGTTAATTGTGGTTTTAAACTACTCTTTATTGTCAGAACATATCATGACAAACACTTGCCAAATAGGGCTGAAGACGTCGACAATAAAAACTTTTAACAAATTAAAGTCGTTTGATCTCACGTGACCTAATGTAAGGGCCTGCAATATCGCGATTTGACCGCTACGATGTGAACGCAGCATAATGAACAGGATGCGATGTCAAGAGTGTGTGTGTGTGTGCGTGCAGTGCGTGGCAAGAGGCGAAGGAGGAGAGAGGAGAGAGAGAGAGAGAGGAGAGAGAGAGAGAGAGAGAGAGAGAGGAGAGAGAGAGAGAGAGAGAGAGAGAGAGAGAGAAACAGTAAAAACATACTCCGTCATTTTGTTCACAGGGCATTATTCAAACAGCAAAGTGTTTGTTTACTTATATTTGTCTACACTCGCAATAAAACGTAACATTGTGCTTTTGTCACACTCTAAACTCAAACTTTAACCTACAACTGTCTCACACACACACACACACAGACACACACACACACACACACACACACACACACACACACACACACACACACACACACATGTTTTAAAAGTAAAATATTTATCCAACCCCATTTCAAAACAGTCTGTGGGTTCCATCTTTTGGACATTCATCATATCGTATTGGTTTTCATTTCTTGTCCTCGGAGTCGGAGCACTAATCTGTTTATTTTTAAGTTACACATTCTACATTAATTAAAAAAGAAAATCAAATGTGTTTTTATTTTATATGGAAATTAATAATTTATAATTCAGATGAGAATAAAGTTAGGTTAATTAAAATTAAGGAAAACAAATAAATTGATCTGAAATATATCAAATTAATTTTAAATTAATTCAGGTACAATTACCAAACATATCGCAAGTATTTTTGTAAATAAAACTATTGTCAGTGCATTACAAATAACTGGTTCTATGCCTTTATTAAAACGTATTCGAAAAATTCAAGGCTTAAGACATTTATAAAAATGCCTTCTGCATTTTTGTTTTGCTTTTTTACACCATTGTACCGAAACTGTACCGAACCGTGATGTCTGAACCAAAGTTTGAACCGAACCATGACTTCTGTGTACCATTCCACCCTAGTTAGAATATGTATAACTCAATGTTTTAACTAATTGAAAAAGCTGAATAATTGTTTCAAACTTACTGATTAGTAGGCGGAATAATCAGCGATTAGTCGATTAATCGTTCTAATAATCGTTAGATTAATCGATTATCAAAATAATCGTTTGTTGCAGCCCTATTGCCAAACAGGAGAACATTTCACAAATCTGAGCTAGAACATTCAAACATTTGTCATTTTTTCCTTAACAAAATAAATATCTCAATAGAAAAAAATATATGTCTTAGTTTCTACATGTGCTCATTTTTATTTGGTAAAATGTAATGAGTTTTATTAAAATTAACCATTGGTCATCCAGCATCATGCATTTAGATCATGATAACCACAGATAACCCGGGCATAGCCTACAGCACCTCACTATCATGGCAACATGTTACTTTATGGTTTATATGGTATTTGTATAAAAAACCGTAGCCATTTTACAGTATTAAATAATGTAATTATATTCCATTAGTCCTTTAATACATTGTCTACATTAATAATATAATACAATTCAATATGTATATTAGGGCTGAACGATTATGGAAAATAATCTTATTGTGATTTTTAACCAATATTGCGATTTAATATGCGATTACTTTTTAAGTTCTTTACCTTCTGTATTAGTCGAGAAAGACAAGCAATAAATCATTGTACAGTAGGGATGGGAATCTTTAGGCAGCTCATGATCCGATCTACTTTTTTTCTTATTAATTAATCTTAACACTTAAATTATGTATTTAATTACATGTGTAAATATACATTTAAAAATATATCTATATAATAAAACATTTAATTAAACCAATAACATGAAAATAATTTTAAATAGGCTATATAAACTAATATAGCTTAAAAATATAAAAGCTAGTAAATAAAGAGGAACAAAAAAACCATTACAAGCAATAAAGTACTTTCAGTATTTAAAAGTAGGCTGTCTGAAAGCTGGAGTGATTTTCCCCCCTCAGTTTAGATACGATAAGCTGCATTCACTCTAATGCACAATTGTAAATGTGGTTTGTCCTGTTGGTTTAAGAAAACACTGACTGTGTTTACATTAATTTCGCGTCATAAAAGCATTTTGAGATGCAAGTACATTTAACCAATGAGTTGCTCACAGCCGCATGCACGAGCGCTCTTCACAAAGCGCACGTAAGTACTTTAAAATGAAAGCAGCCTTCTCAGTGATTTTCATATTTTTAATATAAAGCCAGCTGCATTCCAAAAGACATAAATAATGCCTTTGTGGAGCATTTGTAAGGGAAATTCCGGTGGCCAAGACCGCGCACTGCAAGAGAATGTCCTTGTAATTCGGTTAAACCCCGAACTTTATGAAAGATTATTTTTCGGAAGGTTCGGGCGGTGTCGGCGCGTGTGTTGTGAGAGAGAGAAATTAGAAGCAAGCAGAATACGGTTGTTTCTAAAGCACGCGCAGCGTCATCATGCATCTGTGTTTAAAAACTAAGCTCAGACTCGATTCTGAAGTTCTCTGAATCGATCCAGAATTGTTGGAGAGAGAATAAATAACACAATACATTAATATACAACATACATTAAACATAAACTGTTTTTTCCTGTATGCCAGACCTATATGCGTTGCGTGCCAAGTTGATGCTTGATCTGCAGACTGCTTTTCTCTGGCGCGTCACGTGAACAGTGTAATCGCAGCTTTTGCGGTTACAAAATCGCGTTTCATCATATCGCGATATTATCGCAAATGCAATTAATCGTTCAGCCCTAATGTATATTCCACATTTCATAGTGCAGTAAATATTAGTAGGCTAACGTTACAGTAAATCCGTGGTAAATTATGGGAATTTATGGGATTAGGATCTTTTCTTTTACCTCACTATACCGGGAAATAACCTGATTTAGCCTATTAATAAACACTCCACCTTTGCTAGCAAAATAGAAAAAGATTCTCATATATAAAACGAAGTAATAAAACAAAGTAAATGAATGAGTAAATAATCAAAGTTCATAATCAAAGTAAAAAGTAAAGTAAGCCCCGCCCCCCTCAAGATAATATTGTGAATCGGCGATCTCACAGGCTGACGATAGAAATATAGGAAATGGAGCATATCGCTCAACACTAGTTGGGGCTGTGAGCAGCTGCCTTTCCCCTCCAATCCATCACAATGACACAATCATTTTTGTGAAAGGTAGCATACAAGAGAAAGAGATTGACTTATTGCTTGATACAGGTGCAGAAATTACAGGTTTAAACATCCCGTACAAGAAAACGTCTCGGTTACGTATGTAACCCTCGTTCCCTGAGTACAGGGAACAGAGACGTGTCGTCGGGGGAGTTCCCTGACGAATTGGGATCACGCTAGGGAGCCAATTGTCTTCGAGAGAATTAAAACGAGCCAATGGACATTGGCATGCAAGATTTGCATTCCGCGACCCGCCTTCCAGCCCGGGTATAAAAGGCGGAAGTAAACATTGCGCAATGCTTTTCGCTGAGGAGCCGGTGTCCAGTCCTCCGCGAAGGTACAGCAACATGGCGAAGGGACGACACATCTCTGTTCCCTGTACTCAGGGAACGAGGGTTACATACGTAAGCGTGACGTTCCCTTTCGTCCTGGGAACTCTGACGTGTCGTCGGGGGAGTTCCCTGACGAATTGGGATCCCTAATAAAACGCCATGGTGCTGGCCCCTTCCAGCTCCCAGCTAAGCTACCCTGCAGCAGTTTCTTGAATAAGTTGCGGGAACTAGCTAGGGAATCACACTGCTGTTCTGCAAGACCCGCTCAGTGGATATTGGATAACACTGGGAAAGCGTGCCCTAACCCGTAAAAAAGGGAAGGGGACGCTGCGGAAGCCAGCCCGCCTGAGGAAGGCCTGGAATACACATGTACTATCCCAGTGGGATAATGAACATATGGCAGTCCCTGAGGTAGTCCCAATCTGAGGGAAGTGGGAGCGTACTCAACAGGGACGACAGAATGAGTTTGTCAAAGGGAAGACACGGCTGAACTGCACGTGGCATCATGGGTCACCGAAGAGACCACTGGAAAACACCCAGTCTACTAGCAGCTCCTACTAGAGATGGCAGACCTGGCGCCGGCGGTCCGCCACGCCTGGCACCGGAGGGTTGATGGAGGAACTCACGAGGCTCACCGACGTAGGCGCCCAACGGAGAAAAATACGCACGTATCAGGCCGAGGCACAGAGTGGCGTAGCAAGCCGTCACAACATATTCCCTCGCACCACTGGCCGTAGCAAGTACTCGGGAGGAAACAGGTTCTACACGTAGGCTATAGAACCTAGCGTACGTGTTCGGTGTCGCCCAGCCCGCAGCTCTACAAATGTCTGTCAGTGAGGCGCCTTGAGCCAAAGCCCAGGAAGCGGCAACACCTCTAGTGGAGTGAGCACGCAACCTGGGAGGACAAGGCTCACCCAGAGACTCATACACTTGGGTGATGGCATCCACTAACCAGTGGGCTAACCTCTGCTTGGAGACAGCCTTCCCCTTCTTTGTCGTAACAGACAAAGAGCTGATCTGAGGTCCTGAAGCTTTGCGTTCTGTCAACATAAACCCGCAGGGCGCGGACGGGACAGAGAAAAGCTAGGGCTGGGTCTGCCTCCTCCTGGGGCAGCGCTTGCAGGTTCACTACCTGATCCGCGAAGGGAGTGGTAGGAACCTTGGGCACATATCCGAGCCGGGGTCTCAATACCACGTGAGAAGGCCCGGCCCGAACTTTAGGCACGATTCGTCGACCAAAAAAGCCTGCAGATCCCCGACCCTCTTGAAAGAGGCCAAAGCTAACAGGAGCACTGTCTTAATGGACAGGATGTTAAGCTCTATTGACAACAAAGGCTCAAAAGGGGGACTTTGAAGAGCCCTAAGTACCAGAGCTAGGTCCCAAGAGGGTACAGAGTGCAAAACACAAGGTGGATTTAACCTCCTAGCAAGTCAAGTCAAGTCACCTTTATTTATATAGCGCTTTTTACAATACAAATTATTTCAAAGCAGCTTTACAGAGATAACAGGAAAACAATGTTGTAATAGTATTGTTCAATTGAAAATTAAATGTCCCCAACTAAGCAAGCCAAAAGGCGAAGGCAACAGTGGCAAGGAACCAAAACTCCATCAGGTGACAGAAAGGAGAAAAAAACCTTGGGAGAACCCAGGCTCGGTCGGGGGGCCAGCCCTCCTTTGGCCAACGAATGAACAGTGTATGATTATGAGTTAGGCAGCATAATGTCAGGAGTCAGATGGGATCAGAACTTTCACGATATTATCCAGTTCATCTGGTTGGGTAGGGTCATCCGGCCGGTGAGGAGATGAGTGGTGAGGTGTCCATGGGCCTTCACAGCCCTGATAATGCGTGTCGTCGTGTCCATGTGATGGTCCTTCATCAGATCTGGATATGCCCTGGATCCGGCGGTCTGCGGTAAACCTCAGGATAAACAGAGAGACTAATATTAGCGTAGACGCCATCCTTCTTATGATGTACAAAGTACATCAGGAATTATGGGAAGTGTTCCCGGTTCCGGCTGATCTAATCTATGCAGCCTAACATTGAATTATAGAAATCTATAGTGTGTTATGTGTATGCTAAGCCAAAGAGATGTGTTTTTAGTCTAGATTTAAACTGACAGACTGTATCTGCTTCCCGGACCGTGTTAGGAAGATTGTTCCAAAGTTTTGGTGCTAAATAGGAAAAGGATCTACCGCCAGCAGTCGATTTTGATATTCTAGGTATTATCAACTGGCCAGAATTTTGAGATCGCAATAGACGTGAAGGACTATAATGCGTTAAGAGCTCGCTCAAGTACTGGGGAGCTAAACCATTTAGTGCTTTGTAAGTAATCAGCAATATTTTAAAATTTATACGATGTTTAATAGGCAGCCAATGCAGTGTTGACAGAACGGGGCTAATATGGTCATACTTCCTGGTTCTGGTAAGAACTCTAGCGGCTGCGTTTTGAACTAGCTGTAGTTTGTTTAATAAGCGTGCAGGGCAACCACCCAGTAGAGCATTACAATAATCTAGCCTTGAGGTCATGAAAGCATGGACTAATTGTTCCGCATTTGTCAGTGAGAGCATATGACGTAATTTAGATATATTTTTAAGATGGAAAAATGCGGTTTTACAGATACTAGACACGTGACTTTCAAATGAAAGATTGGTATCAAACAGCACACCCAGGTTCCTAACTGACGTCGAAGACTTAACAGAGCAGCCATCAAGTGTTAGACAGTATTCTAGGTTATTAGGTGAGGAAGTTTTTTGTCCAATGATTAGAATCTCTGTTTTTTCAGAATTTAGTAATAGGAAATTACTGGTCATCCAATTTTTTATATCAGCTATGCATTCCGTTAATTTTGTGAATTGGTAAGTTTCGTTAGGTTTTGAAGAAATATACAGCTGAGTATCATCAGCATAACAGTGAAAGCTAATTCCATATTTCCTAATTATATCTCCTAATGGTAGCATGTACAGAGTGAACAGCAGCGGTCCTAGTACTGAGCCTTGTGGTACGCCATACTGAACTTGTGATTGATAAGACATCTCTTCACTTACTGCTACAAACTGAAAACGGTCAGATTTTGCTAGTGCAATTCCGCTAATGCCAACATAGTTTTCTAGTCTATTAAAATAATGTTGTGGTCGATATCACAAATGCAGCACTAAGATCAAGTAACACTAATAGAGAGATACAACCACGATCGGATGATAGGAGCAAATCATTTGTGACTTTAATGAGAGCAGTCTCAGTACTATGGTACGGTCTAAATCCGGACTGAAAATCCTCGCAGATATTATTTCTTTCTAAAAAGGAACACAGTTGTGAGGATACTGCTTTTTCTAGTATCTTTGACAGAAAAGGCAGATTCGAGATTGGCCTGTAATTGACTAATTCTGTAGGATCAAGTTGTGGTTTTTTAACAAGTGGTTTAATCATAGCCAACTTAAAGGTTATGACCTCTGGAAGCATCTCTTTCAGTAGCTTAGTCGGTATAGGGTCTAGCATACAAGTTGTCGATTTAGATGAATTAACAATTTTGCAAAATTCTTCCTCTCCTATAGCAACAAATGAATCAAAATGTTCCTCACGGAGACTACAATATACTCCCTGATGCGATACTGTAGTAGACGGTTGCATAGTTATAATTTTGTCCCTGATATTATCAATCTTATAAGTGAAGAAGTTCATAAAGTCATTACTGCTGTGTTTCTTGGAAACTTCTGGGCTTGAAGCTTTCTTTTTCGTTAGATTAGTCACTTGTTCAAATAAATACCTAGGATTATGTTTATTTTCTTCTAATAGGGTTGAAAAATAATTAGTTCTAGCATCTTTTAAGGCCTCTCTGTAAGCAATCGAGCTCTCCTTCCATGAAATCCGAAATACCTCTAGTTTTGTTTTCTTCCAGTTTCGCTCCATTTTTCTGGCTGCTCTCTTAAGGGCCCGGGTGTGTCATTGTACCACGGCGTTGGACTATTTTCTTTAATCTTCTTTAAGCGCAGCGGAGCAACTGTGTCTAAAGTGCTGGAAAAGAGAGAGTTAAACGTTTCTGTTGCAATATCAAGTTCTTCTAAGCTATCCGGGATGCTATGGGATTAATATCCTGCCAGGATTCAAAACTGAAAATAAAGTTTTGAAAGGTTGAAACTAAGTGTTCAAAAACTCAAAATCTTACAAAAAAAGTTTTGCAAGATCGAAAAATAAGATTTGCAAGCTTGCAAAATGTAAAAAAAATTAAAAATATTTCTGCAAATATTATGTTGTTTTTGATATTTCCTTCTTCTGAACTGCAACATTTTTTTTACGATGTTGTGCAAACAATTTTTCAGAGTTTCAAATTTGTCAGTGTTCTCCCACTGTATTAGTTTGTTTTCCAGGTTTGAAACCTTGTAAATGGTGATCTGAAAACTGGTGTGCGAATGTGTGCAAAAACGTTTTGAAACTCTGAAAACAGAGTTTTGCAGGCTTGCAAAGTGGTAAAAATTTTTTAAATCTCTGCAAACATAATTTTGTTTTTGAGTTTTCCTTCTTCAGAAGTGCAACACTCTTTTTTAGGGTGTTGTGCAATCATTTTTTCAGAGTTTCGAATTTGTCAGTGTTCTCCCAATGTATTAGTTTGTTTTCCAGATTTGAAACCTTGTAAATGGTGATCTGAAAACTGGTGTGCGAATAGGTGAAAAAAAGTTTTGAAACTCTGAAAACTGAGGTTCGAAAGGGCGAAACTTATTACATTACATTACATGTGCACTCTTATTGCAGACTATTTTTTCAGACCCGAGTTTACAACACCCACTTTGCGGAGATACGCCCACACAGTTGCGAGCTTGCGACTTACGTGATTGGTGGCAGCGTTGTCACGCAGCTCTGCTCTGAAACTCTGAAACTCAGACTGAGCGAAAATGAAGCTTCGCAACCTCGCAACCTAAAAAAAAAAAGCCTGGAGGGAGGGCCTTCTGCTCTTGGCCAATGATTTGCTGTCTGCTGACGTACAGTCCAATCACAAGTATTTACTGGAAAGGTGGGATTGACCGACTGCTCCGCCAATGACGAAAGCGTATGGGATGAATATAATATGGCTATTCATGCATTCTAGAAACGAGTCAATGAATGCACGCGTGTCGCCTGATCAACAATTGCACATCTTACTTGTTGCATGCGAGATACATTAATACAAAATCGAGGTTTTGTATTAACAACTATGGTTCTTGTACAAAATGCTGCAAATTCATGTGATTCTGGATTTTGCACACACAAGTTGTAGCCTATTAGTTTAGTGACGCACATTTATGAATTTGTCAAATAGATGTGTAGTTGTGCCCACATTAATAACTAGCACCAGGCCTATTCATTTGTAGTTTGTTTGTGTGTGGGTTGTGAAATGCTTAAAAACCGCGAAAAGAAAGTCTCAAAATCCAAATGAATCAAATGATATTGACTCAGAAAAGACGTCAATGAATGCACGCGCGTCACCTGATCCACACATGCAAGTCTTCTTTGTTGCATGAGCAAATTATGATACACTAATACAAAAGAAAACATTTGTATTCACAAAAATGTCTCTATTTGTACAAATTGCAAATCTTGTGCGATGTCCTAAACTGCCGAGATAATAACACAAGCGTGCAGTACGACGTCCACTAACGTCCGATACGCAAACGAATGTCATTTTAACTATTCACTTTAATGAACAGTTAAAACAACTGACCTGTCCAACACTGAACTGCACGAGACCTCTGAATCGGTGTAGGCCTATAAAAAAATCGGTAACACTTATAGATTAGTTAACATTTACTATTAACAAACTGCACTTCTACAGCTAGCATTGCTAATGTTAATGTCAATATTTAGAGAGTCTGTATAGGCCCTGGCCCACTATATGTGTTGTAGCCATTAAATATGCGCATTTAGTTTCATTTTTGTTAAAATATTATAATGTTATTTTTTTTAGCCTACATCTATGCTGATTGTGAAAATTGAACAGCATGAGTAAGATATATGATATAAGATATAAGCCTATATATATTGATACTATATTTTGATACTGCACTTTGGCCAACAGCTGTTGTTTTTTAAATATGCTCTATAAATAAATATGACTGACTGACTGACTATATTCATCCCATACGCTTTCGTCATTGGCGGAGCAGTCGGTCAATCCCACCTTTCCAGTAAATACTTGTGATTGGACTGTACGTCAGCAGACAGCAAATCATTGGCCAAGAGCAGAAGGCCCTCCCTCCAGGCTTTTTTTTTTTAGGTTGCGAGGTTGCGAAGCTTCATTTTCGCTCAGTCTGAGTTTCAGAGTTTCAGAGCAGAGCTGCGTGACAACGCTGCAACCAATCACGTAAGTCGCAAGCTCGCAACTGTGTGGGCGTATCTCCGCAAAGTGGGTGTTGTAAACTCGGGTCTGAAAAAATAGTCTGCAATAAGAGTGCACATGTAATGTAATGTAATAAGTTTCGCCCTTTCGAACCTCAGTTTTCAGAGTTTCAAAACTTTTTTTTACCTATTCGCACACCAGTTTTCAGATCACCATTTACAAGGTTTCAAATCTGGAAAACAAACTAATACATTGGGAGAACACTGACAAATTCGAAACTCTGAAAAAATGATTGCACAACACCCTAAAAAAGAGTGTTGCACTTCTGAAGAAGGAAAACTCAAAAACAAAATTATGTTTGCAGAGATTTAATTTTTTTTACCACTTTGCAAGCCTGCAAAACTCTGTTTTCAGAGTTTCAAAACGTTTGTGCACACATTCGCACACCAGTTTTCAGATCACCATTTACAAGGTTTCAAACCTGGAAAACAAACGAATACATTGGGAGAACACTGACAAATTCGAAACTCTGAAAAAATGATTGCACAACACCCTAAAAAAGAGTGTTGCACTTCTGAAGAAGGAAAACTCAAAAACAAAATTATGTTTGCAGAGATTTAATTTTTTTACCACTTTGCAAGCCTGCAAAACTCTGTTTTCAGAGTTTCAAAACGTTTGTGCACACATTCGCACACCAGTTTTCAGATCACCATTTACAAGGTTTCAAACCTGGAAAACAAACTAATACAGTGGGAGAACACTGACAAATTTGAAACTCTGAAAAATTGTTTGCACAACATCGTAAAAAAAATGTTGCAGTTCTGAAGAAGGAAATATCAAAAACAACATAATGTTTGCAGAAATATTTTTAATTTTTTTTACATTTTGCAAGCTTGCAAATCTTATTTTTCGATCTTGCAAAACTTTTTTTGTGAGATTTTGAGTTTTTGAACACTTAGTTTCAACCTTTCAAAACTTTATTTTCAGTTTTGAATCCTGGCAGGATATTAATCCCATAGGATGCTGAGATGATGAAACTGATTAGGAAGATTATTAATAAAGCAATCTTTAGTGGCAGAAGTGATAGGTCTAACATATTTATAACACGGAGTCGGCTTTGCAGCCTTGGCTAAATGTAATTTACACGAGACTAGATAATGATCTGAGATGTCGTCGCTTTGCTGCAGAATTTCAACGGCATCAACATCTATTCCATATGATAGTATTAGATCTAGAGTATGATTACGACAATGAGTAGGTCCTGACACGTGTTGTCTAACTCCAATAGAGTTTATATTGTCTTTAAATGCCAATCCCAATGCATCTTTTTCATTATCTACATGTATATTAAAATCACCAACAATTAGGACTTTATCTGCAGCCAATACTAATTCTGATAGAAAGTCAGCAAATTCTTTGATAAAATCTTTATGGTGCCCTGGTGGCCTGTATACAGTAGCCAGCAGAATTCTCAAACGTGATTTATTGTTTACACTATATATTTTTACATTAAGCACCAACACTTCAAAAGAAGTATATTTAAAACTAGATTTCTTAGTGGTTTTGAAGATATTACTATAAATTACAGCAACACCTGCTCCTTTGCCTTTCGTACGAGGCTCATGTTTATAACAATAATCTTGCGGAGTGGACTCATTTAACCTCGTAACCGTTGCCAGAGCGTCGGCGCTCTGAGCGTTTTTTTTTTAAATAGTTCAAAGTTACTATCAGATTTAAAGGGTCATGAAACCCCAAACCAAATTTTCTGAGATTTTAAACAGAGGTATGTGTGTTGAACACCATTGAAGACAATGTTAGCATCTGTTAGATTTAATAATAGGGTTAAAATGGTTAAATTTTAGTTTTTTTCCGCTTTTTTCGTCTTCCGGGTTTAAAATCTTCATCGTGTCCACGTCACAGGCTGTGACGTGGCCGTGCTCTGTGAGTGCTTGATGACTCATCGGTGTCTCATAATTATTAATGAGACTGAGTTCATATCCTATGAGAAGACACTGTCTCTTAATTATTCATGACACCACGTGGATCTTTCCAATGACAGACATGTCAAACTGTGATATCGCGTAGTAGCCTATAGATGAGAGAGACAATCATGGGACGCAACAAGTGTTTGTTTTTCGTGGTGTTTGTTTTTCGTCAACCACGGACACATCTAAACTATAGTGTGTGCCGCAAACATTTTTCTCGAGAGAGAATGGTGGACTTCGCCTTGTTGACGACCAATGCAGGTTGCGTCTTGCGAGTGATGCGGTAACGTTACCAAGTCCCGAGGACTTTTCTATCCCTTCAGAGGTATGTGTGTGTGTGTGTGTGTCTAAAATGAGAAGTCCTCCACCTCCACAGAGCCATCTTTATCATGGGAGTTCAGCGGGCGCGTAGATCTACGCTATGCACGGAACGTTTTTTTTTAAGTGGAAAATTAATTATTTTCAAATATATGCATTTAGTGTCTATATAAACAACTATATATTTTATAATGACATTATAATGATACATGTAGCCTACATTAATATGTTTTAAATAGAATTACGATTACTGTAGGCTAATATATTTAGCAGGGCATTCAGTTACTTTTGAAAGGACAATAATAAAGTGTCAGTGTATTTCATTAGACTTTAACTTTGCCAGCTATAAAAAAAATCTAGCATTTCCTCACGTTTTACCACTGCTTTTTAGTGACAGTCGATATGCATGGGCCACTGGCGATGTGATGGCCAAACCACACCCACTCCCTCGCTTCTTCTCACAGCATCCACGCCCATTTAAGTTGCATTTTTCAAAAAGATTGTGAGCTAGACTTGAGCTGAAAGAGGGGGGTTTCATGACCCTTTAATATTATTAACTTGACAAACTATACATCATTAAAAAGATTTAAGGCTCAATGTTTAGTATTTGACCACTATTGTATTCTGAGGAACTTATAGTGACAGTTATGTCTAGGGATGGCCCGATACCGATACTGGCATCGGGGATCGGGCCGATACTGTCCTCATATACTCGTACTCATAAAAAATTGCCGATACCACGCACCGATACCACGTACATTTTGCGAAACGAAACTGGCCGCCGCGAGTGCTTTGTCGAGGTGAACTGAGGCATAAGAGTAGCCTATAATGTCGGCAGTTTGGGCTCATTTCAAGATTAAGGATGATGATGACAACAGCAAGGCAGACTGTAAGTTATGTTCAGCTAAGGTGTCGAGACAGGAGGGAAGCAATCTAATTAAACATCTGAATACACACAATTTAGTAAAGCTAAAGCAACTCACCAGCCAACAGGTTTCACAGAAGCTGCGAGAAGATGTCCAGAGATAATCCACGGGCACATAACAATAACAGAAGGAATTTCTAGGCCTGTAAATCAATAGTCAAATAGTCAAATCGATAGTGAATAAATAAATGTATCGCACGATAAAAAAAAAGAGCTCCGATATTTTTTTCCGGCCGCGATCATTTCCATTTGCATGCTTATTTGTTTTCCTCATCTCTAGAGCCTGGATGACAACTCTCGGTTCCTTAGCGTAGGAGGCTTAGATTCTTAACCTAGAGCTTAGATTCTCTGCCCGAGCCCGTTATTTCCCGACACTATCCTCGGGTCGGATCAGGCCCTTGAGAGACGTGCACTCCCAACGCAATAGAGTGCGGCGCGGCACTAGATCTGATGGCCGAGCGCGAGCGCGGGCGGTAGGACTCACTCTGTGTGCGGGTGGGAGAGAAAAACGATTCGCGGGACTCCCGCAAACTAGAAACATCTATGAATAAAACATATAAAAACGAATAGATTTGTATTCATCCGTTGCAGAAAAGCAACAAGAACTAAAACAAAATAGAAATGATTTACAGGCCAGAGTTTCTATTTCTAACATCTGCAGCGGTGAGCGATGTAGCCAATCACAGACATATGTGTTGATTTCTTGAACGCAATGGCCAATCAGAAGCATTTAAGATAGACTCCCCTCACCGCTCAAAACTGACTTTTGTTCAGTGCTGAATTCTGTATGCTGGCAAATTATAATTATAATATGTTATAAATATAGAATTATAACAAACAAATTGTGGATATTATGAAAGATTCATTGTGCAGTCAGCTTCATTGATAATTATAGAGATGTGTGCTTTTTAGGAATTATTAATGGAGCGCACTTTGCGTGCATTCAGTCATGCCAGATCATGCACGCAGTAGCCTGCTTGCTTTTATGTTAAATTAACAGTGGTTTGTGTGCTAATACATTTATTATTTTTACTCATTATTATTTATTTTTAGACATGTTAAAACAAGTAGGAGAAGAAAATAAAAACAGTCTTCTAACCTGTGTTCTGAAATAGTCTTCGGTCTTCTTTTCAGGGAGCCTTACTTTTGCTGTAGAAATATCGGTATCGGTACTCGGTATCGGCAAGTACACAAATGTAAATACTCGTACTCGTATCGGTTTGAAAAAAAATGGTATCGGGCCATCCCTAGTTGTCTTAATTTGTGTCTGGAGTTATGTAATCAAAAAATTAGTCGATACCTTTAATATGAATTATGAGCGTCAGCCGCTCTCATTCAGAAAAAAAACTCCAGTGAGATCGTCATGACAGAGCTTGACAAAACAACGTCCATCAGGGCTTTTAGCCAAAAAATGTACAGATTTGGAGAAATATGATAGATTCTCATAGGTTTACATCAGATTTATATAGATAGGAATCATATTTATTGAATATCTACCCAAATGCGTCGATTTAATCATTATGAGCGCTGGAGACTCTGATGTACTGTGTTTTCAATACATACTGGCAGCCTGAGGGCGCCCTGTGCACATATGCAGTCCATTTTTGGAACACGAAGAATAATCATATCATGTGACATTCCAGGAAGTCCCCATGGGGAACTCCCTGACATCAACACTAACAGAGATCGCTGTAACATGCAGATAAAGATGTTTTGAAGACAATAAACATGATTGCAATGATATTTGATTTACCTGTGTTCTTCGAGCCATGTCAGGTATTTTCATAATAGATTATATTTATAATGTAATGCTAATCGATATAGACTTTATCATTGTGCAGAATACAATAAATAATAAATTTTCTGTCCGATTTTTTTTATCTGAAGCCAAATCAGAGCACAGAAGGTTATTAAAAACACTCGACTTGTGCTAAAAAGTAAGTTTTAGAGCACAAACATGGTTTTAATCTCATAAATTGTTGTGTATTGATGGTGTGCTAAGCTAATATGCTAGCTAGCTTGGTGCACCTGCTACCTAGCTGTTATATTTATGACTATTTCTAAATAGGAATGCTTGCTGAAATGTTTCTTTTTTCAAGAAGGTCATTTTATATAGTTTCAAATGTAAGGTGAGAACTTTGAGAACTTTCCCTAAAAGAGATTAGGGGTTGAAACAGTGTGAATAGCCAGTCGTTAGTAATTATAAATCAGACAAAAGAAATGCATATTTACAGCCAGGCTGTATAACCAGGCTGGCGAGATGTGAATGTGTGCAGGGGAGACTGACACCGAATAGAGATCGGTTACACCACATAAACAATAGAGAAAATAGACTGAATAGATGCTTAGAAGATGACAATAATCATCAGTTTGCATTTTAGAGTCTAATCAAAATAAAGTAGTATGACATGATCTTGAAAAACATTTAACTAAATAAAGAGTTTTAGACATATCATCTTCAGATTTTAAATATAACATGGTCAGACATGTGGCTTTAACTGCAGTGCATTTCTAGATTGATACAATGCCAACTTCAATTTTCATTTCATGAAAATATTTCATAAAAATAAATTTCTAATAACTTGACAAAACTTATTTATAAAACTATTTATAACAATTTTTTTTTCATTATGACAATAATTAATTCTACATTTGCAATAAACTGCCAGGTGTCAGCTTTCAAATGAGATCATACTTGTGCTTTTAGAACAAATGGTTCATGAACTGTATCTGTTTCAGTTTGGGTATGCCATTTTTGGGGATTTTTCAAAAGTGGGGTTGCAGCTTAACAGGTTAAAATAACAAATGGTTCATGAACTGTATCTGTTTCAGTTTGGGTATGCCATTTTTGGGGATTTTTCAAAAGTGGGGTTGCAGCTTAACAGGTTAAAATAATGTAATCGTTTGGTTTTAGCCAGGTTTCTGTCAAACACAGCACATCTAGGTTATAGTCTGTAATCTTAACATTAACTATGAGTGCTTTTGAATTAAGGGATCGAATATTCAACAACCCAAGCTTTATTGTTTGCTCATCTGTATTATATCTGTTTTTTTTTATTTGTTTAACATCAATTAAATATTTAACCTTAGAAAGGTTAGGCAGTTTTTTGGATTTCCAAATTCTAGGAACAGACACAGTCTCTATATGATGATATCTAGGTGAAAGAGTCTCTATGTGATGAGATTTATCTGACCTTGGTGACGCGAGGCCGCTAGCAGACGGTCGGTTTAGCCAGTTTGCCTGCTTCCTGACCTGAACCCCAGGTTGTCATGTTTTATCTCTAATGGCTCGTTTCCACTGATCAGTACGGTACGGTACAGTACGGTTCGGGTTGGGTCAGTAAACCATGATCCGGCTAGCGTTTCCACCGCCAACAGTACCCTACTTGATAGGCATGGCGTTTGCTGGAAAGAAGCGATCAACGTCGTATGGTTTACACTGGAGCAGAATGGCGGCCGTCTAAGCGATTGTGGTGTTCTGTTCTTTGGGTGTAATAAGGAACACAGCAGTCATTTTAATGTTCCTAAATCCGAACCGCTGAAGACGCAGTGGCTGAGTTTTGTTTATGAAGGGAATCCGACGAGCAACGTCAAAGCGCTCATGCTTGCGTGAATCATTTCTCACCAGACTGCTTTATAAACGAGGCGAGGGTCAATATAAATCAGGTTTTGCTAAGAAGCTGCTACTGAAAAAGGAATCGGTAGCCTACCAACTATTCGTGTTCCTGCTGGACCTCCAGAAGAAGTGAGTGAAACGTTTTATTAACCTTATATATTAGCTAATCTTTGCAAATCCCTTGCACGCTTCACGATGATTGTGGCTAATGTTTACACTCAGTGTGTGCATAACGGCATGTATTCTATGTAACATTACGACGTTCTCAATATAATTCATTATCCCACGTTTATAATGAAAAACGCGTTATAGTTATTGTGTTATTAAAAACTGTGCACGCAGGTGTTACAGTTAACGTAACAGGAATATTAACAGGAATATCAATGCAGGTACAATACTATAGATGTACTTTTTCTGTAAGTTTTCTTAAAACATAAAACATTTTCGTACTGCACTAAACATAAACAACAAATTCTTAGGTATCCTTCAACTACTGCTAGAATCATTACTGACATGACCTCATGTCAGTTTCAGTCACGATAGTTCTATCTAACACTGAGATAACGTCACGCATCACTGACAGTATACATTTACAAAAAAACAAAAAAAATTCAACATAAATCTGTCAACGAACTAACCTATAACTTACATTAGTAACGTTAAACACATAGCGTTTGTATCTCACAACTCTAAGGTTACCCTGCCAGTACATACAAAAATAGATCAAAGTGACATTGTTAACCAACCATTCAGAAACGTCCTGTTCGAGCCTTAATTGTCGAACTTCTTCGAGGCGTCATCTTGTTTCGGGTCCGACTCCGGTTCAAACTGATACAGTTGCACAGATGTGTCCTCAGAGAGAATCCCGCTGCCATAATAAACCCTCAACTACTGTTGTCAAGTCAACACTCCACGTGCGATGTGTCAAAGCGCCCAGAGAACAGAGGGGCGGAGTCAGCGAAGCTCATTATCATTTAAAGGCACATACACTTAAACGGCGTGCTGAAAACAGAGCTGTTTTTGAGCAGGTAAAATGAGTGTTTTCTTAAAATACTAATGAGAATTTTTAATAAAAGTATATTACAAAGTTTTCATTTAGACCCTAAAGATTCATATTAACTTGTACAAAAATGGCATTATATGACCCCTTTAAAATGAACACAAAACAAAAAACTTTAATGTTTATGGAAACTCACCCCCAGGACCGGCAAATGCACTTCTGCCGCTCTAGGCGAAAAACAATTGTGCTGCCCCTCTATTTGCAACGTATACCAGCAACAACACACAAAGACCAATATGCCATACATATAACGCAAAACCAGCAACAACACACGAAGACCAATAACGTTATGCCATACATAACGCAAAACCAGCAACAACACACAAAGCCCAATATGCCATACATATAACGCAAAACCAGCAACAACACACAAAGACCAATATGCCATGATATAACACAAAACCAGCAACAACACACAAAGACCAATATGCCATGATATAACACAAAACCAGCAACAACACACAAAGACCAATATGCCATGATATAACACAAAACCAGCAACAACACACAAAGACCAATATGCCATGATATAACGCAAAACCAGCAACAACACACAAAGACCAATATGCCAAAGGCCTACATATAACGCAAATAGTGCGCAACGCGCGTGTGCCCAAAATGTCAACAATATTAAAGTTTATGCAGAAGGCAAATGCCTGCTGGCATTTTTCTTTAAGCAGTCATGACAGGGATTTTCCAAATAATCACATTTCACCTCCTCAAATTACTGTTGCAAATCTCTTTACATGTGCGTATACTCACACAACAGAAATGCCCGCAATCACATTATATCATCAGCAGGTTCAGCATCCTAAATAACGACTAAAGAGCAAATGAAGCTTAACTTACGTTTCAGAAACGTGCACGGCAGGCCTTCATGTTCCCTGTTCACAAAACGTTCCCCATTCAAAGCAATCGGGATGTCTCATATGAAACAGCCAGCTACCGTTGTCAGCGAGCCGAGCCGTATTCAAGCACGTGCGCGCGCGGATTTCAGTTTCCCGAGCCCACAAAGTGCGGCGAAAACATTTTCAGTGTACCGGTAACTGCCACGGTTCAGCTCGTCTACGACAACCTTTGCAGCGTCCATCTTCATTGAATTGAATTGAGCCGACCAGAGCACAGCATAATAAGTAGCCATGCGGTTCACTTGGAGGGCGGGGACAAAAGCGCCATATTCAGTATGGAAATACACACAGACAATAACACACCACGCCCCTACTGCGTGCTAGAATCTACGAAAACAAGCCGATTTCAACCTCAAAATATAAGCTTTTAAATATACCAATACTGCTATCTCAAACATGGAGAGGCTTCTTCGTGATTTCAACTAACAGATTCTGCAAAAAAGCGGAAATCACAAATTTTGGAAAAAAACGCTTGTTTCTCATTTTTCTCGCAAGTTGTGCTGCCGACTTGCATCCCTGGTTTCTGTAACGGGTCACATATGTTGAACGCATCGGCCACTCAGATGATGAATGAGTCGCTGTGCTAAAGATGTGTTTTGCGCGAGCTCACAGAGTTCTACACTTTTCGCAAACCTGTCATTATTATTGGCAATAAACTTAAGATGCAAATAAGAGATTCTCGGCAATGTATTTTATATTCTTGATGGTGCTCTGATGCACTCCATTACGCACCGCTCTGTTTGTTTTCATGATGACTAAAAGTTCAGTGGTCTAGCTCATCGATGTCAACATGATTAAAGAAGCCAGGGCTTAAAGGGGGGGTGAAATGCTGTTTCATGCATAGTGAGTTTTTTACACTGTTAAAGAGTTGGATTCCCATGCTAAACATGGACAAAGTTTAAAAAATGAAGTTGTAAGTTTGATGTAGTAAATCTGTTCCAAAAATACTCCTTCCGGTTTGTCACAAGTTTCGGAAAGTTTTTTTCGAATACGGGCCTATGTGACGTCAGAGTGGCCGGAATTTCCTTATACGGGTCTTAAGGGCACTTCTCCCGGAAGGGCGCGCGCAGCTGTAGCCTAGTGCATGCGAGAGTACGCCTATGCCCGTCAGAGCGCTGGGCTCGGCTGCGCTGCAATAAAAAAAATGGCACCAAAAAAGTGTGTTTTTGGTTGCCAGGGCAAGACAACACTGCACACATTTCCAAAGAACCCAGCGTTAAGGGACCTGTGGATGGATTTTGCTTTTCCAGAGCAGCAACGGAGTTGTGCAAGTGTTCTTGTTTGTTCCCTTCATTTCGACGGTAATAGTTTTATAAACAAGGCCCAGTTCGACGCCGGATTTGCAGATCGCCTAATACTTAAAGATGGATCAGTCCCAACGATAAAGGTTCACAGTCGTGCGTTGGAACCGCAGGCGGTGAGTAAAACTGCTTCAAATGTCTGTGTGTTGTTAACTATCGGCGTGTAAGCTAAGCACAGCAAGTAAACAACATGATCACGTACAGTTAATGTATCGATGGAGCATGCGATGTATGGTGTGTGTGTGTGTGTGTTTGTGTGTTTAAATACAGTTGTTTAGCTGGCCACTGTAGGTGTCAGTTTGTTTATTGTAAAAATAAATCATGTCCTCATAAACCACGAGTCTGTCTGTTTACAACACACGCAAAAGCTTTGCGCGCTCCCGCCCACACGGCACGCCTCCACCCGCTCGGGTTTTTCCGGAAAGACTCGGTACAGCCTGTCTTTCTTTTATAAATATAATAAAACTAAAGACTTTTTGGAGATATGAAGGATGCAATACTACTCTATAGGTACTCAAGATTAACATGAGATTGAGTGTAACTGAGTGTTTCACCCCCCCTTTAACATTCACAGAAGGATGTTAACAGTGAACGAATACCTGGTGAAATGTAAGTAGCACCACACATTGCTTTTCAAATTGTCAGGAGTGTAGATTTCGAACTCCTCGTCAGCAGGCCCGGATTAACACAGTGTAGTGCCCTAGGGTGACCACACTGTAAGTGACCCCCCCCCCCCCCCATCCCATGCAAAACCTTATGTATAAAAAACACATATACCAAATAAGCAAGCCCATGAATCAGATAAATTCAGCACCACAGAGACGCACAGCAACAAAAACGCTCAAATGCAACCAAATCCATTAGTAATCGGATTGGCGGCTCAATCGGACTACTGATTCTGAAAAGCCTTCATGTAAAAAACTTTGTTGTTCTGATTGAGCTCGATCCGAATGAAATTTTGATGGGATTAAAAGGGATGGTTTATCCATTTTCTAGTTCGATCGAGCAAACACGAAAACACTTGATCGGATTGAAAACAAACTGAAAGGACTGCGTTCAGTATGTGCAATGACGTTGAAATAGCGTAATGACGTATGACGCGCTGAACGAGCTGTTCATCCTGCAGAATAAAGTGTCCCGTCATTCTATAATTCTCCTTTCTCTCAGTGTCTGTGAAGTGGAGCAGGTCAATGTCCCACCAGTCCTTTCGGATTCTCATCCACAGACGATTGGTTTTGGGCACGAGGAGGGTGGGGCGTTTTTACTGCGTGATAAAACACGGAACAACAACGGTCATATGCTCATTATCCCCAAATTATGACCAGAAATGGATAAATATTAAGCCAACTGTTTAAAACAAACACAAACCAATGTAGAAGATGGATATTATGCGCAAACAGCTTCATGCAGTACCACTCCGATTTTTATGCTTGTGTATAAACGCGCACATCACGTTTAGCGTTCATGTAAACACTACATTCAGAATCATCAATAGGAATGAATTCAGTCCGATTGAAACAAAAGCATGTAATAAGCATCTGCAACCAGCTAAAAGAGATAACCATTCCACAAATTTCAAATCGACAACAGTGTCACGTTTGTGAAATAATGGTAAATAATCCTTACCTTTAGCAGAACAACTTTTTCTAGACTTTGTGATACCGCCTTTGCTCACAACATTATAGCTGCTGCTTGAGTCGTATCGTTTGAGGCATTATTTCGCTGCTAGTGCCTTCTGCTAGTGTTCCCGATCGATGTCTCTGTTTTTTTCTTGATTTCGAAGACATTTTTTTTATATTGCTGGTGCTTTTTGAAGGGTAGCTATGTGGCGTGATATTTTCTCTTTTTTAATTTACGCTTCGCACAACCGCTAATCTGATGCTGCCTATCCATTTCGAATTTAATAGTATTGGTGGGGGGACTCTGACTGGGGGGGGGGGCAAATCAACTGTGACCTGACCCAAACGCAATTCTTTATATGCATATATTTTATATGTTCTCTGTATATATTGTATGTATCATTAACTGTTCATTTTGTATCTGCATCTCTTCCAGCAAAATAATACAGAACAACTATTTTAAAGGTTTAGTCATTCTCTAAATCATTTGGTGCCCCCCTATTGGCTGGTGCCCCAGGGCACTCGCCCAATCCCGTCTATGGATAATCCGGCCCTGCTCGTCAGGCGTGGTTGTTGCAGGCGTTGGCGCGGCCATTGTTTTGATATACAAAATAGGCGCTGCACTAACCAGGACGCTAACGTCACCTACAGGAGCCCAGATGACCAATAATTGCTGAAAGGCCATATTAAAGATTCTGATACTGTTTGTATGGAAGAACTTCATCTCAAAGCGTTCAATGATTTGAAGAGAGCACTATGCCAAGCACCAGCATTAGGAATTGCCCAATCTGATAGACCCTTTGTGCTCTATGTCCATGACCACTTAGGCTTTATGACTGCATGTCTAAAGATCATGGGGGCAGTTTATGCCCAATTCATTACTATTCTGGTAAACTTGACATAGTCACACAAGGTATCGGCCCATGCGTTCAAAGCAGAGTATTTGAGCGGAGTGGAGCGGCAACAATTTTCCCTCCGCGCTCCAATCATTAAATAATCACTCCGCTCCAGCTCCGCTCCGGGTTCACCATTGACCGCTCCCACTCCACTCCTCGCTCACTGATATCAAACACCACTCCGTCTTCGCTCCCCGACGAAATTGCGAATAAAGTATTTATAAGTATGCTTTGAAATCTCGCAAATGTTCTGCCCATAATATAGGCTATAGGCATATTCAATGAAAAAATATATATATTTTCCTATGACAGGCTAAGCTTATTACATGGTCATCAGCATTAAAACTTAAATATCATTTAACTTCGCTACATTTCTTACAGATTCCTGTTCATTCTAAATCAAATACAGACAGCACTGTAAGATTACATTTGTTTGACATTGTAATGCATTAGTGAGAGAGCGATTGCGTGTGTGTGAATAGTGTTAGGCCAACCTGTTTAAAATGTGCTTTCACCCGATGCAGCCCGATCTCATGAAAGTATGTAGCCAATCTATAGCACATTTTATTTCTCGTACCATTTATACGGCAAAAATAGTTTTTCCGTCCATATGATACGCAGTTGTCGCGCGCACTTTATGGCGTGTAATAGCCTACGCACGCACTCCACACACCTAATCCTACCCAAGGGATTTAGTAGTGCATATCATTTGCACGCAAAAACAATTTTTGGCGTATAAATGGCACGAGAAATAAAATTTGTGCTAAAGATACGCACTTTTATGAATGCGTGTTGCCCGATCATATTCAGTAGGCTTGAGAAATATAACCTTCCGCAGCCACTCATGTCCATCGGCGTCATCATAACCTTCAAATGTTTTTCTGATTTCAGTGATCCATCTGTATCATGCTAGCTAAATGTATTTAACGTGTGAATCCTTTCTAAAAAGATGAATTGTACTCGTCATGGAGCGGTAGTGGAGCGAGTGAAAACCACGAGACACCAACTTAAAAAAAAAAACCGCTCCGCACTCCATTCAAAATCACACAGCTCCACTCCCACTCCACTCACATACTCTGGTTCAAAGGCATGTAAAGGCAGGAACAATTGACAGAGAAGAAAGAGTTAAACTCTTCACATGTGCTCGCGCTCATGACCGCTACTGAACATCTAAACACATACAATGATCAAAAGCACATCGCCGTATCCTCTTCTGTCTGTTCTCCAAAACATGTAATCAAATGTATATTTCTGCAAGCATGTTTAAACTAGTTAACTGTGTCTAAAGCCTGGTTCATACGGGATGATTTTAAAATTGTCTGCCGATTTTCCAAACCTGAGAGACCCCACACACGGCGATAAAGAAATCACGGGTCTAAACGTTTTGGTCGTACAGTGTGTGGTCCAGATTTGAGATCTGAGCGGTCCCGACGTGCTTCCGAGCAGACGAGAGCAGTCTTAACACACCACACACGGCAGGAATATCTGATCAGATTATTTTACGATAATCAGAGCATCCTTAAGATTGTCGGAAGGGGTGAATCGGGGCTAAAATCGGCCTAATTATCCTGCCGTGTGAACCAGGCTTAAGGCAGGCAAAGGCGTTTGTTTTCAAGACGAGTTCGCAAACCACTGCGCAATACACACAAACTACAGCAGGATGGCGGTTGTTCATTTCATAAACTGTGAACAATGGCTTAATGTATAAATTTCATAAACTGTGAACAATTGTAGCCTATTTAATGTATAAATTAAGGGTATATGTCCAAAAAACTGGTTTAACAGCATGTATTGCATTAAAATAAAGTAACGAGAGGAACGTCGCACAACGTAACAAAGTAAAATAAAGTTTTTTCATTAGAAATGTACTTGAGTTAAAGTAAAAGTACCCACATTTAAATCTACTCTTAAAAGTAAAAAAATTCCCCCAAAATATTCAAGTAAATTTAACAAAGTAAATGTACATCGTTACCACCCACCACTGACTCTGCGGCAGCTCTTTTACAAACATAAATTTAACATATAATCAGTAATAATACTTCAAAATTTAAAAATAAACAATCCACTCCACTTGAATGAACGCTTGTGTTTTCTCACTGGGTTATTCACTTAAGCTTGTGTTTCTGGTGTCCCACTTTCACATGCGTATGAATGGAAGTCTATGGAAGGAAAAGTCTAGTGTGAACAGCCATTAATAATTAAAACGTTTTTAGTAAAATAAATATCAATATCAAAGTTGGGCAGTTTTGACTGTTGTGGCAAAAATTCTCTTTAAACATCATCACTGTGTAAGAGACACTCAGAGTCAAATTAATAAAAAGAGAAGTATTTATTCTTGCAAGAATAGGCCCAGTCGCCACCACGGCAGTTACCCTGTGGAGTGAGTGACACCCAGACATGAAGAACTGGGCAGCCTTTATACCCTTCTCAAGGTCTTCATTCTAGCAGCCGCCTTTTCTAGTAGTTTTCCACAGACCAAGGATCCATTACTGCTAGCTTCGACTTATCGCTAGCTGACCCTTAAGACCCCCCCAAGTTAGATGACCTCTGACCTCTGATGGTCAGAGATCCTTTGCCCAGCCGTTCCCAGTGTCTCACTCCTTCACTCCAGGTGTATAAACATACATAAATAGCAGAGAAGTTCAAATAATGAAACATATGACATTCCTTTGCCGTATCTACTGAAAGTAAATGAAAAACTAAAAAAAACGCCACAACATGACATATATACAAATACATTGTATATTAATGTTAATATCATGTTAGATAATTGTGAGTTATTTGTAATTATTTTGATGTACTGAAAATATATATATTTTTCTTTCATGTCAGACCTGATGGAAGAGAGCGAGGAGAGAGAAGAACTGAGTGAAGTGGAGGAGGAACATCATGTCCAACCTGGAGAAAAACCTTTCAGTCGCTCAAAGACTAAAAAGACATTTTTAAAGAGGAGAAGAGCCAAGAAATCTTTCACCTGCACTCAGTGTGGAAACAGTTTCACAAGCAAATCTAACCTTGAGATTCACATGAGAATCCACACTGGAGAGAAGCCGTTCTCATGTGATCAGTGGGGAAGAGCTTCAGTCAATCATCACACCTTAATGTTCACATGAGGATCCACACCGAAGAGAAGCCGTTCACATTGTGATCAGTGCCGGGAAGAGCTTCATGTCAATCATCAACACCTTAATGTTCACATGAGGATCCACACCGAAAGAGAAGCCGTTCACATGTGATCAATGTGGAAGAGTTTCAGTCAATCACACCTGGAAAACTACATAGGTCATACGAGAGAAGACATTTCATGGTGTGGCAAAATTTTCTCTTACATACTGAAGAAACACTGGAAGTCATACGAGGAGAAGCCACATTCATGTCTGTGAGTGTGGAAAGAGTTTTTACATGCTGTCATATTACATAAAACATGAGAAAATCACACTGGAGTGAGAGATGTACAATGTGCTTGAGTGGAGAAAACTTTCTACTACAGCGAAATTTAAAAACCACAGAGAATTCCACACTGGAGAAAAACCTTACAAGTGTTCACACTGCGACAAGAGATTCAGTCAGTCATTATCTCTGAAAAGACATGAGAGATCCACACTGGAGAAAACCGTACATGTGTTCACACTGGGACAAGAGATTTCAGTCGAAACAATATCTATAACCATGAGAGGATCCACATGAGAGAGCGTACACTGTATCAAACTGGGAAGAGTTTCAGCAATCTTCACCCTAATGCTCACATGAGGATCACATGGAGAAACCGTTCACATGTGATATGCGCAAATTTTAGGGCATCAGACCTGAAGACACACCTGACAGTCCATACGAAGGAGAAGCCACATTCATGTTCTGTGTGTGGAAAGAGTTTTTCACGGCTGCAACATTTACATAGACATGAGAAAACTCACACTGGTGTGAGAGAGTACATGTGCTTTGAGTGTGAGAAGACTTTTACTACAGCAAACAAGTTAAAACTGCACCAGAGAATTCACACTGGAGAAAAACCTTACAAGTGTTCACACTGTGATAAGAGATTCAGTCGATCATTATCTCTGAAAACACATGAGAGGATCCACAGCAGAGAGAAGCCGCACACGTGTGATCAGTGCGAGACGAGTTTCTCTATTAAAAGTCGCCTGAAGCGACACGTGAAGATCCACACAGTGGAGGAACCACTTAAATACAGTCTGAGATCACGGTAAGTAGTTCGACAAAACTCGGACAGACAGTCACGTGCTCATATACACTTTTCCACCGGGACGGTTCTGTTGCGGTTCCAGCTTGTGTCCATTCGCATAGTTTGCCGATAGTGCTGCACGGATCATAATCCGCGGGTCAAGCGGGCCAAGTAACAAAAACATTCCCTTCAATCGAGGGTGGATGACAGATAACTCATTATAATGTGTTGAGTGTAATAAAGACACGGAACTCTCATCACGGTAAAATACACTTTTACTTTAGTTTTCAACAACGTAATTCTCCTCAGGGAAAACCAATCATGGAAAACATATCAGGGCTCGACATTAACGCTTGTCTGGGACACGTGTGTTTTTTGTTTTAGTTAAAGTTGCTGTAGGTAACTTTAGTAAAAAATATTTTTTACATATTTGTTAAAACTGTCATTATGTCCTGACAGTAGAATATGAGACAGATAATCTGTGTAAAAATCAAGCTCATCTGGCTCCTCCCAGTGGTCCTATTGCCATTTGCAGAAACACAACGCTCCCGTCAGAAACAACCAATCAGAGCCAGGAGGAATGTCTTAGCAGTGTCAATCACGCTTGCGTACGCGCTGATCCCGCCCCTCTCTTGCACAGCGCGAGCGCGTACCGTCGTTCAAACTCAAGATTGCCGGCGAGCTGCAGCTGTGCTTATGACGGAGAAACAACCTAATCTGCCAATTCTCGAGTAACACCTGCTCATAAAACAAAGAGGTAAAGGGAAAAAGACCGATGACGATAAACAATCTTGTCTAATTTGTCAGCCCATTGTCAAAACTCTAGCCGCATAACATGTAGATAAAATGTCACGCACTCTGCTAAGCAACAATTGAAACCTGCTAATTCACTGCTGGCTTGTCATGTTGCTGAAATAATGTACTAGCACACCTTATCTAGCATTATATATCGCTAGAATAATTACTTACATACTGTAACGTTAGTTACAGTTATATTAACGTTATCTTACTAGCTATTTATAACTAGAAAGAGTGCAACATAAAGTTACATCATGTATTGCAAAATACATAAGGATTTGAGGACCAAGTTTGTAGTCAAAGTATGGGCAGGCCATAGACAATGTAAAGCATATTGTTGACGTTTAGTCCCTATCAGTGAATGTGCCATATAACTGTTTATCCGCCGTCATCGGTGGCCCTGTTTACTAGCCTGCGCGTTCACGGCCGGCTCTGCTGTGGAGGGAGGGCTGTAGCGCGGCAGAGAGCAAGGGGGTGGGACCTGTAAGTTGTGCTTGTTCAAATTTTCAGACTAAGTCAACGTTTTCTCAAAACTCCCTACTGCAGCTTTAAGGGAAGGGTGATATAAAATATAATATAAGAAATACAAATAAAAAATAACTAGGGAATCACTGAAAATGCGAGGAAGATTCTGTTTTATTTAATTGAATGTAAGTGGCAATTGATAGCCTATAACGTTAGTTGATAATGATATAGGCCTACCTAATGTACGGACGGTAACAAAGTTGCGCTGTTTAGGCTCGTGCAGTTATTTATAACATATTAGTTATAGTTAAGAAACAATATATAGGCTAACGTTAGTACACACGACCAGAGTGCTGTTTTCCTGAATGCCATCACGATTGAAACCGAGATATTGATTTCATAACAGTTCAATAAACAAATAGTTAAAATTAAGTTACTTACATTTTTAGACGCAATGACTGTGTTTGTTCTGTTTCAGCAGCGAAAATAGTTCCAAACAACAGAACCACAGCGCATCTCACAGCAATACTCATCCATGATTCATTACTGAATGATTCAGCGTTTTGAACTAATCGCTCGAGTCAAAGATTCAATTACCCATTATTAAACCGCCTCATTCTGAATAAATCAGCCGTTTGAACTAGAGCCCGACCGATATTATCGGCCTATATTAGGCATTTTCCTAACTATCGGTATCTGCATTTATAATGGCGATAAATTAATATTTTAAAAAATTCGGGTGCGGTGATTCATGTAAGGGTAAAATAAAGCACCTAAAATCTATCACAAAGAACTGGCAAAGTAATGATTATGAATACATCAAATATAGCAAGGAGACATTTTAATTGTTTATTAATAAACAAGTGTTTTCAGTCAGTGTCGGCAGATGACTGACTCGCGATCTTCAGTGAACGCGCAAGAGAGAGAAATGTACATTTCATACGGATTACATAAGCAGAGAGCAGTCTGTCTTTCTTTTTGAATTGTTCTGTTTAAAAGTAGACATTTCAATATAGATATATTTCTCAGGTCTATACGCTGAGTTTCGGTTCATTTATGAGACGAGTTGCAGTTCACGCGCCGGCGCCTCCGTGTTGAGATTATCTATTGCCCGCTATATTTACTTCTTATTTATTAAATCCAGGCAATTGGTTGATGAAACTTTGATTAAAATTAAGATACAATTAATACAAAAAGAAATTCACTTTAATGAAAGGCTTTGTGCTTTCTGTTTGAGGTCTCTGTGAAAGTTTTAAAGCACTTTAGTGCCGCTTTCAGAGCTTGTCACGTCCGTAGTTTTTTCCACATAAATGCGAACACATAAAAATAAAATGAATATTTTATGTTCTGTTGAGAGCCAACCCTTCTTCATCCGGTGGGTAGTAATATTTAATATATAAATGTATAAAAAGTAATATATAAAAGTAGTATTTATAATATAATATAATATAACATTGCAATGCAAACTAGTTTGGTTACAGCTCAAATGTATCATTCTCATTCTATCATTCACCCTGCCTCCATATACACATAAGTGTTTGATCACACAAGTGTTCGATCACCACATTTGAGTGATCATTGCAAAACGATTATATATTTATTCTGTTTTTTCTATATACCCATCAAAAGTTTGTACACGCCAATAGGAAAGTGTGTCCAAACTTTTGACTGGTACTGTACTATAATACACACACATAATATTGCGACTGTATTATAATATACATATAAATAATATCGGCCTATATATCGGTATCTGGCTTTTTTTATCGGCATCGGCCCCCAAAAATCCATATCGGTCGGGCTCTAGTTTGAACGAATCGTTTAAATTAATGACTCAATGACTCGCTCATTGAGACGGCCGCCTCCTACTGGCGGTTTAGTCTCAAAGTATCATTCTTTTCAACATTCCTCATTTGTATATTCAAAAAATATTTTAAATATATAATGTCATTTAATACAGTTTTAGTTTTTCAATGTAAATTATTTAATTTGATTGGTAACAGCCTAGTGTCTTATTATTTTAATTGAATGTATTTATAAAATGTAAGAATTTGAAATATTTAAAGCATACATTAAACAAAATTAGGGGGGCATGCCTCCGGACTCCCCTAGTGTTACGATTTTACCAACTCAGCCTCATTTTGAGCCAGGAAAAACCCTGCATGTGCTAAAAAAAAAAGTCTCTTCTGTGTAAGTAAGCCACACATCACCCTATAGCCAAATCTCTCCTCTCCAACTATAGCCGGTGTGTGGTGAGCAACGGACACTTTGTTGATTGATTGTTACCTATAACTCGTGTTCATCCAACAGTAATGTCTGATTTGTCAGTTCAGATCGATGCAAGAAAACTCAAATTCGCTCTCTGACAGTAGGTGGCGCTCATGTAAAGCAGAAATACAGCACTATACAGGGCTCTAGACTGCAACTAAATGGTCACGTTTTGCGACCTTTTTTAAGAGAGAGCTGCCATTTCTGCTGCATACGAGAAACATCACACGCCAAACGAAAGCAGAATGAAACCCCGCTACTCGTCTGAGCTGCGCAGCTCGAACAGTTTATCATCTCAGAGCAATACTAGACAGGGTTTACTCGTGGGCCGATCTCGATCACGCAACAACATTACTACACAGCGCTGGCAGATCCATTGAAAAAGCATTTTAAAGGGATAGTTCACCCAAAAAAGAGAATTAGACCATGATTTACTCACCCTCAAGTCATCCTAGGTGTGTATGACATTCTTCTTTCAGTCGAATACAATCGGAGTTATATTAAAAAATGTCCTGGCTCTTTATAATGCGCTTATAATGGCAGGGAATTGCTGTTTCATAAAAAGTCCATAAAAGTGCATCTATCCATGATAAAAGTGCTCCACACATCTCCAGGGTGTTAATAAAGATCTTCTGAAGTGAAGTGATGCATAAGAAAAATATCCACATTTAAAACTTTATAAAGTAAAATAACTAACTTCTGGCCAAACAGACATACGGATTTGACTTAAGTCTAAGCGCAACTTGAGTCATGCTGATGCGGTGGTGACACGCGTGTTCATAACCAGAGGGTGACGCTGCCAATAACGCACATAACAGTGGTCACAAAGAACCGGCAAAAGTAATTTAGCAAGGAGACATTTTAATTGTTTATTAATAAACTAGTGTTTTCTGTGTCAGTGTCGGCTGCAAAGATGAAGTTGACGATGCTGACTCGTTAACGTCGCAGTGAACGCGTCTATAGAGAGAAATGCACACTTCATCCGGAATACATAAGAAGTTTCTTTTCGTTTAGAATTGTTTTGTTTAAAAGTAGACAATTCAAGCTTTCTATATGGAATAACTAATGGAATATTGTTAAATTAGCTGATAATCGGGTAATCAGAATAAAGCCGACAAAGCTTAACCCTTAGGGGCCGAAAACCGCATCCACGTGTTTTGCTGGATTTTTTCCTTATCAGTGCAAAAGAGAATCAAATTACTCTGTTGATTTTGATCTTAAATATAAGTGTTGTACATCATTAGATCCTGTTAAGTTTCTATTTTTTTTGTGGATACTCACAATAAAAACAAAGTGTTGTGCTTTTCGTCAAATAAAGAAAAATAAACATGATGCGCGTTTTAACTTGTCTCTGTCAGTGAGGTCCATTCTGAAACGCGTCCGAAATATTAACTGTAACTCTCTCAATACTTGTCACAGAGATACGAGATATGTCTCTTTATGAAGCTGAGATTCTCTTCTTTTAAATGAAGTAATTTATTTAAAATATATATATTTACAGTTTATGTAATCCGTTTGAAACAAAGGAGAGTTACAGTTTTTTCGCTCACCCTTCATTATAGTTAATCAGGTGAGCCCGCCACACCCCCAGCGCTTTTGACATGGTAAATCTATGCATCACAC
Source organism: Chrosomus eos (assembly GCA_036326025.1). Taxonomy (NCBI): domain Eukaryota; kingdom Metazoa; phylum Chordata; class Actinopteri; order Cypriniformes; family Leuciscidae; genus Chrosomus; species Chrosomus eos. The sequence goes on from CM070821.1 coordinate 624,897, forward strand.
GCGGCACGCCCCCCGATCAATGCCAAACACAGATTCTTCATCAGAGATTCACAGATAGTTCATCGCGTTTTAGGGATGGAAGCACGCTAACGTTACTCCTTCAGAGGATTATGGACAAATGGGAATAATTCACCTTTTTCTCAGTGGAATTTGAAACTCAGACGAAGAACGTTCCATTTTGAAGAACGAATTAACCCTGAGGATTCAAGTTCGGAGTAAGTTGTTTATAGTGTTTTATAATTCCTTTTCTGATCATAGAGCTCAAATGCATTTTCATATTTTGCATAGTAATTACCTCAACACAACATTCGTGTAGCAGCTAGGCCTATACGCTCGTGTAAACTTTTTAAATAACTGCTTAGGTTATAATGATTTAGTGAAATATATCGATCTGCGAGTTTTGTTTGAGTTCTTCTGTGGTCTAGTGGTTAGATCACTCGCCAACCGTGTCAGAGGGTACGGGTTCGAAACTACCCCCGGCATATTTTTTTCTCTCATCAAAACCGAATATGTTCATCAGTGGTACAGTCTATATCAAGCACACACGTATATAGGACACCCGTTTGTGTGCGTTTTATTTTGTGATTTCACCGGAATGAATAGTGTCCGCAATGGCAATAGATTGAAGAGCACGTCCCAGCGAGTGAAGACTGCGCGCGCGTCGCCACAAGAGACTGTATCCATGACACTGATAGCAGGACACGAGCGCTCAGCTTGAGTTCAAAACCAAAACATTTTAGCTCTAGATCTCTTATTTAAGAGCGGACTAAATGAATGCTCTGCTAGTTAACTGGGGATGTTTTATTTGTATTAGGTACAGCCGTTCATTGAGTGTATCAGTAAATGCGTGCGGTCTATATGGGCCATAAACAGATACTCGCGGTTACGCAGTCTACCCATCAATAGATGTTTCTCTGTCCATCAACAAATACATTGTGCATCTATTATCATAATTGTCCATCAGTTTACTTTGGATAATGTGCTAAGAGTTTTTTGCTTTTGTTTTGTTGTGTTTACATCGTCACCATCAGTCTTCAGAAATCATTCTGATATACTTTTTTTTTTTAAATCAATGTTGTAAACAGCTGTGCTGCTTAATTTTTTTTAACCTGTGATAGTTTTTTAGGATTCTTTGAATGCACTTTTTTTTAAATTTATATAACCACTATATAAGCAATTTTTTTATATATAATAAAATTATATATATATGTTTTTATATATAAAAAACAAGTTTGGTCTTTTTATGTTTTTTTTTTTTTTTGAAAGGAAGTGTTAAGTGATATGAATGACTTTAAGTCTTTATGTTCTTAGGAAAGATTTCTATTTTGAATAAATGCTGTTCTTTTTAACTTTTTATTCACCAGTGAATCATTCTTAGTTCAGGCTGCCTCACAGCACCTTGATGGGCCATTAGACATTGGGGGAGTGTCTTTAGTCTTCCCAGGTGTAAATCGCATTAATATTCATGGGCATTAACACTCCCACGCATACAGCACTGCTGACCCAAAAACTGATGTAAGAAATTCAAATCGTTATATTGATCTTTCTGAAAGAGTGGTCAGAATGATTTTCACTTCATTTTGAAGTAAAAAATTCTAGCCTACAAGAATAGTAACTCAACAGTATTGTTTACAACTATTCAGTATGTGTTAAATGGCCTTATTGCGGTGACATTTTTTTTCCCAAAACGTACTAACCACGCATATTATTTTTTTTCTATAAAATGCAAACATGTACATCCATTTTGCTCACATATTATTGTAGCAGAGTTTGTGCTGAATACAGCAAATTTATATGTTGGCAAATGGTATGTTTTAAGTAGCTGAAATAAGCACAAATGTCAGGGCATATCAAAACACCGAAAGAGCCCCAAAACAGCTCAGACCCCTAAGGGTTAAATTTATGGGTTCACGCTAGGGCTGTCGCGATAACCGCAATATTGCAGTACCGCGCTACTGACAGGCCAACCGCAGAGGAATGCACGTAACCGCAGCAACCGTGATATTGACATGTTTTCTTTTTTCATAAGGCAATACCCTTCTTGTTTTGAATTTCGTGCCATGTGTATTGAATGGGAATAATGATAACAAGACTGTTTATCATGGTGATTTGTACAGAGGCTTCGTGGATTTGCACTTAAGCCTCCTAAACACACAGTGAGTGAGAGATCGACTGAGCGAGTGCGATTTTTCTTTTGCTGCTTGAGCTGTGTTTTTGCAAGTCACACTTGTGCACACATACAGTTTATGAATGATAGCGGTTATAATGATTATGATATTATCATCATATTCTCACTCATTCAGAGTTTAATCCTCAACCAAAAGTGTGACATTACCACCACCGTGAAACCACAGCAATAAATTACAATGACTCATTTTTTTAACACATCATGCATAAACCAAAAAAAACAGAGCTACACTGTCTTGTAGAACCACAGAGATATCACAATTTAGCAAATGGATCTCAACAATGGTGGCAATATTTTTTTTATTTTTTTTATTCATGCAGCAGTGCATGCTGGGAGTTTTATAGTGTCCTGGAACCCAGCATGCATTGCGACATGAAACTTTTGATTGTCACCATTGTTAAGATTCAAATGATGTTTGTTGATGTCTGTGTGTGTAAAAATGAAAAAAAAGAAAGAAACATTTTTTTTATGTGTGTTATATTTTGTATTAAATGTACACTACAGCCTATATCTTGAGTCCTTGCCACACGTCCACAAAAAAGTATTTAAAAAAAGAGAAAAAGAAAAATATAGGTCATGTTTAACCATAGCGTTTAACCTACGGTCGCGCATGAATGCATGATCGGAGGTTGACAGTTGTCCACAGTAGCTAGAAGCTAGCGAACAGCGGTTACACGCTCCAATCTGGAGCGGCATTTTAAAACAGTACGGGAGCTACGAGAGGGATTTCCATGCAAAAACGCCTTTACGTGCCACAAAAGTGCGGGATTGAAAGCACAGCTTGCAGTGCGGCAGTCAATCTTCACCAAACCGAAGATCCAGAGTAAATTGTAAGTAAATAAGTAATTGTTGGTGTTACCGGATTTTCAGGTGATATTCTCAATTCATTCTGTTAACGGACACTCAATGCAGACTAAGCAACGATTGTACAGTACAATCATAACATCGTACAGACATTATCTTAATTCCATAATGTCCTTAATAATATTGCTGGCCATAAACTGACAAAGTGCGTGTCCGGTGTGCGATAGGCCATCTCGAGTTGTCTCAAAAAGGCCGCAACTATTGCTTCCTATCGCGTCAGTCACGTCCTTGCTAAATACAAGAAGCCATTTAATGACGGCGATATTGTGAAGGAAAACCTTTCTCGAGGCAGCCTTTTTTACAACTTTAAAAGTAACAGAGACCGTGAAGGCCATTAAAGAAGTGCAACTCTCCCGCAATAGTGTGAGAGAGAGTGTGAGTGTGTGTGTGTGGAGAGAGAGAGAGAGAGAGAGAGAGAGAGAGAGAGAGAGAGAGAGAGAGAGAGAGAGAGAGAGAGAGAGAGAGAGAGAGAGAGAGAGAGAGAAATAGTGTGAGAGAGAGTGTGTGTGTGTGTGAGAGAGATTTTATTATTTAACTTTGATTTTAACTTATCATTAACTTGTCATGTTAATTTGTTTTTATTGGTTGTCTCCATCTGCTTTTTATGCTTGTTTAATTGTTATAATAAGCAGATTGCTTGTCTCTTTGTCCGTCAACTGTTTGTATTATTTTTGTGAAGCGACCTTGGGTTCTTGAAAGGCACTATAAAAAAGAAATATTATTATTATTATTATTATTAAGAAAAAGTGTTGTGAGGTTAGTTACTGCATGCTGGAAACGATGTGTGTGGGTTTGCGATGTTGACACTGGACTGGTAGATCTCGAGAGGTTGGCTACTTGAAAAGTAGATCTTGGGTCAAAAAAGGTTGGGCACCCCTGGTCTAAGTCAAGCAGGAGTTTTAAATGTTTTAATGCATTATATGATTACAATATTCTTCAGAAGACCTGATTACAGAAATATTGATTTCATGTTGTAGATTCACAGATATATGCTAAATATGAAATGCTCATAATTTCAAAGAATATATACAGGAAAGAAAATCAGCCATGTCCAGGATGATTGTGACATCATCACAAAAGCCAAAAACACCAGATCAACTTCCTCTTGACTTTTTCTTGCCCCAACAAATGTGCTTTTATAAACTCACTGTTACAGCAGTCAGAGAGAGATGAATGGTAAGAAGTCCAGGGACAAGAGACCAACTAAAGCAAATACTTATCTCCATTATGGTGACACCAAACTTTATTATGAACTAAATCTCTGTTAATTCTCAACAAGAACTTTTGTACATGTATGAAATAAATAATCGTAACCTAGTTTGTAAACTGTTTTCACACTCAGTGTTGCTGGAAGTCAGTTGTAGTTTTTGTGTTTCTCTTTTTAGAGTGAGGACCCTCTTGAAATTGCTCTGTTTATTCAGTTCTTGTCTGTTAGAAATGTATTTTCTTTATCTCAGCCTTTGTCCCGAGTAAAAAGCTTTGCTTGCAAATTCCTATACGTATGTCAAACATCTGGTATTCATTAATGGAGGAGGGAGTCTTACAGACTTGGGGGATGATTACAGACTTGCTATGTAAAGTATATACGATATGCTATGATGTAATGTATTGTAAAGACTATGGGGCGGATCTAATCCGTGGGGAATTTGGATAAATTAATTAATAATTGGTAATTAATAATTATTCATACATGTTTGGATTAGATCAGTCTTACATGTTAATAAATGTAAGATAAATGCAAGAGTGCAAGACATGTTAATAAATGTCTTGCACTCTTGCACTCTATGATACTGGCTCATATTGAGTACTGTATCACAAGTTGGTCTTATACGAGTTATGCAGCTATTGGGCCAATTGAAGTATGCTACAAAAGAGCATTGAAAATATTAGATAAGAAACCTTCATCATATCATCATTGTAATATTCTAGATAAATATAAGTTTTTAAACTTTGCGAATTTCAAATTATTTAAATCAGCCTGTCTAATCTATAAAGTTATACATGGTCTGGCACCTCCACCATTGTGTGATTTTATTAAACAAAAGTCTATCAGTGCTGTCGGGTCTCGAGTGACTAGAGCCACTTTGAGAGGTGACTGTGACTTGGCGTTTAGGCGGAGCGCCTTTTCACAGAACGCTCTATCATATCAGGGGGTGAGCTCCTGGAATAGTATTCCTCAATCAGTGAGGGAAAGCACAAGTTTTATTATTTTTAAGAGTCGTTTAAAAGTATGGTTGAGGGACACACAAATATGTGAGCATGTTTAGTAATCATTAGTTTATATATCAGATGTAAAATAGAGTTAGTGTTTTTCAAAAATAAAGGGGATAGAATTATCAGTGTCATATGGGTTGTGTAATAGGAGTTAGTATAGCATGGATTGTGTAAGAGGGGTCAGTGTAATATGGGCTTGTATGTTGTGATCACTGTTATTGTCCCTGCTTCTCTGTATATAGCCTGTGCATAGTGTGTCTGTATTTATGTGTATTTATGTGTAACATCTACCTGCTTGGGGTCTGCAGATGGAAATTAGCCTATGGCTATAATCTGGCATATTTACATTTGTGAAAAATGTTCATTAATATGTATTGTCCCTTTTGTCTTTTTTTCTACAAATAAAATAAATAAAATAAATAAATAAAATAAATAAATAAATCTCCCTCTAAGGGAGAATCTGTCATTTTGCCTGCATGCATATCTGTGTATCTCGACAACCAACCAAATGGTTATGGTTAATTTGCGTAGATCACGTTTTACAAACAGGCAAAATTAATTAGCTCAATTGCCAGAATAATATTGTGGGGATCCCCCAATATTATCTGACTTTATAGGCTTTCAGGAAACGCAGTTCTCTGGCCAGAAGAATTGGGCTTCCTGCCCTATAAACACATACTTTTTAGAGAATTCAATTCAATTCAATTCAATAATTTATTGCCATGTCAACAAGTTGATAGGAATTTGTCTTGGTACAACTCTCAGACATAAAAGACCTAAAGACAAACATCAAAAATACACCAACAATGTTCATCAACAGTCCAAACAACAATAAGACATTAGACCAGAACCTGCATTCGTTCTAAGGATAATACCCCACGGCCCAGAAAGTGCACAGTGCCTGCTATTAATAAGGTGCTGCTAAGCAGTTAGTGCAAATTCAGATGTCTAATAGCCAAAGGGAAGGTGCTGTCTCTGAAGCGTGATGTGGAAGTCTTAATGCTCCTATATCTTCTTCCTGATGGAAGGAGATTAAAGAGATGGTGAGCAGGTGAGAGTGGTCCGCTATGAGTTTTTTAGCCTTTCTAATTATTCTAGTGGAGAAGAGTGAAGAAAGTGAAGGAAGGCTACAGCCTATGATTTTTGAAGCCCTGCGTACCACTCTCTCCATCCTAAGTCCTGTCCTGAGCGGTTGTATGACCGAACCAGACAAGCATGGAGAAAGTAAGGACGCTCTCGATAGTAGACCTATAAAAAGTGGGTCATGGCAACTCGGCTGACACCAAACTTTCTGAGCTGCCGCAAGAAGTGGAGTCGCTGATGTGCTTTACTGATCTTAATATTAGTGTTGAGCTCCCATGATAGGGATTCCTGGATTGTAGTCCCAAGAAACTGGAAGGAAGTGACCCTCTCCACCTCCACCCCATTTATGCATAGCGTACGAGGGGACTAGAGGTCTTTCTAAAATCCACTACCAGTTCCTTGGTTTTTAAGATGTTAATTTATGTAGAATCTTTAATTTGTTAAGTTTGTAGCTTAAGTTAGACCTTTGGCACTTAAGGGACTTGAAATTGAGCAAAATAAATAAATCAATCACATGAATATAATGAATTTAATAAGGCAGAACTACTTATATATTTACTATGGTTACATTTGTATTTACAGACATAACAGACATACAAACACAATAAATATCGATGAACGAGAAATACATAGCGTTGGGACAATGGAGACACGTATGAGAGTGAGTGAGGGTGTGAGAGAAAGAGAGAGGGAGGGGGAGAGAGAGAATTGGTAGCATTGGTACGATTCCCCAGACATTCACCTTCTGAAACAACACGGAACACATCATCTTAATGCTTCTCAGAAGCTTTATAAAAAGGTATACTTGCACACATGTATTGGTCTCTCTGGGTCGCTGCATTCCTGAACGGCCCGGTCTCGGCCACGTGCGTGAGCAGCGTCCATTGTGTGTAAGCGTCATGTGGCGCAGAACAAGGTTAGAAGTCTTTGAGTTAACATTACCAACGGAAAATAGCTCGACTGAGTCCGTTTCACTTCGTGGAAGTGAACAGAGTCGACTATGAAAACAAACTTTGACTAACAGGAACGAAAAATCACCGAAGGGAGATCCCAGAGAAGCGAGTGTGCATCTCCTAGCCCGGCGCGTCACGTGCGCGTGTCTCTGCTTCAGAGAGAGCGCGCGTTTGTTTGAATGTTCCTTGTAGTTGGATTTGCTGAAGAGATAGGTCACGCGGTGTTCTTTTCACTCGTCGATCGGAATTAAACCCGGGGACTTATCTTAAGACTGAAAAGCACAAACTAAACTAGAACACATAAAGGAAAGGCGAAAGGCTCGCCTAGGGACGAGACGTTACATTCTAAAACCTGGACGAGCACGGAAGAGAGCTGGGCGGAGCTGGGAGGCAACCTTCATTACCTTGGAGAAGTCCGGCCTCTTCACATTGACTCGGCCAATAAGAGAGTTGAAATTCGCAGACGGGACTTTAGTTTTATGGCCTTTGTTTGGGAGAACGTGCCCCTCGTGGTACAGGGGTGTGTTCAAGAAGGGTGTATAGTTTAACAGTTTGAATCTTCAATGGCGGTAAAACATATTAAAAATACACTTTATCTTATATCTCTGTACATATTCAGATAGCCCGTTCCATGAGCATTTTAGAGGTGTCAAAACATCAAATGAATGTCAAAGGAAAAATACAGAGGTATTTAAAATGCATAAAGAAGGTATTTCCAATGTCTATTTATGCCGCAGCCACACAAAGATATTTCACTGTGACATGGGCAAAAACACACATACATTTAACAAAACAATTTTAATGGTTTTTATGTCTTTAAACAACAGAAATGTCCGTCTCTTTGTTCAGAGACACTCTGCGACATTCCGATGAGTTATAATCTTGTTATAGTCTTGTAACAGGAGCCTCCCTCGTGTGTTGGGGGAGGGAAGGGCTCGTTGTGTGTGGTGGAATGTGTTGTGTGTTAGAGATGCGCGGATGGGCTATTATTTCATCCGCAACCGCATCACAAAACTCATCATCCGTCCGCCATCCATCCGCACCAACGTTTTTGACCAATTTTCAAAACCGCAACCGCCCGCCATCCGCTGATTGAGCAATACAAGGCGCTGCTGATGACAGCCGCGAGACTAGAAAGCTCTCAGAATATCAGCAGTGAACTCCGTCTCTGGGGTGCGTTTCCCGAAAGCATCGTTAGCCAACTATGGTCGCAAGTTCCGTCGATGCTTTCGGGAAACGCACCTCAGATCGGCGCGCAGGGATAAACATAAATAAATAGCCTAAATTAAACGCACTTCGGCAAAACTGATAGGCAGTAGCGGCCTGGGTTCTGGGTTTCAAAACTAATATGGGGCCCTACCCATATAAACATAACCTAAACATAGAACAGAAAAGGCAAGGATTCCTGTTGGTTTGCATCAATTGTATATTATTTTATTACGTGCACTTTCAGCTTCATGAACAGGCAGCTCAACATAATAAATAACCCAACCTTATTTGATTAAAACTATATACAATTATACAGCGTTTTAGGTTGGAATAAGCCTCGCCCTTAAATTACTATTATTTGAAGTTAACATTATACAATATACGTAGACCTACTTCACCACAAAACTAGTTTAGGATAAATTCTTTAAAATTGGGGAATGCGTTACGGACGTGAGCGCTCTGAAAGCGGCACTAAAAGACTGCTTTAAAACTTTCAGAAACCTCAAACAGAAAGCACAAAGCCTTTCTTTAAGTGAATTTCGTTTTGTTTTAATTGTATCTTAATTTTAATCATTTTTTCGCTTCAACCAAATGCCTGGATTTAATAAGTGATATAGCAAGATATACCGAATCACAAAACGGATCGCCCCCCGCGCGTGAACTGGCGCGTCTCATAAATTAACCAAAACTCAGCCTATACTTGCCTCACAGACCTGAGAAATATATCTAAAATGTCTACTTCTAAAAAGAACATTTCAAAACGAAAGAAAACACTGCTCTCTGTTTATGTAATCCGTATGAAATGTGCATTTCTCTCTGGCGCGTTCACTGCGAAGATCATGATCAGCATCGTCAACTTCATCTTTGCAGGCAAAAATAACACAGAAAACACGTTTATAAACAATTAAATTGTCTCCTTGTTATAGGCCTTTTCGACATATTCATAATCATTACTTTTACCGGTTCTTTGTGACAACTTTTAGGTGCTTTATTGGCAGCGCGCCACCCTTACATGTTACATGAATGAACGCCTCACCACAACATCAGCACCGAAAACATGGGGATTTTTTACAATAAATGACAAGCTGCTAGTGACGTTAGTTAATCGCCTGTCGCGGGTGCAAATGCAAAGTTGCAAAGCTGATTTAATCATGGTAAAACTGAATTAATTTACAAAATAGTTTTCATTTGTATTTCAGCACTTCGCGAATGGACAGCGGTGTATTCACACCCTTTCTTTTACTGTCTATCTATGGTCACACCGAACGCGAATAGAGCGTCAAATATGCGTCTAGTTAGACGCTTGAACATATATTTTTCATTTGATTGGTTCAACCGCCCGCCACCCGCCCGAATTTAATTAAAATATTTTTTTTCGTCACGTCATCCGCCCAATCCGCGGTTTATCCGCGGAGTCCGCGGCTGTAACCGCCAACCGCGCATCTCTAGTGTGTGTGTGTGTTAAGGCTCTTGGATGTAATGGTTCACCCAGATACCCTACAGTATGGTTCTATTGGTTAGATTTATTTTACTCCCCTTAAGACTTGCACTATATAATCTATAACCCAGATATAAAAAAATGAGATTCTGCTCCCAAGCGCTGGTGAATTGTTCATTCATTACCTTTTTGAATAAAGACCAATATTGGGCACTTTCGGATTCTGCTTATCAGGTGTTCATCAGTGTCTCAATTCACTCACTTATTTTCATTCAAATGGATAAAAAGGCGCACATGAAACAAAAACCTTGAAAAAATGATATACAATCCCGCCAAATCACAGAGATGCCGATTCGCACGGGACTGATATTATCACAGGACCTCGGTGTTCGGAGAAATATAGTAGGTCATTTGCGGGGGAATTTTTATTTGACAAATTACAGACATGAACGATTCGCATGGGATTAAGATCACAGACAAACTCTGCAATTATTACAAATGACTAGAGGTCACCAGGTAATACTAATCCCGTGCGAATAGGGCTAAAGTATCTTCTGTATAAGTTAGCCACACATAACCCTGTAGCCAAATCTCTCCTCTCCACCTATAGCCGTGTGTGGTGAGCACAGGACACTTTGTTGATTGATTGATTGATTGATATCTATTAACTCGTGTTCAACCAACTGGAATTTGTCAGTTCAGATCGAGCAAAAAACAAAACAAAATTTTTGCTCAAATTCAACCTCTGACAGTAGGTGGCGCTCATGTTAATCAGAAATACAGCACTATACAGGGCTCTCGACTGCGAGAGAGCTGCAATTTCTGCCGCATACGAGAAACATCACACGGCAAACGAAAGCCGAATGAAACCACACTACTCGTCTGAGCTGCTCATCGCAAACAGTTTATCAGCTCTGAGCAATACTAGACAGGGTTTACTCGTGGGCCGATCTCGATCACGAAACAACATTACTACACAGCGCTGGCAGATCCATTGAGAAAGTATTTTAAAGGGATAGTTAACATTAAAAGGAAAATTAGCCCATGATTTACTCACCATCAAGACATCCTAGGTGTGTATGACCATCTTCTTTCAGACAAATACAATCTGAGTTATACTAAAATATGTCCTGGCTCTTTATTATGCGCTTATAATTTTTTTTAGATTGTGCCCATTTGTAAAATTAAAAGGTTCAAAAACAGTAGGAAAACTTGGCAAACCAACTTATTTTTTTTTTTTAATTAGCACTATAACCAGTAGACAGAAGATTTAAAACTACAGTTTTAAAATATGTATGTGTTATACTAAAGAGTAAAGAGAATGGATATTATGCTGAAATATTTGCTAGAATATACATTGTCAGAAAAATAAACAAAACAACGTATACATCATCGCAATTACCAAGTCCATTTCATCTGGCGTGTTATCAGAATTATTGATAATGTTTCAGAAACCTCTCTGTTTAAAAGATATGACACATTAGTTACACTTTCTGTTTTCATAGAAGTATAACATGAACCTACATTTAAAAAAACCTACATTTAACGTCTAACAACTAATGTATATTTTAGTCAGAATTATTGCTCTTCAGCAACTTGAGGTGCTGGAGCTCGTTCTGTAAAGTTGAACAGAGACTCACTCGCTCTCGGGACAAGCTTTAAGGAACATGGAAATACACATGACTTTAGAACATTTACTGATAAGAACTCATCCAGTGGACAAACATTTGAGTTTACAATCTTAGGACCCGAACAAAGCATTAGAGTTTTACTACTGACGATCATGGAGTAGCCATGACGGAGTAACCAGACAGACGAGTAACCATGTAGACGATAGGGGTGTAACGGTACATGTATTCGTATTGAACCGTTTCGGTTCGAGGCTTCCGGTTCGGTACGCATACAAACCGAACGATTCCTTGGACCATTTTTCCTGCCGACAAAATTTGCGCTGGCGCGGCCACCACAACGTTGCGCAACATCAAATGGCAAGCATAATGAAAGCGGAACGAAACTGCGCTACTCATTATATCGTGCATCACGGATCGTTTATCAGTTCGGACCAGCAACATCTGTGCAGCGCGAGCCGATCTCGATCAAGCGACACTGTTACTACAGCGCTGAGAGATCCAGTTAAGAATACATTTGAATTCGCCACTGAAGTAATAACATCGCTGCGAGATCTAGTGAGAAGCATTCACATTTCTCCGTTATTAACCGTAGATCTCTATTAGATCAAACAGCGCTGACGTGGAAACCAGGAGAAACATTGTGCCGTGAATGAACTAGTAATACTTTACGTCTACAGATCAGCAACATTCACCATGGATTTAATATAGTAACACTAACTGTAACCAGTTTTGCTGGAATAGTGAAATGCTTTCAAGTAGGCTACCATAATAACACATCTTTTTCCAGCACTTCAAAACTCAAATATTATATAAATAAATATAGTAATACTTTACGTCCACAGACCAGCAACATTCACCATGGATTTAATATAGTAACACTAACTGTAACCAGTTTGGCTGGAATAGTGAAATGCTTTCAAGTAGGCTACCATAAATAATCTTTTTCCAGCACTTCAAAACTAAAGTATTATATAAATAAATATATATTTAAATGTTATTTTTAATGTGATGACCAAAACATTATTTTTTCATCCTTCAAAGATGACCCCCATTTATATAAACCTGAAAGTTTCAAGATGAAGGAAAACTCACACTTATTTAAAAATATTTTTTCTTTTAACAAATTGGAAATTTCTCTGGCATTTCTTTCTTTTTGCTGTATCGAAAACGTACCAAACTATGACTTTAAAACCGAGGTACGTACCGAACTGTGATTTTTGTGTACCGTTACACCCCTAGTAGACGAGCAGACAAAATAACCCAAATCAAGATCAGAAGTACATAGGTTAAACCGCTTCATTCAAGCCATCTAACTACTTTCGTCTCAATTCTCTTTCTCTTACTTACTTACTTGATGGAGTTTTTCGGTTCCTTGCCACTGTTGCCTTTGGCTTGCTCAGTTGGGGATATTCAAATTAATTAACCAATCATACCATTGATCAGCTCTACCAAACTTGGATGTCTTTTTTTTCCAGTAATAAACAAACATTGTTAAGTTGTTTTGATTGATATTGTGAAGCAGCTTTGATACAATCTGTATTGTGAAAAGCGCTATATAAATATATTTGACTTGACTTGACTTAGTTTCCTTTTCTTTTCCGTTGAGAGTCTCTGTTCCATGTAAGTTTTGCTGTAAGGTTTCGGTCAATGATTCGACTGTAAAGCCCGCTTCCAACTTCAACGCTAGCAGCCGTATCACCCTGTAGCCCAAGACTGGCCGTCCACTGAAGCTGAGCAGGGCTGAGTCTGGTCAGTGTCTAGATGGGAGACTCCTGGGAAAAGCAGGTTTCTGCTGGAAGAGGTGTTAGTGAGGCCAGCAGGGGGCGCTCACCCTGTGCTCTGTGTGGGTCCTAACGCCCCAGTGTAGTGACGGGGACACTATACTGACCCCCCTCTGCTCCCAGTTGTGCCCTTGACACCATTTGCGAATTAATTGCTCCTCACTTATCCTCAGAGTTTCTACTGTTAGGTGATCTAAATTATGATATGCTTAACCCTCCAAACACCCTACTATCTAAACTCGATGCCCTAAACCTTATGCAGATAATCAATGAACCTACTAGATATAACACGAAATCGGCAGACAAAGGCACTCTCATTGACATCGCCCTAACTAATTTACCCTCTAAATTCTCTTCCGCTGTTTTTAGTCAGGATATCAGCGATCATTGCCTCATTGCATGCATGCATAATGGTTCTGCCATCAAAAGTCCTCCCCTTATCACATTTAAACACTCCCTGAAACACTTTAATGAGCAAGCTTTTTTATTCGATTTAGCTCGGGTGTCCTGGAAGGACATCGAACTTATCCCAACGGTGGAGGACGCCTGGCTCTTTTTTAAAAACGCCTTTCTTGCCGGTATAAACAAACATGCCCCACTCAAGAAATTTAGAATTAAGCATAGACACAGTCCTTGGTATACTCCAGACCTAACCAACCTAAGCCAACATAAAAACACCTTGTGGCGAGCTGCATTAGCGTCGAAAAGTCCTCATGACCTGCAATTGTTTAAGAAGGCAAGGAACCAGTACACACAGGCAGTTAGAAATGCTAAATCTAGTTTTTTCAAACAAAAATTTGCTTCCTGTGGCACAAATACAAAAAAATTCTGGGACACAATAAAGTCCATGGAAGGTAATAACTCTCCAGTTCAGCTGCCTAACGCGTTAAGATTTGAAAACACAGTCACTACTAATAAGTCCTCCATTATAGAGAATCTCAACAAACACTTTGTAAGGGCTGGACATGTTTTCCACCTGGCACCATCAGCTACAAATCCACCACTGCCCACTGTGCCCCCAGTTAGTTCACCACTTTTCTCTTTTGCCCATATCCAGACAATCGAAGTCTTGAGGGAATTACAAAATCTCACCCCATCCAAATCGGCTGGGCTGGACAATTTAGATCCCTTATTTTTAAAATTGGCTGCTCCTATTATTGCCTTACCTATTACTGCCATTTTTAATCTTTCTATCGACACTTCCTATATTCCGAAAGACTGGAAAGTCGCTGCAGTAATCCCTATTTTCAAAGGGGGAGATAATTTAGACCCTAATTGTTACAGACCGATCTCAATTCTGCCCTGTCTTTCTAAGGTTTTTGAACGCATTGTCAACAAACAGATCACTAACTATTTTGAATCAAACCACAGTCTCTCCGACATGCAATCGGGCTTTCGAGCTGGCCGAGGGTGCACCTCGGCCACACTCAAAGTCACAAATGACATCATATCTGCTATTGACCGCAAACATTACTGTGCAGCAGTTTTTATAGACCTGGCCAAGGCTTTCGACTCCGTCAATCACACCATCCTTATTGGCAGGCTAAAGAGTATGGGTCTCTCAAATCACTGCCTCACCTGGTTCACTAATTATTTCACAGATAGATTTCAACGTGTTAAATCAGAGGGCTTGCTATCTAGCCCATTGGCTGTCTCTATGGGGGTGCCACAAGGCTCAATCCTTGGCCCGACATTATTTTCGGCCTACATTAATGACGTGGCCTTGGCCGCAGGTGACTCTTCGATACATCTATACGCAGATGATACTATTCTCTACATCTATACGCAGATGATACTATTCTCTACACCCACGGCCCATCTATGAATATCGTGTTAGACAACCTCCAAGTGAGCTTCAATAGTATACAACACTCATTTCGCGGTCTCCAACTAAATTTAAATTCTAGTAAAACCAAATGTATGATCTTTAACCGATCTCCCTCTTTACACTATTAGAGTTGGCGCTATCATGGCGACACGCAGCAGCAGTGTGTGAGAGTTTGTTTGGAACACAAGTTATAACTGTTTAAAATTGGTTTAAGTACGTTTTAACGTTTGTTTTTTATACTCGTTCGACTAATTACACCTTACTGGGTCAATATGTGGACTTACCGTGGAGTTGCCCTTCTCCTGTGGAGCGTGTTTTGTCATCTTTTGGCCCGTCTCCCGGTGCACGGTGAAACGTTGCAATACACACGGGAATTTCTTCTCCTGCTTCGCAATGCCAAGGTTGGCTCTGTTAATCCAAATGTGGTCTTCCCCGAGGAGATCATTCAACCGCCAGCTTCCACGCCGGGGGCCCAGAGCTGGATACTACCACGGGCAAGGAGGAATAGAGGGAGACGTGGAGGTGTACGGCAAAGGCTCAAAAGACTTGGTCACCGCAGAATCCCCCTTCCCTCTATAATGTTAGCAAATGTGCAGTCCCTCCGCAATAAAGTGGACGAAGTCCAAGCACACGTGAGGTTTCTGGAGGAGTACCGGGACGCGTGCATCCTCGCCTTCACAGAAACATGGCTTAAAGAGCACGTCTCCCAGGAAGATATGGAAATTGATGGCTTTGGAGCACCCTTTCGTCTTGACAGAGACCCCGCGGTGACCGGTAAGTCACTGGGCGGAGGCTTATGTTTATACATTAATAAACGCTGGTGCAGTACAGTCATCATTCGTGAGTCCTTATGTACACCTGACATTGAGCTTTTAGCGGTGTCGCTACGGCCATTCTATTTGCCGAGGGAATTCCCACAAATATTTGTGACTGTGGTTTATATTCATCCCAGGGCTAACGCTGACATCGCTACACAAATCCTGACCAAAAAAGTGCAGAGTTTTCAAGCTCGAGCGCCGGATGCGCCGATTTTTTTAATGGGAGATTTTAACCACTGTAAACCCGGGAAAGCGCTTGGTCACTTTTTTCAATATGTCACTTGTCCGACTCGGCATTCCAAGTGTCTTGATCTCTGTTTTGGGACAGTCAAAGGAGCATATAAATCACACCTGAGAGCCCCGATTGGTGCGTCCGACCACAGTGTTGTTTATCTTGTTCCGACATACAAAACTGTCCTGAAGAGGAACAAGCCTGAACGAACTCTGGTGCCGGTATGGTCGGATGAATCAGTGCAGGATCTACAAGAATGTTTTGCTGATACCGACTGGGACGTTTTTAAGAATTCCTGCACGGATATAAATGAATTAACAGAAACGGTTTCTAGTCATATTTCTTTCTGTGAAAATATGTTTGTCCCTAAGAAATCCCGTTTACTTTATGCAAATAATAAACAGTGGGTCTCAAAATCAGTCAAGAAACTGATTAACCAGAGGAATATTTATTTTAATCAAGGAGACATGCAACAATATAGGGAGCTCTCAAAGCAAGTTAAGAGAGAACTTAAACTTGCAAAGTTCGCTTATAAAGATAAAGTTGAAAACTTATTGAGTGGAGGTAATGCACGCCCTGCATGGGAAGGTGTGAAAAATATGATGGGTATGCCAACAAAGAAGAGTGTAGTCTCACTTAATGGGATAAATGACTTACAACTTTCAAATGAATTTAATGTTTTTTTTAATCGTTACGATGAGCATAATTTTAGTAAAGAGGTGTCTGTCTTTAAGGATAATGCTTGTAGTCCCCCTAACGTTCATATCGATAAATGTGCTGTCATTAAAGCTTTTAGATCAGTCAAAGAGCGGAAAAGCCCTGGTCCTGATCATATTGGAGGACGACTTCTTAAAAACTGTGCTGTTCAGTTGGCAGACATCTTCACATATATCTTTCAACTATCACTGCAGTTGCACAAGGTCCCTCATCTTTGGAAAGACTCTATCATTGTGCCAGTCCCAAAAATTAAAACCCCAAAGTTACTGAATGATTTTAGACCTATAGCACTCACCTCTCTGGTGATGAAATCGTTTGAAAAACTGGTGAAGACTGCCATAATGGACCATGTGCAGGACAGACTGGATCCCTTACAGTTTGCTTATAGACCAGGTCGAGGTGTGGATGATGCCATAGGAACACTTTTAAATTTAGTTATTAAACATCTCGAAGGGGCAGGTTCTCTAGTCCGTTTACTTTTCGTTGATTTTTCTTCTGCATTTAACTGTATTCAGCCTCATGTTTTAGCGGATAAACTGAATCAAAACTTCAACATTGACCCAGGTTTGATCAGTTGGCTGATGGACTTTTTAACAGAGCGGCCTCAGCGAGTCAGGGTGAATGGGACCCAATCAGATGTTCTTTGGTCATCAACTGGATCTCCGCAGGGCTGTGTACTGTCGCCACTTTTATTTGTCCTATATACAAATGACTGTCAGAGTAGCTATCCAGGTCGTCATGTTGTTAAGTTTGCTGACGACTCTGTCATTGTTTCACTTCTAAGTCAGAAAGATTGTGAGCATGGTCCTGTTTTATCAGATTTTGTTGAGTGGTGTGGAACTGCCTTTCTTAACATAAATGTAAACAAAACTAAAGAAGTGTACATTAACTTTGGCAGGTCACCTGTATCTCTTTCTCCTGCTCTTATTAACAGCCAGGCTGTGGATCAGGTAGAGAACTACAAATACCTGGGGACAGTCATTGACAATAAGTTGCGTTTTGAGTCGCAGGTAGATGCTGTCTGCAAGAAGGCTCATCAACGTATGTACTTTTATCGGAAACTTAGAAATTTTAACCTGGATACTACTTTTATGAAAATGTTTTATTCTTGTTTTATTGAATCAATTCTTACTTTTTCATTTATTTGTTGGTACGGTTCTCTCATGGAGAAGCAAAGGAACCGTCTTAACGATGTTGTCAAAGTGTGTAGTAAGATTGCTGGAATTGCCTTAAATGACCTTAGCGAGGTGTACAGGGTCAGATGCTTGAGGAAGGCTAAGGCTATTATTGCTGACCCATCTCATCCGTTGTGCCAAGAGTTTTTACTGCTTCCATCCAGGCGTCGTTATAAAGTTCCACGGGGTAACACCAACAGGTTCAAAAAGTCCATGATCCCCAGAGCGATTAGTCTTTTAAATGAATGAGTGAATGAGTATATTTAATGTATTGTTTTAGAATGGGTTTTTTGTTGATGGTATGTTGTATATGTGACTGCTGGCTGTAAACTAAATTGCCCCATGGGGGACAATAAAGGTTAACTAACTAACTAACTAACTACCTTCCTACACAACAAAAATTTCCACCTTGGATGGTTCTGCATTGGATATCGTTGATACTTATAAATACCTAGGTATCTGGTTAGATTCTTCACTCTCCTTTCATACCCACATTAGCAAACTCCAATCTAAAATAAAATCTAGGATTGGTTTTCTCTTTCGTAACAGGGCCTCTTTCACTATCCCTGCTAAACATGCTCTTGTGAATATGACTATCCTACCTATCTTAGATTTCGGTGATGTGGTTTACAAATCTGCCTCTAACACTCTTCTAGGAAAGCTAGATGTACTCTATCACAGTGCTATACGTTTTGCTACCAATGCCCCATTAACCCTCAGAGACCTAAGGGTATTTTTACAATAATTTTTCCGTCTGGTGTTATTCACTAAAAAAGCTTGTAAAACATCCACCCTTTTGTGTACAGACAATTGACACACCTCTTTTTTTCAGGACAAATTGAACTTTCAGCATATCTGTGTTACATTGATGTCACCTGAATGTAAAATAAGTTATGGGACCATAAAGACAGATGAAAAAAGAAATCGGAAATTGAATCACTCAAATATTTATTGAAATCACACACAAATAAATAAAAGCTAAGCAAATTTCCTCTGGAAAACAGTTTGTTCATGTCTTTGGAGTCCTGGAGCACAGGAATAAACATTATAACTTGTACAGAACCAAAACTATTTACATTTTTCCAAAAGAAGTCCAGGCGTTTTCATGAAATTCACTGGTGCCAAGCCTCAAAACAGTTCCTATCAGCAATCACAAAGAGGGCCACATCACAGGCTTTGCATTTATATTTTATTTATTTTATTTATTATTTTATTTATTCTATTCTTTTTATACTTTTATACTACATTTATACTTCTATAATACTTTTTTACAGTAAATAAATAAATGGCACTTCAGCTGGGTCTATCCTGGTAATCTAGTTCCTCATCTGTCAAAAAGCTCTGTTCTCCTGAAAATCCATAATTCTGCGCTCGATTTAGATCCATTTCTCTGTGATTCTCTGTGAAACCTGCGTCTCCGTGCTACTCTCTCTCCCTCCCTCCCTTGGAGAGAGCGCAAAGACCCAGTGACGCACCCAATGTTTACGACGGATCAGCCTGTAATTGGTCAAAAACCATCACGTGGATATCCAAAATGGCAGCTAGCATCGAGCTAGCGGCAAATATGACGGAATATTTATAAGTTATGGACTTCAAGTGTATCAAAGTTGGATATAAACGTTTGGATTTATGGCTGAAAAACTCCGAAAGGATGCACAAGTTCCAGGCTGGATAGAAAACCTTCTGTAAAGGCTAGAAAGACACCAAAGACACCCCCGTGATGGCTAGCTCGTTAGCTTTCTGCTGGAAAAAAACGGTAAGAAAATCGATAAATCTGTTGTCGAGTTATATCATAATTTCTCGGAGCTGATTTGTGGCGTCGTCGACGATGCCGTCGGGCTCAGAGGGTTAATACTCATCATTGTAACCTCTACACACTCATTGGCTGGCCTTCCCTTCACATCCGACGACAAAGACACTGGTTTTATTTTATTTACAAAATTATCTTAGGCAAAGGTCCTACCTACTTGAGAGACCTCATTTCGGTAGCTTCTCCCTCTCGTAATCTGCGATCAAGCAGGTTTATTTCATTAACTATTACTAATGTCCGCACCTCCTTTGGCCGTCTTTCTTTTCAATTTTCTTCTGCTAATGACTGGAATGTTCTCCAAAAATCCTTAAGACTTGAAACTCTTGTACCATTACCTGCTTTCAAACGATTGGTATCTAACCTATTGACACACCATTGCTTATGTTAGCTTTGCCATTTTCTCTTCAGTGCACTTAGTGTAATTACTTACTGTCCTTTTCTTCCTCCATTGTCATTCACCAATAACGTTCAGTGCATTTTACTTTTCACATAGTTCAATTATTTATTATGTTTTTATTTATTGTCCCAGTAGGGAATCTGTCCGCTTATTGTACTTCGATTTACCTTAGTACGATGAACCTTCTGATTGTACACCTGCTTGTAACCTGCATTACATTGTCTTGTCCTTTATGTGTAACTATATGTGTCTGCACCTTGACGCTTTATCTTGGCCAGGTCGCCGTTTTTAATGAGAATGAGTCCTCTATGTGCTAACCTGGTTAAATAAAGGTTAAAATAAAAAAATACTGTCAAAGAGCTCTTTCCTTCAGATGAGATGTTAAACCGAGGTCCTGACTCTCTGTGGTCATTAGAAATCCCATGGCACTTCTGGTAAAGAGTAGGGGTGTAACCCCGGTGTCCTGGCAAAGACTTCCCATCCATCCGCCAACACACCACATGATTGACCGCTCAAGATAGTTACATCTATCATATGGGTTCATATGAACCCTGGGCGAGTCATTGGCTCGGCTGTAATAAGTGATTCTTTCGAATTGCCTATAAACTAATGAATAATTCCCTTTGAGCTAAATTGACCTGTTTGACCCTGCTTAATAAACTGGTAAATCCGTAAAACGACTGTGATGTAATAAATGACTCTGACTGTAATAAAGTGTGCGCTCTCCTGTCCATTACTGTCGTGATCAGTAGCGTTAGGCCTATCACTCCGGAGACTGTAAGCTGGATCACGGAAAGTTGGTACAGATCCATCCTCGAGTAACAACGAGAGTAAATGAAGACTGCCATGTTCATTCTTACATCCAACAACAAAACCCCTCAATCGCTGAGGAGACGTTCTTGTCTACAGCCGCTCTGGCGTCGAAGCACTGGCGGACTGTGTTTAGCTCACTCAGAGCGAGTCTACGCTAAAACTGCTGTGTCACTCAAACACCATGTAAAAGTCAATTGTGCATAACAGCTGCCCTTTAACCCTCTGGGGTCTGAGCTGTTTTGAGGCTCTTGAGGTGTTTTGATATGCCCTGACATTTGTGCTTATTTCAGCTACTTAAAACATACCATTTGCCAACATATAAATTTGCTGTATTCAGCACAAAGTCTGCTACAATAATATGTGAGCAAAATGGATGTACATGTTTGCATTTTATAGAAAAAAAATAATATGCATGGTTAGTACGTTTTGGGGGAAAAAATGTCACCACAATAAGGCCATTTAACACATACTGAATAGTTGACTTTTGAGTTACTATTCTTATAGGCTAGAATTTTTACTTCAAAATGAAGTGAAAATCATTCTGACCACTCTTTCAGAAACATCAATATAAGGTATTTATATTTCTTATATCAGTTTTTGGGCCAGCAGTGCTGTATGCGTGGGAGTGTTAATGGCCATGAATATTAATGTGATTTACACCTGGGAAGACTAAAGACACTCCCCTAATGACTAATGGCCCATCAAGGTGCTGTGAGGCAACCTGAACAAAGAATGAGAGGAGATTCAAAGGTTTTTCAATCTGTTTTATTGTAATTCCTCTATGTGGGGAAACTAAATGTTCTAAATTTGCTCTAAGTAAATCAAATGTGAGTAAAATAAATAAATAATCAGTCAGCTATAAACAAAGCAATTGTGAGCAATAAATAAACAAAAGTAAAGGCAGGTATCTCACAGTAAATGCGTATGCCTCGTTAATGCGGGCTCTAAGCAAATCAAATGTGAGCAAAATAAACAAAAGTAAAGGCAGCTCCTTGTTGCTCGTCTGAATGTTTGGCTTGGCCCTCTTTGCCACATTCCTATAAAAATAATAATATTAATAAAGGTTAATAAAAGGTTGATCAAAGTACTATCAGTCTGGGCTATCAGGGCAATCAGCATGTTGATAAAACAAAAAAATATATAAGCTATTTTATATTAACATTACCAATCAATAATTGTAATATTGTAATATTGAACTTTTACATTATGACGATGTAAACACAATTAGGGTACATTTCATCTGTAAAATGTCTATGCACTTACTCAGTATTATTCTCGATCGCACTGAGAACTGAATGACACCTGCGTGTCCCTCTGCGAGGTGCTGGAGAAGGAGAACGTGATGCACTTTCCTAAAAAACAAAACAGAATAACTGTTAGCATACATTATGTATACAACAGAGTATCTGTTAATGGCCCATATAGAATGGATGCTGATAACACAATCAAAGAAACTGTATTATTATTACCATTATCAATCACTAGTTACCATGGATTACAAAAAGACATTTGTAATTTCACACAAGAATATGAACTTTTAAATTATGATGATGTAAAGATAGTAGGCTACATTTCATCTGTAAAATATTACGTCTCACTTACTCAGTATTATTCTCGATCGCACTGAGAACTGAACGACACCTGCGTGCTCCTCTGCGAGGTGCTGGAGAAGGAGAACGTGATGCAGCCGCACTTTCTTAAAAAACAAAACAAAAATAACTGTTAGCATACATTATGTATACAACAGAGTATCTGTTGATGGCCCATATAGAACGCACGCATTTATGATTCACTCAATGAACGGATCGTTCGCGAACGACACATCACTACATTTCAAACATTTACACTGTATTCACAAACAGTGCATAAGCCAGTAAGCATGATAATAAGTGTCATAGGCTAACCAAAACTGAACATTTGCGAGTATGGCCCATATAAACAGCACGCATTTAGGGATAGGCTACACAATAACCGGATTGTTCGCGAACAAATGACACATCACTAACTTACAATTCAAACACACCTGTATTCACAAACAAGTAGGCATATTTACGCATGATAAAGTGTCATAGGCTAACCAAAACTGAACATTTATATACTAACATATTGTATTTAGACAGTAGCCTCTCACATATTTTACCGGAGTCTGAAATATATTTCTATCACAAAAAATGCATTACACATAGGCTAAGGCAGTAGGCTATTTTAGCATGATAAGTAGTCATGGGCTAACCAAAACTGAACATTTATATGTAAAAAAAGATATTGTATTTAGACAGTATCACATATTTTACCAGAGGCTGACATATATTTCACTAAATCATAACCAAGCAGTTCGAAAACAAAATGCATAAGCATTAGGCAGTAGGCTATTTAGCATTATAATCAGTGTCATAAACTTATCAAAACTGAGTGAAATATATGTAGGCTAATATAGCCTACAAATATGTTTAGAGAATATCACATTTAAAAACACGAGCGTACACGAATAGGAATATTGTGAGGCAAACTTTCCTGTGTCAAAAGCTAACCAAAACTAGGCAAAATACAGTCTGAAAAATTCATTTGAGCTCTATATGATCAGAAAGGAATTACATAACAAACAACTTACTCCGAACGTATATCCTCGGTGGGGTTGGTCGTCCGAGTTGCAATCTTTCTTTGGGTAAAAGTTCTTCTCCGCTCTCAAGTGTCCAGAATCATCTGAAGGGCCTATGTGCTGCCATCCTCAAAACGCGATGAACTATCAGTGAATCTGAAGAAACTTTGTGTTGTTATGGGCGGCATTGATCGCGGGGCGTGCCGCGTGTGCGATGCGATCACCTATTTACCATATGAAAAGCGCTGGGGGCGTGTCCGTGTCGGCTGATTACAGATAATGAGGGGAGAACGAAAAAACTGTAACTCTCCTTGGTTTCAAACGGATTACATAAACTGGAAATATTAATTTTTTTAGTAACTTACTTCATTTAAAAGAAGAGAATCTCACCTTCATAAAGAGACATCTCTCATATCTCTGTGACAAGTATTGACAGAGTTACAGTTATTTTTTCGGACGCGTTTCAGAATGGACTTCACTGACAGAGAGAAGGGAAAACGCGCATCATGTTTATTTTTCTTTATTTGACGAAAAGCACAACACTTTGTTTTTATTGTGAGTACCCACAAAAAATAGAAACTAAACAGGATCTAATGATGTACAACACTTACATGTAAGATAAAAATCAACAGAGTAATTTGATCCTCTTTTGCACTGATAAGGAAAAAATCGAGCTCATCACGCCCACGTGACGGCCGACCTCAGAGGGTTAAGTTACATGATCAATGTCACTATTTTTAAACGTGATTAGCCTAGTTCAGTGGCGATTCTAGGGGGTGGCCTGGGGTGGCCAGGGCCACCCCTGAAAGCTCATTGGCCACCCCTGTGGCCACCCCAGATCTGATAGGTAGTTGGTCAAGTTCGTCAACACAAGAAACAAGAGAAATGCTGTCAATCAATGATGACAGCTGATCAACTGATTTAGGGCTAGTTTTACATTTTTAACGAACACCGTGATGGTCATACTGAGGCTGTGAGAGCTGATTTCTGCTCAGCGGACGTTTGGCCATGCAGGTCAGGTGACCCATGAGATGAGCGCGCTGGCTGCTGCTGCTCCGTGAAACAGGAGGTCGGTCACAGTTAAATACAACAACGATAAAAACGCTGGAATCTGTAGATTGAGAGGTATGGACATTTTAATGTTTAGTTATATCGTAGTTCCCTCTGAATGTGTAGGAAAACTGAAAAAGTCGAACTACACGGTAGCTTAGCAGCCTGCAAACCAAGCGCGCGCGCAGCTCTTAAAGGGGCCACACCTTATTTCCACTCGTTACACCACCATGAAATATGAAACACTATTTTCTGGACTGAAGACTGAGGGTGTTTTTTTGCAGATGTGTGTATGTTCAATAGAGATAATGTTATATTTTTGGCCAACCAGTGTGTGAAATATAGTGTGAAAGTCTAGATTTAAGTTATAACACAAGAACAAGCTCTGTGACTTATTTATTTGCTCTGTGATTTAAGGGCTGTTTAAAAAGGATTTTTGTTTGTATCAATGTGCTCATCTTCACACACAGTCCACATATTTTTTAGACGTTTAAATAGGCAGAGCAAATTGCATTCAAATGGCAAGTTAATTTATGAAGAAGCATCTTGACCATTTATGATTCTAAGTCTTAACTGTTTGATTTAAATAATGTATGCTCAATCAAAGCCAACGTTTCAATTTATACCTTCATCAGGGCCTTGGACATGAATACTGTCTGGGTTAAAAAACACTTTTTGCACATTTTCATACATCACAAGGCATCCTAATGACATTATTCAGTCATCAGGCCATCATCTGTGTTACCTGTATTGTTACCCATGTTTGCTTTACTAATTTAAGTCCCCTCTTGTGGTTAAATAAAAACACACCTGGCAAAGAACAAACTAAGAAATTCAATTTCAAAATCTCTAACAAATTATATCTAAGCTAAAAAATAACAAACTAAGCATGTAAAGAACAACAAATATGTCTGTTTTTTCCTTACAAGCTTAGTTTTTCTTTTGCTTTTACAGATACAGTTTTTAATAAGGTCTTTAAGCATTTTGGTTTATCCTGTTGGATTTGTGTTTTTATGTAACCACAAGATGGTGCCTCAATTAGTAAAGCAAACACAGGTAACAATACAGGTGACACAGATGATGAGCTGATGACTGATACATGTTATTCTATAGGATGAGTTAAGTGCAGTTTAATTTTGCTACTCTAATCTAACTTTAATCAATCTAACGAGACAAGGACTTTAATCCACTACAAGAAAATAGCTCTTAGAAAATGTTTACCCTATCCTGACCATAATTACTGATAAAAATAGACACGTTAAAATAACCAGAGATACTTGAGGACTGTGATAGGTGGTTAGTACTGTTTTTAACAGGATAGACACTTTTATTTGACAGTTATGAGACAGGAAATCATGGGAGAGAGAGAGGATGTGACATGCAGCAAAGGACCGGGATTCGAACCATGGTCGGCTGCGTATGTATACGCATTAAACTTCCCTATGCCATGGCCACCCCAAACTAGCTTTGTGTCCCATCTTGGCCACCCCCCAAAAAATGTTCTGGATACGCCACTGGCCTAGTTCAGAGTCTGAAATATTGATTATTCCTCTCGCATCATGTCTGATAGAAATGAAACTTGTCTGTTTTTAGCAGAACTGCCAGAAAGCTTCTGGAAGGAGAGGACGGAGATCCAGAACCTGCAGAATAAACATCATGATACTGAAGAAAAGAGGTTTGTGTTTATTCTTCATTCCTCATTCATTCATCATGATGAAGAACATGCTGATGCTCACTAGATTTACATTGTTTCATGACCAAACTAGTGATTTATAACTCAAATCATCTTCATGACATTAAAATAGATCATAATCGTGCACAGCAGTTGTTGACCAGATTTGATAGGATTAAAATGACTATTGAACTCATCAGTGATCTTGACTATTGAGCCTCACTTTTCATTTCACATTTGTCTCTCATTAGAAGTCGAAGTTTCACTGGGGCCTTCGTTCGAGCGCCAGAAAAATGACCCCGGAAAAAAGCGTTCATGTTCAGGCGCTGAAGAAGAGGCCGTAACACTTTCACCAGAGACAAGAATCTGAAATTCATTTGAACTCGTTCATTGTTTGAGATCTGTCTTGTTCGTTTTCACTTTTAATTAAACTAATTATCATTTTATAATCAGCTTATTGTTATTGTCCAATTTTATTTGCATATGAGGAATAATTTCATAATTTTCGGTTCTGAAAGCCCAGTATTGTGTTTGCTTCTGGGGCTTCCCAGCAAACACAGAAGTTTCGGGTGTGACGTTATTGTTTTGGTAGTGACAAAAGGGAACACATAATCCTTTATTTGGAGGAATAAACTACATTTTAGTTCAGTTATGCAAATAATTACTACTGTAGTATGTATTAGTAGTGTTTAAGTGTTTTAGTATGCACGATTATGTTAAAATTCTGTAATGTGATGAGGTTATAATTACTTAAAGGGTCATGAAACCCCAAACCAAATTTTCTGAGATTTTAACAGAGGTATGTGTGTTGAACACCATTGAAGACAATGTTAGCATCTGTTAGATTTAATAGTAGGGTTAAAATGGTTAAATCTGAGTTTTTTTCCGCTTTTTTCGTCGTCTTTGTGATTGTGAAAATTGTGATCTTTATTGATTTAACCTGTAAAAATATTTTTAAGAAATAGAAAAAATATATATTTATAAGGTAGATCTTATATAGATAGATATATAGATTTATAGATAAGGTAGAACAAAATCTTAATAGGTCATTATAAGCCTTCTTAATAAATTATTTAATTTTGTGTTTCGTTAGTGACAAATGTGGGGAGAAGGAAAATATTCCAGCATTTTCTAAAAATACAATATGAGAATTAAATGCACAACTACTAGAAAAGCGTACCTTGGATATTATACAATTTGCATACATGCAAAATTTGTGGGGGAAATAACAAAACAAAAGAAATGTAAGATGTTTCCAACTCTGACTTTGCACCAATTCTGTAGAATGGCCCATATTAAGAATATATGAAACCAAAAAGATTCATATTTTTTTTTAGAAAGGATGTGAATTAAAACAACCACAGCAGGGAACAAGTTGATAAATTCTGTTAAATGTAAGAGCCTTTACCGAATTATCCATTTGTTTTCTGACAGAAACCCATGGAACGAATCACCGCTCCACATTTTGATTGACAGCCGTCATAACCCACTAGTGACGTGTTCACTCCTTTCATATCAAACATTGGATAGGATTTTAATGACGTCTGTTGTATTTGTCCTTCTGACGAAGCGCTGTTAAATATAGGTGAAAAACTACGCCGCAAAATTAATAAATAAAATGCTTTCTTAAAAAGGCAAAAGAACGCATGCACGTTTTCTTAATATAATAATTAAAAACCAACAGACTGATGGAAATGCGGGACATTTTCTCAATATGCGACGTGCGGGACAAGGGGTGAAAATGCTGTGCGGTTCAACACAAGCGGGACGGGTGCTCCCCCTTAGGTCCTTCGCTCTCTGCCTTGCGCGCGCTACACGGTTTGGAGCACAGTAGGCTATGTTCTGTCTCGCGTGCACGCTTTCTAGATTCAATAACAAGTGTCATGAATATACTGGAAAATCTAGCCTGACACACTGTTTGCCTTTAGAGAAACATAAACATGTTCTGACCTCAAGGTTAACCCTCAATCGGTCCTTGGGGTCTATATGACCCCAATCGACTTTTCCTTAATAAAAAAAAAATGGTTCCCTTCATCTCAGTGGGATAAGACTTTGTGACTTTTCCTACATTATCTATATATACACACACACAAAAACTGGGCTTGATTCGGTTGTTCTATAGGTATGTAAAAAAAAAAGTTTACAAATCTGGTCTTCGGGGTCAATATGACCCCACATTGAAATGAATGGGAAATGTGAAAAAACAAAAAAAAGAAATTTCTTCATGTGTCAAAAAGAGTCAATAAATCCAGCTTAAATCTGAAAATTTTAACACAGAAAGGAAGGCCTAGTACTAGAGGATAAATGAGATGTAGAAAAGACATGCTCACTCACACACACAACACACACACACACACACACACACACACACACACACACACACACACACACACACACACACACACACACACATACACACACACAAACACACACACAAAAAAACACATTATAGAATTTGGCACACATGCAGAACAAAGACATAAAAGGGTTAGACCTAATGCATGCACATTGCACACGGACACACACACACACACACGTATGCATTCTCTCTCTCTCACACACACGCGCGCACACACACACACACACACACACACACACACACATTCTCTGTCTCACTGTCTCTCTCTCATGTATGACTGCCACAGAGAGAATCTGAATCAAATTTGGCTAATGAAATCAGCCACACATGCAGAACATGTGTGAGTGAGACCTAATGCATGCACATGCACACTCACATGCAGAGAGAGCAAGAGAGAGATGAGACAGAGATCAAATACAAATGACCTTTTCAACTTTAGAAAGTTTACGTTGAGATGTAAGAGCTGGAACTGTGTTTTGAAAACAAAGAAATTGTTCCCACGCAAAAGGTATAAAAGAGGGTCTTTGGTGTCCTGCACACAGTTCATTCTGTGCTGGCAGTATGACAAAGAGGTACACTCTCCTCGAGACACTGGACTATGTGCTGGATTCCAGCGAAACCGAATCATGCCAGGAAGACACTGAGCCAGAGGACTGCAATCCTCCTGAAGAAAACACAGGGTTGGAAGATGAGTTCCAGGAATCGGATGAGGACTGTGAGGAGGAAGATGCAGACCAAACCTTCAGTTCTAAAAATGGGCAAATAACCTGGTCTACTACTCCACCTCCACAGGGGCCAGGGAGAGCTTCAGCTGCCCGAGTTACAAAGCTGACACCTGGACCAACAAGGTACGCATGTTCTCGTGTAGAGGACATAAAGTCATCTTTTTTATTATTTTTTCCATCAAGCATCCAAAGCATCTTGGTGGAGATGACAAATTTGGAAGGAAAGCGTGTACAGTAGGTTACCAACCAGAATAATACTTTCAACGCCGCCGCTTTGCCGCGGCGGTGAAATTCGGGGTGCATTTGCTGCCTTTAACCGCTAAGAGGCGCTACAATCACAGACTTTGAAAAGTGTCCGTTTATTCTCTCTATTGCGTAATCTGCCGCTGCGTCGCGGCTCATTCAGAGCGATTGAAAGCTGGTAGCAGATGCATTTAAGTGAAATGTAGTTAAAATAATTCATCACAATACTTAAATTAAATTGAATAAATAATGAAAACATTTAAATATAAAACATTGCAATAGAAACATATTAGGCTACATCAAGGCTTTGGAAGAGTATAAGACGTTGACGTAAATGTTCAGGCGGTGGCTCTGTGGTTAACGCAACGACACGGAGATCCAAGAGACCCGAGATCGAATCTCAATATAACAACATGTTGGCCGACAGCATTAATCTTTAACCGTTCTTGATGCTTAAATAGTTGACTGTTTATTTGCGAGTTTATTAACTGTTTATTTATTTAAAGTCAAGCGTTTTTTTTTATAATCAATGGCATATTACAACATTGCTACAGTAGAGCTGGGGGGTTGTAAGGGGGGGCTTCTTACATTCGCTTCATAAACACACGCACACTAGCACACACATGCAATCTTTTTTCTGCACCCGATGGATAGAATAATTTTCAAGCCCCACTGCCCCCCATCGCCCCAACACAATGCTAATGAAATACGCAACAAGCTTAAAATGTTCCAATTTATTGAAGTAACAAGTAGGCTAGTATCTAAATACAAACTAAACAAACAAAAACAAAAATAGAGAAAATAAAAGTGCTGCTGTGTCAAAATGTTAAAAAAGAAAAGAAGAGAAATCCATTTGGCAAGACAAAAAAATTAAAAAATTCAAACAGACATAACATAGGCTAATGTGTTTGATATGGGATTAAAATTATGGGCAGTGCATGAGATATAAACTAATGATTAATTATGTCAAAATTCCTTTGTTCCGATCAGAGCATGTGAGCATTTCTGGATATTCCTCGGCTCGCTCATTCCGCTCAGGGTCGGGCGCTCATGCTGTCTCCGACTAGTTTTTTTCTAGTCAACTAGTAGCCTAGTTGTT
This sequence comes from Chrosomus eos, assembly GCA_036326025.1. Taxonomy (NCBI): domain Eukaryota; kingdom Metazoa; phylum Chordata; class Actinopteri; order Cypriniformes; family Leuciscidae; genus Chrosomus; species Chrosomus eos. The sequence continues at coordinate 655,795 of CM070821.1, forward strand.
TATTTAAGCCATCAGTGGACAAATCACCCCTTTATATTGATTTAATAACTTAAATAGGCTATACAGGGTAATGAGTGAGTGTTAAGCTGCACTCAAGCGCACGAGCCGGAGACAAAAATAGCAAGGAGACATTTAATTGTTTATTAATAAACTGGTGTTTTCTGCGTCGCTGCAAAGATGAAGATGCGATGTAGACTCGCCATGAACGAATAAAGATATAAAGGCATAAAAAGGAAAAGTTCCTCCCGTTGGCGCGCCCAACCTGTCACTTCTCTAGGCTATTTCCCACCCATAGAGGGGCGCGCCCCACACTTTGAGCGGCAACTACCATCTGTAGTTAGGGGGGATCTAGCCGGTGTTCTGTCTCTCCCTCTCTCTGCCGTGCAAGCGGCCGCGCGCTACACAGTTTGAACCTACAGTCTATGGTTTGAACTTACATATTCACGTAGCCTTTCGAAAACAGGGACATTCATTGTCCCGGGAGAGTGCTTACATTTCCCGGGACAGGTTATTAAAAAGAAGGACAATCCCGGTAAAACCGGGACCGGTGGCAACCTAACTTGCATTTAGACTTTATTTCCATGCAAAAAAGAAACACACAATCTTATTCTTGCTACATTTTTAATTTGTTTTGCCAAAGAAATTGCAGCTAAATTAAACGAAACGGTACAAATCGAAAATAGTCCAAAGCAACATAAATTAAAGACATGAGTTTTGCCTCTCTCGCGCTGGATCTCAGCAAGTTTATTTAGTCTCCCTTGCTCAAACATTCTTAAACTCTACAGAACCAGTTGAAACAACTGGATTGAACACTTCAATTTAAATTTGTGTGTGAAAACACTTTAAATAGGCTACAATAAATAAACAACAATATTTATAATTTAATCAAATATGGGGACACATCGAGAGATGTAGCCTATCCTTAAAATAATTTTGCCTTTGCCATCGGGCTGGCTATCCGCCACTCTCCATATGAATGAGGAACATTAACACCTATTGTCTGTCCCTCCAAACCCCCCACAGGCTCTCTGAGTCTGACTTAAAATAAAGAGAAGTCGCAATTCACACTTAAATCGCTCTTCTAGCATTAGGCTATTAAAGTGTTGATAATGAAAGAATTAAATGATTTAAGCTACATGTGGTATTTCTGTCATAAAAGTTTATTACTAAATATTTCATTATTTAAATAATTTAAGAAATAAAACTGGTTTGGGCCAGCTTTTTCCAAGCAAAACTAAATATAGCCTAATCTTCAAACGCATGTTCATTTTGTTGTCATGAACAAAATGCTCAACTCAATATTAAATTCTACAGGGATCTTTGGGTCCAGACATGCAAAATGTGAATTAGTTATTTTTTAAATTATTATTATTCAAATAAATATCGGTGCTTCGTGGTAGCCTACTGCTGATAAACTAAATAACATTTAGATGATAATTATGAACTTTAAATGAAACAATATAGCAACACTTCGACGAATAAATGATTTGATCTGTTTTTTACATTTTAATTCAGGGCGATTTAGTCTCTACATTTAATTAAACGAGATTTTCACCTTGTCATTTTCTCATTGCGAGGCGCTCACAATCACATCATAAACATATTTGAGCAGATTCTCTGTACCTCTCGTTTTCATATGGATTACATAATCAGATAACATTTATTAACCTAAATATTTAGACATTTAAAGGCTTTAGACATAGCCGATTTCCTATCTTGACTGAGCTGAGGCAAGTGGCTTTCGGTTAATTTTTGTGACGCGCAGTTCCCGGAGACCGAGAGAGACGACATATAAACTTTTGTCATTAGCCTAGCCTATTAAGTTATTTTAGCAGAAAAATAAATTCAAGTGAACGCGCTGCTGCGTTTGTCGAACTTAATTCAGTGGCAGAAGAAAACCCCATTTTAGAATACGCACTAGGCGTGGTGTGTCAAAATACTTAATTATAAACTTCAATATTTCGTTCAAAACCACATCAAAACGCTTTGTGACATTTTAAAAAGCCGTGAATGTATTAATGCCACTGGAACCAGGATCGTAACTGAAATGCGCTGCATGTTATCTCTCAATACAGGAGCAGAAGCGCTGGTTCAGATTTTATTGTTTGTTGTTTAAACGTGCGTGTTTTAGGCTATATTTAAAAATATATATACTATATTTGATAAGGTCTATTTAGGGTAGGCCTATTCGCTATAGCCTACTGTGGAGGGGGGAAATCACCCACCGGCAAATCGCACCTTGCTTAACCATGTTTTTTTAAATTATTTCTGAAAGAATTCCAGTCCTGCTGTCTGCTGTCCTGTCCGTGAAGTTTTTTGTTTGTTTGTTTGTTTATTTTTTAACAGAACTGTTTTTGAAGACGTAAATTTAGTCAATCTGTTGGATGAGATTTGTTCCTTAGTGTAAAATGGAAATGCATGGTAATTATATAAAAAACATATTTATTCGGGTTTCGAACCCGTGTCTTTGTACTGCTTAAACCTTCAGCTCTACCACTCGACCACAAGTTCGGCTGTTTAAGCGTCAGTGTGCCCACAAACGACTGATGCACTCTTCAATCTTCTCATTCCTCAATAGTTTAGCATCATTGATTGCACCTAATTTATTTTCACTGACTGCGAGATAGGCCTCTTTTAAATTGATTCATAAAATGTTCTGCTCTAAAAGTTTGCTATATTCTATTTAAAATGTAGGCTACTTTTACATACGTTTTGCTTTCGCTAAATGTCCCTTTGCGCCACCTGGCGGTCATTTCGCGAATGACTTAGAAATGCGACAGGGTTTTTTTTGCCGCGGTGAATTCACCGCGGCAGACGCCGCGGCGGCAATAGGCATTCTGGTTGGCTACCTACTGTATATGGCTCTGACTGGAGGGATGTGGACTGGACAGATATGGAGGCATTTATTGGGCTGCTCATTCTTGCTGGAGTTTATCGTTCCAACAATGAGGGCCTGTCCAGTTTGTGGGAGGCTGAAACTGGGCGTGCTATTTTTTGTGCTGTCATGACTCTGAAAAGATTTAAAATTTTGTCAAGAGTCATCCGATTCGATGACAGAGCCACAAGATCTGCTCGCCGTGAACATGATAAGCTGGCACCAATTCGGGATCTGTGGGATTTATGGGTTGAGCGTCTCCCACTAATGTTCAACCCTGGTTCAGACATAACGGGCCAAGGATACGAAAACTGACTGAAAATACGAAAGTGTGCAAACTGCAAAAGAGCCATTTGTGCTACTCACACAGTGTTCTTGTGCCAGATGTGTGTGGACTGATTATTGTTTTACCATGTGTTTTATATATAATTTTTTGTAGCTTGTTATTGCTTTTATGTTCAGTGTTCAGAATGTGATTGTTCATTTTTTTTATTGTTATTCGATGTTCACTCTTCACTACTGTTCATTTTTGCATATTGCCGTTGGTTTTTTTTAAATAATATTTATTTAATTTCTTTTGCATTCTAAAGTTAATTATTATTATTGTTATTTTTACACTTTGTTCATTAAAATCAATAATATGCAACTACAATCTGACTCCAAGTCTTGTCCTTTTAGGTGTCTTTTGTGGAATTTTTCTGTCAAATTTCTGTGGCATTTTGTAAAAAAAGGAGTCTCAAAAATGCATCAAAAACTTAAAAAAATTATACTATTTGAAAAAATATTTATTTTAAATGTCTTTTCTAATGTTTATATATATATATATAAATTCACAAAATGTATCACAAACGTTGTGATACGAGCAGTTGGCCACATCCAGTAAAATGAATGGCTCTCTATTGCCTCTGCTGGTCAAAACTATTTCTTTCTTAAACTGTAATAATTTTAGGTTTATCTCTAACCAGCAGATGGCATACTTCTACACATAACACCTAGATCAATATCTAGAAACAAATTAAATTAAATTTAAATCATAATTTAAGTGATTTTTTCATAAAAATGTAATATTTCATATGCAAGCTAATGGTGTAGATGAGGAAATGTGTGGTAAATGGGTACAAAAGTACTTCATATCTTCCAAAACTCAGCATTAATGAATAGATGAGAAGTAAACAAAAAAAATGATATATTATTTGTATGATTAAAAATGTATATTTTTTGTACAATTACTCTATCAATTTTGGGGTCATATAGACCCCAAAGACCAGAAGTGTAAAGTCAAGTCAAGTCCCCAAAGTGCTAGCCCCTTTCTGGACACCATGGGGGCGGATGAGATGGTGTAAACTGCCCTTCGGCGTCTCCATAGCACCAGAAATCTATCAACCTAAGCAACACGAGCTGTTGATGGGACTCTGAGGCATAGAGCCCATAGCGGATGACATACTCGTTGTTGGTTGCGGTGACTCGGACGCAGAGGCCGAGTTAGATCACGACAAAGATTCTGTCTAACTTAAGTCCCCTTGTCCAGGGAAAGGATCCCCGACCCAGAATTTCCTTTTCGTGCTTTCTATAAAGCACAGTTATTCATAAATAGTATTAGAAATTTTATTTTAACAACATTATTTTTTGCTGCTATATATTTTTTCATCTATCAAATGGTTAGTCTGCAGGTACAACTAGTATTGTCATTATTGTCTCAGTCCCACTTCAATCTCTACTGTTTTGCAGAAACTAAAGTATTATATCACTCGTATATCAATCCTCAAGTCGCACAGACAGACTTGAAGCTGCTTTCTCTTTCAATCCTTACATAAATGTAAGTTCTCTAGACATCTAATGTCATGCATCCATTTACTGGATGAAACAGTAAAACCTTTTTTCATTGAATTCTCCTACTTCCCTCTACAACAGGTATTTCACTACTGTAAGCTGTGGTAGTTTTTCTTCTTTCGCACCTGACTTCTCATCGATGTCGGCTGAGTCTCCTATAGCCCTAACTTGATGCGCAGCATTAACTGTAGAAAATGCCTTCGAATAAGCTTTAATCACGGCCGGAGGAAAAACTACTTGTCATATTTAAAACCTTAGTTCCCTATCGAGGGAACTCGACTGCGTCACATGACACTTTGGGGGAATGCCCCTCAGCGTAGCGCCTCTGAAGGATGAATGAAACTAAGCCGATCTCCGATTGGTTTGCGTAATGACGTAATGCGTGACGACACATAGGCGGAAGCTATAAAGGCACGCCGGCAACATGAGATGACAGCTACTGTTCTTCAGCAAGCGCTATCTGTACTGTCTGTCATATTTATTGTTGTCTGTCACTAAGCACAATATATATATATATATTATATCATGGCGAGTGTGAGTTTCAGGAGATGTGTGCACCCTTGCCCTCGCTATATTACGGGCGGGGACACACATCAACTGTGTACACATTGTTTGGGAATGCAGCACGCGCAGGCAGCTCTCGAACTAAATGGAGCTGCTTGCGAGCATTGTGAGAGATTGTCGCTCCGCGTGCTGCGTTCCCGGCTGGCCTTATTTAATGAGGATGGCCAGCCTCGCGAGCCCCGTGGTGCGGGACCCGCGCTCGCTGAGGCGGCGCGGCGACGCTCTTCATGGGGCTCGCAAATGGATCTGTCTGGGGATCCCGAGGCTGCCGAGGCACCTTCTCGGGATTCCTCGGGCAGTTCCGATGAACTCGAGCCTCGCGCGGAAGCCCGCCCCGCGGCTTCTTCTGCGCGAGCCGAGGGCTCGATGCTTGAGCTGTCTGCCTCTGAGGAGGTGGACGTGCTCAGCATCGAGGGCGGGGATTTCGGGGACGACTCGCCACCCCGTGTCCCCGCATATGAAGAGCTGGTGGAAGTTGTTTCCCATGCTGTGGCCCGTTTGAATGTCAGTTGGCCACAGGAGAAGCAGGAAGCGCTGATTAAAAGCAAGCTGGACGAGCGCTTCCTGCAGCACAGGGAACAACCTCATCACCGGGGCTTGCCGTTTTTTCCTGATTTACACAATGAGTTGTGTAAATCATGGACTAGACCACACTCATCTCGTGTGTCCAACCCCCCAGTCCTTAATTATAGTAACATCGTGGGGGCACGAGAAAACGGTTATGGGACGATGCCACGGGTGGAACAGCCGTTAGCAAATTATTTATCCCCCGAATCGGCATCATCTCTTAAAGCTCCGGTGCTGCCCACTAAACCGTGCAGAGATACATCATCTTTAGTGGGCAGGGCTTATATGGCAGCGGGTCGGGCTGGTGCGAGCCTTCACACCATGGCGCTGCTTCAAGCGTACCAGGCCGACCTTCTCAAAGATATAGATGAGGGCGAGGGTCCAACTCCAGAGGACATTGCGGAATTGAGGAAGGCCGCTGACTTGTCTCTCCGAGTCACTAAGGAGACGGCCCGTGCTATCGGCCGCTCCATGGCGGCTATGGTGGTCTCGGAGAGACATTTATGGTTAAATCTTTCGGGCATCAGGGAAAAGGACAGGGCTTTCCTCCTTGATGCCCCGATTTCGCCTTCTGGCCTGTTCGGCGATGCCTTTAATACCGTCGTCGACAGGTTTCAGGAGGCGAAAAAGCAGTCGGCGGCCTTCAAACAATATCTCCCTCGCCGCTCTAGATCTAAGAAGTCTGCCCCTGGTGGGCAGCCGCAGCCACAGCCATCCACCAGCTCCTCCGCCTATAGACAGGCTCAAAAAGAGAGCGTTGCATCTAGAGCCCCCCCTCAAGGAGCCTGGGGGCATAGACGGCGCTCTCAGGCGAAGCCTCAGCAGAAGCAGGGTGACCTGAGGGCCGTCCTGCAGGCTAAAAAGGCTTCGTCAAAGAGATCCTAGCTGCTCTAGGATCTCTGCGGGCGGCCCCACCCGTGGTCGTCTCCTTCGCGGAGCCCGCAGGAAATCGATGTTGCTCTTCCGCCGTTAAAAACGTTTCGGGACACATCGGTTTCCAGCGAACGCAGGCTGTATTGTCCGCCCCACAGGCCTGCGGCCAGACAGCATTCGCGTTCGCCCATCGAGAATCGTTTTCGATCCAGCCCTGCCGGAAACCCGCTTCAGGGGGTCGAGAACGAATCCCGATTAATACCCGAAGCCAGGCTCGAGAGCCTGGTTCCTTTGGTAAAATATTTCGAGGCATGGAAAAATCTAGCGAATATTTCTCCGTGGGCCCTGCGCACCATTCAAAATGGGTACAGGCTACAGTTCGGTTTCCGCCCACCCAGATTCAACGGGGTGGTTTGGACTGTAGTCGACCCAGTGCAGGGTCGGGTATTGGAACAGGAAGTAAACTCCCTGCTGGCAAAGGAGGCTATAGAACATATTCCTCCACCGGAGAGGGAGTCCGGGTTTTACAGCCGCTACTTCATAGTTCCCAAGAAGGATGGGGGGTTGCGTCCAATAATAGATCTCAGGCATCTGAACCGTTCTCTGAGGAGATTCAGGTTCAAGATGCTCACTATTCCCATCATCGTGAGTCAAATTCAATCCGAGGATTGGTTTGTCACGATAGATCTAAAAGACGCATACTTCCATATATCCATCCTTCCATCTCACAGGAAGTTCCTGAGGTTCGCTTTCGGGGGCGAGGCGTACCAATATCGGGTTCTTCCCTTCGGCCTAGCTCTCTCCCCTCGCACATTTACCAAATGTATGGATGCGGCTCTGGCACCGCTGAGGCTCCAGGGCATCAGGGTGCTCAACTATATAGACGACTGGCTGATTTTGGCCCAGTCACAAGAGCTGGCGGTTCGGCATCGAGATGTCGTCCTCGCCCACATCCAAAGCCTGGGGTTGAGACTCAACATGAAAAAGAGCGTGTTGACACCAGCCCAGCGAACTACGTTCTTGGGAGTGGTGTGGGACTCGGTCACGATGCGGGCACAACTGTCTCCCGCACGAGTCGAGTCCATTCTGGCCACAGTGTCAGGGATAAAGCTAGGCCAAGCCATCACTGTCAAACATTTTCAGAGAGTGTTAGGGCTCATGGCAGCAGCGTCCAACATTATTCCATTCGGCCTGCTGCACATGAGGGCCCTTCAGTGGTGGTTGAAAACCAAGGGGTTCTCCCCGAGGGGGAACCCGTTCCGCATGATCAGGGTTACGCGCAGATGCCTTCGTTCCCTATCTATGTGGAAAAAAGCTTGGTTTCTGTCCCAAGGTCCAGTGTTGGGAGCGTCATGTCGCCGGAAAACCGTTTCGACAGACGCCTCCCTCACGGGCTGGGGCGCGGTCATGGACGGCCGCTTTACGACAGGCCTATGGCAGGACCATCATTCCTCCTGGCACATAAACTGCCTGGAGATGTTGGCGGTGTTCCGGGCTCTGAGGAGCTTCCTGCCAGACCTCAAGGGCCATCACGTCCTGGTGAGGTCAGACAATATGTCGGTAGTGGCCTATATAAACCATCAGGGGGGCCTGAGGTCTCGCCCTCTATGCAGACTGGCGCATCAGATCCTCCTGTGGTCCCAAGGGAAACTGTTGTCTCTAAGAGCAACATACATCCCGGGGAGTCAGAATCAGGGAGCAGACATCCTGTCGAGACAGGGGCTGAGGCCCGGGGAATGGAGACTCCACCCCGAGGTGGTGGAGTCAATATGTCAGAGGTTCGGCCCAGTGGAAGTGGATCTGTTTGCGTCTCGAGAGACGACCCACTTTCCATTGTGGTTCTCCCTCACTCATCCAGCCCCGCTGGGGTTGGATGCCATGGTGCAGACGTGGCCGAGGCTGCGTCTGTATGCATTTCCCCCGATCGCTCTGCTCCCGGGAGTTCTAGAGAGGGTCCGTCGCGACGGGATCAGTCTACTGCTGGTAGCCCCGTTGTGGCCGGCCCGAGTATGGTTCTCAGACATTATATTGCTCCTAGACGGCCCTCCGTGGGAGATTCCCCTCAGGAGGGACCTGCTGACACAGGCAGAGGGCTCAATATTTCACCCTCGGCCCGAGTTATGGAAACTGTGGGTCTGGCCCCTGAGGGGGCACAGTACCGAGAGGCCGGCCTATCAGCTGGAGTAGTGGAGACCATACTCAGCTCTAGAGCTCCCTCCACGAGGAAATTGTACGGCTTAAAGTGGAATGTCTTCACCATTTGGTGTAGAGAGCGTGAGGTGGACCCAGTTAACTGCCCAGTGGCTTCAGTGCTGGAGTTCCTCCAAGATCGTTTCTCCGCCGGTCTTACCCCGTCCACGCTCAAGGTGTACGTGGCTGCCATTGGGGCTTTCCACGCTCCTCTGAGTGGTGGGCCTCTGGGGAGACACCAGTTGGTCGTACATTTCCTCCGTGGGGCTTGGAGGATGAGACCTGAGGCTCGAACCAGGGTTCCCACATGGGACCTGGCAGTGGTTCTCGAAGGGCTGGCCGAGGCCCCCTTCGAACCGCTGGAGTCGGCTGAGGCCAAGAACCTGTCGCTGAAGGTCGCTTTTTTGTTGGCCATTACTTCTCTGAGGAGGGTAGGAGATCTCCAGGCGCTCTCCATATCTAACGAGTGCCTGGAGTTTGCTCCAGGCAACATTAAGGTTTTCCTTCACCCTAGGCCTGGCTATTTGCCCAAGGTGCCGTCCAGTGCGGCACGGCCTACGGTTCTGCAGGCTTTTCATCCTCCACCTCATGTGACGACGGATGAAGAGAGGCTTCACATGCTCTGCCCTGTCAGAGCACTAAGAATCTACATTCAGAGGTCCTCTTCGTGGCGGAAGTCGGACCAGTTGCTGGTGTTTTTCGGGTCACCCAAGAAAGGGCTTCCCGCGTCAAAACAGACCATCAGCAATTGGATTGTCCATGCGATTTCTGCAGCCTACCAGGTGCGCGGTATGCCTTCACCCTTGGCTGTGAGGGCTCATTCTACCAGAGGCATGGCGTCCTCTAGAGCCCTTCTCGCGGGGGCCCCCATCCATGAGATCTGCGAGGCAGCGGGATGGGCTACCCCCCACACCTTTGTTAGGTTTTATAGTTTGGACATTCCGTCTACACCCGGCTCTCTTGTGCTCTCGTCCTAAGTGTGCCTGTGAGCAGCTTCACACTAGGGCAGGCAGGGCGCGTTGTGGCGTAGTGGGTACTCGTTCCCCCAAAGTGTCATGTGACGCAGTCGAGTTCCCTCGATAGGGAACGTCCTCGGGTTACGACTGTAACCCTTGTTCCCTGAGAGGGGAACGAGAACTGCGTCCCTTGGCCACGCCTCCCCTTGCCTGGGGGCGCTTGCTTCATCACAGAAGCTGTCATCTCATGTTGCCGGCGTGCCTTTATAGCTTCCGCCTATGTGTCGTCACGCATTACGTCATTACGCAAACCAATCGGAGATCGGCTTAGTTTCATTCATCCTTCAGAGGCGCTACGCTGAGGGGCATTCCCCCAAAGTGTCATGTGACGCAGTTCTCGTTCCCCTCTCAGGGAACAAGGGTTACAGTCGTAACCCGAGGACGTTATGTTTAAGCCCAATAGTTATCTACATTGTATATTAATGCAATGCTAATCGACATAGCCGTTATCACTGTATAGAATACTATAAAATAATTTCTGCCTCATTCTGTGATAAGAGCCACATCAGTTCACAGGAGGAAGTTATTTCAATCACGACTGACGCTATAACACGATTTTAGAGTAAAATATGCTGTTATTCTCATAAATTGTGTTTTGGCATTATGCTAAGCTAAAAACGGTTAGCATTTTAGCTGAAAAAAAGAAAGCAAAAAACGAAATAAAAAACAGTGAAGATGAATTTGTCTGATAGATATTGCAATATACCATTACCGTGAATTCTTTTGGTCACGTTGTGTAAACAATCTGATATCGCGACAGCCCTAATGACATCAAACATCAATCTCATGTTTACCAGGCATTACTGGACCTTTCAGTGGGACTGGGTTTGATGGTCAGACCAGACGAGACCAAAATAAAGCTTTACACCCGGTGAATAAACCCTTTAAGTAAACTGTAAAAGCTTGTTTATTATTTTGACTTCCCTCTGAAAGAGTTTGTTTTACTGTTAATATTCAGCTCATTTTCTGCTTATCATTAAACTTGTTATCAGTGTCAATATGCAGGGCTACATTTACCGATAGCATTGTGAGCTCAAGATGATCGGGAAGACCATTGACACCAATGCTTACGGTGCTTTTGGGAAACGTCATGGCATGAGACCAAACCAAGAGAAAGGGCACGGGATCACTGTGATTTGTTAAAAAGAAAAAGAAAAAATATATAAATTTGATTCAATTCAAATGTATTTGTATAGCTCTTTTCACAATACATTGTTTTAAAGCAACGTCTACATTACAATTTAGAGTGATCTGTTATCAGATGTGACTGTGTTATATACTTAAGTTATCAAGAGTAAAAGTAAAGGTATTCTGCAGAAAAACCCTCCTTGCATTTATTAAGAAAAGAGAGGAAGAAACATGTATTAGAAAGAGAAAGAAGAAAAATGCAAGCATTACCGTCGGCTGTGTTGTAGACGAGGTGCAGGAGGCAGCATAGAAGAAAAGTCAGAAGAAGGAGAACAAAGAGGCAAAAGGCTTTACATAGACACTCATGACACCTCAAGACTTCGGATTGGATAAGCTGTCTGTAAGAGACTGATAAACTATGAGGGGAATTTTTAGTACTGATGACCTTAAGGATTAGGAAATGTTTGATTGTCTGTAAAAGACTAATGAATTATGAGGGGATTTCCAAAGATGACGAGCTCAAGAATTCGAATGGTCTATAAAAGTCTGAAAGGAGAAGATGAAGGAGACTTTTTACTGTATTTATTATTTTTCATTTGTATGCTTCAACTGCCTAAAAACAAAACAGGGTTGAAACCGTGTTTAAATATGTTCACCATGGTCAAAAGAATAAATAATACCAAAGTGATAAAATCAAAGATGACGAGCTCAAGAATTCAGATGGTCTATAAAAGTCTGAAAGGAGAAGATGAAGGAGACGCTGATTCGTAGGAACGGCCTCTCCGGTGTTTGATGCCAATGAAGCCTCTGACAGACAACGCTAGTGAACAATTAACTTTTGATGTTGTTTTTTCTTGTGTTTTATATATTAGTGCTTTATATGTAAACTAATTAACCTTTATATATATATATATACAGTACATATACATACATTACATATATACATGAATACAAATACATATAGCCTATATTCAAATGCGCGTATCGACCGAACACGTGATGCGCATCTGCGTTTTTGCGGGTTTGCGTTTTTGAGGTTTGCGCAGAGAAAACGGATAATCGTTTGCACCTTAGAACCTATTACAGGGTTTTATGTTAGAACGGTGTCGTGTTGGCGGCCCCTGAGTTAATGACTAATGGTCTTCGCAACTTCACTGTTAAGGCCATTGCACACTGAGTCCGAAACTTTCGTCCATCATTAAAAAAATAGAAACGGGTTAAATTGTATGCGTTTTTCGCATCCGTAACAAGTTGTGTAACAAGCAGTTTGAATGGTGCTTTGACAATTTCAGAGCCACCGAATCACGAATACGAAAAAACGTAGATCTCACAGCAGCATTTGATACGGTTGACCACAGTGTTCTTATCTCGCGTCTCGAGTACAGCGTGGGGATTAAAGGCACTGCATTAGAATAGTTTAGATCATATCTCTCAGAGAGAGTGTTTAAAGTTGGGTATGGGGGCTCTACTTCACCCGCAGCACCAGTGACATGTGGAGTACCGCAGGGCTCTATTTTGGGACCGATTCTCTTCTCCCTTTACTTGCTTCCTTTAGTATCCATCTTAAAAAAGCATAACATTAGTTTCCATCTGTATGCAGATGATTTACAAATCTACCTGCCTATACAAAGTAAGGGTGAGGATTCGATAAAAAGGCTGTTAGATTGTTTTTATGACATTAAAGCATGGATGGCTTTAAACGTTTTACATTTTAATGAAAGTAAAACCGAAATTATGATTTTTAGACCTAGCAGTTCTACAAGCATCTCCAAATTGGACCTGGGACCCCTGACGCCCTGCGTCAAGTCTATGGTAACGAACCTTGGTGTAAAGATGGATTGTGATCTTCACCTAGAGAAACAGATTAACTCTGTAGCAAAAACTAGCTTCTTTCAACTTAGGCTACTTACCAAATTGAAGCCATTTTTATCTTTTAAAAATTTGGAGAGGGTTATACATGCTTTTATCACCACTCGCCTGGATTATTGTAATGCTTTATATATAGGAGTTAACCAGGCCTCTCTCTCTAGATTGCAAATAGTTCAGAATGCTGCCGCTCGACTCCTTATGGTGCGTTCACACCGGACGCGAATAGCGCGTCAGGCGCGAGTGATTTCAATGTTAAGTCAATGCAAAGACGCGTTACACGCGTAAAAAATTCCTGCGGCGAGAATGAGGTGTAGAGTGCGGCGCGGTATACGCGAATAATTAGACTCGTCAAGTTCGCGCGAATTGAGCGTCTGGCGCGTTAAGCGCGAATTATTTTATGTAGTGCTTCTGTGCATTCACGCGTTTGACGCGAATTCGCGTCTGCCGCCCGAGTTGAAAAATCTGAACTTCTGCGTCAATTCGCACCGCGTTAACCAATCGGAGCCTGCTTGCTACTGTCACGTGGTGAAGTGACGTGATACACGGGGGAAGGCCCGATGTCATTTTAAATGTTTGGCATCAATAACTTATGTCTGGCCTCAATGAATTATTTTGTAATGACTAAATGCCCGCGTGAAAGAAGGAATGACATACTACATTCAGATGTTAACTATGAATGTGAATTGTGAATTTAAACATTTCTCGTTTACCAGCGGCAAACGTCAGGAAGACTAGCCGAGGAAAGGCTGTTCCAGGCGGGTTACATGAGCGCCGAGCGCCCGGTGATCGCCCGGATCTCACAACTCCGAAACATCAGATCAGATTTTTTAAATAGGCGCTATCTTTATAAACAAACCACAGATTTGAGCTTTAAGCAACTACATTCTCGACTCAACAACTCTTAAAACTACATTTCGTGACACAATAACAGTAGTATTTTTAAATTTACCGCCTACCACTTGCCTCTCCCAGAAGAAGCGGATTTCACCTCGGAGGCACGTCAATTTCGCTCCAAACGCTTGCTTTTTACGCGCGTCCATTTCGTTTGGACGCGCGAATGCATTCAAAATGTTCAAGCGTCAAACTAGACGTGGCAGGCGCAAATTTGACGCGCTATTCGCGTCCGGTGTGAACGCAGCATTACAGGAACAAGTAAACGAGAGCACATTATGCCTGTTCTTGCCTCTCTTCAATGGCTACCAGTTTGTTTTAGAATACAGTTTAAGATTTTATTGTTTGTTTTTAAATCCTTTCATGGTCAAGCCCCAGCTTACATAGATTATCTACTGAAGATGCATGCTCCTCTGAGGTCATTGAGGTCCGCTGACCAACTACTCTTATCTGTTCCTAGAACACGACTTAAAAATAGGGGAGATCGAGCATTTTCAGTCGTGGCCCCTAGGCTGTGGAGTGATCTGCCAATGTGTGTCAGAGTAGCTCCCAGCCTTGACATTTTTAAATCACGACTTAAAACTCACTTTTATTCATTGCCTTTTAAATCAGTCTGAGAGTTATTTTCTGTATTTTATTTTTCTAGTTTGTCACTTGTTTAACTGTGTTTTTTGCTCTCATGTCATGCGTTTAAAATGTGTCTGAAATTATGTCAGTGTCCAGCACTTTTGGCTAACCTCGGTTGTTTTAAATGTGCTTTACAAATAAAATAAAATTGTATTGTATTGTATTGTATAAAGATAACAAAGAACTACTATATAAAATAAGTTAATTAACATTATTTTAATTTACCAATTATTTTCCCATCAAAGAACCAGGGTTTTAATTGTTCAGAAAAACCTAGATATATTGTACGAGGCCAGCTAATTTAAAAAGTGTGATTTACGTCATAGTAATGGTACACCATTAGACTAATTCATGGCCAGGTGTCGGTGGTTCTTTGCCTCAATATCGTATATTTTAGATATATTATATCTTATAATCTTAGATTATATATATATATATATATATATATATATATATATATATATATATATATATATATATAATCAGGGGTGCACATAACTTTTTCAGTGAGTTACTCAGGTGAGTACTAGGAGATGGTGTTTGGTACTCACCTCATATGTAGCGTGGCCACAGCTGTCAATCATGACGTCACATTCCCGTTTTTAGAGCATACAAATAACTAACTACGAATAAATACATTTTCGTCAGGTTAGATACTGATAATTAATCACTCAAACCCCTTTATCTAAACCTCTCTACATAACCGCCGTACTCGCGCGTCCTTCATTTCTGTAGTTTTTTTGAACACTTTTCACTCGTGTTTGTAATATATGTAATAATGAGAGCCCGTGTAAATCCTCACACATTTCCCTGACATTAATCTCTAGGCTTCAGTTAAAGCCACAAGATCAGCTGAATCACAAAATCAACATCATAACTGACAAAAGTAGTCATAATTACCACTAGCAGACAGATTGACAGAGTTTCTTTGTCGTTTCACTTAACCCATGATAAAACATTAATTCCAGAGGTTAGTGACACAATATACACACAATCTGGACAAAATAGTGCCCCAAACTAACACATACAGTGGCGGATTCAATCACAATAGCAGAATCATAATCGCCATCATTATCATTGGCAGCACATTGATTTTAGCTCATTAAAGCTGCACGGAAACGCTCAACAGGGGTTTTCACAAAGTTTCTGTCTAACTTAAGTCCCCTTGTCCAGAGAAAGGATCCCCGACCCAGAATTTCCTTTACGTGCTTTCTATAAAGCACAGTTATTCATAAATAGTATTAGAAATTTTATTTTCACAACATTATTTTTTGCTGCTATATATTTTTTCATCTATCAAATGGTTAGTCTGCAGGTACAACTAGTATTGTCATTATTGTCTCAGTCCCACTTCAATCTCTACTGTTTTGCAGAAACTAAAGTATTATATCACTCGTATATCAATCCTCAAGTCGCACAGACAGACTTGAAGCTGCTTTCTCTTTCAATCCTTACATAAATGTAAGTTCTCTAGACATCTAATGTCATGCATCCATTTACTGGATGAAACAGTAAAACCTTTTTTCATTGAATTCTCCTACTTCCCTCTACAACAGGTATTTCACTACTGTAAGCTGTGGTAGTTTTTCTTCTTTCGCACCTGAATTCTCATCGATGTCGGCTGAGTCTCCTATAGCCCTAACTTGATGCGCAGCATTAACTGTAGAAAATGCCTTCGAATAAGCTTTAATCACGGCCGGAGGAAAAACTACTTGTCATATTTAAAACCTTAGTTATGTTTAAGCCCAATAGTTATCTACATTGTATATTAATGCAATGCTAATCGACATAGCCGTTATCACTGTATAGAATACTATAAAATAATTTCTGCCTCATTCTGTGATAAGAGCCACATCAGTTCACAGGAGGAAGTTATTTCAATCACGACTGACGCTATAACACGATTTTAGAGTAAAATATGCTGTTATTCTCATAAATTGTGTTTTGGCATTATGCTAAGCTAAAAACGGTTAGCATTTTAGCTAAAAAAAAGAAAGCAAAAAACGAAATAAAAAACAGTGAAGATGAATTTGTCTGATAGATATTGCAATATACCATTACCGTGAATTCTTTTGGTCACGTTGTGTAAACAATCTGATATCGCGACAGCCCTAATGACATCAAACATCAATCTAATGTTTACCAGGCATTACTGGACCTTTCAGTGGGACTGGGTTTGATGGTCAGACCAGACGAGACCAAAATAAAGCTTTAGACCCGGTGAATAAACCCTTTAAGTAAACTGTAAAAGCTTGTTTATTATTTTGACTTCCCTCTGAAAGAGTTTGTTTTACTGTTAATATTCAGCTCATTTTCTGCTTATCATTAAACTTGTTATCAGTGTCAATATGCAGGGCTACATTTACCGATAGCATTGTGAGCTCAAGATGTTCGGGAAGACCATTGACACCAATGCTTACGGTGCTTTTGGGAAACGTCATGGCATGAGACCAAACCAAGAGAAAGGGCATGGGATCACTGTGATTTGTTAAAAAGAAAAAGAAAAAATATATAAATTTGATTAAATTCAAATGTATTTGTATAGCTCTTTTCACAATACATTGTTTTAAAGCAACGTCTACATTACAATTTAGAGTGATCTGTTATCAGATGTGTGTTATATACTTAAGTTATCAAGAGTAAAAGTAAAGGTATTCTGCAGAAAAACCCTCCTTGCATTTATTAAGAAAAGAGAGGAAGAAACATGTATTAGAAAAAGAAAGAAGAAAAATGCAAGCATTACCGTCGGCTGTGTTGTAGACGAGGTGCAGGAGGCAGCATAGAAGAAAAGTCAGAAGAAGGAGAACAAAGAGGCAAAAGGCTTTACATAGACACTCATGACACCTCAAGACTTCGGATTGGATAAGCTGTCTGTAAGAGACTGATAAACTATGAGGGGAATTTTTAGTACTGATGACCTTAAGGATTAGGAAATGTTTGATTGTCTGTAAAAGACTAATGAATTATGAGGGGATTTCCAAAGATGACGAGCTCAAGAATTCGAATGGTCTATAAAAGTCTGAAAGGAGAAGATGAAGGAGACTTTTTAATGTATTATTTTTCATTTGTATGCTTCAACTGCCTAAAAACAAAACAGGGTTGAAACCGTGTTTAAATATGTTCACCATGGTCAAGAGAATAAATAATACCAAATTGATAAAATCAAAGATGACGAGCTCAAGAATTCAGATGGTCTATAAAAGTCTGAAAGGAGAAGATGAAGGAGACGCTGATTCGTAGGAACGGCCTCTCCGGTGTTTGATGCCAATGAAGCCTCTGACAGACAACGCTAGTGAACAATTAACTTTTGATGTTGTTTTTTCTTGTGTTTTATATATTAGTGCTTTATATGTAAACTAATAAACCTTTTATATATATATATATATATATATATACAGTACATATACATACATTACATATATACATGAATACAAATACATATAGCCTATATTCAAATGCGCGTATCGACCGAACACGTGATGCGCATCTGCGTTTTCGCGGGTTTGCGTTTTTGAGGTTTGCGCAGAGAAAACGGACAATCGTTTGCACCTTAGAACCTATTTCAGGGTTTTATGTTAGAACGGTGTCGTGTTGGCGGCCCCTGAGTTAATGACTAATGGTCTTCGCAACTTCACTGTTAAGGCCATTGCACACTGAGTCCGAAATTCGCATCCGAAATACGACCTCACGTTATGTCAATCACGCTTGCACACTGCCTCCGAAACTTTCGTCCATCATTAAAAAAATAGAAACGGGTTAAATTTTATGCGTTTTTCGCATCCGTAATAAGTTGTGAAACAAGCAGTTTGAATGGTGCTTTGACAATTTCAGAGCTACCGAATCACGAATACGAAAAAACGCATATGAAAATTTCGGACTCAAATTTCGACTGTGCAATGGCCTTTACGCTCATTTCTACACTGTAAAGCTGCTTTGAAACAATCCATACTGTTAAAAGCGTTAAAATACTGTTAAAAGCGCTATATAAATGATGACTTGACTAAATAATAAAACTATTTTTAATTAAAACTAATTCTACAAAAGTGAGCTGAACAGACCACAGAGAAGTCTTCTGACCTACGGATGATCATGAATATGAATATTCTGATGCCTATGATTTAGGACAGATTCGACTTACTTTACCTAACCTGAGTATAATCAAAATAAGGTTAAAGGTGTCTAGAAATACGCACCATAAAACAGATGGTTTTGCATTAATATTACTGCGGCACTACTGTTTAGGTGGCATTTTTCTTCTGAATATGTTCAAGGTTGTTAAATATAAAGTACTTTATATACTGTTGATTAGATAATGTACAATAATGCATCACACACTCTAAACAAAAATGCTGCTAAATAGCACAACAAGTGGTTCATTGGCTTGCAATCACAGGGGAACCACTTTAAAGCTAACTTTAAAGCTGATGTTGTCACGTTTTGATGTGTTCTGTTAATCTTTTGTGATCTTGTTTCCCCCTGTCTTTGTGGTTTTTGGTTTAGTCCTGTTTAGTTTTCCCGCTCCTCGTTTGTGTTCAGTTTTATCACCTGTGTTCAGTTAATTATTCAATCATTCCATGTGTATTTAAGCCCTGTGTTTTCCCTCAGTGTTTGTCGATTGTCGTCTACGTATGGTTGTGTGTTTTCTGATTTCCTGGAGTTTTGTTCCTGTTTAAGTTTGGAAAGTTTTCATTTTGGAAATTAAAAACTATTATATGGAAATTCCGTGTCCTCGTCTTCAGCACCTGCACAAACCCTGACAGAACGATCGACCTTAACAAAAAAAAAAGGATGAACTACGAACTCTGTGTCCCACAAGATGGCCGGTCTCTGGAAGAATATGCGGAGATATATCTCCATCTTTTCCGGGACTCTAATTGGGACGAGGAGTCCCTTACACATGAGTTTTGGAGTGGGATGGACGATACCCTCGCTCAGATACTGTTGTTGGGAGATCTCCACCTCCCTTTAGTAAAATTCATTGCCCGTACGCTGTGGGTGTGTGGTTCCTCACTCACCGTGGGAGACATCCAGCCCGATCTCCACGGCCAGCCAGAGCAAGAGCCCATCACCTGCACGCCAACGCCTGAGCCCATCACCTGCACGCTCCCACCAGAGCCCATCGACTGCCCACCAGAGCCTGCACACCGCATCAGCCCTGCCGCCAGATCGGTCCCTGGACTTCCCCGGCTGATATCCGGTATGACTGATCCCCCACTGATATCGGTGCGACTGGCCAAAAAGAAGGCTGCCGAGGCTGGGGTTCAAGTCAGCCACATCCAGCCAGAGCCTGAGCCCGTCGCCTGCCCGCCAGAGCCTGAGCCTGTCACCTGCCCGCCAGAGCCTGATCCCAGCCCCAAGCTTCCTGATGTGCTGGCCCCGTCCAGTTCCGAATCCCCTGATGTGCTGGCCCCGTCCAGTTCCGAGTCCCATGATGTGCTGGCCCCGTCCAGTTCCGAGTCCCATGATGTGCTGGCCCCGTCCAGTTCCGAATCCCCTGATGTGCTGGCCCCGTCCAGTTCCGAGTCCCATGAAGAGCCAGAGCCCGTTGACCCAGCGCCAGAGCCGTTGACCCAGAGCCAGAGCGCCCCAGCCGGCCGTTGACCCAGAGCCAGAGCCCGTTGACCCAGAGCCAGAGCCCGTTGACCCAGAGCCAGAGCCCGTTGACCCAGAGCCAGAGCCCGTTGACCCAGAGCCAGAGCCCGTTGACCCAGCCAGAGCCCGTGAGACCCCCCGTTGACCCAGCGCCAGAGCCCATTGATGTCAAGTCAGTTCCCGATCCTGAGCCTGTCCTCCCCAAGAAAATTTTGGGGGGGCGCTATACGCCTTCGCCGTGGCCGGCCAAAGATCCACGGAGGCCGGCCAAAGATCCACGGAGGCCCGAAAAGATAACACCGCCATGGCCACCCGAAGGGTCCTCACCGCCGTGGCCACCCGAAGGGTCCTCACCGCCATGGCCACCCGAAGGGTCCTCACCGCCATGGCCACCTGAAGGGTCTTCACCACCACGGCCACCTGAAGGGTCTTCACCACCACGGCCACCTGAAGGGTCTTCACCGCCGTGGCCACCTGAAGAACCTGCACCGCCATGGCCACCCGAGGGTCCCACAGCTCCGCCCTGGACGCCCGAGGGTCCCACAGCTCCGCCCTGGACGCCCGAGGGTCCCACAGCTCCGCCCTGGACGCCCGAGGGTCCCACAGCTCCGCCCTGGACGCCCGAGGGTCCCACAGCTCCGCCCTGGACGCTCGAGGGTTCCACAGCGCAGTCCCTGGACGCCCGAGGGTCCGACAGCTCCGCCTTGGCCACGCCCACAGCCTGCACCGTCGTGGCCACGCCCACAGCCTGCTCCGCCTTGGCCACGCCCACAGCCTGCTCCGCCTTGGCCACGCCCACAGCCTGCACCGTCGTGGCCACGCCCACAGCCTGCACCGTCGTGGCCACGCCCACAGCCTGCACCGCCGTGGCCACGCCCACAGCCTGCTCCGCCCTGGAGGCTTCCTGGACCTGCACCATGCCCTCGTCAGCCTCCAGGGCGCCCACCCTCCCACCCCTTTGGATGTTATACGGCGCGAGGACGCGCCTTCGGGGAGGGGGGAGGTACTGTCACGTTTTGATGTGTTCTGTTAATCTTTTGTGATCTTGTTTCCCCCTGTCTTTGTGGTTTTTGGTTTAGTCCTGTTTAGTTTTCCCGCTCCTCGTTTGTGTTCAGTTTTATCACCTGTGTTCAGTTAATTATTCAATCATTCCATGTGTATTTAAGCCCTGTGTTTTCCCTCAGTGTTTGTCGATCGTCGTCTACGTATGGTTGTGTGTTTTCTGATTTCCTGGAGTTTTGTTCCTGTTTAAGTTTGGAAAGTTTTCATTTTGGAAATTAAAAACTATTATATGGAAATTCCGTGTCCTCGTCTTCAGCACCTGCACAAACCCTGACAGATGTACTGTAGGCCTACCGCATAATAGTCTCGTGTGGGACTGGAATATTTCCTTATAGGGGGCAAAAAGTATCACTGTATAGAATACTATAAAATAATTTCTGCCTATTTCTGTGATAAGAGCCACATCAGTTCACAGAAGGACGTTATTTCAATCACGACTGACGCTATAACACGATTTTAGAGTAAAATATGCTGTTATTTTCATAAATTGTATTTTGGTATTGTGCTAAGCTAAAAACAGTTAGCATAAATTATACGGATAGCATAAAGTTAGCACCTTCCATAAATCCTGATACTCGTTACATCATAAGAAGAATGGCATCTAAGCTAATTTTAGTGTCTTTGTTTATCCCGAGGTTTTCCCGAGGCCGTATCCAGATCTGAGAAGGACCTTCGCCTGGACACGATGACAACGCAGCGCTGAAGTGCCAACTAGCCTCTCCCTATGGAGGATCCCTTTACCACTCTACAGATAAAGCGTTGTCGGGATAATTTCGGTTTCGAGTATCTACCCCGAAGTGATACAATTCTGTATACAATTTTTTAAGGTCAAACAAGTAGTTTGTTAAAGCGGCACTTGGTAACTTTTTCAACTTAATAAATCCGTTTAGAAATCATTTGGATGGTTAAATAATCTGTTCTGGTGAGAATGGTTACTTTCCCCGCTCCCCCCAGCGTTCCCAGGCGGAAAACCAGCCTTGCAACATTGGGACTAACGTCCCAGTAAGTTGAAAATAGGAAGTCTCGTGAGAAGCGAGAACGAGCGAGAAACACGAACTGCTTTACGGCAACTCGATATAAACACACACGCCCCCCTCATGCTCAATTCTAGCTGAAATTTCAAGCGACGATGGATCTTTCTTCAAAAGTTCCAGTGCAAAGAAAAAGGAGACTGTTCTCGGTGGAGGAGGTGAGGGAGAGGAAGAAATCTGTTGACCGAGCGAGGGACCGCACAAGGATAAATATTGGTTGTGCGTTTGCGGAATGGCGAGAGCTAAAGGAAAGCGAATCTTGCAAAACAGATGCTGATCTGGCGTTTATGCTAATGCAATTCTAAGTACGTCTTTGTTTAATGTTTATGTCTTATTCTAGTTAGTCGTAAGCGGTAACATAGCTGCCTGGCTAGAGATCAAACACGTTTGTTTTGAGTAACGTTACGGTACATTGCTATCTGTTGCATTGGCTTGCTAATAACTATGATCCTAGATATGTCTCTGCATTCGTGTTTTAGCCTAATGTGCATAATTAAACTGGCACATAGCTCCACACGGTAAAGTTGGTGCATCTGGGACTCATTTGTTCACCACACCGGCTCCGACCATAACAAAAGCAGATGAGCAGCGGTAGAAAGGGGGAGGAGGGCGCCGGCGCGCCGCAAGTGACTTTACGACAGTGATGTGAAAAATATACGCACCGCAGCTGTAGGGGGAGCTCGTTGAGAAAATCAGCAAAGCGGTGGCTAGAGTTACCGAGTGCCGCTTTAAGGCTTGGTTTGTAGGGAATTACAAACCTGCGCACATATATTCAAATGCGCATAACTATATATTAATTCTTGATGCGCACGTGAGCGCCATCAATCAATCAAAACTAACTTTAGCTGGAAAGTAAGATTATTCAAGAACCGCTATAAAGCCAAAACAATCTGTTACCTTAAATTATACATTTATCTCTGTAAAGCAGCATTGAAACAATCTACATTGTTAAAAGCGCTATATACATGAAGATGACTTGACTTGAATTGACTTGATTTTGATCAGACAAAAATGGCGGATTCGGCTATGGGGGATTATGATTGGTCAGATCGCCTGTCAATCAAACTCCTTACGAAGGGTATATTATGATTACATAATAAACTATAGTAAGATATTAGTAATGTTCGCTAATTAATGGCAGTTATTTTTATCTTGTTTGAATGTTTTTGCTCCGTTGTGCAGATTTGGGGGGATATATGGCATTTTTTAAATGTATTTGCCGAAATTAGTAATGATATTTATATACAGGTTTATTTCAAATAACATTTTTTTTTTAAATTTGCATTAATGAAGATCTAACTTTCTGTTTCATGAAAACGTGAAACATTCCATAGTTTAGTGGAATATTGCTGCCATCTACTGGAAAACAAACACTTTTGCTATTACGCAAATAATAGTTTGTGCATGAATGCTAGATTTAATTACACTTGCTGTTTGTGTTTAGTCTGTGCTATTTTGTATAGTTTAACCATCCTCAGCCTTTTTTTTTATTTTTATTTTTTTAACCCTAATCCTCATTGTCTTTTGGGGTCTAATATATATATAATATAAAAAAATAATATATATATTTTTTTTTAATGGTACAAATAATATATAATTATATTTTTATGAAGAAGAAAAAAACATTAATGATAATCATAAATAAATCTGAGTTGTTTCTGAATATTAAACTAGGTGTTAGATGCATTCCGCCATCTGCTGGTTTGATTTTTTTTTTTTCAGATAATATAGTTCCCTTTATCGAAAAAGGGAACTTCGAGATGCGTCGAACGACACGGTGGGAACGCCTCTTGCGTGATTGCGTCTGAAGCATCTATGCCAACTAGTCCAATGGAAATGAGAGAATGAGCGTCACGGGCGGGTGACGTCATGAACCAGGAAAGGATAAGAGCACTTCCGCTGCTCGCCGGCATTTAGCTTCTGTTGCCTCAGCAAGCGATCTGTGTCAAAACTGTCTCTGTCTATTTATTGTTGTCTGTTGCAATATTGTATGGAAACGTTATGGCGAAACAAATGTACAAACAGTGTGTTCCTCCCTGCCCGCGTTTATTTAAACGGGTGGGGACACACACGAGTTTTGTTTAATTTGTTTGGGGTAGAGCATACTTCTCAGCCCTTGAAAGAAAAAAAAGGTGGGGGCTGAGTTCCAACTCTGTGAAATAGCATGCTCTGCTCTCGCCTGTTACTCTGTATGATAGTGACAGGCTTGCGATTCTCAGGACCCGCGTTTGTCGAGGCAGCGCGGAGAATACAATTCCTGGGGATCGCAGAAGGATCTTTTGGAGGGGTTTGAAACGGGTCCGTGGGCCTTTTTTCCTTCCTTACCCGGAAGATCCAGCTCTATCTCCCCGGTGTTGGAAGCACGCTCTGCGGTTTCTTCCGCTCAGGGAGAGAGAGCCCCTTTTTCCTTCATATTCTTCCTCCGAGGAGGTTAAATGTTTGAGAATATTGAAAGTGAAAGCAAGCACACACACTGTTGAATTAGATTCGCCATCTATTTCCCCAGTATATGATGAACTGGTGGAGGTTTTGTCCCGTGCTGTTAATAAATTAAATATTTAATGGCCAGCTGAGATTAGGGACGCTCCTAAAAACTTGACGAACGTTTTCTTACATCTATCACATTATCTCCACCACGAGGCTTCCCTTTTCCCTGATTTACACAAATAAAGATTTATTCAAGGTTAGAGGGTTGAAAGATTACGGTTATGATATGATGCCCCAGGCTGAACAGAAATAAAAAATAGAAAAATGCTGTTTTTCACCTGGTCCAGCATCGTCATTTAAAGCCTCTGCTTTGCTCAATAAGCCTATTACTAAAGAATCTCGCGTTTGCCGAGGCAGCGCGTAGGTTCAATGTTGTAATCAGAATCTAGCTCGGATCTCGCGTTTGCCGAGGCACCGCTTAGATTTCGAGTGTAGTTTGCAAAATAAGATTCTGTGGCTGGGATCTCGCGTTTGCCGAGGCAGCGCGTAGGTTTAAGCAGAACTACTTTGGTTTTATGGGTAAAGCTTATACGGCAGCAGGTCAGCTGGAGAATGTTTATAGAAATCTATATTATAATGCTCCAGGCTTATCAGGCCGATCTGCTGGGGTTCTGGATATAGCGAAATTTGAGCCTTCGCGTCTCTTCGGCGACGCATTCCATGCGGTCGTTGTTAGGTGATACAATATATATATATATATATATATATATATATATATATATATATATATATATATATATATATATAAATATATATAATAAGGTTTCTCCCTCGCTGTGTCCAGCCCCCTGGGGCTGCTGGGCGTGAGCAGCTCCAGCCGTCTAGTTCATCATATTATGTGCACAGAAAGAGAGTGCTGCGTCTCGTGTTCCTCCACGTAGATACTGGAGACAGACGCAACCCTCTCAACCGAAGTCGTCTAAGCCTAAGCCGGATCTGAGGACCGTTCTTCAGGCGAAGAAAACTTCGGTTAAAAAAAAAAAAAAAAAGGGTATTGACGTTTAGGCGTCAGGCCTGTGAGGACAGCCCCGACCGAAGTGGAGTGGTGTACACCTCATTACACGGTGCCCGTTCCATTTCGGGGTCCTCACGAGACCCTCCTGCCAATCCTGCCACCTCCGGTGCTTCAGGGCGCAGCGGTCTCCAGCGAGTCGCTGATGCTATGCTGCGGCACAGCATTGGTTTCGCGCCCTCTGAGGGGGGCTTTTGAGCAGTCAGGTCAGGTAGTTCCTGCCATTATGTTTCAGGCTCCAGATTTGGCTCTCTCAGTAACACCAGAGGCCAGCCTCGAGAGGCTAGTTCCCTTAGTAAATTTTTTGGCAGCATGGAAGCTTCTGCCGAATATTTCTCATTGGGTCCTGCAGATTGTAGAGAGAGGATACAGAATCCAGTTTGGCTCTCGTCCTCCTCATTACAGCGGGGTGCTGCCCACAGTGGTGCATCCCGAGCAGGCTCTGGTAATGGAACAAGAAGTAAAGGCCCTGTTAGCAAAAGAAGCTATAGAACAGGTGTACTCACCCGTCAGAGAGTCGGGTTTTTACAGCCATTATTTTATTGTTCCAAAAAAGGATGGAGGGTTGCGTTCCTTTTTAGATCTTCGCCTGTTAATTCGGTCAGTTCAGTAACTAAAGTTCAAGATAGCTGACCCTCAAACAGATCGTGACCCAAATCAGATCCGAGGACTGGTTTGTCACGATAGATCTAAAGGATGCATACTTCCATATCTCCATCCTCCCTCAGCACAGGGAGTTCCTATGGTTTTCTTTCAGGGGCAAAGAATACCAATATCGGGTTCTTCCTTTCGGCCTAGCTTTGTCACCCCGTTCGCATTCTGAATTATATCGACGACTGGCTGATTCTAGCGGAATCAGAGCAGTTGGCGGTTCGGCACCGAGGTGTCGTTCTCGCTCATATGCAGATGTTGGGGTTGAGGCTCAATACCAAGAAGAGTGTGCTTTCTCCAGTATTGAGAACCACTTTCCTTGGTGTGGTACGGGATTTAGTATCCTAACAGCCACAGAAGAGCTGAGGCTAGGCCAGTCACGCACTGTAAAACAGTTCAAGAGACTGTTGGGTCTTGTTGCAGCAGCGTCCAACGGAATTCCTTTTGGCATGCTGTACATGAGACCTTTACAGTGCTGGCTCAGGACCAGAGGGTTCTCCCCGAGGGGAAACCCACTTTGCATATCAAGGTCACGCGGCGATGCTTTCGTGCCTTAGTTATATGTAGTAAACACTGGTTCTTAACCCAAAACCAGTCACGCATTGTAAACAGTTCGAGAGACTGTTGGGTCTACTGGCAGCAGTGTCCAACGGAATTCCTTTTGGCATGCTGTACATGAGACCTTTACAGTGCTGGCTCAGGACCAGAGGGTTCTCCCCGAGGGGAAACCCACTTGCATATCAAGGTCACGCGGTGATGCTTTCGTGCCTTAGTTATATGTAGTAAACACTGGTTCTTAACCCAGGGTCCGGTGTTGGGAGCTCTTTGCCATCGAGTTGTGATCTCGACAGATGCTTCCCTCACCGGCTGGGGAGCGGTAATGGAAGGCCGCTCGGTTCAGGTTCTGTGGAAAAGCCATCATCTTTCGTGGCACATAAATTGCCTGGAGATGATGGCCGTCTTCAATGCGTTGAGACATTTCCTTCCGGACCTAAGAGGCCATCATGTGCTCGTTCGAACAGACAACACATCAGTGGTCTCTTATCTGAACCGCCAGGGGGGTCTGCGCTCGCGTCCGCTTTGCAAACTGGCGCACCAGATCCTCCTGTGGTCTCTGGGGAAAGTACTCTCTCTGAGGGCAGTGTATATTCCTGGGGACCAGAATATAGAGCAGACATCCTGTCGAGGCAGGAGCTGAGGCCAGGGGATTGGGAGACTCCACCCGAGGCGGTGGAGAAATCTGGGAGGCATATGGTCAGGCAGAGGTGGATCTGTTCGCGTCTCAGAACACGACGCACTGTCCTCTCTGGTATTCTCTGACGCACCCAGCCCCCCTGGGGCTGGACGCCATGGTGCAGACGTGGCCGAGGCTACGTCTGTACGCCTTTCCCCCTGTTGCTCTGCTCCCAGGAGCTCTGGAGAGGGTCCGTCGGTATGGAATAAGCCTACTGCTAGTAGCACCACGTTGGCCAAGTCGGATCTGGTTTTCGGACCTGATCCATCTCCTAGACGGGCCTCCATTGGAGATCCCGGTCAGGAGGGACCTTCTGTCTCAGGCCGGGGGCACAATATTTCACCCTCGACCAGACATTTGGAATCTTTGGGTTTGGCCTCTGAGGGGGCCCAACTTATAGATAGTGGTCTTTCAGCTGAGGCTGCTGAGACCATCCTAAGCTCCAGAGCTCCGGCTACGAGGAAACTTTATGCGCTTAAATGGAGAGTTTCTCCTTGTGGTGTCACCGACATCAGTGGGATCCAGTTAACTGTTCTGTCAACACAGTACTCGAGTTCCTGCAGGAGCGCTTTGTGTCAGGTCTATGTCCTTCCACACTAAAAGTTTACGTGGCAGCCATTGCGGCTTACCATACCATGGTGGGAGGTATATCTTTGGGTCGAGACCCCCTGATTACACGTTTCCTTCGTGGCACTTTGAGGCTGAGGCCTGCAACTCGCACTAAGGTGCCAGCTTGGGATTTGACTATAGTTCTAGAAGGCCTGTCTAGGGCCCCATTCGAGCCCTTAGATTCGGTCTCAGAAAAGTTCCTTACTTTCAAGACTATCTTTCTGCTAGCTATTTCGTCCCTAAAGAGAGTTGGTGACCTTCAGGCTCTTTCGGTTTCCCCCACCTGCCTTGAATTTGCACCGGGGATGGTCAAGGCGTTCCTATATCCAAAACAGGGATACGTCCCTAAGGTTCCAACCTTGACTCCGAGGCCTATTGTGCTGCAGGCTTTCTGTCCTCCTTTTGCAACTGCGGACCAGGAAAGACTGCACCTTTTGTGTCCAGTGCGAGCACTGGACACTTATGTACGGCGGACTTCCTCAATCAGAAAGTCCGACCAATTACTGATTTGCTTTGGATCACCTAAGAAAGGTCTTCCTGCTTCAAAACAGACAGTCAGTAAGTGGATAGTCGAGGCTATTTCACTGGCATGCAAGTACTCGGGCCAGCCTTGTCCTTTGGTGGTCCGAGCTCACTCGACCAGGAGTATGGCGGCTTCTAAAGCCATATTGCAGGGGGTATCTCTTCAAGATGTTTGTGATGCGGCGGGCTGGTCCTCTCCGCTCACATTCGTGAGATTTTACAGTTTGGACCTGGATGCTGCCCCAGGTTCTCAGGTGCTGAGTGCTTAGATCAACAGACTGACACTCAGGTACTTGTAATTATGGCGGGTTGGGTATTCTCGTTCCCACCGTGTCGTTCGACGCATCTCGAAGTTCCCTTTTTCGATAAAGGGAACGTCTCAGGTTACTATTGTAACCATAGTTCCCTGAGAAACAGGGAACGAGACGATGCGTCCCCCTGCCATACTTCCTGCGTCCCTGCGATCGGCTTGCTTCGGCAACTGTCGAAGCTAAATGCCGGCGAGCAGCGGAAGTGCTCTTATCCTTTCCTGGTTCATGACGTCACCCGCCCGTGACGCTCATTCTCTCATTTCCATTGGACTAGTTGGCATAGATGCTTCAGACGCAATCACGCAAGAGGCGTTCCCACCGTGTCGTTCGACGCATCGTCTCGTTCCCTGTTTCTCAGGGAACTATGGTTACAATAGTAACCTGAGACACTCCGAGTTCTGTCGGATGACGACGAATGGGGTTTCGCATAGAAAGCCTATCAACTTCGAGTATACAAAACGAGCCAATGGCAATCAAATGCCATGGGTCTGCGGAATTTGCATGACGTAACTCCGCCCCACCTCGTGGGTATAAAAGGAGGAATATGGGGGTAATTTGATGCCAATATTATTGAAAATGGACAGACTAAAAGTCACAAATAGATATTTCAACTTGTAAACACAAAACACAATATACAAATAGATTAATAATCCACAAACAAAGTCCTCACGATCCGCAAATGTAAAACAAGATCTACAAATAGATACAAAGTCCTCAAACAAACTGTTTGTGATCCACAAATTTAAATCATGATCTACAAAAAGATTAAAAATCCACAAATAAACACATCCCGATTCACAAACTGAAATCAGTGACTTGTACTTGAAAACCAGGATTTGAATGAATGTAAAGTGACTTGTTTGCAGGTGCAAATCATGTTCTGTTTGTAGATTGTGTCACATTTGTTTTCAGAATTCTGACACTATTGTTTCGCTGTTGTGACAAAATAATGCCATAATAATTGAAAATGAAGACTATGGGTCAAAATGCATATTAAAATTTGTAAACACAAAACAAGATCTACAAATAAATGTAAAATCTACAAACAGACTCCTCATGATCTGCAAATGTAAATCAAAATCTACAAATAGATAAAAAATCCACAAACAGACTCTTCATGACATACAAATATAAAATATGATCTACAAATAGATTTAAAATCTGCAAACAAACCCTTTAGGATTCACAAATACAAACCAGTGACTTGTATTTGACAACCAGAATTTGAATGAATGCAAAGTGATTTGTCTGGGCATGAGGTTCATTGTTTGTTTGTAGATTGTATTGCATTTGTTTTCAGAATTTTGGCACAAATGTTTCGCTTTTTTTCCATTAAAAAATCTACAAATGCCCTCCTCACAATTTGCAAACAAACACAGTCTAACTTGTATTTTCAAACCAGTGTAAAAATAAATTCTTACACATTCTGTGCAAAGTTCAGCATGCAAGTGTTGAATCTGTGTTTGCAGATCACAGGGCATTCACAGATCCCTCTGCACACGTCTACAGATCTTTTTGGCACTAGGCTCGTTTGAGATGCGCCTTGCCTCGCCTGAAATGTAGGCGAGAGTAGGCGGCTGCAGTGAGAGGAGGAGTGAAAAAAGCACAGGCAAGACGGACAGATCTCTCTTCTCGCAGTGGATCTGAGTCATCAGACACCTGTGAGATCAAAGGCGGATATCGCGGGATTCACGCTCGTGCACAGTGTTGCTAATAAACTGGATGTAATTTAAGTTCTGTTGCTTTTATATGAAAATAAATATAATGAACAAGACACCGAAAGTACTTGATATTTAATTCCATTCCAAATGAGTGTTTATCAATCATTTTTTCTTTAATACAGACATAGGCTATGTGTTTTTTTATATAGGCCTATAATAAAATGGCATATCCCATAGAGATCGCACTTTCCGAGAGTTTGGGAATATTCACACATCATAACATATACAAAACATGATATCCGAGTTTTAAAATCAAACATTTTAAAAGAGAACAATACATCACGGTTGTTTAAACCAATCAACATTAAGCTGTGTCGTCAGTAAGTCGTTTCCCATCATGCTTTTGATCAGCGCAGTCGGTGGAGAGCAACTGCGCGCGACTGCAGAATCCGACACGTGCGGCTTGCGCTCGCGAGAGCTTTTTGACACACGTCAGCATGACATCAGAGCAAGGCGGACCGCTCTCGGACACATTTCTAACCGGCATGCATCTGGCGCTGATCACCGGTGATCGATTCTGCGCAGATTTTGCTCATCTCAAACAAGCCTATTATCTTTCCGCAGAGTGTGTGACTACGATCCACACGTGTAGTCAGCCAATCAGGTGTATTGCTTCAATATGATGTCACGCCTCCTCAATAAGCCCTTTTCAAAATAAGAGCTGAGACACTTCCATTTACCGTTGCCGGTGTCACCGCGCTGGGGAAGGACGGACTGACCGACTACGCTCATAAAATGGGTTGTCAGGTAAGCAGTGGCTCGACTAAGTAGCATTTAAAGTGTATGACATTTAAAAAATACTTGTATCGCACCCCAGCATGATTCACTATCGTTAAAACCTGCCCAGAAACCGGCTCACCAACAACCTGGCGTTAGCCTAATAATATCATTTTAGCTTTTGCTGGCTATAAATAAACATGTGTAACGTTACAGAACAACAGCACATCCAGTTAACGTTAGCACATTTTGTCCCAAATAAAATAGACGTTCTCTGGGGACGTATCGACACTATGGGTCTTGGGGGGCTTACGGGGGGTTGGGGGGCTTACGGACTTTTGACTTGAGCTCGGCGGCTGAAGCTCCGCGAACGGGGACGGACTTGCTCCGCGGCTGAAGCTCCGCGAACGGCGACGGACTTTGAACTTGAGCTCCGCGAACAGCGACGGACTTTGGACTCTCCGCGAACGGCGACGGACTTTGAACTTGAGCTCCGCGGCTGAAGCTCCGCGAACGGCGACGGACTTTGGACTTGAGCTCCGCGAACGGCGACGGACTTTGGACTTCAGCTCCGCGGCTGAAGCTCCGCGAACGGCGACGGACTTTGGACTTGAGCTAGGGTGACCAGACGTCCCGTTTTTCCCGGGACAGTCCCGTATTTCCCGGGACAGTCCCGTATTTCAACTCTAATTTTAGTGTCCCGACTTATTATGAAAAAATCATGTTTTGTCCCGTATTTCATCGTTAATATATATATTTTTTATATATTATAGTTTTCGTTTGAATACGCGCATGACAGAGAGGGAGAGAGAGAGCGAGAGACCTTGCGTGTGTGTGCTAGAGTACGCATTAATTACACGCGCGCACGACAGAGAGAAGGAGAGCGCGAGAGACCTTGCGTGTGTGTGCTAGAGTAGCCTACGCATTAATACGCACGGCTTTAACCCCCGGTACCACGCCCCTGTTGATCAACACAGAGCTGCTGTTGTCTTACAGGTTTTGTCTGGTAAATAATCTGCTATGTTTCGGAAAGCTATGTGCTCATGTCTTTTTTTTTCTCTTCCCTCTAGTCTGCAGAATCCGGTGGCCCAATCTGTTTCCAGACCTGCCAAACTGCTGTTTTTTTTTCTTTCTTTTTTTTCTTTTTTTCTTTTTTCTGTGTTGCAGGGTTTTCTGTGTGTGTGTGTTTTTTTTTTTTTTAAAGAACTTAATGGCTTTATCCAGTTTGTCATTTTTTTTTTTTTACTTGGCTTTATCCATGCAACTTGATTTTGTGTTTGGATATAATGGTGACGTTGTCTTATGTCGATTCAGGAATCTCAAACCTTTCTGGTGCAATCTAGTCCATATTTGAGGGCTTTTGCCATAGTGGATTTTGATCAGGTTTAATTTGTAAACTGAATATATATATATATATATATATATATATATATATATATATATTATATATATATATATATATATATATATATATATATATATATATATTTCCCTCTGTAGTATTTTCATTAACAGAATAAAGGTTTTACAAATCTGAAAGTGGGTTTCAGATAGCGTTAAGGTGTGTCAAAATTTTACTTAAGTAAAAATGGTGTTAGTAGGCCTACCATTTACTTAAATGACCAGGACACATTGGATAGAAGAGCCTGTGGTTATACAAGACTTTCCAGGAAAAATAAATAATTACTTTATCAAAGTTGTACATTACAGTAAAATGCAAGGTACACTTTAACATCAATATTCACATAAAAATATCAGATATAATAATGAAACTGACAGGATCATTTTACTCCATTATACACTACTTTATACACAGTTGACCATGTGCAATACGTAAACAACTGCAAAGAAAAAAAAGCGAGTGGGAGATGCCACAGTCCACTTCTAAATCATGTTACCTCAGTCATATCATGATAAAGGAAATTAATATTTGCTGTATGCTGCTCTCACAGATTTAACTGTTGTCAAAACCTGGCTCAACAGGAGACTAAAGAGGAAAACCCCCACAGGTCTGAAAATATTAGATATTTTAATTAGTAAATTACAGAAAATATACAATTGTATGTGTCTGTCAGATCATTATGTATGAATGAATGAGTGGAGTGTATGGGTGTAAAACACAAAAGAAACAGAACAGAATAATCAGTCAGTCAACAGAATTTAAAAGGATTCGGACAACAAAGGAGTAGTTCTCTTTTAAAACAATCTTTTGCTGATAATTTACTCACCCCCATGCCACCCAAGATGTCCACGTCTTTCTTTCTTCAGTCGAAAAGAAATGAAGGTTTTTGATGAAAACATTCCAGGATTTTCTCCATGGACTTCAATGGGGTCCAAACGGTTCAAGGTCCAAATGACAGTTTCAGTGCAGCTTCAAAGGGCTTTAAACGACACCAGACAATGAATAAGGGTCTTATCTAGCGAAACCATCGCTCATTTCAAAAATAAATAAAAAAGTTTAAGTTTTATAAGCACAAATGCTCGCCTTGTTCTGTGATGCGTGTTCATGACTCATGTAATACAGAATTAGTTAGAATGTTTTCATCAAAAACCTTAATTTCTTTTCGACTGAAGAAAGAAAGACGTGGAAATCTTGGATGACATGGGGGTGAGTAAATTATCAGCAAATTTTTTTTTTAAAGTGATCAACTCCTTTGTTGTCCTAATCCTTTCAATTCTGTTGACTGACTGATTTTTCTGTTCTGTTTCTTTTGTGTTTTACACCATAAGCCCTATTCGCACTGGATTAGTAGCCTATTATCTGGGGACCTCGTGTGTTTTAGAAATTACCCCGCCACATCTGAATTTCGTGTGAGGTATTCGCACGGGATAGCCGAACCCTCTGATTTTACTCAAATTTACTGACTTATCTCCCGGATGGCGTCAGGCTATTGCTTGGAAATTTATTTTCGTTATAGGTCTAGCTGCTATGCAGTGGTGGAAGTACTGAATCTCAGTACTTACGTAAAAGTACAAATAATCAGAGACATATTTACTTTAGTAAAAGTAAAAGTACCACAATGAAAACCCTACTTAAGTAAAAAGTACCTGATTTTAAATGTACTTTAAGTATTAAAAGTAAAAGTACTTGCATAACAATTTATTATCTTAATGTTCTAGGCTAATTAGGGCTGTAACAATATGCAATATGAACCAAGACACTCAGATCCACGAACCTGTGTCGCGGAGACGACTCACCCCTTATTTGAAGTTAACATTATACAATAGGCCTACGTACACCTACACCACAAAACTAGTTGAGGATAAATTCGTTAAAATTGGGCAATCCCAGCGTTATGGATGTGACATTTGCAGTAAAAACTTGAAATATAAATTCTCAGAAAATGCATTTAATACCAATTGAAACATATATCCATCCCTTAATAAAGAAGTCCAGACATTAGAAAAATATCAGTCTACAGACACATGCGTTTTATATTTAATATGAGGGAGGGAAATATACATCCATAACGGACATAACACAAAAAAATCTTTAACTTTTAGTTTAACTTAATGTTTCATCAACCAACTGCTTGGATTTAATAAGTAAATATAGCAGACAATAGATAATCAGGTCACGGAGGCGCGTGAACTGGAGAAATAAACCGAAACTCAGGTCTGTACTTGCCTCACAGACCCAGCCAGCAATGACATGTGGGGCCCAGATGAGGGCTTCATGGGCGGCAAATGTGGGCCCCATTATGGGCTTGCACCCGGGATCCACATTGGGGCAAGCCGTGGAAGCCCAGATGTACTAAAAGTGGGACATTTAAGGGTACTGCATGGGTCTTA
The DNA here is from genome assembly GCA_036326025.1 of Chrosomus eos. Lineage (NCBI taxonomy): Eukaryota > Metazoa > Chordata > Actinopteri > Cypriniformes > Leuciscidae > Chrosomus > Chrosomus eos. The sequence continues at coordinate 690,966 of CM070821.1, forward strand.
ATTGGGCAATTCATGTCAGACCCATTTGGGCCCCACCTGCCCAAATGGATCTAAAGTGGGCTTGCACCCAGGATCCAACCAGGGCTACCCAGATGGGCTTTAAATGGGCTCTGTAAGAGTCTTATGTGGGTCCTAACTGGGCAATTCATGCCAGACCCATTGGGGCCCCAGCTGCCTAAAGGGGTTTAAAGTGGGTTTGCACCCAGGATCCAGCCGTGGATGCCCAGATGGGTTTTAAGTGGGACCTGTAAGGGTCTTATGTGGGATCTTAACCGGGCAATTCATGACAGACCCATTTGGGCCCCACCTGCTTAAAGGACGTTTAAAATGGGCTTGCACCCGGGATTCACACGGGGGCCAGCCGTGGATGCCCAGATGGGTTTTAAGTGGGACTTGTAAGGGTCTTTTGTGGGTCTTAACTGGGTAATTCATGTCAGACACATTTGGGCCTCACCTGCCTAAAGGGGTTTAAAGTGGGCTTGCACCAGGATTCAACCATGAATGCCCCTATGGGAAAGTGGGCTCTGTAAGGATCTTATGTGGGTCCTAACTGGGCAATTCATGTAAGGCCTATCTAAGCCCAACCATGCCAAATGGTTTAAGGAAACAATCTAAGAAAAACAAAAAATGGAAGAATGAATATGTCCAAGATAAATACAAGACACTTGACGCTTTGAACTGCAAGAAATATACTGTTAAATTGAACAACAAAAATGATCTTTAAAAAACAATTTAAATGTCACAACATACCGGTAAACAAATAAAAAATATATTTAAAAAAACAAAATCCCTGAAAAAAAAACCTCTCCAAAAAAATACATTAATACAAAATTGTTTTTTAAAGATTATGTTTGTTGTTCGATGTAACAATTTTGTATTAATGTATTTTTTGGAGAGATGTTTTTTTTCAGAGATTTTTAAAAAATATATATTTTTCATTTGTTTACCGGTATGTTATGACATTTAAATTGTTTTTTAAAGATTATGTTTGTTGTTCGATGCAAACAGCACTCTCCCCTCCACGGTCACGTAAACCACTTCCCCTGCAGCGCCATTTCCACTTCTTTGCGGTTCATCTCTCTTCAGTGTGTCACATTTGTGTCTGCCTGATTCTGTTCTGTTTAGTTCTTTCGTTTGTTTTCAGTATTAGTCACATGTCTTTTGTTTTCCCGCCACTCGTCTGTTACCATGTCAACTGTCATTAGTCCATCTTCATCACCTGTGTCTTGTTAATTACCTTCATCTGTGTCACCTGGTTTATTTTCAGCAGTGTCTGTATTTAGTTCCCTCTGTTCAGTCAGTCTTGGTCCGTTCTTGTTAATGTTAGTGTTTTTGTGAGTGTACCCTCTGCCCGTCTGCCTGCCTGTATCTGTTTATTGTTTTATTTTGAGTAAATCTTTGAATTGGAGCTTTTTGCATCAGCCTTTCTTTATCTGCACCACAGCCGTGACACAGTGCACCTAAAAACATGCCCACTCTGCACATAAATATGTCATGCAAGACCCACAAATGTGTTCCCAGATCAAACCCATGTCCACTCGGCACATAAATATGTCATGCAAGACCCACATACGTGTTCCCAGATCAAACCCATGCCCACTTGGCCCATAAATAAACCATGCAGGACCCATATATGTGTTCCCAGTTCAAACCCATGCCCAAGTGGCCCATAAATATGCTATGCAGGACCCATATATGTGTTCCCAGTTCAAACCCATGCCCAAGTGGCCCATAAATATGCTATGCAGGACCCATATATGTGTTCCCAGTTCAAACCCATGCCCAAGTGGCCCATAAATATGCTATGCAGGACCCATATATGTGTTCCCAGTTCAAACCCATGCCCAAGTGGCCCATAAATATGCTATGCAGGACCCATATATGTGTTCCCAGTTCAAACCCATGCCCAAGTGGCCCATAAATATGCTATGCAGGACCCATATATGTGTTCCCAGTTCAAACCCATGCCCAAGTGGCCCATAAATATGCTATGCAGGACCCATATATGTGTTCCCAGTTCAAACCCATGCCCAAGTGGCCCATAAATATGCTATGCAGGACCCATATATGTGTTCCCAGTTCAAACCCATGCCCAAGTGGCCCATAAATATGCTATGCAGGACCCATATATGTGTTCCCAGTTCAAACCCATGCCCAAGTGGCCCATAAATATGCTATGCAGGACCCATATATGTGTTCCCAGTTCAAACCCATGCCCAAGTGGCCCATAAATATGCTATGCAGGACCCATATATGTGTTCCCAGTTCAAACCCATGCCCAAGTGGCCCATAAATATGCTATGCAGGACCCATATATGTGTTCCCAGTTCAAACCCATGCCCAAGTGGCCCATAAATATGCTATGCAGGACCCATATATGTGTTCCCAGTTCAAACCCATGCCCAAGTGGCCCATAAATATGCTATGCAGGACCCATATATGTGTTCCCAGTTCAAACCCATGCCCAAGTGGCCCATAAAATGCTATGCAGGACCCATATATGTGTTCCCAGTTCAAGCCCATGCCAAGTGGCCCATAAATATGCTATGCAGGACCCATATATGTGTTCCCAGTTCAAACCCATGCCCAAGTGGCCCATAAATATGCTATGCAGGACCCATATATGTGTTCCCAGTTCAAACCCATTGCCCAAGTGGCCCATAAATATGCTATGCAGGACCCATATATGTGTTCCCAGTTCAAACCCATGCCCAAGTGGCCCATAAATATGCTATGCAGGACCCATATATGTGTTCCCAGTTCAAACCCATGCCCAAGTGGCCCATAAATATGCTATGCAGGACCCATATATGTGTTCCCAGTTCAAACCCATGCCCAAGTGGCCCATAAATATGCTATGCAGGACCCATATATGTGTTCCCAGTTCAAACCCATGCCCAAGTGGCCCATAAATATGCTATGCAGGACCCATATATGTGTTCCCAGTTCAAACCCATGCCCAAGTGGCCCATGCCTGTCCCTTATGAGGCCCATGTAATCAGCTCATATGGGCTTCCTATGTGGGACTCATACTACAAAACCTACATGGGACCCGCTGATTTCACCCAGCCAAAGCCCATGCCCACACAGTAACCATGGAACCCGTACTTAACCCATCTGGGCCCCACATGTCATTGCTGGCTGGGGACCTGAGACGTAGGAAAGCCTGAAATGTCTACTTTTAAACAGAACAATTCAAACCGAAAGAAAACAGACTGTTCTCTGCATGTAATCCGTATGAAATGTTAATTTATCTCTGGCGAGTTCACTGCGAAGATCGCGCGTCAGCATCGTCAACTTCATCTTTGCTGGCGAGACTGACACAGCAGGAAACACTTGTTTATTAATAAACAATTAAAATGTCTCCTTGTTATATTTTACATATTCATAATCATTAGCCTACTTTTGCCGGTTCTGTGACAACTTTTAGGTGCTTTATTGGCAGCGCCAGAGTTAGGCCCAGCCTACATGTTTCGGGTCAGCACCGAAAACATGGAGATTTTTTTCAATCCTTGTTTTGGCAGGGGGAAAATCTGATCAGAAAATTTAACAAAAATGTAACGAAACATTGTAGAAATTTAGTGGAGTAGAAAGTATAATAATTCCTGCAAAAAGTAACGAAGTAAAAGTATGCACTATTGATTCTACTTAAGTAAAGTACAGATACGTGAAAAATGTAGGCTACTTAAGTAACAAAGTATTTTACTTCGTTACATTCCACCACTGGCTGTATGATATATCATGACATAAACAGAATAAAGTTCCTTACAGCATGCTGCTATACACGTCATTCATCTCCATCTAATCATTCTTTTTGTTTTGCTCTTCTGATGATCTTCAGCTAGCTTCATTTTCTGCAAATTGTGTAGTTGTGTAAAGCGATATGACTCAGCACCCAAAATAGCCTACTATCAAAACACTCCAAACCAGCCTCCATTTTTCGCGAAAGATGGATAAAAAGGCGCACATGAAACAAAAATCTTGAAAAAATGATATACGATCCGGCCAGATGCCGATTCGCACGGAACTAATATTATCACAGGACCTCGGCGTTCGGCGAAATATAGTAGGTAATTTGCGGGGGAATTTTTACTTAACAAATTACAGACATGGCCGATTCGGACGGGATCGCAATTATTACAAATTACTAGAGGTCACCAGGTAATACGTTTTCTCCCGTGCAAATAAGCCTACACACTCCACTCATTCATTCATAAATAATGATCTGACAGACACATACAATTTATTATTTTCTGTAATTTACTAATTAAAATATCTAATATTTTCAGACCTGTGGGGGTTTTCCTCTTTAGTCTCCTGTTGAGCCAGGTTTTGACAACAGTTAAATCTGTGAGAGCAGCATACAGCAAATATTAATTTCCTTTATCATGATATGACTGAGGTAACATGATTTAGAAGTGGACTGTGGCATCTCCCACTCGCTTTTTTTTCTTTGCAGTTGTTTACGTATTGCACATGGTCAACTGTGTATAAAGTAGTGTATAATGGAGTAAAATGATCCTGTCAGTTTCATTATTATATCTGATATTTTTATGTGAATATTGATGTTAAAGTGTACCTTGCATTTTACTGTAATGTACAACTTTGATAAAGTAATTATTTATTTTTCCTGGAAAGTCTTGTATAACCACAGGCTCTTCTATCCAATGTGTCCTGGTCATTTAAGTAAATGGTAGGCCTACTAACACCATTTTTACTTAAGTAAAATTTTGACACACCTTAACGCTATCTGAAACCCACTTTCAGATTTGTAAAACCTTTATTCTGTTAATGAAAATACTACAGAGGGTAATAATATATATTATATATATATTCAGTTTACAAATTAAACCTGATCAAAATCCACTATGGCAAAAGCCCTCAAATATGGACTAGATTGCACCAGAAAGGTTTGAGATTCCTGAATCGACATAAGACAACGTCACCATTATATCCAAACACAAAATCAAGTTGCATGGATAAAGCCAAGTAAAAAAAAAAAAAATGACAAACTGGATAAAGCCATTAAGTTCTTAAAAAAAAAAAACACACACACACAGAAAACCCTGCAACACAGAAAAAAGAAAAAAAGAAAAAAAAGAAAGAAAAAAAAACAGCAGTTTGGCAGGTCTGGAAACAGATTGGGCCACCGGATTCTGCAGACTAGAGGGAAGAGAAAAAAAAAGACATGAGCACATAGCTTTCCGAAACATAGCAGATTATTTACCAGACAAAACCTGCAAGACAACAGCAGCTCTGTGTTGATCAACAGGGGCGTGGTACCGGGGGATAAAGCCTGCGTATTAATGCGTAGGCTACTCTAGCACACACACGCAAGGTCTCTCGCGCTCTCCTTCTCTCTGTCGTGCGCGCGTGTAATTAATGCGTACTCTAGCACACACACGCAAGGTCTCTCGCTCTCTCTCTCCCTCTCTGTCATGCGCGTATTCAACGAAAACTATAATATATAAAAAATATATATATTAACGATGAAATACGGGACAAAACATGATTTTTTCATAATAAGTCGGGACACTAAAATTAGAGTTGAAATACGGGACTGTCCCGGGAAATACGGGACTGTCCCGGGAAAAACGGGACGTCTGGTCACCCTAGCTCAAGTCCAAAGTCCGTCGCCGTTCGCGGAGCTTCAGCCGCGGAGCTGAAGTCCAAAGTCCGTCGCCGTTCGCGGAGCTCAAGTCCAAAGTCCGTCGCCGTTCGCGGAGCTTCAGCCGCGGAGCTCAAGTTCAAAGTCCGTCGCCGTTCGCGGAGCTTCAGCCACGGAGCTCAAGTCCAAAGTCCGTCACCGTTCGCGGAGCTCAAGTTCAAAGTCCGTCGCCGTTCACGGAGCTTCAGCCGCCCAAAGTCCGTCGCCGTTCGCGGAGCTTCAGCCGCCGAGCTCAAGTCAAAAGTCCGTAAGCCCCCCAACACCCCGTAAGCCCCCCAAGACCCATAGTGTCGATACGTCCCCAGAGAACGTCTATTTTATTTGGGACAAAATGTGCTAACGTTAACTGGTATGCTGTTGTTCTGTAACGTTACACATGTTTATTTATAGCCAGCAAAAGCTAAATGATATTATTAGGCTAACGCCAGGTTGTTGGTGAGCCGGTTTCTGGGCAGGTTTTAACGATAGTGAATCATGCTGGGGTGCGATACAAGTATTTTTTAAATGTCATACACTTTAAATGCTACTTAGTCGAGCCACTGCTTACCTGACAACCCATCTTATGAGTAGGGTGGCCATACGTCCGGATTTTGGCCGGACAGTCCGGATTTTAAGCCCCCTGTCCGGCGTCCGGCGCAGCCTCAAGCCGGACACTCATTTGTCCTCCTTTTTGGAGTTGCGCTGAATTGTTGAAAAAAATTAACCTATAAAAAGCCCGCATAATGATAGCGGCTCTCTGATTCCCCTAAATTAGGCCGGTGACACACTGGCTGCGTGGCGTGAGCGTGGCGTTTCTGCTGCGTGGCGGCTGCGTCGCGTTTTCTGTGTCTTTGCACATCAGAAGCGTGTCTGACGCGGCGCTGCTGACACGCATCACCCTTGTTCAACATATGGGAGAGAGTTGTGGAAGCCCTATACTTCGTGTTAAGCATAAAGCCTACTGATAAAGACAATGTCAGCACAGCAGTATTGACAGCAAAATAGACTACAGAATATTTCGTTCTGTCTTGACAGGTGCAATATTTGAAAATTGATAATTAGGCCTATTTATTTATTTATTTTTAAATGAGGCCTATATTTATATCTGAATTTGTCAAAAATGTAATTTATTAATATGTATTCGTGTACAAAATAACATAGAAACATATTTTCCTATTGTATTTTGCCTGGAAACGCTTCCCACAACGCTTGCATGTCGCGTGAAAAATAGGTGTCGGTTCTATTTCTAGCATGAGACGCGCGTGTCACGCAGGCAGTGTGCAAGCTCACCTGTTAACATGGGAGCCGAAATAAAAACGGACACGCCACGCAGCTGAGACGCGCACGCCACGCAGCCAGTGTGTCACCGGCCTTTCAGTTCAAATCTCTAGAGCCGCGCGTGCGAGACAGAACATACTGTATGTGCTCCAAAACGTGCAGCGCGCGGCAGAGAGCGAGAGACCTTGCGTGCCCTCAGCACCAACTACCCCCCATCCATATCCCCCCCCCCCCCCCCCCCCCCCCCCGTCAACAAAACCACCGATCACCAAAATATATGTGTCCTCCTTTTTGGTGTTATGGAAATGGCCACCCTACTTATGAGCGTAGTCGGTCAGTCCGTCCTTCCCCAGCGCGGTGACACCGGCAACGGTAAATGGAAGTGTCTCAGCTCTTATTTTGAAAAGGGCTTATTGAGGAGGCGTGACATCATATTGAAGCAATACACCTGATTGGCTGACTACACGTGTGGATCGTAGTCACACACTCTGCGGAAAGATAGTGCCAAAAAGATCTGTAGACGTGTGCAGAGGGATCTGTGAATGCCCTGTGATCTGCAAACACAGATTCAACACTTGCATGCTGAACTTTGCACAGAATGTGTAAGAATTTATTTTTACACTGGTTTGAAAATACAAGTTAGACTGTGTTTGTTTGCAAATTGTGAGGAGGGCATTTGTAGATTTTTTAATGGAAAAAAAGCGAAACATTTGTGCCAAAATTCTGAAAACAAATGCAATACAATCTACAAACAAACAATGAACCTCATGCCCAGACAAATCACTTTGCATTCATTCAAATTCTGGTTGTCAAATACAAGTCACTGGTTTGTATTTGTGAATCCTAAAGGGTTTGTTTGCAGATTTTAAATCTATTTGTAGATCATATTTTATATTTGTATGTCATGAAGAGTCTGTTTGTGGATTTTTTATCTATTTGTAGATTTTGATTTACATTTGCAGATCATGAGGAGTCTGTTTGTAGATTTTACATTTATTTGTAGATCTTGTTTTGTGTTTACAAATTTTAATATGGATTTTGACCCATAGTCTCTTCATTTTCAATTATTATGGCATTATTTTGTCACAACAGCGAAACAATAGTGTCAGAATTCTGAAAACAAATGTGACACAATCTACAAACAGAACATGATTTGCACCTGCAAACAAGTCACTTTACATTCATTCAAATCCTGGTTTTCAAGTACAAGTCACTGATTTCAGTTTGTGAATCGGGATGTGTTTATTTGTGGATTTTTAATCTTTTTGTAGATCATGATATAAATTTGTGGATCACAAACAGTTTGTTTGAGGACTTTGTATCTATTTGTAGATCTTGTTTTACATTTGCGGATCGTGAGGACTTTGTTTGCGGATTATTAATCTATTTGTATATTGTGTTTTGTGTTTACAAGTTGAAATATCTATTTGTGACTTTTAGTCTGTCCATTTTCAATAATATTGGCATCAAATTACCCCCATAGAGGAAGTCCTGCAGCAAGCAGATATGTTTTCGCTTCGGAGCCAAGTTTATTTCTTCACTCCACAAGCCATCTCTGTATTGTCAGCTTTACAAACGAGTTCCTCAGTGTTGCCGCCGACCCGCGTCCACGGCAAACCCCAATACCATTCTTCCCGGACGTGCATGATGAGATCTCGAAGTCCTGGAAGACCCCGTTGTCTTCTCGGGACCGCTCGCTGGTCTCATCCGCCTTTCCTCCCCTCGATGGCGCAGCTGCCCGTGGGTACACTGGGCTTCCCTCAGTCGAACGCTCTGTTGCGATGCAACTGTGTCCTCAGAGTGCTTCCTCTCGTGGCGAGCTTAAGCACCCCTCCAAAGCCTGTGGTTTCACATCTAAAATGGTGGCGAAGACCTACAGAGCCGCGGGACAGGCAGCCGCCTCTCTGCATGCTATGGCCACTCTCCAGGTCTATCAGGCCCAAATGTTGAGAGACATGCACGAGGGCAGGACAGACCCAGGCCTCTTTAATGAGCTGCGCGCCGCGACCGACCTTGCCCTCCGGGCGACGAAGGTTACCGCGCGCTCCCTGGGTTTGGTGATGTCCACAGCTGTGGTCCAGGAGAGACATCTCTGGCTGAACCTGGCTGACATGCGGGATTCCGAGCGGACTCGTCTGCTTGATGCGCCCCTGTCCCAGGCCGGCCTCTTCGGCGGTGCGGTGGAGGATTTTGCCCACCAGTTCTCCACCGCGCAGAAGCAAACTGAGGCCATTAAGCACATTCTGCCCCGCCGGCCCGCTGCTGCCTCCACCCGCCAGGTCGGGCAGAATCCTCAGCCTTCTCGCCGCCGAGGGCGCCCTCCTGCGGCTCCAGCCCCTCCCGCCGGCCTACGCAGCAGCCTCCACCCAGGCCACGGCGCGGAGGAGGTCGCAGGAAGGCACCACAGCCCTCTCCAGCCCCGCCCCCCGCTAAACGCCAGGCTAAGCGGCGCTCCTGAGACGGGCTGCTCAGAGAAGATGTTTGTTTTCAGGAGATGGTAGCAGGACCACTCCTTCCCCCGGTGGAGGGCCGGGGGAGAATCGTTTGTTCTTTTTCTCCAGCGAAAACCGCTGCTCACCCACGGTGTGGCGGCACCTCACACTGGTTAACCCTTAAAGAGTTTCTGTATCTTGGGGGATACAGACATTTAACAGGCCGTAATGGGAGGGGGTTATGGGGGGAAGGGGCATTATTTGGTTGCAGTTGATGAGAAACACTGATGGGGTGATGGGTCATGTAATCAGGTCATGTGACTTTATGCTAACATTCCAAAATTTTTTATCAAAATCCAAAATGGCAACATACGTGGACAAAGACACTGGCCATGAGATAAGCATTTTTATATTTTTCACAATTATGATATTTTAGAGTGATTTTCTTTTAGAAAACAGTTTTTTAAGGATAGTTTTGCATGTTCTTGTTGATATTTTCAAAATAATCTTCTCACAACTGATTATCAGGCATTGAATGTCTGTATCCTGGGGGATACATTGCCCATATAAGGGTATTTAACCGGGCTGATCACTCACAGATATTCTTATGTTTTGAGGCCTGTTCTCTATACAGATATTGAATAGGATAAAGGTTTTGGATGTGTCAGGATGGCCAGACATCCATCATGTGTCAGAAGTGCAAAGTGAGGCTTTGCCTGGAAACTGGACAAAATGCTCGCAACTGTTTTCTCAGCTTACATTGCCCATAGAATATATCTGGTGTGGAGCACCACAGGGAAAATGGTAGAATTAAAAAAACAAAACAGGAAAAAGGTGTTTTAAAAATCGGCACATGAACTGTTAAAAAAATTATGAAATGTTAAATGTATATCCTACATAGGCAATGCATCTTGGGAGAAAAAGTTCAGTTTTTTCCAATTTTTCTAATGTTGTATAGATAACATGAAAAAATGTAGCTAATTAATTGTTCATTAAATGTTTTAAAAGTTGTCATATGAACTATAATAAAAAAAGAATACATTGCAGAATGTTACCCTAAATGGTTTATGTATCTCGGGAGATACAGAGTGTAACTTATAAAATAAAGGTCATATATTGAAAAAAATGCATGAACTGTGTCATTTTAGTCTAGATACATACAAAAATAGCAATAGCAATTTTTCCATCAAATTTATTTATGCTTGCCCCTTTAAGGGTTAAAGATAGAAACAAACCTCTCTTCTCTGAGCTCACAGAGTTCTCGGATGACACAGAGTGCCGCCCACAAGCCACGCTCTCCTCGTCCCCCTCTGTCCCAGAGGCGGTTGACACGGCGGGTCGCCCACGGGCCACCTCAGCCCTGTCCCCCTCTGTCGCCAGACCCCCGACAGAGCACGCCCCCGTGGAACGCTGGTCCTTCCCTGGCCTCCTCTGCTCGGGCGCGGAGCCTAACTGCGCCCCCACATCGGGCCGCTATCCCACCCAAGTCTGGCCAGATACTCCGCTTCGCTGCCCCTCCGGGGGGACGCCTATAGCCCGCATGACCCCGCTGGTTCAGTACCTGGGAGCCTGGCTAGAGCTTCCCCGTCTGTCCCGCTGGGTCGCGCGCACCATCAGGTTCGGCTACGCGATTCAGTTCGCGCGGTCTCCTCCCCGCTTCAGGGGAGTTCGCTCCACTTTGGTCGGTGGCAATGCCCCTATCATGAGAGCCGAGATTGCTACCCTGCTGGCGAAGGGTGCAATCGAGACTGTCCCTCCAGCCGAGATGAGGTCCGGCTTCTACAGCCCTTACTTCATTGTCCCCAAGAAAACCGGTGGGTTACGGCCAATCCTGGACCTGCGCGTGCTGAATCGCTCCTTACACAGGATGCCGTTCAAGATGCTCACTGCCAAACGCATTTTCGAATGCGTGCGGCACCAGGATTGGTTTGCAGCGATCGACGCCTGAAGGACGCCTACTTCCATGTCTCCATTCTTCCTCGACACAGACCGTTCCTCCGGTTTGCTTTCGAGGGGCAGGCATACCAGTACGCGGTTCTCCCTTTCGGGCTAGCCCTGTCTCCTCGCGTCTTCACGAAGGTCGTCGAGGCAGCCCTTGTTCCCCTTCGGGTTCACGGGGTTCGCATCCTGAACTATCTCGACGACTGGCTGATCCTAGCTCACTCTCGAGACCAGGTTTGCGAACACAGGGACCTTGTGCTCCGGCACCTAGCTCGCTTGGGCCTTCGGGTCAACTGGGAAAAGAGCAAACTTTGCCCCGTGCAGAGGATCTCTTTTCTCGGTATGGACATCGACTCGGTCGCCATGTCCGCGCAGCTTACGAGCGAGCGCGCGCAGTCACTGCTGACTTGTCTGAGACAGTTCCAGGACAAGAGTGCGGTTCCACTGAAACTTTTTCAGAGGCTCCTGGGGCATATGGCATCTGCAGCCGCAGCAACGCCGCTCGGATTGCATCGTATGAGACCGCTTCAGCTTTGGCTTCGCGACCGAGTACCGAGGTGGGCATGGCAACAAGGCACGCTCCGAGTACCAGTTACTTCGAGCTGCCATCAGACCTTCACCCCGTGGTTGAGCCTCAGTTTTCTCAGGGCTGGTGTCCCCCTAGAACAGGCTACGAGGCATGTTGTCGTATCGACAGATGCCTCCGCCATGGGCTGGGGTGCCATGTGCAATGGTCATGCTGCCGCGGGCTCCTGGACAGGACCCCAGCACCTTTGGCATGTCAATTGCCTCGAGTTGCTGGCCGTACGCCTTGCCCTGCACCGCTTTCGAGCGCTGCTCAAGGGTCAACACGTACTAGTCCGATCAGACAATACCGCCACAGTAGCGTACATCAACCATCAAGGTGGTCTACGCTCGCGCCGTATGTCGCAACTCGCTCGCCACCTCCTCTTATGGAGTCAGAAGCATCTGAGGTCCCTTCGTGCTATTTACATTCCCGGAGCCCTGAACTGTGCAGCCGACGAGCTGTCACGGTTTCAGCCCCTCCCTGGCGGTTCTTCAGCTGATTTGGGACCAGTTCGGCGACACACAGATAGATCTGTTTGCCTCCCACGACTCGACCCATTGCGCCCTGTATTATTCCCTGACCGAGGGCACGCTCGGCACGGATGCACTGGCGCACAGCTGGCCGCGGGCCGCAAGTATGCGTTTCCCCCAGTGAGCCTTCTTGCGCATCTCCTGCGCAAGGTCAAGGAGGACGAGGAGCAGGTCCTTCTGGTTGCGCCCTACTGGCCCACCAGGACCTGGTTCTCCGAACTCATACTCCTCGCGACAGCACCTCCTTGGCCCATACCTCTGAGGAAAGACCTTCTTTCTCAGGGACGGGGCACCCTGTGGCACCCTCGTCCCGATCTTTGGAGCCTCCATGTCTGGCTCCTGGACGGGACCAGGTAGGTTTGAGTACCCTACCACCTCCGGTGGTGGCTACCATCACTTCCGCTAGAGCGTCGTCCACGAGACACCTCTATGCGTTGAAGTGGAACCTCTTCGTCAGCTGGTGCTCTTCTCACCGAGAAGACCCCCGGAAATGCCCGATCAGCGTCGTGCTTTCCTTCCTTCAAGATGGGTTGGAGCGAAGGCTGTCTCCCTCCACCCTGAAAGTCTATGTTGCCGCTATCGCCGCACACCATGACTTGATAGAAGGTAAGTCTGTGGGAAAGCACGACCTGGTCATCAGGTTCCTTAGAGGAGCCAGGAGATTACATCCTCCTCGCCCTCCTCTCGTTCCCTCCTGGGACCTCGTAGTGGTTCTAACTGCCCTGCAGCAGGCTCCCTTTGAGCCTTTGCAAACAGTGGAGCTCAAGCTCCTGTCAATGAAGACAGTGCTCCTGGTTGCATTGGCCTCTATTAAGAGGGTAGGGGACCTGCACGCATTCTCCGTTGACGAAGCGTGCCTGGAATTCGGGCCGGCTTACTCTCACGTGATCCTGAGACCCCGGCCTGGATATGTGCCCAAGGTTCCTACCACTCCCTTTCGGGACCAGGTGGTGAACCTGCAAGCGCTGCCCCCGGAGGAGGCAGACCCAGCCTTGGCACTGCTCTGTCCAGTACGTGCTCTCCGCACCTATGTAGACAGGACGCAGTGTTTCAGGACCTCAGACCAGCTCTTTGTCTGTTATGGTGGGAAGCTGAAGGGAAGAGCTCTCTCCAAGCAGAGGTTGTCTCACTGGATAGTGGACACCATTGCTTTGGCATACCAGCAGCAAGGCCGACCGTGCCCCCTTGGTGTGACGGCCCACTCCACCCGGAGTGTGGCATCCTCTTGGGCGTTAGCGCATGGCGCCTCGCTAACAGACATCTGCAGAGCTGCAGGCTGGGCGACACCCAACACATTCGCCAGATTCTATAATCTCCGAGTGGAGCCTGTGTCCTCTCGTGTGCTCGCTTCAACCAGCCGGCATTAGGACCCGCTCAGGTGTCTTCGCTTGCTCGCCATTCCACTCCACGGACTGGATACGTGCGATATTTTCCTTAGGTGAGCTTCTCCGAAAGCCCTGAGTTCCTCCTGCACTCCTGACGTCGACCCAGTGTCTTTGTACCTGTGCGTCGGCTAGGTGCCTCCCGTGTGCATGGTCCCTCTACGGAGCTACCCCCACATGTGTATTCCCACTGTAAGCCTCTCTGAGCATGTGTCTTCCCTTGGCAAGCCACCTTGCCACTCCCTGGGGTTTAAAACTTTTCCACCTGCGGCTGGATACCCCAGTGTATTCCCCATATGCTTCCTTCGGGTCATATGTGTATTCTAAATCCCCCCCCCCCCCCCCCCCCCCCCCCCGTTGGGCTGGGTATATCCTGCATACTCCTCTATATCTTGGGATATGCTCCCCAGTGTACCTTGGTATTCCTGTGTTAAATAGGAGTCCCACTTGTCCAGTATGACAGGGATCTCAGATTTACGCAGGGCACTGGAAGACAGCTGTGAAGGTGGCGTGATTAGACTGGTAACCCCATTCGTCGTCATCCGACGGAACTCGGAGTGACGAACGAAAGGGAACGTCTCGGTTACGTATGTAACCCTCGTTCCCTGAGTGAGGGAACGGAGACGTTCCGTCTTCTTGCCACTTCCGCTGTATACCGCGGGGATCGCCTGAGTTCAGTCTTGGCTCCTCAGCGAAGAAACATATCTGCTTGCTGCAGGACTTCCTCCTTTTATACCCACGAGGTGGGGCGGAGTTACGTCATGCAAATTCCGCAGACCCATGGCATTTGCTTGCCATTGGCTCGTTTTGTATACTCGAAGTTGATAGGCTTTCTATGCGAAACCCCATTCGTCGTCATCCGACGGAACGTCTCCGTTCCCTCACTCAGGGAACGAGGGTTACATACGTAACCGAGACGTTTCAGCCAGTTCGAGTGTAATTACCATATACTTCAAGCAGGGGCCCCATAGAGATCTATTCATTTTTCTGGATGTGACTGACTGCTCTCATAACAGCGTTCGTTATAAATATATAAACATATAAATATATATAAACATTTGGTAAAAGTTTAGAATTGTTTTATTGTTGTTTGAGGTCTTTTGAAGTGTCTTGTTATTGCAATAATGCCACATATATTTTCAGTAATGCCACATAAATTGCAATTTATGTCGAGGATAGATTTGAAGCTACTGTATTACTTTCTGATTCAGTGGTTAAAAGATGATTTTAATGTGAACTGGTTGCAGTCAGCCTCTGATGGGCTTAAATTAATTTGTGATACTCTTAACCTTACTCTTAACCGACACCTACTAGACCAAATTTGAATGATTATAAAAAGTCAACATTAATTGATCTTATTTTTACAAACGTTCCACACAAATATTAATTGGCTTCTGTATATGCAAATGATGTTAGTGATCATTGAGTCGTTACCACAGTTAGAGATACTAAAACTACGTATTATTGCAAAAAGGTGTATGAAATATTTTAATTAGCAATGTTTTTTCCAAGACCTTGCTCTTTATGATTGGGAAAGGATCTTTCTTATCCCCGATGTCGAGTTTGCCTGGCAATATTTTTATGATGGTTTTACATCTGTTCTCAATAGGCACGCACCATTTAAGAAATCTAGAGTGAAAGGTAGGGATAACCCTTGGTTTTCCACAGCATTGCCTGTTCTTATACATGAGCAGGATGCTGCTTGGGCAAAAGCTAGGCAATCTGACTCAGGTCCTGATTGGATTTGTTTTAGACCGCTTCGAAATAAATTTAGAGTCGCCATTAGGAAAGCTAAAGCTGATTATTTTATTGAAAAAACTACGACAAATTGAAATAATCCTAAAAAAAATTGGCAGAATATAAATTATATAGTGGGTAACTAAAATTCCTCTAACTTTCCCTCATGTATAAATATGGATTCTACTAGCATATCTGATAAAGAGCAAATGCTTCATTATTTTAACAAGCATTTTATTGCCTCTGGGTCATTATTTGAGTCACAAAATCTTTTACGCTCAAATTAGGATTTTGTTAGTGCAGAAACTTGAGTTCACTTTTGAACATATGAAGAGTTCGGATGTCCATAAAGCACTTAAATCACTTGATATAAATAAATCACCAGGCCCCGATTGTGGAAACTATACATTTAAAATTAGCAGCTGATGTTATTTCGACCCCTTTAACTTATCTTTTTAATCTTTTACTAGACACTGGTGTTATTCCGGAAATTTGTTAATCTGCTGGAGTTGTTCCCTTATTAAAAGGGTGTTATCACACTATATTAGATAATTATAGGCCAATCTCAAAGCTTTGTGTCCTATCAAAAATAGTAGAAAGTTTTATAAGTGACCAGTTGACCTTTTATTTGAATGTAAACAAAGTTATATCAAAGCAGGGTTTCGTAAAAAAACATAGTACCACAACAGCCGTTTTGAAAGTTTTAAATGATATTGTGGGATCAGTGGATTTTTTTATCGATTTATCAGAAGCTTTCGACACAGTGGATCATGAAATATTGCTGCATAGACTAGAGCGTGTTGGCTTATCAAGTCATGTTATTTTCTGGTTTAAAAATGATTTAAGTGAAATAACTCAATGCGTTTAGGCTGAAGGTAAACATTCAGGACTATTGGAGATTGTTAAAGGTGTTCCTCAAGGATATGTGTTGGGGCCTCTTATATTTACTATCTACATAAATCTTGATTATGATATTCAGGGTGCTAATTTTCACTTTTATGCAGATGATACTGTCATGTATTGTGGTGCTCCTTCTAAACAGCAAGCCTAAGGCCGCGTTTTTTGCAGTGAGAGGTGCCTTTTTTTCATTGTTTTCCTATGACAGTGAGCGTTCTGTGCGCTGTTTATGCGCACGTTGCGCGAAAAAAATTAACTCCAAGCGGAAAAAGCGCCCGACGTCATCGCGTTTTTTTCCAATGTCCAATCGAATGAATGGAGAGGCGGGCCTTCCGTTTTAGTGATGAAAGATACAGTTGCTTTGAACGTCCGGAGAGTGCGATGATGGAGGATAAACTTGTGGTGCTCTTGTGGTGCTCTCGTGGGTTACCAGGAGCTAACGACTTCACGGCGTTTACTTGACTGACAGGACAGTTGTTTCGGTGGTTGCCTAGCAACATTAAAACGCTTCGCACTGCTCGTTCTGTGTGATCGAGGCAGTGCTGTGCGCCTCGCGTTTTCGAACCTGAACCTGTGTGATCGGGGCCTAAAGCTTCAAATGGCTTTTGATGTCATTCAGTCACGGCTTTATACACTAAAACTTGTTTTGAATGTAGGTAAAACCAAACTTATGTTATTTTCAAGCTCGAAAAAGGTGGTAGACAATCTTATTCCTCTCCAGACTTTACGAGGTAATGTGATTGAGTTAGTAAAAGAGTATAAATATCTTGCCATCATTATTGATGATACATTTTTTTTTGGCCCTCACATAACTCAATTAAATAAAAAATTAAAAAATAAAGCTTGGGTTTGGTTTTTGTTTTTCATTTAATGTAAGAAAGAGGTTAGTTTCTGCTACTTTTTTGCCTGTACTTGATTACGGTGATGTGGTGTATCAATTTGCTCCTTCTCATCTTCTCTCTTCTTTGGATGCCGTTTATCATAGCGATTTAAGATGTATAATCTTTGGAGCACATTCACATTTATTATAGTTTTTTTTTTTTTTACCTTTATTTAACCAGGATAATCTCTCTCAAATTAAAAACCTCTTTCACAGGAGTGTCCTGGCCAAGAATGGGCAGCAGTTACAATCACAAACTTACAGATCGAAACAACAGGTATAAAATTAAAACACTTAAAAACAATTGCACATCATTGAATCTTCTTCAAGTGACCGGATAATAGATTTAAAATGTTCCATAGACACCAGAGTTTGTAATTTCAATTTCGTTTGGTGTTGATTCCATTCAAATGGAGCTGCATACATAAAATCCCCTTTTTTCCCAGTTCAGTTCTTACAAGTGGAACAGAAAGAGTAAAACAATTTTCAGACCGGAGGGAATATTTCCCAACACTTTTCTTTTGAATTAGACAACCTAGATACGAAGGCAACAACCCAGAATAGTTTTATAAATAATTAGGTAATAGTGCATTTTCCTTCTAATGGACAGAAAGGGCCAGGCTACTCTGTTATACAATATACAACGATGAGTTAAAGGTTTACAATCTGATCAGAAATGTGAACTTGTTTTGTACATACCTTTACATAACAATTGAGTCAAGTCCAGTTTGTTTTGTGAGTGTATAGATAGATAATGTCGAAAAGTGACAAAATGTTATGCAACTAAGAAGAAGGGAACAATGTTTATTAACTAAAGTTGACTGGGGTCATATAGACCCTAATATCATGAACACAATGATGCAGTGGAAGGGGCAGGTGAAATCTTGCCTAGGGCAGCAAAATAGCCAGGGCCGGCCCTGTGTCATTCAGTGCAAAGTCCTGTATGTAAGACAAACATAAACAATATATAAAAGCACATGGAATCCAAAAAGAGAATCACAGATAAGACAGAACTTTTTCTAGGTGAGTATGGCTCTTATGCTTCACATGTTTGGGTAGACATACACACTTTATTTAGGTAAGAAAATGGATGGTACTTATTTTTATAAAAAATACTTAATTTGATGCAGACAAATTTGCTTGTGCGCTACTATTTAGAGGTCTGTGCCATAAATGTGAAAATAATAAAACACTAACTTACATATTTATACCAATTTTTATTTTAGGTTCATCTGCATTTATTGTACAATGACTAGTTGGTAACACTTAAGTATGGGGAACATTCACTATTGACAACAGCTTTTGCCACAATAAACTCCTAATACAGCTTATTAATAGTTAGTAAGGTTTTGCAGCGTTCAAGTTTAGGTATTGGGTAGAATTAAGGGGGTTGTAGAAAAAGGTCATTAAGAATAACAGTGGTGGATAAAGTACGTGAAAGCCCCACTTCAGTAAAAGTATAGATATCTTATGGGAACATTACTTTGGTAGAAGTTAAAGTCACTGTTTAGAATATCATTTGAGAAAAAGTTTGAGTATGTAGTATGAAATATTTGAAATGAGATGAGAAAGTATGAGATATTTATTGAAGTATGAATTTTTTTTTTTGGGATATTAAACTTACCTAAAGGGATAGTTCACCCAAAATTTAAACTCTGTCAGTAATTACTCATCCTCATGTTGTTCAACCCCGTAAGACTTTCGTTCATCTTCGGAACATAAATGGAGATATTTGTGATTAAATCTGAGAGCTGTCTCAGTCCTCCAGAAGCCCTATTGTAATTGAAACTTGCCGGCCCAGAAAGTTAGTAAAGACAATGTTTAAATAGTCCAAGTGACTACAGCGGCTCAACATTAAGTTTATCAAGCGAAAGGAATATTTTTTGTGCGCAAAAAAACGGAAATAATGACTTTTTTCAACTATTCACTTTACAGTTAAGGTTGAGCCACTGTAGTCACTTGGACTATTTTAACGATGTCTTTAATAACTTTCTGGGCCGGCAAGTTTCGGTTACAATAGGGCTTCTGGAGGAGTGAGACGTCTCTCAGATTTAATCACAAATGTGTCCCGAAGATGAACATGAGGGTGAGTACTTACTGACAGAATTTAAATCTTTGAGTGAACTAACCCTTTAAAGCTGCTGTCCGTAACATTTTTAAGTTAAAAATAATCCAAATTAATTATTTAAAAAAAAACATCTTCAGCCAGTGTTCAAAACTATCTGCTTGCCATAGCTAGATTCAAAACGGTTAGCTTGTAATAATGATTTTAATTCCAGTGGTACTGGTGGGTTTTCGCGGGAAATTCGAGCATGTCTTTGCGTCATTACGTCACATCCGTACACATAAAGAAGGAGTTTCGGCTAGCCGGCTATACTGCGCGTGAGATGTAGAGATGGGCTTTTCTCGCAGCACTTTACATGATTAAACTCATGGCGGACCCAGAAAGATCCAAACAACAATCATCTGTGTCAACTGGAGATTAACCAGTTATAAAACCCAAAAGACTTTGTACTTCGGATTTAAGGTGGAAAGAGAAGTCTCATGCGAACATAAGGATACACATCGGTGGGGCTTTTGAAAGGTGCGTGAACTCCTGAAGGGGTTCGAAACGGAAGAAGAGACGGCTTTTTCTGCTGAACAAGTAAGACATTTCAATAGTTCAATCGTGTAACAGTACGTTTTCTTAATTCACACAGTTGTGGAGTTTCCTTTGTTGTGCCGTTCTCGTTTAGCTATGGAGAATATGATTTGTGAACTACACAGGTAATCATAAAACACATTAAATAACATTAGTCACGCAATGCTGATGTTGTTAACATGAACAATTTGAGAACAAAGTAGGCTATGATTTGCACGGTTGCTGTAAATCGCGCTGATTAAATCTAACGATCGCTTGTCATGTCAAATGCTTTTCCCCCTTAGTTGATTAGAACAAAAATGGATGTTACTTACTTGTTCAGAAGACATTTTCCGGTGAAAATTCTTATTTTGGTCAAGCTTTCAAAACGTGAATCTGTGATTCTGAATGACAGTATCCACACAGCGCGGTGATTGACAGCAGCACTCGTCTCAAAACACTGTGTTCATCCGCGCTGTTTCATGCCGATTTACAACCCACGTAAAGATTATAATTCCGCGAATCACTGCAGTTACAGATTTCGAACAGAGATGGCGACAAAAAGGGAAAATGCTGCGGACTGCAGCTTTAAGTATTGAAAGTAAAAGTACAAGTAAATGCAAAATACAAAAGGAGACAAGATTGTGTTCTTGCGTTTTAACTTCCATGTTACTTCCATCTTGTTTTCTTTGAATGGCTAAATGTTTATTGTAAGTTTTAAATGTAAAAAAATATTGCTCTGTGACTGAGGTCTGTCTGTATAAACTCTGCATTAAACTCGCTGATGATGTTGTTGTCAGCGTGAACAGGGTACACAAGGGTTGGTAAAAATAACACATTGACAGGCAGTTAAGACATCGTATTATTTCATTCGGACCAAATATAAAGATTGGATGAACATGTTATGGTCCTAGCAACCGTGTATCACATGAAATACGTTCTGAGGAAACTATTTTGCAAATCGCAATTACGTTACATGCCAACATATAAGCAGTGCTATTACGTTGGTCCTTAACCTAATCTATTGCAGTGCTATTACGTTTGTCCTGAACATAATACATCCAAAGCAAGTTTCTTTTCACACGTAGCAGCACACGTAATTTATTTACGTATGAACAAATCTACCGACGTAGAAATTTGTACGTATTACTATCTATGCATAATCGTGGCATTAATGTTTTGACTCATTGCATTCAACTGTCTTATCAATTAAGTTTTCATTTGCATTTATTAATATAACGTTAATAGGCCTACTTATAAATATTAACATTTCGCTCTGTGCCTTCTGCAGCAAACTCGTTTCGGAGGATTAGCCTGCGTGGTTAAAAAGGAATACACTTTTAACCTTAAAAATACCTTTTGTAGTATTTATAGTGTATTTACACAAAAAGCATTTTCTCCAATAAAACACAACATACTGATACATTCACAAAAGACATACATTTTATTAGCTTGATGTAATCCAAATCCTAGAATCCATACGTTGTTTGCAAGAAACAGATCCAAATTCAGCCTTTTATCCAGTGATCTTCATCTTCATTTCTCAGCAGCGACCGCAAACGTCAAATCTATCCCGCGCTGGTGATGAATTCAAATTCAAAAATTGCGCCTTCAAGAAGCGTTACGACATGTTTTACGGCCGTGATATCAAACGCTCATTGGCTCTCGCCTGCTTCGTCACAGATTGCGACATGTGTTTCAGTCGGTGTAGTACATTTGAAATGGAGAAGCGCGCGCGCCTTCAGAGAGCGAACCGCAATCGGATTAACATTTTCATGGATTAACGTTAATAACTTAAATTTTGATCTGTACCTCATACACAACTACTATAATACTGCCAGAGAGGACTGCAACGCATCATCATGTGGACGACTTTTGGTAATGTTAACGTTACCGGTTTTGACATTTTCGCAATAAATAAAATATTGTGAAAATAACCTTGTCTGTCTGTTATGTTTTTTTTCTTCATAATTGTGTTAGCCTACGTATTTTTAAGGAATGGTTATGGGTAGGTTTAGGGGTAGGAGCAGGATAGTGGCTCAAAATATATTTTAATGATATTGTTAATAAAACTGCCATTTACATACATCTCTGTCCAAGTGTTTTATCCTTTTTATATTCTGTATAAAATGATATGTTTAGGTTTTGGGAGTAGGATTAAGGGATCTTGTTACATTTATCTTTAAAACTGAAATTTTACATCTTTATGATATGAAATAAACGTAAATAGTTAACGTTTTGTAGCTGTAAAAACGTAATAATGACGTTTAAATGTTGCAAATACATCCATATTATACGTTTCAGCATCTATCCAAATGTACAAAAACGTACGTTTTCTGTCTTTGAAAATAACGTATTAATACGTATTAACAATGAGACCAGGCTGCTATTTTAGGTTAAGGACCAACGTAATCAATAATGCTATATTATGTTCAGGACCAACGTAATAGCACTGCTTATATATTGGCATGTAACGTAATTTCAATTTGCAAAATAGTTTCCTCAGAACGTATTTCATGTGATACAGGGTTGGGTCCTAGGCCTTCTTTAGACGGTATACATTTATACAAATAAATTTAGACTGTTTAACATATTGATTGATATCAGGATATGAGGAGACTTTAAACTAGTATGACAAAAAATGTTTCTGTAGAGATTCACCTATTGCACCGCTAACTTGGGGAGTGTTTACACGGCACCGCTTGCTACTGAAAACAGAAAACTTTTAATGTGTTCTGGCCGTTCATTTACACGATAACAGAGAATGCAAACTTGGAACAGGTTTCAAAGTGCAAGTTCCCTATCGAGGAAACTCGACAATGCATCGAGAATCGACACTTTGGGGGACGCTCCCTTAGCGTGCGCCTCTGAAGTAAAAATGAAACTAATCCAATCCTGATTGGTGTTGCGTCGTGACGTAACATGTGACGGCATAACCAGAAGCATAAAGGTGACGCTGACGCATAGAATGCCAGCTATCGCTCTTCAGCAAGCGCTCTCTGTGAAACTGTCTGTCTTATTTGATGTTGTTTGTCTGTGCTAAGCTCTATATTATGGCGAGTAAACAATACACTAAGTGTGTGCACCCCTGCCCAAGATTATATGCCACGGGTGGGGACACGCATCTGCTGTGTGTGTGTGTATTGTTTAGGGGCGCAGCACGCACAGTCAGCGCCTCGAGAGGGCTGCCTGTGATACTGTGAAGCACTTCCTGTTAGAGTGCTGCGCTCTCGCTTGGCTATATTAGTTCACTGATGATGGCCAGGCTCGCGATCCCCGCGATTCGGGTCCCGCGTCCGTTGAGGCGGCTGCGATGGCCTTAGATCGCGGAGATCGCAGAAGGATCTCGCGGATGAAACGAGACTGCTGAGGCACCTTTTCTCTCATCATCCGCAGATTCTATGACACTAGTTCACGACGCAGACGCCCGCGATGCGGCTTCTTCTGCCCGTGACGAGTGCCCAGTGCTCGAGCTATCTGTTTAAAAACAAACAAAATTATAAATAAGGAAGTAGATGTGCTCAGCATCGGGAACGAGCAACATGAGTCACACTCGCCGGCTTATGTTTCTGCTTATGTAGAGCTTGTATTGTTGTGATGAGTGCTGTGGCCAGTATTAAATAAATAAATAAATAAATATATTTAAATATATAAGCTGGCCACAAAATAAGCAGGAAATGAACTAGACGAGAGATTCCTGCAGCACAGTTCACAAACTCAGAGCCGGGGCTTACTGTTTTTCCCAGATCTTTATAAAATATATATATATATATGTGTAGATCCTGGGAGAAACCCCACACTTTACGTATCTCACCACATTCATTATATGTTTATTCGAATGTGGTGGGTGCGAGAGAGTCGGGTTATGGCAAGATGCCACAGATGGAGGAAGCTTTAATGATTTATCTTTCTCCTGATCTGGCATCTTCGCTTTAAGCCCCGGTGCTGCCCAACAAACCGTGCAGGGACACCTCTGCACTGGTTGGCTGGGCTTATATGGTGCAGGAAATCGATGTTGCTCTTCCCCCGTTAAAAACGTTTCGGACACATCGGTTTCCAGCGAACGCAGGCTGCACTGTCCGCCCCACAGGCTTGCGGTCAGGCAGCTTTCGCGTTTGCCCATCGAGAATCATTTTTCGGTCCAGCCCTGCCGGAAACCCGCTTCAGGGGGTCAGGAACGAATCCCGAATTAATACCCGAAGTCAGGCTCGAGAGCCTGGTTCCTTTGGTAAAATATTTCAAAAAAAAAAAAAAAAGGGTCAGGCTGGTGCGTGCCTGCACTCTATGACGATTTTGCACGCGTACCAGGCCGATCTTCTTAAAGATCTAAATAAGGGAATATTTCCTGTTGGCCGCTCCGCTATCTCCTTCTGGCCTGTTTTCCAACGCTGTCACTACAGTCGTTGACAGGTTTCAGGAAGCGAAGAAAAAAAAAAAGAAAAAAAAAAAAAAAAAAAAAAAAAGAGGGCTGCCCCCCCACTGTGGAACAATCGAGGTTGTTCTAGCAGCAGGTGCCCTCGGGGAAGATGTTGTTGTCCCGCCGTCTTTGACGCTTCGGGCCACAACGATTTCCAGCGAACGCACACCATGGCGTTCGCCCCAAAAGCTTGCAACAGGGCACCGACTATGGTCACAAAATCTGTATCGACTTTTTTCCTGCCGGTCCACCGCTTCAGGAAGTCGAGAATAGTGCTCGAAAAACACCCGAGGCCAGCCTCGAGGGGCTGGTTCCCTTAGTAGATTTTGTAGAAGAATGGCAACGCCTTCCGAACATATATCTATATGGGTCCTGTATATTATAAAATATTATAAAATATGGGTACAGATTGCAGTTCGGTCACCGACCTCCCTAGTTTGCTGGGGTGGTACCGACTGCAGTGGTTCCAGAACAGGCTCGGGTTATGGAACAAGAGGTACAGACTCTACTGGAATTAAGGGGCCATAGAATGTGTTCCCCTACCAGACAGGGAGTCAAGGTTTTACAGCCGGTACTTTATAGTTCCAAAGAAGGATGGCGGACTGAGGCCTATTTTAGATCTAGGGCTTTTTGAATCATTCTTTGAGGAGATTCAGGTTCAAAATGCTTACTGTTACCATTATCGTGAACCAAATCAGATCCGAGGACTGGTTTGTCACGATGGATCTAAAAGACGCTTATTTCATGTCTCCATCCTTCCATATCACAGGAGGTTCCTGAGGTTGCTTTCGGGGGCGAAGCATACCAATATCGGGTTCCTCCGTTCGGCCTAGCACTCTCTCCCCGCACGTTCACACAGTGTATGGATGCGGCTCTGGCTCCACTGAGGCTTCAGGGCATCCGTATACTGAATTACATCGACGACTGGCTCATATTGACCCAGTCTCAGGAAATGGCAGTTCGGCATCGAGATGTCGTCCTTGGCCACATTCAGAACCAGGGGTTGAGGCTCAACACTAAGAAAAGGTGTTGGACCCAGCTCAGAAGACTACTCTTCTGGGCGTGGTACGGAATTCGGTTATGATGCGGGCACGTATGTCTCCCGTTCGTATCGAATCCATCCTGGCCATGGGGTCCAGGATAAAGCTAGGCCAGGCCATCATTGTAAAGCAATTTCAAAGACTGCTGGTCCTCATAACAGCGGCATCCAACGTAATTCCTTTGGGCCTGCTTCACATGAGGCCCCTTCAATGATGGCTCAAAAGCCAAGGGTTTTTTTTTTTCCCCAAGGGGAATCTGTTCCGTATAATAAAGGTTACGCGCAGATGCCTTCGTTCCCTATTAATATGGAAGAAACCTTGGTTCTTGTCCCAAGGTCCAGTGTTAGGGGTGTCATGTTGCCGGGAAACTGTTTCGACAGACGCTTCCCTCGCTGGCTGGGGCGGGTCTCGGACGGCCGCTTTGCCAGGGGTCTGTGGCAGGACCATCATCATTCTTGGCATATAAATTGCCTAGAGATGTTGGCTGTGTTCAGGGCTCTGAGGAGCTTCCTCACAGACATCAAAGGTTACCACGTCTCAGTGGTAGCTTATCTGAACCGACAAAGGACACTCAGATTGTGCCCTCTATCCAGATTGGCGCATCTGATCATTTTATGGTCCCAAGGGAAATATTATCTATAAGAACAATATATGTCCCGGGGGTTCTGAATTAGGGAGCAGACATCCTGTCGAGGCAGGGGCTGAGGCCCGGGAATTGAGACTCCATCCAGAGGTGGTGGAGTTGATATGGCAGAGGTTTGGACCAGTGGAAGTGGATCTGTTTGCGTCTCGAGGGACGTCCGTCCAACTGTCCACTTTGGTTCTCCCTCACTCATCCAGCCCCGCTGGGGCTTGGATGCCATGGTACAGGCCTGGCCGAGGCTTCGCCTGTACGCTTTTTCCCCGATCGCTCTGCTCCCGAGTCCTGGAGAGGGTCAGTCAGGAGGGCATCAGTCTTCTTCTGGTAGCCCTGTGTTGGCAAGCCCGAGTATGGTTTTCAGACTTAATTTCACTCCTGATAGCTCCGCCATGGCAGATTCCTCTGAGGAGGGATCTGTTGTCTCAGGCGAAAGGCACTATATTCCATCCTCATCCAGAGCTGTGGAAATTGTGGGTCTAGCCTCTGAGGGGGCTCAGTACCTAGATGCTGGTCTATCATCTGGGGTGGTCGAAACCATACTTATCTCTAGGGCTCCGTCTACTAGGAGATTATATGGCCTCAAGTGGAATGTTTTTCCACTTGGTGTAGAGAACTTGAGTTAGGCCCAGTTAACTGCCCAATGGCTTCAGTTCTGGAGTTTCTTCAAATCATTTCTCTGCGCTCTCTCCCCATCACATGTAGGGTGTACGTGGCTGCCATTGAGGCATTCCATGCACCACTAAATGTTGGGCCTTTGGGGAGGCACCAACTGGTCATACTATTTCTCCATGGTATTGGAGGATAAGACCGACAGTCCGGTCCAGGGTTCCTTCCTGGGACCTGGCGGTGGTTCTCGAAGGGCTATTCCTGGCTCCCTTCGAATACCTCCAGTCGGCTTTGCCTAGGACCTCACGTTCAAGATAGCCTTTCTCTTAGCTATTTCTTTACAGAGACTGGGAGATCTCCAAGCCCTGGCATTATCGCCAGCTTGCTTGGGATGTGCCCCCAGCGGAGTTAAGGCCATCCTGCATCCGAGACCCAGCTATGTGCCTTAAGTGCAATTTATCATGGCTAGGTCCATGGTCCTGCAAGTATTTCATCCTCCACCTCATGTGTCGGCAGAAAAGGAGAGGTTCCTTGCTCTGCCAGTCAGAGTTCCGAGTATTTACCTTGAGAGGTCCTGTTCTTGGAGGAGGTCGGACCTACTGTAGTGTGTTTTGGATCACCTATTAGGGGCTCCCGGCTTTACAAACCATAAGTAGGCCTACAAGGTGCGCAATTTGCCTTCACCTTTGGCCGTTAGGGCTCTTTCTACTAGAGGCATGGCGTCCTCTAGGGCCCTCCTTTCGGGAGTTCCCATCCAGGAGATCTGTGAGGCAGCCGGTTGGGCTACCCCACACACTTTTGTTAGGTTCTATATTCTGCACCTCCCTACTACGCCTGGCGCACATGTCCTCTCGTCCTAGCTGAGTGCCTGAATCAGTTTCACTCCGGGGCAGGCCTGTTTTCGGTGCGTGGCCTAGTGGGCATTCGTTCCCCAAAGTGTCGATTCTCGATGCATTGTCGAGTTTCCTCGATAGGGAACGTCTCGGGTTATGACTATAACCCTTGTTCCCTGAGTAGGGAACGAGACAATGCATCGCTCTGCCACGCCCCTCGAGGCCTTAGAGCGTCTTGCTTCATCGCGAGGCTGGAATTCTATGCGTCAGCGTCACCTTTATGCTTCCGGTTATGCCGTCACATGTTACGTCACGACGCAACACCAATCAGGATTGGATTAGTTTCATTTTTACTTCAGAGGCGCACGCTAAGGGAGCGTCCCCCAAAGTGTCGATTCTCGATGCATTGTCTCGTTCCCTTCTCAGGGAACAAGGGTTATAGTCATAACCCGAGACGTTTTTGAATAGTGTTGAAAACAATACCATTGTCGAGTAAACTTCAAAATATGAATATTGATTGAAAATCATATTAAATATGAAAATCAAGATTAAATGTGAAAGATCATATGTTGCAGCAGATGTGCTATAAATTCAAAATAAATGTTTTTTTTATTTGAATGTATTTATACTAATAATTACAGCTGTTGTTTTCATGAATGTATTTCATACAAAGAGCAATGTGCAACATTTGACCAGAGTTAGTGCAACACTTATTCACTTTTATTTGTTACCCACCAAATAATGTTTTTTTCACTAAATGTTTAGATTTTTTACAATTATTGTACACTCATTATTTTTCTAGAATAACTTTTGCTGCTGATATATCTAATTACTAAATTATTATTTTTTTACCAATAGTATTTTTGGTAACACTTTATTTGAAGGGGTGTGCATAAGACTGACATGACACTGTCATAAACATGACATAACACCTGTCATAAACATGAAGGAGTCTTTATGAATGTTTATGACTGTTGTCATTAAGTGTCATTCGGTAAATTATGACACTTTCAATGCAAAGTTGACATTGTTTAAAATGTCTTTGTTATGACAACTTGACATTACCCAAGACAAAAATGTCTTGATTATGACAACTTGAAATTAACAAAGACGGAAATGTCTTTGTTATGACAACTTGACATTAACCGAGAAATCATAACCTGTCAACCTGTGACAACTTTGGCCGTCATGACACCATTATAACTGTGTCATGAATATTTTACTTGTCCTCAAGTAAAGTGGAACACATTGTACTAGTTATAAAGATGTCATTAAGGGTTATTACACTGCAAAATGCTTGAAGTTTGATAATTAGACCTGTTATGACATATTTGTGACAGGTTGACAGGTTATGATTTCTTGGTTAATATTAAGTTGTCATAACAAAGACATTTCCGTCTTTGTTAATGTCAAGTTGTCATAATCAAGACATTTTTGTCTTGGGTAATGTCAAGTTGTCATAACAAAGACATTTTTTGTCTTTGTTAATGTCAAGTTGTCATAACAAAGACATTTTAAACAATGTCAACTTTGCATTAAAAGTGTCATAATTTACCGAATGACACTTAATGACAACAGTCATAAACATTCATAAAGACTCCTTCATGTTCATGACAGGTGTTATGTCATGTTTATGACAGTGTCATGTCAGTCTTATGCACACCCCTTCAAATAAAGTGTTACCGTATTTTTTATAATGGAGTTGTCTGTATTTATTCTGTGTTTTAACAAACAAAAGAGTGATTATCAGTGCAACACACCCAAATATCGTCGCTGTCCATGTCCATTTTGCCGATTTTGAGATTTTTCGACGGATAGAATGTCCAGGTTCATTTCCGTATACATTATGCGTCACATGTCTAAATGACCAATGAAAAGTTGTGAAATCATGTCATCTGATTTTCACGTATATCCATTTGGTGTCAAAGCTGTCAATCACGCCGCGTATCTCCCGCCCTGTGGAGGCGCCTCGCAGTTCTAAGCGTCTCTGGAAGCTCAGGATTGTATAGCCGAATAACTCTGTGAGGTAAAGTATAAGCAAATGTTTGTTTTTGACAACAATGTTCAAGTTTATTATATTCGCAATATATTCACAACTTTTATTTACCGGTAAATGGTCTAGAGGAAGTAATTGTCACTGTTTATTGTGGAGATGTTAACGCACGGGTCTGTTATAGCCTACTATTAAGTCTAATATTTTTTTGACTAATAAATTACTGACACAGTAAAGGGTAGATTTAAATAAAGAATAACGAATAAAGAATAACGAATTTTAAATAAAGAAAAACGAAATTTAAATAAAGAAAAAACTAAATTTAAATAAAGAAAAATTACATTTAAATAAAGAAAAAACTAAATTTAAATAAAGAAAAATTACATTTAAATAAAAAACCGAAAATTGAATAAAGAAAAAACGAAATTTAAATAAAGATAAACGAAATTTAAATAAAGAAAAACGAAATTAAGCTAAATTAAAAACGAGATTAATTTAGATTTTTCGTTCATTTCGGAATGAAAGATGAAATGTAGGCCTAAAAAGGTCCGTGTACGTTGCGTTCATTCGTTTTTCGATTTAATATTGAAAGTAGAAAAATGAGAAAACGGCTCATTTATTCATTTTTCGTTTTCCCAAAAAAATAAAAAAAATGAGAATTCGGCTTGATTTTTATATTTTTATGTTCAGGGATAGAAAATGGAAAAATGGCCTGAATATTCGATTTCCACGTGTGGGCGCGCATGAAACGCCCCTTTCCGCTGATTGGTCAATCAAAGATCAACGCTTTCTGTTCTTCCACAGTCCTCCGCTGCTGGACGGATTCTAAAGTGTTTATTACAAATAAACTCTCTCTCATCCAACAACCGGACTAATGCTTGACGAAAATCGCGCTGGGCAGGGCATAGAAAGGGTTTTCTTCTCGATAGGCATGGATTCGACAATCTACACTAGAGAAATATTAGCTGATTATTTCAGAAATATTATGTAGATTATCTCGCATCTGCACCCACATGACCCATCATCATTAGCCTACTTCACAGCTGGGTGACCCACTGACAGCGCGCAGACCAGTATCCATTTAAGTCTATATGCAGCAGTCATAACTATAATTTTAGACTGCACATTGAGTTTTGGACAAGGGATGAAGCTGAAATATGATAGATATGAAAAGATATAAATTGCATTATTTAGTGTCCATGTCACAGCACATCTATTTTGGTTGTTATTCTATTCGTTTTGTTGTTGTTGTTTGATTGTTTTTCATAGCTTACAGCTTTCATAGCTTATAATCATGTTTACCTATATTCTAATATTTTTTAAATATAGGCTATTTGTCATCTTTTATAAAAAAAATATTGGAAATGTAATCGACTAAATTCAATTCGAATAATAAGACAATAAGCTGTTACTAATCAATTTAAATTAGTATCTTTTTTTACAGTCTATGGTATCAACCAAAGAGGCTGCATCTGAATTCTGATCTGGCATGTAGACCTATTAGCCTAGTACTATTAACTGTTTAAAGCTGCTCAGAGGATTTACACAGTAATTACAATTACATA
This sequence comes from Chrosomus eos, assembly GCA_036326025.1. Taxonomy (NCBI): domain Eukaryota; kingdom Metazoa; phylum Chordata; class Actinopteri; order Cypriniformes; family Leuciscidae; genus Chrosomus; species Chrosomus eos. Next base: position 721,972 of record CM070821.1, read on the forward strand.
GTATTATGATATTAATATTTTAAATATAATATTTTGAATATCCTTTTAAATATGAAATTAATGACAAAATGAAACAATACTTATATGAGAGTTAGACCCCCAGTAGGTGGCAGCACGTAACTGTCTTAATAGTCAGTCAGTGAGTCATTCATTCAACCGATTCGTTCAAAACGCTGATTCATTCATGAACCAATTGGCTTTATATGGGACATTGAATCATTCATTCTTTCAGTTCTTCCACATGTTTAACAGTTTCCACAGAATAACAGTCCTCAGCTGCTGGACGGATTCTTTGACACAAATCGCGTTGGGCAGGGACTAGAAAGGGTTTTCTTCTCTACGTGCCAAAAAAATACTCGGCTGACTCACTCGAACTCGATTCTTTGAACAAATCGGTTGAGTGAATGATTCAATGTCCCATATACAGCCAATTGGTTCATGAATGAATCAGCATTTTGAACAAATCGGTTGAATGAATGACTCACTGACTGACTATTAAGACAGTTACGTGCTGCCACCTACTGGGGGTCTAACTCTCATAATATTGTTTCATTTTGTCATTAATTCAATATTTAAAAAGGCTATTCAAAATATTATATTTCAAACTTTAATACCATAATACTATGTAATTGTAATTACTGTGTAAATCCTCTGAGCAGCATTAAACAGTTAATAGTAATAGGTATACATGCCACTTCAGAATTCAGATGCAGCTTCTTTGGTTGATACTAATTTAATTTGATTGGTAACAGCTTATTGTCTTATGTTCATGTCTAAATAAATTTGTTGATTAAATTTCCATTTTTTTTAAATAAAAGATGACAAATAGCCTATATTTAAAAAATATTAGAATAATTGCCCTTGCAAAGGTAAAAATGATTATATAAGCTATGAAAGCTATGAAAAACAAACAACAACAACAACAACAAAAAACTAATAGAATAACAACCAAAATAGATGCGCTGTGACATTTTCATATCTATTATATTTCAGCTTCATCCCTTGTCCAAAACTCAGTGTGCAGTCTAAAATAATAGTTATGACTCCTGCATGTTTACACTTAAATGGATACTGGTCTGCGTGCTGTCAGTGGGTCACCCAGCTGTGAAGTAGGCTAATGATGGGTCATGTGGGTGCAGATGCGAGATAATCTACATAATATTTCTGAAATAATCAGCTAATATTTCTCTAGTGTAGATTGTCGAATCCATGCCTATCGAGAAGAAAACCCTTTCTATGCCCTGCCCAGCGCGATTTGTGTCAAGCATTAGTCCGGTTGTTGGACGAGAGAGAGTTTATTTGTAATAAACACTTTTAGAATCCGTCCAGCAGCGGAGGACTGTGGAAGAACCGAAAGCATTGATCTTTGGTTGACCAATCAGCGGAAAGGGGCGTTTCATGCACGCCCCACAGTGGAAATTGGATATTCAAGCCATTTTTCCATTTTCTATCCCTGAACATAAAAATATAAAAATCAAGCCGAATTCTCATTTTTTTATTTTTTTGGGAAAACGAAAAATGAATAAATGAGCCGTTTTCTCATTTTTCTACTTTCAATATTAAATCGAAAAACGAATGAACGCAACATACACGGACCTAAAAAAAGCTTGTTTTTTTGTTTAAAAGAACAAAACAGAAATGGCTGTATTTTTTTTTTTGTAGGCTACATAGCATAGCCTACTTTGTTATTGTTTTAGTATCATAATGATTAATAAATGCACGAACAATTATCGTGAACATGATTTGAAGCCTTTCAATTTGTGTTTGCAAAATTCAGAATTAAATGAATGTGCAGCAATTTGTACAAATAGAGTCTGTAGGTCTATACTGTTGCAGCCATTAAATGAGCACATTTAGTTTCATATTTGTTAAAATATTATGTTTTTTTCTTCTTCCATTTTTGTTGATTTATGAAAAGTGAATAGCACGAGTAATAGGATGCACAATTTGAGACATGGAGTGACAGACATGATTTTGACCACTTCATTAAGTTTTATTTTGTAGAAAACCTTTCTTTAAAGTGAATTTCGTTTTGTATAAATTGTATCTTAATTTTAATTAATTTTTCATCAACCAATTGCCTGGAGTGGATTTAACAAAAAATAAGAAGAAAATATATAGCAGACGATATAATCATGGAGGCGCCCGCGTGAGAAATACATCAAATGCACAAAGCTTGAAAAGTCTTTAAACGAAATAATTCAAAACGAAAGAAAAAGGCTACTCTCTGATTATGATTATATGAGTGTATTGATCCATTGTCCCTTTACAGTTTGCAAGAGACATTTAATAAACTGAGCGTATTTAATAAACTGAGACGTAGGCTATTTAATAAACTGAGTGTAGCCTATTCATCTGTCAATATGAAACGTGACTTGGCCATTCTAATTAATGATCGGAAGAACGCGTATCGACCACCGTTACTGTAAAATATGCACGTATGTCCATTTAAACTCGATTTTGGTCAAATGTGGATTATATCATTACACTGACAATTATATGGTTACATTTAAAGATGCCGTACCAAGTATGACAACTCTACGTTCAACTGCTTTTGAATTACGGTGTTTTTTTCACTTCCTGAAAAGTAACCGTTTTGGACATACGTGAGTTTCATCGGGCAGCGACGATATGTAGAAATGCTATTGATTTAAACACACACGCACACACACACACACACACACACACACACACACACACACACACACACACACACACACACACACACACACACACACACACACACACACACACACACACACACACACACAAAACAACAAAACAACTGCGCTTGGTATCAGTATCGATCCTGAAACTCAGAATGTTTGGTATGGAATCAGTTCTGAAAAAGATGGTATCAGAGCATCCCTAGTTATTATAGTTACTCTTTATTCTCCTCTTCTCCTCAGAATGGAGTATCTTCACACTTCTCTCTTTTTGCTCCTCCTCTCCTGTTCACCATGGCCAAGTGCTGGGAAAACCTTCTTTACTCATCTCGGAACCAAGTGTAAAAAAGAGTGCAGTTTCGATTCTAGTCTTGGCCATAACCATTGCGGGCGTATTAAACAAAATGGAAACTTTGAGCTAATGTACTGTTCATCTAAGGAAAACAAGGACTACAGAAATAGAGAGTGCAGTGGTATATGTCAGACGAACGGAGAAAACTACTATTGGTGCAAAACTGGTTGGTTTTCTTGGGGATACTGTGGGATGGTGATGGAGGAGAACATCCACTATGGATCTAAAACGGTTGCGAGGTGTGTTGAGCCCTGTGAGAAAAATAATTACAATAACTATGTTTGCAAAACTGCACAGGGATCAGATTTCTGCTCACCATCTAAAAACAGAGATTACAGTAACAGGCAGTGTAAGGAAGACAGTCCTTGTGGGAGACATGGTGAAGACTACACCTGGTGCAATCTGAGGGATGGAGAATGGGGTTTCTGTGGGCTCGTGAAAACAGAGATCCACCGCACTAGGAAACATTATACTTGCATTGGTTTGTGCCTGTATGATGAGAGTGACAAGTATTACTGGTGCAACACTGCCAATGGCCCGGACTACTGCTCTCCAAAAGTAAATGTAACCAGTAAAGACGAGCCCTGTCGCTCAGACCACCCCTGTGGCTTCCATGGTAAAAATTACAACTGGTGCTTTACCTCACAGACAGATTTCGATTACTGTGGACCCATTGAATCAAGCCACCGCGGCAGGAGAGATCTAGAAGACAGAAAACTGGCATGCACACAGGAGGACATGGATAACATCAAAATAAGCAACTTCACTGTGGTGCCAGCTCCTGATGACATCACTGATGGCAGTCAATGGAGAAACGAGGCAGAAACCTTAATCAGTCGCTGGGACAATGGGTACCTGGTGGACCAGGCCCGCTCAAACCTGATCCACTCTGATCATCTCCGTATCGACATCCAGGGCACCATCACTCGCAAAAACCAGCTCTACTACGACCTGCAGGTGAACATGAGACGGAGGCCCGGCACCACTGTGTCCCAGATCATCGTGTCCCGAGGAATCCCAGAGTGTTACATCCACAGAGCCTTCATGGAGAGCTTCAGGAACCGGGCTCGGGTCTATGTGGATGTTGCACGTGGATAAACCAGTATTAGAGCCATGGCTTGAAAATGTGCAGAAGTATGGAAAATGTAGTAAATTTGTAACTCTTTCAGCTTTAGCAGTACAACACAAATATTGAGCCAAATAGACAAGCCATTTTCCATGAGAAATATCATTATCTGTTCAATTTTCACCATGCAAAGTTTATTTGTAACTAGTAATCAACTAGAGTAGAATGACTAGTTACCATTATAAATGCAGATATTCAGGATATCATGTTTGCTCAATTATAATTCAAAAACAAACAAAGAAAAAAACAAAGTTGAACAAATAAATAATTTAGCATCTATTAACATTTCTATTTCTAGATTTTAGAAATGACAATGGAAATCAAACACTTTTTAACAATTAGCTAGGTGATCACAGTTATTAATTGTTAATGTGTAAATCACTAGTGTTAAATATAGTCATCAGACCGTTAAGTAAAATATACGGACACATTTTAAATTCTAACTGTTTTCAAATATTACTAATTCTTCCAGATGTACAAGTATCAATTCAAACACTTGAGCTCTCTTGGGTTTCCCAACCTTGATTTGAGGGATCTTATGACATGAAGACACAAACAAACAATTAAAATATGTATCTATAACTATGTATCATATTGTATTCATGTATACCTTTTAATAATAAATGTTTAGCAATCAACTCCTCCATTTGTTTTTCATGCCTACTTATACAAGTATTCTTACTGAATAAAATCTAACAAAACTCCCCCAAAAAATAAATAATAGCTGATGGTTTTGGACGTGATACATTAAAGTGTTACATCTGTCCCACAGGGAGCATCTTGCCTGACTTTATCAGTGATTGCATTCCCCCATATATCTGAATTATTCGCAATGAAAAAGTACAGAAACATCGTAAACAAAAACCCTCAATGACTGGCAGCAGTGGCTGCCAAACAAAAACTGTCAAATTAAAGTAAAAGTAAAGTATAAAGCATCTACTCTTCAGCACAACGGTAACCTCAAAAAACTTGGACAACATACACCCTTTAAATCCCAACAGAACCATAAACACTAACATATCTCTTCTTCACTTATTACAAACCAGTATGACTATTTATTTCATACAAAACGTTCTATTAAGAATCAGCAGAGGTTTAGGAGTTGATCGTTTAGTTTGAAGTCACCATTATGTGTGTACGCTTTGGTTGGGTTCTTGATCCTTGACTTTTTTCCTTGATTAGTTTTTCTCTGGCTGCTGTAACGGTGTGTTTACATAACACATTTGGTATAACAAATGGCAAAAGATATTCTCATAAGATAAAGTTGGTTACTTTTTGGTGGTGATATAATCATGTAGTGCAGGGGTTGGGAACCTTTTTTTGACCAAAGTTACATTTCTTTTCATGTTTGGTTAATGCATTTTCCAAAGCAAAAATTCCAATACAATTTCAAAAATTTAGAATATTAGATTAGTCTCGAAATATACCATTTATACAAAATAAACAATATATTTATTTTATCATGCAAACACATAATAAGCAGCACACATGCTTACATAAAAGAACAGGCTTTTGTGTTGATAAAGAATACAAATATTTACATTTTCAGTCCAATGTTCTATAACAAAGAGAGATGCTACTATTCTTTTAAATAGCTTATTCAAAGTAATACTGGATTTAAAGGGTGACAAAGCAGCAGACCCAAAAAGGGAAACTATGGCAAATATACCACGCAGGGGACTACTTGAAGACCTGTACAAGCATGGGACTTCAAAATGCATTGAAATGTCTCAAAAACAGTAGATAATAGTGAGGCTTCTAGACTCACTGGCCTATATCACTGTCAGATTCAGCAGTGGGACAGGAATCATTATTTCATGTCTCAGAAAGCAGTGATAAAGGATCAGTCAGTAACTTCTAAAAATAACCTGTTTAAGAGCCTTTTCTATTACTTATACAGAAGGATGACAAAATACTATCAGGCTACACTCCACATCATGTATTTTATAATGCCAGGTTCGCATCTTCTCTCTTTATTCCAGAGCATTTGATGTTTTGTATTTTATTATCTTTGAACTGATTATGAAATTGGCAAGATACATTTACCTGACATAATAAACTGTTACATTTAATTTTATTCCGACTGACTCTGAAATTGTTTTCCCAAGTAGATCAAACAGATTTGTATGTTACCGCAAGTTTTGCGTCAGATTAGTGACGACTAATATTTGGCACTAATTCAAGTGTACTTGTTTTTGCAAAGACAATAAGTGAATTTCAGTTTAGGACAGCAAACATGCTGCTTGACCAACCTAAATATGTGTGTGTCTTACCTCTGTTTTAATTTAATGTTACTTTAGATAACTGTACGTGGGAAACCACGGCATGGCCCATCCAAGCCTATTATAAGACAAGTAAAATTGTTTGACTTATATCTGTATGGAAGTAAAATAATGACAAATGTTTTTGAAACAAAAAGCCTGTTGAATTGTACTACTTGAAATAAATATGCATTACATTAACCCTGCTTGTATTTTAATGCATTGTATTTTTAGGGCTTGTATTTTTATGGGCTGAAATTTAGCATTGTTGAATATTTAAGCTGTGAATATTTCAATTCAAAACATTTCAAACACATTTTCATTAGTAAAATTTCAATAATCCATTTTCACCTTTCATATTTCACTTCCAAAATATTCAAACTGATTAAAAATACAACCTATAATATTCAACAGGCGGTTTTCGGTCCATTTTATTTCGCTTTCAAATTCGCTTCCTCAAATTCAGTGGTTTAAATTCGACAGTAAATTCAACGTTGACATCCAGGAAAAGCAGGAGATCACCGAGCATAATCTCCATCTGCTGTTAGTCGACCTCACCAGCAGGGGTGCAAACGCGTGTTGTTAATGAAGATAGAGTTAGCAAGCCATTCATTTATGAAAACTGTACAACAATTGAGCATGCATTACGTTTTTTGTGATGATTACTGGTCGTATATATGCGGAAAAGACGATTAAGGCACAAAAGCTGTTTTTATGTTTCATTCATTAACTTCATTGTTACTTTCCCTGTGTAGCCTTACATGTTATCAGCTTTTTCTACCATGAACGGGATTATCGGTTTCCCTCAATACCTCATCATCATACTCAAAGATTCCCTTTCTGTCGGGACAAAACTGGCAATTCCTGTAATGGAATAATACAGTGATATAAAAGACAAAACTCGCACCTTTATTGAGGAAGTATGCCAACATACATGTACTGCATTAGATTAAACTGGGAAGGTTCATAGCACTTTCATATTGTTGTTCTATATTGTTAGTTTAACTGTAAATCGCTTTGGATGAAAGCGTCTGCTAAATGACTAAACGTAAAATTGTCTTGACATTCGCATATTTAGGGACCGTCTCTAAAGTAACACTGGTAGTCCTATTAGGCCTAAACCTTTCTAACTTCAATAGCAAACTTCAATTTATTTGAATAAATTGCACATTATGCCTGACACCTACATGAACACTTTACAGTTAGTTTTATGACTGTAAGTCGTTCTCTTCAAATGCTAGTGAAGTTAGAAACGTGTATACCAATGTCGTATGTAACTTTAGAGATGGTCCCTAAATGTGCGAATGTCAAGCCAACTATGCCAGTATCACTGGGAAACGCTGAGCATTAAACTTTGCGCGTTGAGTTCATATTCTGAGTCCTTCTGCTTGCCTGCGAGTTTGGTCTTTTATATCACTGTATTAGTTCATTAAGCTAGGTTAAGCGTTTTATATGTCCAGCAGGGGAATCCTGAGGTATTGAGGGAAACCTAGTAATGCATGCAGCACAATCGCCGCAACTAAACAACCAATAGAAATATATGTCAAACTCAAATGTAACATTGGACCTGTACATCCGCGTCGGGGGAATAACATTATAATCTCGTTCACGGTAGAGAAAGATGCTACCTACACAGGAAAAAGTAATCGTGAAGACACTGAATTTCACATAAAACAGACGTCATAATAATCACAGATACACTTACATTGTTGTAATTATTTTTTATGAATGAATGGCTTGCTCTAACTGCTCTATCTTCGTCAACAACACGCGTTTGCACCCCCGCTGGTGAGGTCGACTAACAGCAGATGGAGATTATGCTCGGTAATCTACTGCTTTTCCTGCAGTTCCTGGATGTCAACGTTGAATTTACTGTCGAATTTAAACCACTGAATTTGAGGAAGCGAATTTGAAAGCGAAATATAAAATGGACCGAAAACCGCCTGTTGAATATTATAGGTTGTATTTTTAATCAGTTTGAATATTTTGGAAGTGAAATATGAAAGGTGAATATAGATTATTGAAAATGTACTAATGAAAATGTGTTTGAAATGTTTTGAATTGAAATATTCACAGCCTAAATATTCAACCATGCTAAATTTCAGCCCATAAAAATACAAGCCCTAAAAATACAATGCAGTAAAATACAAGCAGGGTTAATGCAATGCATATTTTTTTTCAATAAGTACATTTCAACAGGCTTTTTGTTTCAAAAACATTTGTCATTATTTTACTTCCATATGAACGGCAGCGCTTTATGAACATTCTGTGACGCGCGAGCAGCGCCGGGGACAGTGTGTCTGTTCGTGTGTCTGTTAGTAAGAGCAGTCTGCGGAGACTTGCGCTCTTGCGGACGCGTTGAGTATACAAGGCTTGAGCGTTCGTGAGCGGACAAGAGACTTACACACATAACCTGATTTATACGAGGTTGAACTGGCCGTGTGACAGAGCGGGCATAAGATGGACACGAGCGTGAGTTCGCGGGCGAATTTAATAACGCGGAGCGTTATTAACCAATTGATCCATATATAAGGCGCTCCGGATTATAAGGCGCACTGTCGTTTTTTGAGAAAATTAAAGGCTTTTAAGTGCGCCTTATAGTGCGGAAAATACGGTATATGGCTCTGACTGGAGGGATGTGGACTGGACAGATATGGAGGCATTTATTGGGCTGCTCATTCTTGCTGGAGTTTATCGTTCCAACAATGAGGCCCTGTCCAGTTTGTGGGAGGCTGAAACTGGGCGTGCTATTTTTTGTGCTGTCATGACTCTGAAAAGATTTCAAATTTTGTCAAGAGTCATCCGATTCGATGGCAGAGCCACAAGATCTGCTCGCCGTAAACATGATAAGCTGGCACCAATTCGGGATCTGTGGGATTTATGGGTTGAGCGTCTCCCACTAATGTTCAACCCTGGTTCAGACATAATGGTGGATGAGTGCCTGGTGCCGTTTCGAGGTCGCTGCTCCTTCAAGCAGTACATGCCCAGCAAGCCTGCGAAATATGGAGTAAAAATCTGGGCAGCATGTGCCGCCAGGACGAGTTACGCATGGGACATGCAAGTGTACACCGGCAAGCCTCGAGATGGACAGCCAGAGAGAAATCCAGGCATGCGTGTGGTCCTTGATTTGACCACTGGTCTCCAGGGACACACGGTAACATGTGATAATTTCTTCACCTCGTATGCCCTTGGCCAGGAGCTCCTGAGAAGGAAGTTGACCATGGTTGGCACAGTTCGGAAAAACAAACCTGAACTCCCACTTGCCCTTCTGACAACGAGACAGAGCTGTGTTTTCCTCTCTTTTTGTTTTCACTGCGACACACAGCCCCAAAAGGCATAAAAATGTACTTCTAATGAGCACATGTCACAAGGATGCCAAAATAAGTGACAGGGAGGACATGAAGCCAGAGGTCATCTTGGACTACAACCGCTGCAAAGGCGGAGTTGACAACCTTGACAAGGTATTTACAAATTTTATGATTTGATGAATGCATCAATTTTGCTAATTTTCAAAGTTGGTGAGTTAGTGATAGGTATTTCTTTTTCTAGCAGATCTACTAATTTGTTTTGTGTGTGTGTGTGTGTTTAAAATATTGCAGATGGTTGCATGCTACAGCTGCAAGCGCAAGACAAATCGGTGGCCAATGGTTGTCTTCTCCACAATCCTTGATGTTTCGGCCATAAATGCCTTTGTGGTGTGGAGAGAAGTCAATCCATCATGGGAGAGAGGGAAGAGTATGAAAAGGAGGCTCTTTCTACAGCAGCTAGGGAAAGCTCTGGTGTCCCCTCACATGGAGCGACGACAACACGTACCTCGTACACCAGCCTCTGCAGCAATATTGAAGAGACAACAGGATTCGTCCAATGAGCCAGGGCCCTCCACTGAACCTCCACCACCAAAGCGAAAAAGGTGTCAGGTTTGTCCACGGGCCAAGGATACGAAAACTGACTGAAAATACGAAAGTGTGCAAACTGCAAAAGAGCCATTTGTGCTACTCACACAGTGTTCTTGTGCCAGATGTGTGTGGACTGATTATTGTTTTACCATGTGTTTTATATATAATTTTTTGTAGCTTGTTATTGCTTTTATGTTCAGTGTTCAGAATGTGATTGTTCATTTTTTTATTGTTATTCGATGTTCACTCTTCACTACTGTTCATTTTTGCATATTGCTGTTGGTTTTATTCAGTGGTGTAGTCTAGTTTTTTGTAGTGAGTATACTGTGATATACCATTTGATTTTGACAGGTTGTCATGAAGACTTTATAGTTTGTGAGTGTGTAGCTATGATACGAATGAATGACGATAGTTTTATCAAATGAAATAGTAAAATTCTTGTGAAGTGACTCTCATAAAAGCTCTGCAATGAAGTTCAAAGTGCGCACGTCAGTGTGTAGTAGAGTGTCACGCGCGCGTCAGTGTGTAGTGTTCAGTGTGTAGTAGAGCTCACATTGAGCGCTCATTCACAGAAACACGCAGAACATTCAGAGTTTATTTCAATAGCAGTCTTTTTAAGCTTTAATATTCATAGACACTTAGTAGGCTACATATCGAGATTTGATTCATTGTATCATTACTTTTGATTTATTCATTCAAAAATGGCCAAATTGCGTGACGTTCCGCTTTACATTAGGCTGTTACATTGTTGCTGATTCGAAAGATTCGATCCTTGTGCTGCGCAAACACAGACGTCACGGCGGGGTGCATTTTGAATGAAAATTCTTTTACAAAACGATGTTGTTACGAATTATCGCGGTTTTTAAAGTGGGTATACGGAGATCTTTGACATTTCCTAGTGGGTATACGGAAATCCTTGACATTTTCTAGTGGGTATACGGCGTATACCTGCGTATCACGTAGACTACACCACTGGTTTTATTTAAATAATATTTATTTAATTTCTTTTGCATTCTAAAGTTAATTATTATTATTATTACTTTTACACTTTGTTCATTAAAATATGCAACTACAATCTGACTCCAAGTCTTGTCCTTTTAGGTGTCTTTTGTGGAATTTTTCTGTCAAATTTCTGTGGCATTTTGTAAAAAAAGGAGTCTCAAAAATGCATCAAAAACTTAAAAAAAATTATACTATTTGAAAGAATATTTATTTTAAATGTCTTTTCTAATGTTTATATATATATAAATTCACAAAATGTATCACAAACGTTGTGATACGAGCAGTTGGCCACATCCAGTAAAATGAATGGCTCTCTATTGCCTCTGCTGGTCAAAACTATTTCTTTCTTAAACTGTAATAATTTTAGGTTTATCTCTAACCAGCAGATGGCATATTTCTACACCTAACACCTAGATCAATATCTAGAAACAAATTAAATTAAATTTAAATCATAATTTAAGTGATTTTTTCATAAAAATGTAATATTTCATATGCAAGCTAATGGTGTAGTTGAGGAATTGTGTGGTAAATGGGTACAAAAGTACTTCATATCTCCCAAAACACAGCATTAATGAATAGATGAGAAGTAAACAAAAAAAAATGATATATTATTTGTATGATTAAAAATGTATATTTTTTGTACAATTACTATCAATTTTGGGGTCATATAGACCCCAAAGACCAGAAGTGTAAACAGGAAACGAAGACCTTATGAGGGTTAAACACAGTGATGGCTGCCAATAGAGGGCGCTAGGATGCTGTCCTCCCTGAGCCACACACACAAAACAATAATAAATGATACATTTAGTGGTACCTTATTACATACTTTAACATGCTTTAGACTATGAGCTTAGATTGTTAAAATAGGGCTTAAGTGTCTGTTGTGGGGTGGATGTTAGGGGAGACCGGGGACAGTTGCAACACTTTTTGATTTGGCTCTGTTACTCAGAGACGGTTTGGATTAGACAAACCAATAGTTTATACAATAATCTTACATCTGTATGTTAATAGTCTAAACCATTTAAAGATAATTACAGAATCTTCATTTTTCACAATTTGCATTTGAATGTAAGGATTCAGATGTTGCAACTGACCCCTGGGCCCGGGAACAGTTGCAACATTGTTTGGGGATGGTTGCAACATGTTACAAATACAATATATGTCAGTGTTAGCAAAATGATTATAGATGAGTAGGCCTTATGTGTAGATGTTAAATATTCAAAATGATATAAAATACAGTAGGCTTTTAGTGACATAGGAAGAATGGAACAATTTGTGAGGCAATTAACTTTTATTTAGCCTATTTTCATGTAAAACATTTTTTAAAAACTTTTATAATACTTTCATTCCTCAAAAATTGTTTTTCGTCAATAAACCCTGGAGCAGCTCAGGAAACTCCTTGATTTTTCTCTGGAAGGCATCCCACTGAGCATGTGCAGTGTGAGTGTCATTATTCTAGCTTGTTTCTGATTGGAGAAAAATGACATGTTGCAACCATCCCCTGTTGCAACTGTCCCCGGTCTCCTACAATAATGTTTTTTTTTAAATAGTTTTTTTTATTCATTTTAAATGGGAATAAGATTATTATTTTTTTTACAGTTGAAATATAGTGACATTCTTTCAAATGATTTATTTAAAATTTTAGAACATAATTTAGAAAAAAAAAATAGCAGTTTGCTTCAATAGTCTGTAGTACTTTATGTATTTATGAGAAAAACAAGGTAGAAACTAAAAGCACATACTGTAATTCGAACAAATAATTGCAACTAAATTACAAAATAAACAATATCCCTGCTGAAATTACATCATCAGTGTTTGAAAGGCACAAGGCTGAAATCTATTCTTTTTTGAATGTGTGGTTCACAGTTTTGACAGCAGTGTGTTAGCATTTCAACAAAGTGCTGTGCAGGTTGTGGTTAAAGTCATGGGATAAGTGTGTAGAGTTTTAAAAACTGTGTTCAAGCAATGAAAAACGAACTAGAGTTTAGTCCACATGAGCTGCTGCTGTGCAGACTTTTGTTAGAGCTTTGCACATGTAGCTCCAGTTGTGCTCAATGTCGTTTAGCAATCGAAAAACTGTAATCTGTCAAACACTAGTGCCGCTGTTCATTGAAAGCAAGGGTATTCCCTCTGGTTCTTCTCTCTGATGGGATTCCTCAGCATCTTCTCTGTTGATCTCTCTCCCTCTGTTCTCTGTAAGAACACAGACAGAATCACAGATGGTGAAAATACAGTAATGACTGTTGATGTTGCAACTGCATAGAGTGTGTTACTGTTTTTATATAATACACTGCCATACAGAGTGTAAACGTCTTCATTTTACCCAAATATACGTTTTTTTTTAATAAAGGGTGTTTATATATGTTTGCTTTTTAATACTGGGGCATGGATGTAGGACTTTTAACTTTAAACTGAATCATTTTTATTTATAATTTTTACTAAACATTTTAACTAATGGTGCGTTCTATTATAGCCAACGAACCGACTCGGACCTCAGATATGACGTCACGTCCACACTTCAAGCATTCTATTATGTTCCCCTTCAGGGACTACCGCTGCGTGTAATCGCAGTGGGAACGCCCTCCAGCGTGACGCGTCTGAAGCATGAATGAAATCAGTCAATGGAGAGAATGAGCGTACGGCGAGTGACGTCATCGACCAGGAAGCTATATTAAAAAAACCAATATGAGCGAGCAGTATAGGAAGTGTGTTCCCCCCTGTACAAGATACATCACGGGTGGGGATTCACACAAGCTATGTGTGGCTTGTTTGGGAGTGCAGCATGCCCAGTCGGCTCTCGAGGGAGTCGATTGTCAGCATTGCGAGCGTTTTCCCTTGAGAACTCTGCGCTCGCGGCGATCGCTCTTCAAGGAGAGTGGTTTGCTGCGAGCTCCCTGAGGCTCGGGTCCCGCTTCTGTTGAGGCTGAGCGGTGGCGCTTGTCTTGGGGCTCGCAGATGGATCTCACTGGCGACGTTGAGACGGGCTCCGCGCTATCTCAGCTATCTCCGGCGAGATCTAGTGCCTCTGACCCGGCTCTGGAAGCTTGCGCTGCGGCGGTTACTTCTGCCCGGGTGGAGGCACATGATGATGTTGAATTAAGATTATCCAGTTCTACCAGAAAGACTCGGGAGAATAATACTGAGACAATAACATTTATTTACGAGCTCAGCAAGCAATCAAATTCTTTGGCGTAGGCCCCGTCCGTAATTCGCATTCCGAGGGTACGGAATCTGCGCATCCCGCCTGAGATGAAGGCGGGGGCGCAGCCCACCCCCGCGAAGTAAGGAAGGGTGCCATCTGGTGGTGGTGGGGTGGAAGGAGGAGAGGACATCCTGGCATCTTCAGGGTAGAAGGGAGAGCCCGTCTGGAGGTGATGGGAAGGATGGAGGGGAGGACCCAGCGTAGAATGGTAGGGAGATGAAGGAAGGTCCTGTCTGGTGGGGAGGACCCGGCGTAGAATGGTAGGGAGATGAAGGAAGGTCCCGTCTGGTGGTGGATGGGGAGGATGGAGGTCGTTGAAGCGACAGCATCTGAGAACTCAGACATGAGTAAGTACCACCCTTTTATACTGGCTATTAGGATGTGATTGGATAGTGAGAAGGTAATACATGACGTGAACGATTGAGTCTTCCTGGCAGAACTAGCGCTTAGCTTCATTTCTGAGGAGCTGGATGTCGAAAGTTTTGCATCAGAGGAAACTAAGCTAAAAATCTAAGCTCATAGTCTAGTTTGTCACATTATACTGCAAATGAAGAAGGTTTGATGGATGTGTTATCTCGGGCTGTTGAAAAGCTCAGTATCGAGTGGCCAGCTGATAGACAGGAGTCTAGTAAAAAAAGTAAACTAGGTGATAGATTTCTGTCTGCACAACCTCAACCTTCTCGCCGGTGCTTACCGTTCTTCACAGATCTTCATGCTGAGGTTTCAAAGACCTGGGTTAGACCGGTTTCAAGCAGAATTTACACAAATCAGTCCAATGCTTATGGTAACCTTGTTGGTGCTAAATCTGCTGGTTATGTGACGATGCCGAAGGCGGAGGTCTCGCTCGCGAGCTATCTCTCTCCTGCTTCAACGTCTTCACTTAAAGCACCGGCTCTTCCATCTAGACCACTAAAAAATACCTCTGTGCTGGTGGGGAAGGCTTACTCGGCGCTGGGCAGGCGGCTGCATATTTGCATACGATGGCTATTATGCAGGCTTATCAGTCCGACCTGCTCAAAGATGTGTGTGAGGGGGGAGAAATTTCTGCAGATAGGATTAGCGAACTCAGGCAGATTCCTGATCTCACTCTTCGTGCCACCAGAGAGACCGCAAAATCTTTCGGTCGGTCTATGACAGCCACAGAAAGGCACTTATGGTTGAGTCAGACATCTATGAAAGAAAAAGACAAGACTCTCCTTTTAAATGCTCCCGTTTCGCCTGCGGGCCTCTTCGGTGACGCTCTTCATTCTGTCACGGAGAGGTTCCAGGAAGAGAAAAAACAGGCGGCTGCCTTTCATAAGTTTATCCCTCTAAAAGTGCGTGTCACTGGGGCTGTTGAACGAGGGCAGTCCCAGCCGTCGAGTTCGTCTTCCAAAAGAGCACAGCAGAAGCGGAGTGTCGCGTCTCGTGCCCCCCCGCAGAGAAACTGGAGGGACGAGGCGGGACGCTCTCCGGGGGCGAAAAATCCTGACGGGCTGAACGTCAGGACTCTGAGGGTGGTCCCCATCGGGAAAGACTTGAGTTCACCGCACAAAAACACTGTGCCCTGTCTTTCTCGATGCCCTCAGGGGTCTGTTCTACTAACCCTGCCTATACAGGGCGTAGAGAGACTCGGCGAGCGATTTCCCGAGGGACGCTCGCCCCGCTCCGAGGAGGGTTATGGAGTGCCCAGACCAGCTGTTCCCTGGTGTATACAACATAGAACGGGTACCCTATTCAGTTCAGAACGCGTCCACCTCGGTTCAGAGGGGTTCTGCCAACAGTGGTGGGCCCCGAGCAGGCTCTGGTATTAGAACAGGAGGTAAAAACTCTGCTACTAAAAGGAGCTATAGAGCGGGTTCCTCCACCCAGCAGGGAGTTAGGATACTACAGCCGGTACTTCATCGTTCCAAAAAAAAGATCTAGATCTGCGTCTCTTAAATCGTGCTGTAGGAAGCTCAAATTCAAGATGCTCACTCTCAAGCAGATCGTGTCACAAAATCAGATCCGAGGACTGGTTTGTCACGATAGATATAAAGGACGCTTACTTCCATGTATCTATCCTCCCTCAACACAGGAAGTTCTTGAGGTTCGCTTTCGGGGGCGAAGCTTACCAATATCGGGTTCTTCCGTTCGGCCTAGCACTGTCACCCCGAACATTCACGAAGTGTATGGATGCTGCTATAGCCCCGCTGAGGTTACAGGGCATCCGCATTCTGAATTATATAGACGATTGGTTGATTTTAGCGCAATGGGAACAACAGACGGTTCGGCACCGAGATGTCGTTCTTGCTCACATCAAGAGACTGGGGCTGAGGCTCAACGCCAAAAAGAGTGTTCTTTCTCCATTACAGAGAACCACTTTTCTAGGTGTAGTGTGGGATTCAACGACGATTGTCACCTGCTCGTGTTGCTTCGATTCTTGCCGCAGTAGATCAGGTGAAGCTAGGCCAGTTGTCCACTGTAAAACAGTTCCAGAGACTGTTAGGTCTCATGGCAGCTGCGTCCAACGTGATACTATTTGGCCTCTTGCACATGAGACCGTTACAGTGGTGGCTCAGAACCAAGGTTTTCTCCCCGAGGGGAAATCCGCTTCGCATGATCGTGAGTTCGCGACGGTGTCTTCGCGCCCTGATTATGTGGAAAGATCCTTGGTTTCTGTCCCAAGGTCCTGTGTTGGGGGCGCCTTGTCATCGCGTTATGCTAACGATAGATGCCTCTCTCACGGGTTGGGGGGCGATCATGAGTGGTCACCCAGCTCAGGGTCTGTGGGGGGGACCATCACCGTCTGTGGCACATAAATTGTCTAGAGATGTTGGCAGTGTTTCAGGCCCTGAAACATTTCCTCCCAGACCTAAGGGGCCACCATGTTCTTGTCCGGACGGACAACACATCGGTGGTCTCGTATATCAACCATCAGGGGGTCTGTGTTCTCGCCCGCTTTACAAACTGGTACGTCAGATCCTTCTATGGTCCCAGGGGAAAATTCTCTCTCTCAGAGCTATTTATCTCCCGGGGATATTTGAATCAGGGGGCAGACATCCTGTCGAGGCAGGGGCAGAGGCCCGGGGAATGGAGTCTTCACCCCGAGGTGGTGGAGCTCCTATGGGAACATTTCGGTCGTGCCGAGGTAGACCTATTTGCGTCCCGAGAGACATCACACTGTCCACTATGGTTCTCTCTCAGCCAGCCAGCCCCACTGGGGTTGGACGCGATGGTACATCCGTGGCCGAGGTCACGTCTGTACGCTTTTCCCCCGATCGCTCTGCTCCCGGGAGTTCTGGAGAGGGTTCGCCAAGACGGGCTCAGTCTCCTGCTAATAGCCCCATTCTGGCCGGCCCGAGTATGGTTTGCGGACCTAGTGTCTCTCCTCGACGGCTCTCCCCTGGAGATACCGATCAGGGGAGATCTGCTCTCTCAGGCGAGTGGGTCGATCCTTCACACCCCAACCAGAACTATGGAGGCTGTGGGCTTGGCCTCTGAGGGTTCTGATTCTGGTCTCTCAACTGAGGTCGTTGAGACAATCCTCCAGTCCAGTGCTCTCTCCACAAGGAAGTTATATTTCGCAAGGTGGAGACTTTTCACCTCTTGGTGTGGAGAGAGCCAGCAGGACCCAGTTAACTGCCCGGTTGGTACAGTGTTGGATTTCCTGCACTGGGTTATCCCACTCCACACTGAAGGTGTATTTGGCGGCCTTAGCTGCTTACCACGCCCCTTCAAGTGGAGGTTCCTTCGGGAGACACCCGCTTATATCTCACTTCCTTCGTGGCACCCTGAGGCTGAGGCCTGCAGTTCGCACGAGGGTACCAGCTTGGGATCTGGCCATTGTCTTAGAAGGTCTCTCCCTAGCTCCTTTCGAGCCCATTGAGGATGTTTCGGAAAAGTTTCTTACTCTAAAGACTATCCTTCTTCTCGCTATCTCATCTCTAAAAAGAATTGGAGATATTAAAGCACTTTCGGTGGCTCCCTCGTGCCTGGAATTTGCTCCTGGTATGGTTAAGGCCTTTCTCTGTCCGAGACCAGGTTATGTTCCTAAGGTACCAACTACTTTTGTTAGACCTATAGTTCTGCAGGCTTTCTGTCCTCCGCTTTTTCTGATGTCAGACCAGGAGAAACTTAATTTGCTGTGCCCCTTTAGGGCTCTAGATGCTTATGTCCACAGAGCTGCCTTGTGGAGGAAATCGGAACAACTGTTTGTCTGTTTTGGGTCACCTAAGAAAGGGTGTCCTACATCTAAGCAAAGGATGAGCAAGTGGGTGGTCGAGGCCATCTCGCTTGCTTACGGTTCGGCCCATCAGCCTTCACCTTTGGCTGTAAGGTTCACCTTTGGCTGTAAGGGCTCATTCCACCAGGAGTATGGCTGCCTCTACAGCTCTTCTTTCAGGAACTTCTCTTCAGGGCGTTTGTGATGCGGCAGGCTGGTCCTCACCACACACTTTCGTCAGATTTTATTCCCTTGATCTTAGCTCCACTCCCGGGGCTCGGGTTCTCTCGTCGGTTTGTGTCTCCTAATGACACACGACGAGGATTTGGTCATATGGGGATGTGGGTATTGCGTTCCCACTGCGATTACACGCAGCGGTAGTCTCTGAAGGGGAACGTCCCGGGTTACGTATGTAACCCTAGTTCCCCGAAGGGACGGACGCTGCGTGTCCTGTCATTCTCCCGGCATCCCCTTGGGTCGCTTGCTTCAGTAACTTTAAGCTGGCGGCTTGTGTGCTCAGGGGATATTTATAGCTTCCTGGTCGATGACGTCACTCGCCATACGCTCATTCTCTCCATTGACTGATTTCATTGAATGAATGAATGAATGAGGCATTTATATAGTGCTTTCATATGTACTTCTGTACACCCAAAGCGCTTTACAATCATATCAATCAGGAGTTCTCTCCTCAACCAGCACCAGTGTGCAGCATCCACTTGGATGATGCGACAGCAGCCACAGTACAACGGTGCCAGTGCGCTCACCACACACCAGCTGTAGTTGGAGAGGAGAGAGAGTGATAGAGCCAATTCAGTGGATGGGGATTATTAGGAGGCCATGATTGGTAGGGGCCAATGGGTGGAATGTGGCCAGGACACCGGGGTTACACCCCTACTCTTTACGAGAAGTGCCATGGGATTTTTAATGACCGCAGAGAGTCAGGGCCTCGGTTTAACGTCTCATCCGAAGGACGGTGTGGATTCATGCTTCAGACGCGTCATGCTGGAGGGCGATCCCACTGCAATTACACACAGCGTCCATCCCTTCAGGGAACTAGCCGGGACGTTTTGCGCGTCCGAGTCGGAGAAAAAAATTAACGCCACCCGGAAAGCTGTTGTGATGGTAGCACTGGCCAAGTACCAGTGTAAAAACATATTATGACTACACCTTATCAAAACGCAGCCATTTGAACTTGAAAATGTTCACTTTATTTCATGTTTTTCATGTTAATCTTCTGTTAGCAACGCTAGCAACGTTAGTAATTACACTCACAACAACCGATTCCCATACCTACAGGGGACGCAGTAATACGAGTGATTATAATCATCATTTAAAATACCAAAGCGGTTCAAAAACAATGAAAAAATTCATTACAAGTCACACAGGGCACAGCCATCTTGAATTCCTAAACTTGAATTCTTGCTCGGTGCCCTCGCGGTTGTCCGACGTCCGAGAGGAGAAATCCGAGGAAAGGGAGCGTGTTGCTAGGCAACGTCTGTCTTCCGATTCGGATCTCCGAGACGGATAAATATATAGAATGCACCATAAGGCATGTATTACCTGCGCATTTTATATTTAACTACTGGAAAGCTGTGTGCCTTTTATAGCATCTGCACAGAGATCTGATCTAAATAAGATCATTATAATAATCAATAACTTGTGCTACTCACCACGAACAGTAACTTTGAATCGCTTGTATTTGGTCTCGCTGCTGCTAATGATCTTGAGTTTATAAAGTCCACAGTCAGTGTTTGTTATGTTTGAGATGGTGAGAGATCCAGTCTGACGGTCCAGCTCCAGTCTGTCCCTGAATCTGCCATTAACACCATCATATGTTGACATTTTATTGTTCTCCATATCAGCTTTAGCTATAAGATTGTCTTCGGGGCCAAACATCCAGAGTATCAGAGCATCTCTCTGTAGTTCATGAACATCTGTGTTCAGTATGGCAGGATCTCCCTCCATCACTCGCACTTTGATTTCTTCATATCACATAACCATATAGAAGAGAAATGTGCTCATAAGATCAAGTGAAACACATTTAAATAACCCTTCGAGGGTTAGTTCATTTCAAAGCATCTATAAAGTGTAGTTTGTAGATCTAAAAATCGAATTATTATTATTATGTTAAAATACTCTGATACTCATAAGATACTGACCGTCTGCAATAATCACGAATCTCTTGCACCGGTTCCCAGTGCGGCTGCTGATCTGTAGTTTATAAACATCAGAATGTGCGATGCTGATGTTCCAGATGGTCAGAGATCCGGTCTGATGATCCAGCTGAAGTCTGTCTCTGAATCTCACATCATTACCACGATACACTGAGATCTTACTGGTGGCTCTGTTGATTTCAGCAATGCAGGTGTCATTATCTCCATGTGTCCACAGGATCTTACTGTCTTCCTCTAGTTCAGGAATATCAGTGTTTAGAGTGACAGATTCTCCCGCTATCACTTTTAGTGTATCCACTTCATGTCACGCCAAAACATGCAACAGAAAAATATCATCATAAGAGCATGCGGTTTTAATGAATACTGAATATAAGGGGTATTAAAACTCAAGCTACTCACACCACACTGTAACTCTAAACTTCCTATACCAGACATTATTTCTGCTGCTGATTTGTAGGTGATAAACTCCAGAGTCTGTGCTTTTGGTGTTCATGATCTTGAGAGATCCAGTCCGATCATCCATCTCCAGTCTGCCTCCGAATCTCCCATCATCAACATCATTATATGAGAGCTGATTGGTGTCTCCATCTCTTTTAGCAATAATGGTGTCTTCAGACCCAAACCTCCAGAGCACCTGATCATTCCTCTGTAGTTCACCAACACCGGTGTCTAGAGTGACCTTTTCTCCCTCTGAGAATCGTAGTGAGTCCACTGCACCCAAAACATGAAGAAAAGTGAACATGACAACAAATACGAGTGAGGTGGTGGAAATTAAACTAGGTTAATAATTGATGACCTTTACAAAGATCCAACACTGCATATTTTGCATGTCTCCTTTGTCTGACACATCCATTTTAGGTCATGGATACTCTACTAATGAGCTGAATCAGGTGGGCTCAAGAAATATGGTTGAGAACCACTGATTTATGATACTACGCTTCCCCAGTTAGGGCTGTGAAGAGATGACTCAACACCTGTGAAGAGACTAGCCAAAACCTGTGAAGAGATGACTCAACACCTTGAAGAGGTGACTCAACAACTGTGAAGAGGTGACTCAACGCATGTGAAGGACACCCCAACACCTGTGAAGAGAAGTCCAAACACATGTGAAGAGATGACTCAACACCTGTGAAGAGATGACTCAACACCTGTGAAGAGAAAGCCCCAACACCTGTGAAGAGACAACTCAACACCTGTGAAGAGAAGCCCCAACACCTGTGACGAGACAACTCAACACCTGTGAAGAGATGACTCAACACCTGTGAAGAGATGACCCAACACCTGTGAAGAGACGCCCAAACACCTGTGAAGAGAAGCCCTAACACCTGTGAAGAGACGCCCCAACACATGTGAAGAGATGCCCCAACACCTGTGAAGAGACAACCCAACACCTGTGAAGAGACAACTCAACACCTGTCAAGAGACGACCCAACAAAACACATATGAAGAGATGACTTAACACCCGTAAAGAGACGACCCAACACCAGTGAATGTTTGTTTAAAAGCAGAGGCTCTGTTCTTTGTTCAGATATTAATACAACAAAATATTATGGGAGCCTCTCTCTGTTAACAACATGCTGGCAGAGAAAGAGTCAAACATCCTGTTTCTCCTAGAAGTCACATTAGTAAAAATGAGCTGCGAACACAGTATCCTGACTTTAAAAATTAATCTAACACACCTTTAGTGATTAGCCTAAAAGATTGAGCTACTCACCATAGAGAATAGCCCTGAATCTTCTGGATTTGGTCTCTCTGGTGCTGAAGAGCTTCAGTTGATAATCTCCTGACTGTGTGATTTTGACGTCTCTGATGGTGAGATCTCCAGTCTCACTGTTCAGATGCAGCCGGTCTCTGAATCTCTCGTCATCTCCAAGTAAGGTCTCGTTGGTCCTTACAGAAATTTGAGCGATGAAAGAGCCTTGAGGTCCAAACATCCAGAGTATTTTATCATATCTCTGTAGTTCGGTTATGCCAGTGTGTAGAGTGATAGAATCTCCATCTTTCATTTCATTTGTCTTCATTTCATCTGTTCATTGCACAAATACAATAAAAAGGTTGTTTCTCAGAAATAAAACTGATATAACTGCCAGTAAAATCAGTAAACAGACACAAATTTAAGTTTACTTGATTAATAAACCTGTGATTTGCTGCTATAAATTTCAGAACTTCAAGAAAATCCGGAAAGTTTTAGTTTAATAGCTTGTAATTGCCCAGTTTTAGTCTCTCAGAATAGCACACAGTAACAGTTTCTTACTCTTATGGTGCTAAATGATCTCCTTGAAACCTTTGCAGTACTTGAGTAGATCACGTTGGACACTTGACTCTGTAATACTTA
The DNA here is from genome assembly GCA_036326025.1 of Chrosomus eos. NCBI lineage: Eukaryota > Metazoa > Chordata > Actinopteri > Cypriniformes > Leuciscidae > Chrosomus > Chrosomus eos. The sequence goes on from CM070821.1 coordinate 745,169, forward strand.
CGCTTTAGTCTCGAGTACTTGCGGTGATAGTAACACACACCAGCGGTTACAACTACAGACACAACTAGCAGCGCACAGACACAAATCAGCGCGGCTAAAGTTCCTGAAGACAAACCTGGCTCAGGAACCCCTAGAGAGAAAGACAGTTGTTAGTGTAAATATGTCCTGAAAGTCTGACCTTACATGAAAACTATTAAAGGGACACTTCACCCATTTGCATTAAGCTTTGTATCTTTAGAAACCCAGTCATATTTTTGAATGGTCATGGTTTATTCCCTTATTTTCCCCTGGGATGGGAGAAATAAGGATTTAAGTGTTTTACTTCCTGCTTATTATGACGTAAATATCGTCATTTTGCGTCATAATAAGCAGGAAGTCACATTTCATTGAAATCTGTATAGACTACAAACATTAGCTCATTATTATTCAAGGGTGTGGGACCCACTTACGCTACAGGCCTATTACAGATCAGTGGGTGGGACTTCACTTGCAGATACTGAAATCAATATCCGCCATCTTGTTTTTGGAAGCTAAGCTAACAAGCACTGTGGAGATAGGAAGTATGATAATGACAGAAGAATCTAAACAGGTCAGCTTGGCAGCTTCTTGGAGGAGCTTGATGTGCTACTCTCATCCATCCCTGAGGACGGTACTCCTCTCATAGTTCTTGGAGACTTCAACATCCATAAGAAAAACTGCTGATTTCCACACTCTGCTCGCCTCATTCGACCTCAAACGAGTATCTACTGCGGCTACTCACAAATCAGGTAACCAATTAGACCTTATTTACACACGCCACTGCTACACTGACCATACACTAGTCACTCCGCTGCACACCTCAGATCACTTCCTCCTCACTCTCAGCCTCATCCTACCTCAGAACACAACACGCACTCCTCCACAGGTCACCTTTCGGCGAAACCTACGCTCACTCTCACCCTCTCGCCTATCCTTTTGGTCTCATCCACATTTCCTCCACCTGACAAGTTCTCAACACTAGTTACTAACAGTGCAACTGACTCTCTTTTCTCCACCTTAACATCCTGCTTGGACAACTTCTGCCCCCTTTCTTCCAGGCCAGCCCGCACCACACCCTCTGCACCCTGGTTATCCGATGTTCTCCGTGAACATCGTTCTAAACTCAGGGGTGCAGAGAGGAAGTGGCGCAAATCGAAAGATCCTACTGACCTTGGCCTTTATCAATCCCTCCTCTCTTCCTTCTCTGCTAATGTCTCTACTGCTAAAATGACTTACTATCACAACAAAATTAACAATTCTTCTGACTCTCGCATGCTTTTCAAAACCTTCTCCTCACTTGTCAATCCTCCACCTCCTCCTCCTTCATCAACCCTTACAGCCGACGACTTTGCCACATTCTTCACAAACAAAACCACCACCATCAGTGGCCAATTTAACATTCCACAAACTCACACACACATTTTATCAGCTGACACACACATTCTCCCCTCGTTCTCTCTGCTTTCAGAGGCAGAAGTCTCCAAACTACTCCTTTCCAACCACCCTACTACCTGTCCACTTGATCCTATTCCTACTAACCTACTTCAAGCCATTTCTTCCTCAGTTATACCCGCACTCACACACATCATAAACACCTCTCTTCACACTGGTACCTTTCCCACAGCATTCAAGCAGGCTCGGGTAACCCCACTGCTTACGAAACCTACTCTTAATCCAGCACATCTGGAAAATTACAGACCGGTATCCCTTCTTCCATTCGTCGCGAAGACACTTGAACGAGTTGTTTTCAACCAGATCTCTTCCTTTCTTACACAGAACAACCTCTTGGACAACAATCAGTCTGGTTTCAAAAGTGGACACTCAACTGAGACTGCTCTGCTCTCAGTAATTGAAGCTCTGAGACTGGCTAGAGCAGCTTCCAAATCCACTGTTCTCATTCTGCTGGATCTGTCTGCTGCCTTTGACACAGTCAACCACCAGATCCTCCTGTCAATCCTAAAGATGAAGGGCATCTCGGGAACCGCACTCCAATGGTTCCAGTCTTACCTCTCAGGTAGGTCCTTCAGGGTGTCGTGGAGGAGTGAGGTGTCGAAGTCACAACATCTTCCTACAGGGGTGCCTCAGGGCTCAGTGGTTGGACCACTTCTCTTCTCCATCTACATGACATCACTAGGAACTGTGATTCAGAAACATGGCTTTTCCTATCACTGCTACGCTGATGACACACAACTCTACCTCTCATTCCAGCCTGATGATCCGACGGTAGCTGCTCGCATCTCAGCATGTCTGACAGACATTTCTGGCTGGATGAAAGACCACCACCTTCAACTTAACCTTGCGAAGACAGAGCTACTTGTGATCCCGGCCAAGCCAACATTATATCACAACTTCACTATTCAGCTAGGCCCGTCATCCATAACTCCATCAGGATCAGCCAGGAACCTTGGAGTTGTTATTGATGATCAACTGAACTTCACAGACCACATTTCGAGAACTGCCCGGTCCTGCAGATTTGCTTTGTACAACATTAGGAAGATCAGGCGCTTTCTATCAGAACATGCTACACAACTCCTTGTTCAAGCGCTTGTTTTATCCAGACTGGACTATTGTAATGCTCTCCTGGCTGGTCTACCAGCTTGCTCGATCAAACCTCTACAGCTAATCCAAAATGCTGCAGCTAGAGTGGTCTTTAACGAGCCGAAGAGAGCACACGTAACTCTCTCCTTACAAAATTGCACTGGCTGCCAGTTGCAGCTCGCATCAAATTCAAGTCACTGACTCTTGCCTACAGAACAACCACTGGCTCTGCTCCCTCTTACCTAAACTCATTACTTCAGACTTATGTCCCGTCCAGAAATTTGCGCTCTGCAAGCGAACGTCGTCTTGTGGTGCCATGTCAAAGAGGCACAAAATCTCTTTCTCAGACCTTCACCATGACTGCTCCCTGCTGGTGGAATGACCTACCCAACTCAACCAGAGCTGCTGAGTCTGTAGCCATTTTCAAGAAACGGTTGAAAACGCATCTCTTTCGACAACACTTGATCCAGTAATACTAACATTTTCTCTTTCTCTTCCTTTCTAATTAAAAAAAAAAAAAAAAAAAAAAAAAATAACGGGTTCTGCGTTGGATTGAAATGTGAAAGGTTATAGCACTTACATATTGTTGTCCTGCTGTTAGTTTAACTGCTTCTATGGTTCTCATTTGTAAGTCGTTTTGGATAAAAGCGTCTGCTAAATGAATAAATGTAATGTAAATGTAAACATGATATGGAAGAAGAGGATTTTGAAATTCTGCTGCTCGAATCCGATGTTCATATCTTTACGAGCCGCAGTATAGTGAAGAGCAGCTGAGGCGGATGGAGGAACAGGCTGATGGACAGCCTGTCGCTGTCGAGGAGCCCGGGCTGGCTCGAGCTGAAGTGGACTGCTGTGCCTGTGCTCTCGGTGTGCACTACGGACACAGATAGAGTCCATCTGCTGCAGAGAATTTCAACGATGGCAATTTCTCCTATACGAAATCTCTGAATCAGATGACCTCACGGACGTTTGTGTTGTGATGCAAACCATCCTAGTTGAACTGACTGAACATCCAGGTATCATGCAGTAATTCACCATATTTGAAAAGAAATACAAATGAGGAGTCATTCACTAATGAGTTTGCCAATGTAACGTTAACGGGGTTTGTTGTTGTGGGAAGAAGGAGGCGGGAACCGGCGAACATTTAAACATTTTAATAGTAAAATGAACAAATACAAAACGAAAGTATAAGCCAACAGCCCCTAATTGACGACTGGTGTCCACACACAACATAAAATCAGGCCTGTTTCTCTCTCGATCTGCCGTTTATGCTCCCGCTCCTCTGTGAGAGATAGGCTACGAGACCGGTCGGTGCGTCTCTTGTCTTTCATTATCACTCACGCCACCGGCCTCGCGTCGTCCTCTCGCGCCGCTCTCACGTCCCTCGTCCTGCTCGCCACAGCCAACTAACAAGAAATTTTGCGTGAAATGAATTTCAAACTCTGATGGCAGCTAACGTTAGCCTTGTTGACGAAAGAATGATTTTTCTGATGTGCGCACAGTTCCGGATTAGTGGGTGTGGCTTGCGGAATTGTGCAATGTGGTGCATTGTGGGAATTGTAGTCTTTCATACAAATGCACCCTTCGGTTATTTTCTGTCTTTTCTCCGTCAAGAGGGCACCAAATTCAAACATTATTTTACATTTCGACTACATATATGATCCACTTTCAATAAAGATTAATGCTGAAATGGGTAAAATGCTCCTTTAATTAGATAAGGGATAATCCATGGCTAGCATTAAATGTTTTAATGTAGGATGTGGAAGCAACGAACACCTCAACATTGAGCTAAAACAGCAGAGTTCCCTTTCAAGGGTCGGTTGGAACGCCCCTGCGTGATTGCGTCTTGAACCACATGTAAAATCAGTCCAATGGAGAGACGAGACGTCGAAGGCGGGTGACGTCAGCGACCAGGAAACTATAAAGCACACCTGAGAACAGACCGCGCTAGCTTCTGTGCCTTCAGCAAGCGCTCTGTGTGAATCTGTCTCTGTCTATTTATTGTTGTTTGTCCACAAGCATATATATTATATATATATTAGGGCCGGGACTTTAACGCGTTAATTAAGATTAATTAATTACAGACTTTAACGAGTTAATTAAGATTAATTAATTACAGACTTTAGACTTTGCACCGCGGAACGTTTCTCACTGGATGAGTTTCGGCGGACCGATTATACTGGAGCACCAACTAGCGTCAGAAGAGCTGAGGGGATCGCGCTTCATAGATCGCCTCAGTCGGACTAAATTAAGTTCTTTTGTATTTAACGTTAGTCCTACAAATGTGACTCACACCTTCACTCTCAAAGAGGTTATTTTTTATTATGAAAATCCAAAGTTGCTTTCCCTTGAGTATGTTGTTAACTTCTTTATCTTGTATGCAAAATTCTTCATCCACAAGCAAAAATGGCTTAAATCTCCTTTGAGCTTTCCTCTTTTTCTGGCTGATTTTGACTCTTTTATTTCGTCCCTTAGACTTATAAATAAATAACAAGAAAAGTGAAAATGTTTTGATGCATTATGATGATTTATTCAAAGACATGACTTGACATTATTATGCTTTTCTTTCTTTTTTATGTATTACATAATTTGATGTATGGAAACCCAGGATTCTGTTAGGTACCTTTGTTTGTTTGTTTGTACACCTTGCTTAACTTCCCTGAGTTGGTAGTTATGTATAAGTTCTGCAATAAGAAAAATAGATCGCCTAGATCGCTTTGGTTGGCCCCGTGGATGGGAAATTTTGTTATAAAAAACGAACGGATGGAAGCGTCGATAAGAGGATGGTTGTGTGCAAGCTGCAACAAGGAATTCGCTATTGCTATTAGTGTAGTGTTGCAATATGCTATTGCTACACTTAATGGCAAAAATTGCACTGGTCTGTTGGACTTGGTTGAACAAAAATAAACAATATGTTGTTGCTTAAAGTCCCTATAAAGTCAGAATTAAGTATGTGTTCTGAGTTTGTCACACCACAGAAAAATGTGTTATTAGTCACCCAGCCAAATTTGAATGATAAAAAAAGCCAGCAAGTACATAAAATAAGCTATCAAAATCTTGAAAAAATGAGCAGTAGTCTCTGCTCTCAAACGCTGGGGGTGTGTCCGCTGGCTGCGCTGAAACCACGCCCACTCGCGGGAAAGCTTAGCTGCCGACCGTCGCCACACTCAACTCTACAGCCGGAATGAACGCTCGCACGGTGGGCACGCACTGCCGATGATGGCACCAGTTGTCGGCGCGACGGGAGAATGAATGCCGAGGCGGGAGTCAGTTCGCCCCCATTCACCAGTAACAGCGGATTATCAGTGAATCGCAGTTGTCTCCGACGAAAGTTTATACAACTATCGTGTAAAATGATCACTTACAGAGGTGGGTTTTGGCGGTGATCCTCAGCTCTCCATCAAGGTGTCTCTTCACAAAATTAATCCACTTCTTCTTGATGTAATCGTTTTTCGGAAATTTAAATAAGGACACCGATCCGTTTGTGTGATCCGGTGATCGCATCCAGGTAGTACGCATTTCCGTGACGAAGGCATAGCTAGCTAGCTAGCAATCTGTCTGTTACTAATAATAGTACTGACAGTAACTCGCGATTGAGCAGCCTCAGCGGCTCCAGTGCGTCATCAAGTAGGGGCGTGTCCAGGAGCTCGGGGGCTCCAGTGCGTCATCGAGTCCCCGTTTTAGCCCCGCCCAGAAAATCCGGAAAATAGCAATGGTGAAAAACTGTTTAACGGTCTAACTCCACAATTCAGTACTTCACAGTTCACAGTCTTTGTAATATGTTTTAGCAATACATCTCTAACATTTATAATGTGTTTAGAATTTTTTTTTTAAATTGCCTTTACAGGGACTTTAAGCTTATGTAGGCCTATTCAGTCATTATTCAATGGTATACTAAAAATCCATGTGAAAAAAATGACTTCTCACTGTTCTCAGGTCAAATATTTATGCGATTAAAATGCGATTAATTTCGATTAATTAATTACAAAGCCCCTAATTAATTAGATTAATTTTTTTAATCGAGTCCCGGCCCTAATATATATATATATATATATATATATATATATATATATATATTAGATAGGAGTATGGAGAGCAAACAGCCCTGGATCGTGTTTTCGTCCCTGCCTTCGCTTCATTACGAGTGGGGACACACGCGATTCATGTGTTGTTTGTTTGGGAGTGGAGCATCCACGGTCAGCTCTAGTAAATTGGGGCAGACAGTGTTCATTCATAAATTCCCGACGTGTAACATATCCAGAGTTTTAGCTCTGCTCTTGTTGGCTTTCTAAAGTTAATAAAGATTTGGCTTGGATCTCGCGTTTGCCAAGGCAGCGCGTAGATTACGGGTCTGCAATAAAAATTCTGTAACTCAATCTCGGATCTCGCGTTTGCTGAGGTACTGCGTAGATTACGGGGCTGCATAAGAGTCATGAGTTGGACCTAGAGTCTCTCCTCGACGGCTCTCCTCTGGAGATTCTGCTCGGGGGGGACTTTTTCTCTCAGTCGAGCGGGTTGATCCTTCCCCCCACCCAGAATTGTGGAAACTTTAGGCTTGGCCTCTGGGGGGGCCCAGCTCATAAGTTCAGGTCTCTCAACTGAGGTTGTTGAGACCATCCTAAACAACCGAGCTCCCTCCATGAGGAAACTCTACACCTTGAAGTAGAAATTGTTCACTTCCTGGTGCAGAGAGCACCAGCTGGACCAGAGCCCGTCTACGGAGAGCCTTGGCACTTCCTATTAGCCCAATTGTATCATCTTGCTTCCAGTTCCATTAAAATTCCACTGGAGGTGATCGCGGGCGAGTGAATGGGAGTCTATGGAGCTAGACGGTAAACACGCTAGCATTCTGCTAGGCGGATTTTCAACTGATTACGACCAGAGACCCCGTTTGATGGCACCTGAAGCTAGAGCAGAATCAGAAACATTATCTTTATTTTACATTAGCTAACTAGAACTCTTTGTAACTCTTTGTAACTTGTGTATTAACCGTTATCTCAAATAGCAGCTGGTGTTATCGTTGCCGATGCCACGAGAGAGGATGCCATGAAGCGGAAGTGCCGAAGTGAATTGCCGTAAAGCAGAACCTCTGGCAGTATGAAAATATGTGACTTCATCACATTTTTTTAATGGAATTATAGAACAGATAAGTAAACTTAAAAAGGCAATTTTCAGCTGAGTGTATAATCTCAGCCCCCCTTTTGAATGCAACTTTCAAATTACTTGACAAAAAATTACATCCTGAGAAAAGTGGATTTCTGGGGGTGAAACCCCATAGACTCCCATTCATTCTGCACTCGCCTGTGAGCGCCCCCGCATGGACAGAGACGTGTTACTGCAGCCAGTCCAGAAACCGGATGTAACCAGACAGTGCCAATTATCTTCTATTAGACATTCTCTGGCTGGACCCAGTTATCTGCCCTGTGGTTGTAGTGCTGGAGTTCCTGCAGGAGCGTTTCTCCGCAGGTCTATCCCCCTCCACACTAAAGGTGTACATGGCGGCCATAGCTGCTTACCACGTCCCTTTAAGTGGCCTATCCTTGGGGAGACACCCTGTAGTGGTGTTTCCTTCGCGGCACTGTGAGGCGTCTGACCAATATACTAGGAGTATGGCTGCCTCAAGGCTTTATTATTGGGGATTTCCCTCCATGACATCTGTGATGCGGCAGGCTGGTTCTCACCGCATACATTTGTTAGATTTTATGACTTGGATCTTGGCTCCACTCCAGGTTCTAGGTTGCTTGCTTCTTAGTGTGCACAATGACTTCACACAAAACAGGCATTTGCTATTATGGCATAGTGGGTATGGGGTTCCGCGTCTGTTCTCAGGTGTGCTTTATAGCTTCCTGGTCAATGACGTCACCCGTCTATGACGTCTCGTCTCTCCATTGGACTGATTTTTTTTTTCATTGCCTTTATTGTCATTGCATATAACAACGAAATTTCAATTACACTTCCCCTGGTGGTGACACATATTATAACAACACAGCATTAACATAAATGAATACATTATAAGAATGATAATCAATAAAACACTATCATTAAAATGCAGTGCAGTCCAAAGGGTCATGTGTTCAGGTATTTTATAGCATTTGGATAAAAACTATTCAAAAGTCTAGAAGTCCGACCCTGGAAAGATCTGTAACGTCTTCCGGATGGCAACAAAGTGAAGAGGTTGTGACCTGGGTGGGAACAGTCCTGAATTATGTTTTTTGCCCGCTGCAAGCATCTGTTGTGATATATGTCAGTGAGTGAGGGGAGCTGTATGTGAATTATTTTTTGTGCTGATTTCCTAACTCTGTCCAGCGCCTTTTTGTCAGCAGTGGTGCTGCTACTAAACCACACCAGAATGTTGTATGAGATGATACTTTGGACAGAGCGGTTGTAAAAAGATAGAAGCAACTTATCTCAGGTTAAGTGACCTGAGAAAGTACAGCCGCTGCTGAGATTTCTTGGAAGGGCTGTAGTGTTGGTTGCTCAGGTGAAGTCCTGTGAGATATATGTCCCAAGGAATTTGAAGTCTTTAACCCTCTCCACAGTGTCTCCATGGATGTAGACCGGGACAAGGTCTGCCCTCCTCCTACGGAAGTCCACCACCACCTCTTTGGTCTTAGAGGTGTTGATAGATAGGTTGTTAGTGGAGCACCAGGTGGAGAGTTTTTGTGTTTCATCCCTGTAGGCGGAGCCATCATTGTTATGAATAAGTCCAACCACAGTGGTGTCATCCGGAAATTTGATAAGTATTGCTTTCATGAGCTGGGGTGCAGTCGTGAGTGTATAAGATGCAGAGTAAGGCACTCAACACACAACCCTGAGGGGCCCCAGTGCTGAGTGCTAGAACAGAGGAAAGTTGGGAGCCCAGACGAACCGACTGGGGACGGTCTGTGAGGAAGTCATGGATCCATCTGCAGATGTTTGTGCTGATGCCAAGTCCATGTAGCTTGGACACCAGTCTTCCAGTGATGATGTAATTAATTAATTTGTATATTATACACATACTTCATGACACAATCACGTAGGGGCGTTCCCACCGCATCTCGACACAGCGTCTCGTTCCCTTCCCTCTCAGGGAACCAGGGTTACATACGTAACCTGAGACGTTTCATGACACTTCAAAATTGATCATTTTTCTTTATAATTTATTAATCATTAGTATGACACTAATTCAATTTTTTTGTGTTTATGACAGTGATGAATTGATATTGTTTATTTTCTTCATATTTTCGCAGCTGCAAGTCATTAAAATTGTGAAGATTAAATGCCTAAAAGTTTAACATTGTTATGCAAATCCTGACAACAGTTACAGTTAAAACAAGGTATTTCACACCCCAAAATATATAATTAAACATGTTTTTAATGTTATAAAAAATGTTTTTCACACATGCTCTATAATAACATTGCCATAGAATTTGTACAAATCATTGTTAGTATTAATTACAAAGCATAAAAAATTGCAATGTAAGAAGGCTCATTAAAATGTGCTCTACTCACAGACGAAAACGTTGAATCTCTTGTAGAAGGTGTCTTTAGTGTTGGTGATCTGTAGTTGATAAACTCCTGTATCTGTGGTTCTGGTGTTTATGATAGTAAGAGATCCAGTCTGATCATCCAGTCTGAATCTTTCATCATCACTGTACGAGATTTTATTGATCGTAATGTTGATTTCAGCAATGAAAGAGTCTGGACTCAACGGTCCAAATATCCACAGAATCACATCATATTTCTGTATTTCATTAACACCAGTATGTAGAGTGACGGATTCTCCCTCTTTACTGTTTGTTATCCCAGCAAAAAACACATCTGGAGAACGAACAAGACTTAGTTTATAAGATTTCACAGCTTGATCACTGTAATTGCTCTATAAGTGCTCAGACTTGCTGTACTCACCATGGACGGTCACACTGAAGGTCTGGTAGGAGGTCTCAGTGCTGATGATCTTTAGCTGATAATCTCCTGAGTGTTTGATCCTCATGTCACTGATGCTGAGAGATCCAGTCTGATTGTCCAGCTGAAGTCTGTATTCAAATCTCCCATCATCCACATCATAAAAAGAAGATGTCTGACTCTTTCCGTTGAGTTTAGCGATGATAGCGCTTTGGGCTCCATACATCCACATCATCAGATCAACCTTGTGTATTTCAGTGAGGTTCGTGTGTAAAGTAAGAGAATCTCCCTCCAAGACGGACACTTTCTTTGCTTCAGCGAACACACCTGCGAACAAGAGCAGTTCCTCAAAAAATTCATCCCGTCAATGTCATCAGGAAACAGATCCCACAGTTATTCTTTAAATGAAAATTACTACAGGGCAAAAGTCACACTTCAAATATAGAAAGTTATTTATTGGATGAAACGACAAAAAAAATATCTCATAAGATCAGGTGAGTGTGCAGAAAAAAGAAAAAACTAATTCTTACTAGTGAGTTTCTACATTTAAAGTCCCACTGAAGTGCCTTGAAACGCGCAGCTGTGTTTGATGTGTTGACATAATTTCCACTGAAACAGGAAGCTAAGGCGGGGCATATTGGATGGCTCCTCCCCCTTTCAAATAGCCAATAGCGTTTAGTCTACCTCACACACTGCAAGTGATTGACAGCACTGAGGAAATGAATAGCGCTGATGACAATAAGTCTATCAGACCGTATCAGTTTGAGCCAAGTAACGTAACGGGGCGGGACGCTTCAGATTCTACAGAGCATTTGATTGGACAGAAGATGTGATGAGAAACTGAAGTCCGCAATGATGTCATACAAATCCCTGATCCATTTTAGCGGAAGTGAGAGACTGTCTGTTTTGAATGCTTATATCTCCTGAATGCGAATTTTTTATCATTGTTTTTAGAAAACAACAGCTTATTCATAACTTTAAGGCTCACATATTCATACTAAAAGCTGAAACAATTACATTTTGATTGCAGGGGGACATTTAATTAAATGTATTTTGTCTTACAGCACACAGAAAACAAGTTTAATACCTTATGGAGATTTAGATTTAAATTTCAAACATTTATTATATATTAGATATTTTTACTGCAAAATAAAGTTGGTTTGATGTTTGCTATTCGCAAAATTAGGAAGCGTCTATAAAGTTACATTTATGTTTCTAATGCTTCAATAGCATTTAAAGATAATGACTTACAGTTTTAAGTGTTCATGGTGTCAGGAATGATGCAAATTTTAGATTTATGATATTTAATAAAGTAAACAGTCAAATCATGTAAAATTTGCCATGTATTTCACTACCGTATGTGATCATCTCCAAAATACACAATAATTTAAAGCTCAATAGCATTTGTAGAGAATGTCTTACAGTGATAACACCAACTGTAAAGTGTTCATCTAGCTGTCAGATATGTCATATGTTTTTAGTGTATTTACTAGTTTCCATATCAACACTATATGAGTGTATCAAATAATCATTATCAAAAGATTATCAAATAATTGTTCCAAAATTAAAACATCTTTTGAAGATATCACTGAACATTTATTTAACAAAAGTTAATTTCTTACTGAAGTTTTATTAATTATTCAATTATTAAGGGATGGTCTTTGGTGGTTCAGGGTTTTAACATTGACATAGGCCACAAGAAGGATACAGAAAATGTTCTTGCAGATGCACTTTGTTTACATTTTTTTCATTATAATTCCATTATTTATATGAAAAACTTGATAATTGTATTTTATTGACAATATATTAGTTAGTTTTGTATATATATTTTTTTATTAGATCAGATATCATTTTAAGCTGTCATATGGTCATGTTATACCTATGGGGCATGTTGTCACATTTCACTTCAAGTCTTTCAGAGTAAATCAAGAAAAAATTATACACTGTATTAATGAAAAACACCACATAATTGTACTAGACGTGTGAAACTATAGTGGGAAATAATAAATACTCTGAACCGTGAATTTACACAAACTGAGAAAGTGAAAAGGTGTAGGTTGTGCCCCGCTCTCCTCCCATAATATGCACATTTGATTTGACAGTTTACTTGAATAAATACCTAAAATATAAAAGGTGTGGGTCATAACTGATACATAAACACTTTAAAGTTGTTGTTTTTTTGACAGTACAAATTATTTCCAAATGCTACTGAAGTTAGAGACGTATGTGCCAACATCGTAACTTTATAGACGCTCCCTAAATGTGCGAATACCGAAAGTCAAACGTAAAGCAAACTTTATGGCAGTTAATCTTTAACAGCGGTTCATTAATGTGGTTTACAGCTTCACAGAATACACAGCCTGAGAGTTCTTGTGGGACAATAAAGTGAAAGCATTAGTTGAAGATAATGCTCCACACTCACCGTACAGAAAAACCAGGATCCCCGAGAGAAAAACGATGTTCTTGATTTGTCTGTAGAGTTCCGTGATCCCGGCTTTAATAAACATGATCTTCATGGAGGAATCGTGCATATAAAACCGAACAACAGACCTTTACTAACTGTTCTTCATTATTATAGCATATAACTTTAAGAGGAATCCGTCGTGCAGAACATACAAACAAAAGGATCGAGGATTTCCTAGTTGTAATGACGGATCTCCTTTTGTTCACACCCATCCATCACAACAGTTGTTTTTTTAAAACGTTTTTACCGGAAAAGTTTTATCTTTTACCCTTTTCTTTACTCTCCTCCGCTTCGCTAAAGAGTCTAGTCTATTTTAATGCGCCGCAAGTGTAAATAAGGAGTTAAAGTGTCCAGCTCTTTCATAACGACTCTACTGCGTTTCACATTATAAATGCGTAGTACTTTCGGTTTGAGGAATTTACACTCTAAAAGACTGGAACAGATTATTGCAAACCATAAAGTTGCACTACAAATACTCCTTATCCGCTAGTTTGACTAAACGAGCTGTACATTTTCCTCCATGTCCTAATGCAAGATAATATTGGTATTTTAATGGTATAACAAGAATATATGGAAGATGAATATCTTTACCTCTTTTGATATTTCCCCACACATTTTTCCAGCTTTCCGATGATTATCCAGTGTTCCCATTTCACCGAGTAGGCTATGACATCATTAACAGGTTCATTACATCGAGTTATCATATACATGTTCATTTAAGTTTAAGTTCATTTAGTCCTGTAAGTTAACCTACACAATATTAATTTAATTTTACTCATTTGTACAGTACACACTTTTTTCTTAATTAAATTTAATAGGAATTTAGCAACACACACACACAACACACAACAATTCAGTTCAGAACAGTAACAAATTAAAATGTTAATTAAAAAATTTAAACTATATGAAAAATTGTTTTCACTCACGGTATACATTTTTATGAATATGGCATTTCTACTATGAGTAACCAAATAAAGTCCAGTGCCATATGAGAAAGAGTACAATATATAAAAAAAAAATATGATATTATATACAGTATAGCCTATATATATAAAATTGGGTCTTCATATTTATTATTACTTTAATATATCAAATGACAACATTAGTTGCTTATTTTATCCCACAAATTATTTACATTACGAACTGTTCTGCAGCAGCTGTCTGTGTCTGTATCTGTATCTGTATGTGTACAAGAAAAAATACGGCTAGTTTCTCTGGCATTACTCACAGCGGTTCAGTGATGCTGAGATCCAGATCTCACTCAGGACAACTAAAGATCTCGTACTGATACAGAAGATGCTCAGAGGAAACACACACCGTTACCCAGAGCTGTTAGTTTTGAACAGGATGATTGTGTAATGTTCAGGCGGCAACCTCCCAGTCTCTCTCTAGAAACAACACGGCAGTGAGATAAACTGCAGTTCATCCACTGGCCACTGGAGGCTGGGTGCAAAAGTGAGTCACATCTGTATCTCCCCCATGTTAAAATGCTCAACTATTCAGCAGAAAAAAATATGTTTACAGCCTGGAGCAAAAAGTGTTTTTTTTGTCTATATAGCTTATTTTGCCCTTCATGACGACTGTGAGGGGGGTGAATATTATTACAAGTCATCCGTTTAAATTATATTAAGTCTTAAAGTTGTGCATAATTAAGGGCGTGGCCACTTGAGTGACAGGTGGATTGCCGCTGATGTCATTATTAGCCGTTTGTCTGCTAGCGTTAGCATCACCTCAGCTAATTCCAGCCGTTGAACCATCTCTGCCGATTTCTTTAGCATTTTTTTCTAACAGAATAATAATGCATCACGATACACATTGGGCCCTATTTTTACGATCTGAAACACAAGTGTCAAAGCGCAAGTAACTTTGTGGGCGGATCCCGGTGCTGTTGCTATTTTCCCAGCGGGATAAATGACTCTTGCGCCTGGCGCAAATCTAAAAGGGGTTGGTCTGAAGTAGCTTCATTATTCATAGGTGTGGTTTGGGCATAACGTTAAATAAACCAATCAGAGCGTCATTCAACATACCCTTTAAGAGCAGGTGCGCATGTCGCATGGCGGATTGTTATTATTATGGCGCATTTACCAGGCACGCTGTTCTCGATGTTCCCGATGTTCTCGTCAGAGCCGTAAAAGAGATGGGATTGACATTGGGCATGGGACAAACCCACCCAAATCAATAGAAAAAAAATATGAGAAAACTCAACTTAACTGGCAAGTTAAAGAGTAAGGTTTTTAATGTACTTACATTATGGTAAAGGTTATTTCGCAGTCTTCAGATTTTTTTCCTGGTTCAAGACGGACAAACTAATTTGTCAGATGTCCTTATATACATATGTGTCTTGACAGGGCAAACAGGTCTGATTCGTCATTACTACAATTTGCCTGAAAAATTTGGGTAAATGTGTAAGCTAGATTTATGCCTATTTTTTTCACATCTTCATGGACACCACAATGATTTCCCTCGTGTGGTAATATATTTCCTTGTTATAATGTATGATTTGCAAAAATAAAAACTGCTGCATCTGTGTAGATTACTTGAGCAAAGTGTATGCGCTATACATTATGGTCAAGCATGCGCCTTTAAAATAGCATAATGAACAACGCGCAACACGCCACTGACTTTAGACCAAGTTTTTTCTGGTCAGTGGCGCAATTGTTTTATAGAACAGCAAAATAGCACTAGGGAAAGTTTGCGCCGGAACAAGCCTCCTATTTGCGGTGAACCGCCCCGGGGAGCGCAAGTGTATTTCTTAGTTAACCAACGTGTGTCTGTGGAGGGAAAAGCCCGCTTTGCGCGGGTGCAAAATAGGAATGATACATGCGTCGGTGTACAAAGTCAATTGCACTGGGTGCAAGATAGAGCCCATAGTCTCACTTTTAGTTATGTCTTTTAACTTGTATTGTATTTCGAAGGGCAAAAACATGAACTTTAACTATTGGCTTTACTTTTTCAAGTCAGCTGTCCCTTTAGCGCGAGGCCTTTAGCATATAGCATTAGCTCTTTAGCAAGCGCTAACTCAATCACGTCAAGCTAGGGGGAGTGTCTTCATCACCTCAGCTCACCCAAGCCCCGCCTCTTTGCCCATTTTCTGTTATCCGGGAGTGACGCGCTGCCAAGATGGCGACGGCCGGCTCCGCCCACTTTAAGCTTCAAAAACGCTCTTCAGAAACCTACGAGTGACGTCATACACACTACGTCCATATTTTGTTGCAGTCTATGGTTTTGAAGGCGTCCTATTTCTATTTCCTACGAGTGTTAATAGTGTGTGAAACACACACTGACACGCCTGTTCAGACGACAGTACTTTACGCCTCTACACAACCTTTACTACCAAACAAGGAACTGCACCTCTATTAGTTTAGAGACAGAAACTAACTCAGAGAGATGTGTGACTAACCTCACAGAGTTGCTTTTTCAGGCTTATGATCTCGCTGAAGAAAATGTCTCACACGTTTGTTTTTTTCTGTCTGGGTTTGTGGCGCTTAGTTGGTAAGTTATGTTTTTTTAGTTCAACTTTTAATATGACAGCATCTAAAATGATTAACTAAAATTTGAACGACATATGTGATAACTATGAACTGATCATATAATGACTAAAATAACTTCTATGTGTGTTCTCGAGGTGTTGAGACTAAAATAACTTCTAACTCCCCATCAGTTCCTGTGTGTTCTCGAGGTGTTGAGACGGATGAAATGAAGTCAACAGAAGTGATGGAGGGGGATTCGGTCACTCTTCACACTGATGTTACTCAAATACACACAGATGATCTGATTCTCTGGACATTTGGACCTAAAGACACACACATAGCTAAAATCAACAGAGCACATGATGAGATCTTTCATGATAGAGTTGATGGGAGATTCAGAGACAGACTTCAGCTTGACAATCAGACCGGATCTCTGACCATCACAAACACCAGCACACGGCACTCTGGGCCGTACACCGTAGAAATCGTCACTGGAAATAAAGTCTCACGCAAGACTTTCAGCATCACCGTCTATGGTGAGCAGAGCATTACACTGTAATCTGTCCTGTGCTTTTCAGATTCTCATTTTAAATGATTGCAATCAATGATGTTTTAAGATTATTTATATGTTTGAGATGGGGTAAGATGAGCCCCTCACTGTATCTAGTAGAGGTCTGATGGACTTTTTGCTTCCCACTTTCCCTCTTTCCTGCAGTATTTAATAGCTTTAAAAGCTTCACTCAGGTCTGGAATCATGCCATTTTTCACTTTTTGCCATTTTTTCGTCGTTCTGCAAAAATGTGGGGTATTTTGCATCTTTTGAAAAACCTACTTTTGTGAACTAGCCCCAGGTTTTTGCTCTGATTGGATGCAATCGTGTGAACAATCTCTTGCACTATCTCGTTCAGGAAGATTATCTGGAGTCTGACTATCAATAATTATTTTAAAAAAGCAGAATTTTCAGTTCCCGGTCGCTAAGGGCCAAAACGTTAAAAGTTGGAGGAGTCACTTTCACTAAAATGGCTATTGTCTCGCTAAAACAATTGTCCATTGTTTTAGGCTATAATGGCTATAACTCAGCGCAAACTCAGAGATGGTAACAGGCTTGCTAAATAAAACATAATACATTTTATGTATGTGCTTATAGGCCTTAAACGCTTAAACCGCTTACATTTTTTTATTGTTTATAATCTTCTCTTTATAAAGTCCTCGGTTTAATCCAGATGGGTCACCTAATGCTTGTAAATGGGTTAATTTAACTCTAATGTGCCGCAAGTCGAACCACTAGAGCACTTTTTTTTTTTTTGCAAAGTCATAATTTAGTTTCACATTCTGTCTCATTTCTCCTTTCCTAGATAACAACTCAAGTGAAAACAGGCTCATCTTACCCCACTCTCCTCTCCTTTCAGATGCCTTTTATTTCTTTTCAATGTTATTTTTTAAAAATCCTTTCTTTGGGTCAGCTTTTTATGAAGGTTTTTCTAAAATATGAATCATATTTTAAATGCTGATAAAGGAGTGAAGACTAGGAGCCTCATTTATAAAATGTTTCATAGAAACCGTCCTATATTTGATCTTACGATCATTTCTCATGTGTGATTCAAAGAACGAACATTTTCACAAAAAATTTGAGTACGCCTCAATTCCAGACGTGACATTTATAAAATGATCCTGAAATTGTTTCAGATCTCTGCTCTGTAAAAAAGCTTAACTTGAGAAGGACGAGCTGTGATTTGCTTGGCTAAGCACTTTACTCTCTCACATTTGCCAGCATCTCTGTCCATTCCTGTCATCTCCAGCTACTGTCCATCCAACCCTTCCTCCTCTGACTCAGCATTCAGCTCCAGGTGTGTGTTGCTGTGTTCAGTGATGAACGTGACTCAGGTGACTCTCTCCTGGTACAGAGGAAGCGCTTTACTCTCCTCCATCAGCATCCCTGAGCTCCACACCACCATCTCTTTACATCTGGAGCTGGACTATGAGGATAACAACACCTACAGCTGTGTGCTGCACAATCCCATCAGCCACCAGGCTCGACATCTCAACATTTCTGACTTCTGCCTCACAACCTCTTGTGTTAGTGAGTATAAAACATCATTTCTTTCCTTCTCAGAGTGTCTGTTGGTCCATAGAGACAACTGAAGTCAGATCCCAATAAAACACAGATTATTAGGTTTAATAATTCCAATTCTTTTTGCACATTTATTTTTGATTCTGTTAGATTAATATTCAGGTAGACTATCCTTCAGCTAGTAAAGCACTCGTGTGAATGATCAAGCAGTGCAGTACTATACCATTCTCAAGTTTATTAAAGGGTACCTATTATGGCATTTAAAATGTTCCTAATATTGTTCTGGGAGTCCCCAACAACAGTTTTACAAGCATGCAATGACAAAAAACACTTTTGTTGTCTTATAATATGCATTTATTTTTACCTGATTTGCTCACCGACTCCCATATGAATCGTTTAGCGAGTCATTTTTCCAAACCCCGCCTTTGCGTGACGCTAATCTGTGGTGATATGTTAGACACCCAGCCGACGGGGTGTCATTGGTTGTTGCGCTAGATCTTACCCAGATACAACAGTGCTATTTTCTGATTGGCTAACAACACCAGACGAACAACACCAGAGGAGACCAGGGTTGCCAGGTCTGCACAACAAAACCAGCCCAATTGCTCATCAAACTAACCCAATCACGGCCAAAAATATTCAAATAGCGTTCCCGGGTGTTTCCTCAATAACAATCATGTTCCAGTGGATAAAACAATCGCGTCAACCAGCGTGCACTACACAAACAACCCGCGGAAACAGTCCAGGCATACGGACCTGGCAACACTGGAGGAGACGCGCTTGAATCCTGCCGGTTCCACAGTGAGTGAGTTTTGGGCACTGCGGCATATTAAATATATTACAAATAGTTTTTCAGCGTGAGAAATACAATGTGTGGCCGGAGAGCGTGACAAAAGACCGAAATGAGTGACTGTCACGCTCAATGCGTGACACTCGAGAGCCCTGCCTACACGACAACACCACATTCATCAATTGACATTGAAGACCTAAGTTAGCTGCTAGAAGCTGCGCTGTGCCTGTGCGTACACAACACACAAAATAATTATAGAACATGATACAAACATAAAAGCAACAGCCTACTTACAGATTGTGATTCGGAGAAGGAAACTGATCCAAATAAACTCGGTACTGAACCTCCCTCCTTCAGTATCAGCCGGCTCGCAAATTCATACTTTATAGCATTTAGGTTTGTGAAGCAATCATCTTCAAAATGACTGCGAACACAGAACAAGTTCGGGCTACAATACTTCTGTGGTATAGTTATGAACTGTAGCCACTGTCTTCAAATGCTCCTCACTGGGCAGATGAAAAAAGTTTGCTTTTGCGTCGCACTTCAAAACACAGCAGCGTCTCGTCGACATGATGTTTTCCCTGGTGTCTCCTGAATGCAATGAGTGGGCGTGTCTTATTCAAATAACTTGTACAAGTGACGTACGAAAGTTAGAGAAAATGCATGTTCGTCTATCGATTCATATCAACGACTCAGAGTCGACTCTTACTTTTGAGAGATAATAACTTTGTATACGGTGAACTTTCATATTTAAAACTTTGCAGGATGTTTTCGTTCACTTAGATCTATGTTACACACTACATGAAAGGTAATTTTCAAAATTCCATGATAGGTACCCTTTAAGGAAGAAGTCACTGACAGAAAGTCAAATGATTAAGTTCCCTTTTTTTATTCTGTTTTTTTCAATGACCGGAACTGAATAAGAACCGATTCTCAGTTCCCAACCCTGACACACTTGTGTCCATCTTTTTCTGTGAACTTGTAAAACAGAGTACTAAGTACTAATGTCTGTTAAAAAAAAACAGTTAGTGTAAATAAAAGTAAATAGATAAGAATAAAAAGTGTGTCTTCTCTACTTAGACTATGCCCACAGTTTTACTGAAGCTGTGATCCGATTGGTCCTCTCTGTGCTGGTGGGTGTGGCTACGGTTGCTGTACTGATTTATGACATCAGATCCAGAAGAGTGTGACAGGACAGCAAATACATCACAAAAGGTCCTATGATAAGTTGTGTTACTCTCGCATGTCTAAGCACAGGAGAAGTATTTGTTTTCCATTTGTTATTATAGTTTGTATTTATTCCATGTTTTATTGAATGTGTACAATACTGTGCTACTTAACATTGCTCAAGTTATCACACTGCTGATTTACACACAAGCTCTTCGTAAATATGTAAACTACTGATCTGGCATTGCAGCACAATAGCTGACTAAATATAGATTTACACACATTGTTGTCATTACTGTATATTATTACATTCATGTTTATTAAAATATAGACCGAGCCAAAACATTTATTTGTGCAGAAATTAATCTAATGTTTGCTCTGTTGAGTGCTAGTTCAATTGAACGTATTTCAAAATGTATAATGTCTGTCACTACATGTAAGTATTAAAATAATCTATTGTGTTGCAGTCTTTATAAGTGAATAACTAAGTGATGGTTGAGCATTAGTGATGAACACCTGCTGTTAACAAGCAGAAGACATTAAATCTCTGAAAATCTTAGCAGAGAAGGATTAAATTCACTGTTGCCAACTTATTTAGTTGGGTAGTTGCTTTAGGGACTTTTTTGCTAAAAGTTTAGATTTAGATTAAAAATGGCGTACGCCAAAAGTTTTTATAGAATACATTTTAAAAGTAGCTAAATGTGTTGCTGTAAGTGTTATTTGAAAAACTAACTTTGCTTAGGTATTCGGAAAACTTGCTATATATATATATATATATATATATATATATATATATATATATATATATATATATATATATATATATATATATATATATATATATATGTGACCCTGGATCACAAATCCAGTCTTAAGTAGCACGGGTATATTTGTGGGAATAGCCAACAATACATTGTATGGGTCAAAATCATCAATTTTTCTTTTATGTCAAAAATCATTAGGATATTAGGTAAATATCATGTTCCATGAAGATATTTAGTAAATTTCCTACCGTAAATGTATCAAAAATTTATTTTTGTGAGTGAATGCAGCACAATCACCAACACAAATGCACAACTTTAAAGGCGATTTTCTCAATGTTTAGATTTTTTTGCACCCTCAGATTCCAGATTTTCAAATAGTTGTATCTCGGCTAAATATTGTCCTGTCCTAACAAACCATACATCAATGGAAAGCTTATTTATTCAGCTTTCATGTGATGTATAAATCTCAATTTTAAAAAATGACCCATAAGACTGGTTTTGTCATCCAGGGTCACATATACTATATATATATATATATATATATATATATATATATATATATATATATATATATATATTATATATATAAATACTGTATATATATATAAAATATCTAATATATATAAAATACTGTATATATTATATATATATATATATATATATATATATATATATATATATATATATATATATATATATATATATATATATATATATATATCCATCCATCCAGATCTGCCCCAGTGAAGGGCTGTGTGTCACTGCTGAGAAAACATAAGACTGTTTTGAAAGACACGTGTAGCTTAGTTTAGTCGACACAAGCTTCTTTAAGGATGTGGTTTGACAAAGAGAGATGCATACGAGCACGAGTTCACTCTATCAGAGACCAGTAAGAAGATGATACACTTTCTATGTACACTCTCAAGAAAAGGCACAAAAGCTGTCACTGGGACGGTCCCTTTTCAAAAGGTGCACTTCAGGTAGCAATATGTACTTTCAAGGTGTATTGAAGGTACCAGAATTCACCCTTTATGTACAAATATGTACTTTTGAAAAGGTACCGCCCCGCACCAGCTTCTGTACCTTTCTTTCTGAGAGTTAAAACACTCTTTAAAAGTGAAGGAAGTATTTTAGTAAAGAAAATGATGTGAGCAGGAAAGGGTTTTTGCAAAAGCTGTGAATGTGTTGAGAGTGTGTAGCTCAGAGTATTTGATCAATTGTAGGCTTACATGCTTTTGGGAACGGCAACCTAGATTAGTCTTGATCTTATAGAGCTTCAGCAGTTTTTCAGAAAACACTCCTCTGTGAAAGCACTCTGGCATTCCCAAGTCATGTTTCTGCTGCTTTTTGTCATATTAGAGAAGTGCAAGCCTTTGAAAACAAACACAGAAATCATGTTGGTTGTGTCTGTGGACTGTGAAAGATCAGAAGCCAAAAAAATATTTATTCCACAAAACCAATCTGTCTCTCTCTGATACGACTAATTGAATGTAATATAAGTGATGTAGTAGTAGCATCACCTCTCACTTTCATTATCATTATCACATGTCGTAATAATGTACAGTAACTGATGGCTGCATGTGGAAGGAAGATCTTACAAAGTCAGATTTGTATTAGTTTGCACTCAATCAACAGATCCGACAACATTATCACACACACTTGAGCATAATCATTATAATAATATACTTATTTTTTTTTACTTTCTTGTCATTTCAGTATTTAATCTGAACTGTCCACCAGCTTGGCTCATGAGTTTGTGTGTGTTTGGCATATGTTATATACAGGTTTACAGTAAGTGAAGTGAGATGTTTAAATGGTGTACCATTTAATTTAAAACTATATTTTTTAAATATTTAATTTTTTACTGTATTTATTTAATATTCTAGAAATAAAAGCCGTAAAAGTTCTGACATATGTAAATCTTTGCTCCACTCAGTAACTGTGAAAGTGAAAGCTTCTGCTGTGGTCTGAGTTACACATGTCTAGAAGAACGTGGTTTATTCTGATGGGTGGACAAACAGTTATATCTATTATCTATTATTACATGTATGTGCTGTGTGTGAAGACTTTATTTTCCTGTCCTGCTTATGTGAACTTGATACATTATAACTTTCCAGATAGCAAGCAACTATCGAAACAGTGTTAAATCAATCTTAACTGCACTGAATCAACATCACATTCGCACACGCAATTCATACAATGTGATTGTTTAGGAGAAAGCACATCAGGAGGATATAGCTCTGGCCCTGGAGCAAATAGTATTCATATAATTTTATATTCATATAGTTCATACAGTTGTAACAGACACCTGTCCGTTACTTAGTTTTTTAAACTTCAATCACACTCCTCACCACTAGGGGTGTTAGTGCGACCACTGTGCTTATATAGAGACTCCGGTGAGCAGCAGAAGGAATTAGCATGGCTGACCTCCTTGCTCAAACAAAGGCCGTTTCTCAATATGCGTTCTTGTCTGTACTTGTGTTCTTGTGGACTTGTGAAACGTCATCAGTCGCTGCCCAAGTACTGTCCCAATTCAAAGTTCACATCTAGCCAAGAACAGTTCAAATCCCCGGATGTGTTCTTGATCCGCCCCGTTTACCGAGGATGCATCGTGAGGTGACTTGTGCGGACTGGAGACAGACAGGTATCCCAGAATGCATCTCGCACCAATCAGCAAGCGTCAACCAGCAGAGGAGAGAACCCGCGTAATAGGGCTGGGCGATATATCGCACGATATTGATATGCGCATCTTGTCAGTAAAGCCGGTTCCTTGATTAGTAGTAAATCACCTTCACCTGCTTTCAGACCAAGCGGCATTTACTAACAGCACAAACTCCAGTGTTAAATTAACACTCAAGAGTGTTAAAGTTAATGCGATAATTAGGTGATTAATTTAGTGATGATTGAGCATTATTGAAGACACCTGAAGAATCACTGAAGGAAAAAATCTCAAATTGTAAGCCACCGTTATGGCGATCATTGGTTGCTTTAGTTGGGCTCTTGACCCTTATGTTATTAACTTTAGATTTTGTTTGGCTGTTTTATCTGAGTCATAACTGCCAGATAAACAAAGAAAAAAAGTAATCTGAATAACAGTTGGTTATATTATGACAATCATCATTTGAACTTCATGTTTTTGATTTATGTTGTTTGCATAACTGTGATTCTGCATAAATATCCAGAATTCTTGATATAATATAAAGGATTTCTTAAAAGTTTTCAAAAAAAAAAATCTTTCTTTTAGGCACACACATACTTCAAGATTCAGTCTATGCATCTCAACAGTGGTGACAATAATAAAGCATGTTGCAGTGGCTGCTACCAATCACATCTCATTAATGGCTCCCATCATGCATTGCGATATGAATAAATTATGATCTGAATTTACTTTTCCTAACTGAATATTCTGTTCATCACCATTGTTGAGATGCATAGACTGAATCTTGAAGTATGTGTGTGCCTAAAATAAAGTGTAAAGATTCTGGGGATCTAATCCATGGGGAATTTGCATATCATAATTAATAATTGGTAATTAATAATTATTCATACATGTTTGGATTAGATCAGTCTTACATGTTAATAAATCTCCCTCTAAAGGAGAATGTCATTTTACCTGGATGTATACATGCAATCCTTTCATTTTAACAAGTTGATTGCAGTTAATTACACAGATCACGTCTTACAAAGCAGGCAAAATTAATTTAGCTCAATTGTCCGAATAATATTGAGGGGATCCCCAATATCATCTTACTTGATAGGATTTCAGGAAACGCAATTCTCTGGCCAGAAGAATTGGGTTTTCTGCCCTATAAGCAAATATGTAAAGCTATCTTTAAGTTATAAAGTTCGTAGCATAAGATCTTTTGGCACTTTAGAGACTCGAAATTGAGCAAAGAGAAAGTCCATCAGTCAAGTGAATATAATGATTTAATAAAGGCATGTCTACTTATAAGTTTACTACGTTACAGGAATACATGTATTTACAAACATTAACACGAACGAAACACAATAAGACATTGATGAACGAGAAATGCGTAAAGTTTGGGCAATGGATGACTTACACGCGTAAGCGAGTAAGAGAGAGAGAGAGGGAGAGAGAGAGTGAGCGAGAGAGAACATTGGCATACTTCCTCCTAAGACATTCACCTTTTCTGATTACAACACGAAACATCATCTTAATGCTCCTTAGAAGCGTTATAAAGAGATACTTGCACAAGTTATGGGTCTCGCTGTGTTGTTGCATTCCTGAAGGCCTGTCCCGGCCGCGTGCGTGAGCGGAGTCCTTTGTGTGTGTAAGCGTCACGTGTTGTTTCTGGGCGCTCGTGTTGCGCGGCGGTTTAAAGTCTTTGAGTAACATTACCAACGGAAAATAGTTCGACTGAGTCCGTTTCACTTTGGGGAAGTGAACAGAGTCGACTACGAAAACAAAACTTTGACTAACAAAGAAAAGATATAAGGATCAGATCGGGTCTCCGAAGGAGACCACGGGATCGGGTTACATGGTGCAGCAGTAACGACGGACAAAGCAAGAAGAGTGGGCGGAGCTGCGCTCCTACATTTATCACATCAGCGAAGTCCAGCCTCTTCCCATTGACTCGGCCAATCAAGAGGTCGAAACTCGCAGGCGGGACTTCTGGTTTTATGATCCCTTTGTTCTCTTAAGCAAGGCATTTGAAACCCTAATTTCATCGGGTGTTTAAAAGCAGAATCTTCATAATTATTATAGTCATATGTGTAACAAAGTTTTAGCAAGATGTGATATCAATGGCTAACTGGGGAGCGAAGATTGGAGCTCAGAGACTCCAAACTTGTCACAAATGGATTTGGTTAAACATTAGTTGGCAAGGTTTGAAACATTATCCCAGTTTTCGAGAAACAGACCAAACACATAAAAGACAAATCGTAAGATGAGATTAGATACATTGTTCTTACAATTCTAAAGGGGAAGTATAATAGAATATATATGAATGCAAAATTCAGTTCTCCTTCGTTAGAATTCTAGGGAATACGCAGTTACATGTAAAAATACATAATGGTAAACTCAGTTATTTCAATGTAACATGAACAAACAAACACATAGAACACATTGAATATTTCTGTTTAAAATGTCTTTTAAAAAGAGAAGTTTCTTTTCTCTGTAACATTCACTTCCTGTGGCACATTCCACATTCCTGGGGGGGATGTGTGTTTGGTGGAATGTGTGTGTGTGTGTGTGTGTGTGTGTTAATTTTGAGTCCTGGGGGGAGGACGCTGGTTTGGAAGCTTCCCGGCCTTTGAAGGCTCTTAGGATTTTAGTTATCCAGAATATATTTAATTATTCAGATTCACCCTAAATACGCTACAAAAGATTTTTTTTTTTTTTTTAGAAATCAACTTTTAAGAAATCTTTTATAATATCTAAAATTATGGATGTTCATGCAGAATCACAGCTATGCTGTAACCAACAACATAAATCAAAGCATGAAGTTCAAATGATGATTGTCATATTATAACCAACACCATCAGATCACTTTTTTTCTTTGTTCATCTGGCAGTTATAACTCAGATACAACAGTCAAACAAAATCTAAAGTTAATAATATAAGGGTCAAGAGCCCAACTAAAGCAACCAATGATCACCATAACGGTGGCTTATAATTTGAGATTTTTTCCTTCAGTGATTCTTCAGGTGTCTTCAATAATGCTCAATCATTACTAAATTAATCACTTAATTATCTTATTAACTTTAACACTCTTGAGTGTGGACTCATATACATTCGCAGGAGTGTTAATTTAACACTGGAGGTTTTGCTGTGTACAAAGAGCCGTAGTTAACTGACAAGCTGAGCCATATCGCATTAATTATCGCTGGCGATACGTCCGCGATATTGATGCGATATGGCTCAGCTTGTCAGTTAACTACGGCTCTTTGTAGTAAATGCCGCTCCATCTAAAAGCAGGTGAAGGAGATTTACTACTAATCAAGGAACCGGGTTTATTGATGAGGTGCGCATAACAATATCGTGCGATGTATCGCCCAGCCCTACCGCGTAATATCAAAATACTACTGTTATTGTGTCACGAAATGCAATTTTAAGAGTGTTTCAGTCGAGAATGTAGTTGTTTAAAGCTCAAATCTGTGGTTTATTTATAAAGAGAGCTCCTATTTGAAAAATCTATCTGAAATTCAGATCCAGGCGATCAGCGGGCGTTCAGCGCCCATTAACACCGACAGCAACAGCTTTTCCTCGGCTTGTGCTTCGATGTTTGCCGCTGGGTCTGATGTCTCTAGTCTAGTGGTTAAACAATTCATCTATATAGATTAATATAAAGTTTGTAATCTATAGTTTGTTCCATGACAATTTGTTTTGGCTGAGGGCAGAGTGAAGTTTCATAACTTTATATATTTAGGCAATTTAACTTTAACTTGGTAGCACTATTAGAGAGCTGACTTAAGTTTGACTGAATTGTTTGCTTTATTTCTCGTTATATAGCTTCTTATACCTTTTAGGCTACTTTTATACTGCATTGATCATTAAAACTGACATTAAAAAAAAGAAACAGGGTTGTGTAATTTTATTTAATATATTTTAAAATAATTTGAATATTTTTAATATTTATTTTACATTGTCTTCACAGACTGTATGAACATGTATAATAAAATAAAATGAAACAACCTTGTCTGTTTTTTAAATGTCCGTTTTAATGATTCTTTTTTTTTTAAATGAAAACAAAAAAAGAAGGGTTCCGTTTTATATTTCGTGTTAGAAATGCAGTGAAGATAATCAATGTACGTGTAGCCATTAATATGTTTAATATTTTTGAGTGGTGTTTTATAACATATTTCGTTTTATTGTTGCCTCAAATATACATAGAGAGATAACCGGAGTAGCCAGAGCGAGCTGAGTGACGCGAGCAAGAACGCACTGTTCCATTTGCAGAATAACCGGACTCGCGTCCTCTCGTCCTCGGGAGTTCGTTCTCCCGAGTCGAACTTGCAAGTCCGAACTACCAAAGTCCTTCTAGGCAAGTCCTGCCACTCGGCCGCCATCTTGGCAACGCCTCCGGGCAGCTATTTCTGAATAACAAGACCAGGCTCCTATCTAAATGAATGGGCAGAGAGTCATAACTGCAGTTTCACTGGTCACCGGGACATAAAAACTGCATGTGTAGAAACAGCAGTAAAATATGATAAAAATCGCTGAAAAAGTTGGACGATTTTGCCCCAAAATAAGGTTTAAAACACCTTTTCCCCCACCGGTTATACTTTTACTGCGCATGCGCAAGAGTTCAAACACCAACACGCAGGTCTCTCTCTCTCTCTCTCTCTCTGCCGACGTGCGCGCGCTACACGGTTTGAAGCACACTCGCTCTAGATTCGGGGAGATTTTAACTAATTTGCGGGCATCAGGGAGCCGCTATCAATATGCGGGAGACTTGCGATGTCTGATATTTACACAACGCACACATACAGTACATTTCAAATCTGCCGCCTTTTCAAACAGTAACGTATTCTCCGCTGTCGCAAACCTCAACTGTGCGCATGCGTCAGAGGAACCAGACGATAGGCTTAAATGTTTCCAGCTTGACTGTTAAAAGCAGACGATTGGCTGTCAAGCGGGAGGGGCGGGACATGTGCATACAACCGCCATCTTTGGCGTTACAGGTTTTTCCTATTTAGTTCTATTGAGGATTGAGGAAGTGACATGTCTCATATAAATTGTCTCTGGAACTACCAAGGACGCAAGTCCGAAGTTTGTGTACTTGGTATTGAGAAACGGCCAAAGTCCTGGTTAGGAAACATTCTGTTTCATGCTAAACTATAAGTAAAATGTATATGTTCATGTAGATGTTTTATTGTCTGTGCTTATTGAATATAGTGGATTTAATGCAGATAAATAATAGGAGGAATTTTGTGTCTTGTAGACGGACTTTTCTGTATCTGCTGAATGATTATTTGTTCCAACTTTGTGGTCCTGGTTGGGATTTTGCCACATTGAGGGCTTCTACGAGGTGCATTGTTGGATGTTTAATGACGGTCATCTACTTCATTGGGTTTCATTAACCATCAAACCTCCACATTATTTGACTCCTTAAAGAGAGTTAAGACTTACATCTGACTTTCATAATCACCTTAACTTTCTACAACAGTGAACGTTATAAAGACTGAATCCTATATTGCTGGAACTTCAACCCATATACCTGCTTATGTTGCTTATGACCCTCCCTACAAACATATTATTGAATAGCATTTACTCAGAGTAGCACATGTTGGTTATATTGTACCTAATCTCTAAGTATGATTACAGCCTGATAGTATTTTGTCATCCTTTTGCTACTGTTTAGGTAATAGAAAAGGCTCTTAAACAGGTCCTTTTTATAGAAGTTACTGACTGATCCTTTATCACTGCTTTCTGAGATATGAAATAATTATTCCTGTCCCGGCTGAATCTGACAGTGATGTAGTCCATATTGTCTACTGTTTTTGAGACATTTCAATGTATTTTGAAGTCACTTGCTTTTACAGGTCTTCAAGTTCCTTATATGTAGTCTCCTGGTATATTTGCCATATCTGCTGCTTTGTCACCCTCTAGATCCTTATTTAGAAGTATTACTTGGAGTAAGCCATTTAAAAGAATAGTAGCTTATCTCTCTTTTCTATATAACATTGGACTGAAAATGTATATATTTGTATTCTTTATCAACACCTGTTCTTTTATGTAAGCCTTTTGTTTGCATGTTATGTGTTTGCATGATAAAATACATATGTTGTATTTTTTGTGTAAATGGTGTATTTTGAGACTAACTAATACTCTTAATATTAAATAGGAAGATAGCATGTATATTAACTCACCGGCCGTGGCTGCAATAGTGTCCCGACTTGTTTTGCGAGTCACCACTAACAGAGGGACGGTGACCCAGCACACCGTCTGAGCTCCGCTTTGTCCATTGTGCGTTTTAATCGCCTTGTACAATACTGGGCCCGCAACTTTTTAATTTTTTCCCGAACTTGAAGAATTGCTCGCTGAATGCTTAGCTTAGAAAGTTCAGC
Source organism: Chrosomus eos (assembly GCA_036326025.1). NCBI lineage: Eukaryota > Metazoa > Chordata > Actinopteri > Cypriniformes > Leuciscidae > Chrosomus > Chrosomus eos. The sequence continues at coordinate 775,365 of CM070821.1, forward strand.
ATCGCTGTATTTTATAACGTCCTCGTTTCTTCACACGCCGTCAAATTGACGTTGTACTCTTTCTTCTGCCCAAATGTTTAGAAGAGCTTTGGTATTTTCAACAGATCAGTACAGGCGATTCTCCATTTCAAGCAGCGATTATTTTGCACAATATAAAAAAGTGAAATGTGCATCTTGCCGCAGACTATAACTTTCCCTAACATGATAAATTCTGCCTTTTATCTCAACAACGCCTCTAGCCCGAGCTGGCCTGCTTTGGCCCAAGGTATTCGACGGGCCAGAAATCCTGGCCGTTGGCCCCCGAGTAAGCCCAGATCAAGCCCCGGAAGTGACAGTGGAAACGCGGCTACTGGTCCTCTCAGGCTGGCTATATCCTGTGCTGGCGGGTCCATGCTTGCTAATTTGTCCTGCCTGGTGGAATCCTGGCTCTGACCTGCACTGGACTGCACTGCATCTGACTTAATCTTATTATATTTTAATAATAATATTTATTTTAATAATCCACCTGGATGATGCGACGGCAGCCATATGTTAATATATCTTATTACATGGCTTGTGGTCTGTTATTTCTTGATAACAGACGCTGCTTAGTATAACACACCGTTGCCATGAAAAACAGAGCGTTGCCATGAAAAACAGAGCATTGCCATGGACGCAGTTCAGAGACGGAGCGGACTATTTTCTTTAGTGGAAGCAATACAATCGTTTTTAAATCAATAAACTCCTTTTTAAATCAATATTTTGAGTCAAATTATTGATTTATTTGGTAGGTAGCCATGTAATAAGTGGGATAATGTATAGCGAGGTGGTCGTTATAGCAAATACAAACCCTTCAGGCTCCACTTCGCGTCGGGCTCCTAGTCAGCCTGTCGGGGTGGTATTCGTTATAACGACCGCCTTGCTATACGTTATCCCTTACATGTAACACATTTTGGTGCTGTCAAGACACCTGAGGATTTCTGTTCTGCACAATGTTTCATTGACCAGCAGGTGTCGCTGTGTGCATTCGAAGCCTTGAGAAATCAACCACTTTTACACACATTCGGCTTGCTCAGATAATTCATATTCTGAAAATACTATAATAACTGTACTTGACAACACCCCATGCCTCTTTATACATGCCCCTGGTTCAGTGGCATTGTTTACTTCAGTGCCTCCAAAATGGCTGACTTCCTGATTGATGATACGTAGTGAAAACCCTCTATAATTAGCCACGTGAGACATTTTAAATCTATATATATATATTAATATAGATACATAGTTTGACATGGAAAACATTATTGCTTTGCGCTGCTTTAACATGTTTTATTTACATTACAGTGAAGTTATGGAAAATAACTATATTTATATTCATGTGTATTATTGGTGTTATATACTTTTATAAAAAATTCTCATTAGTATTGTAAGAAAACACTTATTTTACCTGGTCAAAAACAGCTCTGTTTTCAGAAAGCTGTTTCAGTGTATATGCCTTTAAAGCTTGTAAACGATTTGTTTTTGATTTACTTTTATTTTTGTTTTATATATTAGTACCTTTTATGTAAACTAGTTAACCTGTATTTAACAAAAAGTATATATAATTTAAATTAATTAATTGAAGTCTCTGTTTTACAAAAGCTTGAGCTGAACTGACCACGGAGAAGTATTCTGTGATCTAAATATTGTAAGTATGGAAATTCAAATGCTTATTATTTAGGACAGATTTGACTTACCTAACCTGAGAATAATTTAAAAAAGGTAAAAGGTGTTAAAAATTATGTACCATAAAACAATTCTCAGAAAACCTGCTCAAAAATAAATTTCAAGGGTAATATCTATGAACAATTTTGAAATGGAATTCATTAATTTGACTAGGGATTAAAAGATTTTTGAGGAAAAGTCCATAAACTATTCAAATCAGAGTTCGGATAGCAGATACTCCATTTAGATTATGCTTTAAGGGCGGTTCTTGGAGTTTAAGAAAGAACATTTCTAATTAAGAAGTTGTTGCATGTTTTATCTAATACATTAACACCATTGATTGTAAAAGTAGGAATATAATCGTTTAAACAGCCGTATCTTAAATGCCATCTTATTAAAAGGAAGAATACATAAGGTTTTATAGTATAAAGACAGACACAACAAATAAGATCATCGTGACTAATGTCACCTTCTATCAAAATGATTGGTTCAATTGGTAAAGCAAGCCCTCTGTTACTGGCATAAGCAACTCTCTAGGCTTGTGAGATTTTACTCTGTTATAGAAGTTACCAGTGTGATTTGTGGTAGATGTTTTCCTATAAACCTAACTACTGTCAGGGATGTGGTGTGGGCTGAAGAAGAGGCAGAGTCAAAAGGCTCCAATTCAAACATTTACTAATATATTCCAAATACAGTAGGTAGCCAACCAGAATGCCTATTGCCGCCGCGGCGTCTGCCGCGGTCGGTGAATTCACCGCGGCAAAAAAAAACCCAGTCGCATTTCTAAGTCATTCGCGAAATGACCGCCAGGTGGCGCAAAGGGACATTTAGCGAAAGCAAAACGTATGTAAAAGTAGCCTACATTTTAAATAGAATATAGCAAACTTTTAGAGCAGAACATTTTATGAATCAATTTAAAAGAGGCCTATCTCGCAGTCAGTGAAAATAAATTAGGTGCAATCAATGATGCTAAACTATTGAGGAATGAGAAGATTGAAGAGTGCATCAGTCGTTTGTGGGCACACTGACGCTTAAACAGCCGAACTTGTGGTCGAGTGGTAGAGCTGAAGGTTTAAGCAGTACAAAGACACGGGTTCGAAACCCGAATAAATATGTTTTTTATATAATTAACATGCATTTCCATTATACACAAAGGAACAAATCTCATCCAACAGATTGACTAAATTTACGTCTTCAAAAACAGTTCTGTTAAAAAATAAACAAACAAACAAACAAAAAACTTCACGGACAGGACAGCAGACAGCAGGACTGGAATTCTTTCAGAAATAATTTTAAAAAACATGGTTAAGCAAGGTGCGATTTGCCGGTGGGTGATTTCCCCCCTCCACAGTAGGCTATAGCGAATAGGCCTACCCTAAATAGACCTTATCAAATATAGTATATATATTTTTAAATATAGCCTAAAACACGCACGTTTAAACAACAAACAATAAAATCTGAACCAGCGCTTCTGCTCCTGTATTGAGAGATAACATGCAGCGCATTTCAGTTACGATCCTGGTTCCAGTTACGGCTTTTTAAAATGTCACAAAGCGTTTTGATGTGGTTTTGAACGAAATATTGAAGTTTATAATTAAGTATTTTGACACACCACGCCTAGTGCGTATTCTAAAATGGGGTTTTCTTCTGCCACTGAATTAAGTTCGACAAACGCAGCAGCGCGTTCACTTGAATTTATTTTTCTGCTAAAATAACTTAATAGGCTATAGCCTACTTCGTTATTTTTGGTCATACAGATAGGATATCATATTTTAAAACTGTAAAAGGTCTATTTTATTCATGTAAAGTAGGCTACACTCACAGTAGGCTAACAACAAAACGTTCTCACTCATTTGAGCGAACACACACTGGTGAAATAAACGTTTGGGCTTTTCTCAGTGAGCTTCGACATGGCCGAGTGGTAAAGCTGACGGTTCATCAATCGGCAGACCTGCGTTCAAATCCCGAAAAAACATGGACTTCTGTAAAAAATCTATATATTTTTAGGCTATTAATGCAGATTTGTTTAGTTCTAAACCTCTGTTACACCACATATTTTTTTGCTTATATTTATAAAATAATATTACCATGCATTTCCATTTTACACTAAGGAACAAATAGGCTATCCAACAGAACGACTTTAGATCTGTAGCTAATAATACCAATTGTTCAAAAGCAGTTTTGTATAAAAAAAAAAAGATATATAGGCCTATATATATCTATATTTGTTTTATTCCCTATAACCTACATAGAGTTTTTAAAAACATGGTTTTAAGTAAAGTTTTCGACAAACGAGGCAGCGCGTTCATTTGATTTATTTTTCTCATAACAGCTAAAATAACTTAATAGGCTATAGGCCTACGTGATTTTTTTTTGGTCATACAGATAAGAGTACAGTAGCCTACATCGTTCAAAACTGTAAACTTTTTTTAGGCTAATGACAAAAGTTTATATGTCGTCTCTCTCGGTCTCCGGGAACTGCGCGTCACAAAAATTAACCGAAAGCCACTTGCCTCAGCTCAGTCAAGATAGGAAATCGGCTATGTCTAAAGCCTTTAAATGTCTAAATATTTAGGTTAATAAATGTTATCTGATTATGTAATCCATATGAAAACGAGAGGTACAGAGAATCTGCTCAAATATGTTTATGATGTGATTGTGAGCGCCTTGCAATGAGAAAATGACAAGGTGAAAATCTCGTTTAATTAAATCTAGAGACTAAATCGCCCTGAATTAAAATGTAAAAACAGATCAAATCATTTATTCGTCGAAGTGTTGCTATATTGTTTCATTTAAAGTTCATAATTATTATCTAAATGTTATTTAGTTTATCAGCAGTAGGCTACCACGAAGCACCGATATTTATTTGAATAATAATAATTTAAAAAATAACTAATTCACATTTTGCATGCCTGGACCCAAAGATCCCTGTAGAATTTAATATTGAGTTGAGCATTTTGTTCATGACAACAAAATGAACATGCGTTTGAAGATTAGGCTATATTTAGTTTTGCTTGGAAAAAGCTGGCCCAAACCAGTTTTATTTCTTAAATTATTTAAATAATGAAATATTTAGTAATAAACTTTTATGACAGAAATACCACATGTAGCTTAAATCATTTAATTCTTTCATTATCAACACTTTAATAGCCTATAATGCTAGAAGAGCGATTTAAGTGTGAATTGCGACTTCTCTTTATTTTAAGTCAGACTCAGAGAGCCTGTGGGGGGTTTGGAGGGACAGACAATAGGTGTTAATGTTCCTCATTCATATGGAGAGTGTCGGATAGCCAGCCCGATGGCAAAGGCAAAATTATTTTAAGGATAGGCTACATCTCTCGATGTGTCCCCATATTTGATTAAATTATAAATATTGTTGTTTATTTATTGTAGCCTATTTAAAGTGTTTTCACACACAAATTTAAATTGAAGTGTTCAATCCAGTTGTTTCAACTGGTTCTGTAGAGTTTAAGAATGTTTGAGCAAGGGAGACTAAATAAACTTGCTGAGATCCAGCGCGAGAGAGGCAAAACTCATGTCTTTAATTTATGTTGCTTTGGACTATTTTCGATTTGTACCGTTTCGTTTAATTTAGCTGCAATTTCTTTGGCAAAACAAATTTAAAATGTAGCAAGAATAAGATTGTGTGTTTCTTTTTTGCATGGAAATAAAGTCTAAATGCAAGTTAGGTTGCCACCGGTCCCGGTTTTACCGGGATTGTCCTTCTTTTTAATAACCTGTCCCGGGAAATTTAAGCACTCTCCCGGGACAATGAATGTCCCTGTTTTCGAAAGGCTACGTGAATATGTAAGTTCAAACCATAGACTGTAGGTTCAAACTGTGTAGCGCGCGGCCGCTTGCATGGCAGAGAGCAGAGAGAGGGAGAGACAGAACACCGGCTAGATCCCCCCTAGATGGTAGTCGCCGCTCAAAGTGTGGGGCGCGCCCTTCTATGGGTGGGAAATAGCCTAGAGAAGTGACAGGTTGGGCGCGCCAACGGGAGGAACTTTTCCTTTTTATGCCTTTATATCTTTATTCGTTCATGGCGAGTCTACATCGCATCTTCATCTTTGCAGCGACGCAGAAAACACCAGTTTATTAATAAACAATTAAATGTCTCCTTGCTATTTTTGTCTCCGGCTCGTGCGCTTGAGTGCAGCTTTATAACACTCACTCATTACCCTGTATAGCCTATTTAAGTTATTAAATCAATATAAAGGGGTTGATGTTGCTTAAACAACTGATGCTAGTTGACTAAAAAAAACTAGTCAGTGAGCCTAGCGACAGCGGCGCGACCTGAGCGTAATGAGCGAGCCGAGGAATATCCAGAAATGCTCACATGCTCTGATCGGAACAAAGGAATTTTGACATAATTAATCATTAGTTTATATCTCATGCACTGCCCATAATTTTAATCCCATATCAAACACATTAGCCTATGTTATGTCTGTTTGAATTTTTTAATTTTTTTGTCTTGCCAAATGGATTTCTCTTCTTTTCTTTTTTAACATTTTGACACAGCAGCACTTTTATTTTCTCTATTTTTGTTTTTGTTTGTTTAGTTTGTATTTAGATACTAGCCTACTTGTTACTTCAATAAATTGGAACATTTTAAGCTTGTTGCGTATTTCATTAGCATTGTGTTGGGGCGATGGGGGGCAGTGGGGCTTGAAAATTATGAGTCTATCCATCGGGTGCAGAAAAAAGATTGCATGTGTGTGCTAGTGTGCGTGTGTTTATGAAGCGAATGTAAGAAGCCCCCCCTTACAACCCCCCAGCTCTACTGTAGCAATGTTGTAATATGCCATTGATTATAAAAAAAAACGCTTGACTTTAAATAAATAAACAGTTAATAAACTCGCAAATAAACAGTCACCTATTTAAGCATCAAGAACGGTTAAAGATGAATGCTGTCGGCCAACATGTTGTTATATTGAGATTCGATCTCGGGCCTCTTGGATCTCCGTGTCGTTGCGTTAACCACAGAGCCACCGCCTGAACGTTTACGTCAACGTCTTATACTCTTCCAAAGCCTTGATGTAGCCTAATATGTTTCTATTGCAATGTTTTATATTGAAATGTTTTCATTATTTATTCAATTTAATTTAAGTATTGTGATGAATTATTTTAACTACATTTCACTTAAATGCATCTGCTACCAGCTTTCAATCGCTCTGAATGAGCCGCGACGCAGCGGCAGATTACGCAATAGAGAGAATAAACGGACACTTTTCAAAGTCTGTGATTGTAGCGCCTCTTAGCGGTTAAAGGCAGCAAATACACCCCGAATTTCACCGCCGCGGCAAAGCGGCGGCGTTGAAAGTATTATTCTGGTTGGTAACCTACTGTAGGTACAGGGATGACGGGCAGAAGATTAACACACACGATACAATGTAGCATTAACAAGAACCAACAGAAACTAACTGAACAGAAGGAAACTAAATACAGACACAAATCAACAACCATGAGGTGAGCACAGGTGACAACGATGATGATGATGATGATGAACAGGTGAGGGTAGCGTGATTTTTTTTCCCCAAACCACTTCAGCGGAAAATCCTGCAACCGATTTCATTGGTTTAGGTTACAGTGACGGGTAGGTTTAGGGATCAGTGTTTGGTGTGGGCAATCAGTACAGTGATTGACATGACCAATGAAAACTTTAGAATCAGCTGCAGGGCGGAATTTTCGCTGAAGGGGTTTGGGGAAAAAAAATCACACGTGAGGGTAAATGAGGGAGTGAGTGAGGGTGTGAAGATAAGGATTCTGGGAAGTGTAGTGCAGACAAAGAGAGAGTGGTGCAGAGGATGACTGTGACAACTACGTACCTGGAACCTAATTACCAGACTTCAGCAAATGTCCTCTAAATGCTTTAATCACGGCCGGGAGATCTCAGACAAATTCCATTGAGAATCCCAACAGTAAACACGAATACAATAGTTTTTATAGAATAAGGGTATGGCAAAATGACATGATACATTACATAATTTCCCCACAATTTGATTGGTTCTTCATAGACAAGCGCTCTTGTTACTAGGTAACCTCTGTCTAGTTTCATTTCCCATATTTGTTATTTTTACATTCACACAACCAATGTCATGAGTTTTCGAACAGTACTAATGTTAGAATGTTAGAATGTTAGGAACCCTAAAAGGGGAAGTCAGGTAAGAGTTAGTATTATAATATTAGACCCAAAGGGGAAGTAAGGTAAAAGTTTATCATAAGGTTAGATGATCTAAAGGTCATATTTTTAGAGTCAGAAACATGATTAGTTCTAAAAGACAGTTTACTATCTTATCTATTAAAAATCTATCACAGATTACTGAAATGTTATTGTCATATATTTTTAAATGTCCGTATTTGATATGAATGCAGTAATAGGCTTTCCTGTAGCTCAAACAGTAGAGCGCTTGCAACGCCAAGGTCATGGGTTCTATTCCCAGGGAAAGCAAGAACTGATAAGAATGTAAATGTGTACCTTGAAATGCAATGTAAGTCGCTTTGGATAAAAGCGTCTGCCAAATGCATAAATGTCAATGTAACAGTGCTTGCTCATTTAGCTCAGCGTCCAGAAATGAAATATGGAAAGGTGTTTGAGAAAGGTCTTTGTGGCGAGCAGGACGAGGGACGTGAGAGGACGGCGCGAGGCCAGTGGCGTGAGTGGTAATGAATGACACCTGTGAGACGTACCGGTCTCATATCTCTCACAGAGGAGCGACGACGGTGAAGATCGAGAAAGGAACAGGTCTGAACCTGTGTTTTATTATGTGACAGCAGTCGTCCGTGAGGGGCTGCTGTCTTTTACTTTCATTTTGTATTTGTTTATTTATTTATTAAAAGTGTTAAATGTTGCCGGTTCCTGCCTCCTTCTTCCCATAACATCTGAACCCCGTTACATTGGTGCCAAAAACCCGGGAAGGAGGAGGAACTCGCTGTCAGAGTGCCCTCGCCACTGTGGGGAATCCACGGTGCTATCGAGCATGGTGGGCAGAGTCCGTCACCATGGAAGCTCGAGGCGGTGCGCTGGAGTGAGTTGCCGGGGGACGGTCAAGCTCGCTGCCGGCCGCCTGTGTGCTGGAGGGGCGGCTGCCGTCCGTGAGGGAAAGGAGGAGTCGCCACCGCTCGCTGTGGGCCGGAGCCTGCTACTGTCCACCATTGAAGGGGAGGAGCAGGGAGCGGGGGACTCCTGCAGGCTGCCCGAAACCGGAGGAGCCGTCGTCATCCACCAGGTAGCAGAGGAGTGTCGAGCCATCCACCGAGGGCTATCCAGCGCTACCGCCAGGCACCGCGGAGAAGATCGCCCAGCTGGTGGAGGACCAGATGACAGTGGTTGTGGGAACCATCGAAAGAGGAACAGGCCTGAACGTGTGTTTTGTTTCGTGAGGGGCTGCTGTCTTTTACTTTCAATTTGTTTATTTTATTATTAAAATGTTTAAATGTAAAAAAAAAAATCTTGGTCCGGATCTTCAACGTGACGACCTCCATGAGAGATATGAGACCGGTGCGTCTCACAGGTGTCATTCATTACCACTCACGCCACCGGCCTTGCACCGTCCTCTCACGTCCCTCTGCCTCGTCCTGCTCGCCACAGTCTTCAACATGTGTCAATACATTAATCTGTTTTTCTGGGGTATCTTGACAACTATAAGGCCTTGTCCACACGGACACGGGTATTTTTATAACGCGGTTCGGCCGTTCGTCCACGCGGAAACGCAGTATTAGGACACTGAAACCGAACATTTTTTAAAACCCCTGCCAGGGTGAGGATTTTCAGAAACGCCGGTTACAGTGTTGTCGTGTAGACAATAAAAGAGTAGTGTGTGCCCGCGCTCCGTCATTATACGCCTACCGGAACCTATAATAACTTTTTGTTAGGCTTCTGATTGGCCAACGTGGCTTTACGGTTAGGGTTGTATCGTCGCCTGCTGGTGTGGCATGTTCTTGATAGCATGTTTTTGCGTTTTCATGTGGACGGGATTTTTTTTAAACGCAGGAGGAAAAACTCTGGTTATAAAAATGTCCGTGTGGACAAGGCCTAAGTCACAGGGTTCATTGAAGCCAATAGTTTAAGGGACCATTTCTTTGTTAAAGCCTTACTTTACAGTTAGACTAAAGTGTAGTTCTACCAGAAAGACTCGGGAGATAAATTTATATAACAAGCGTATATTTATTAACCGCTTGGCAAGCATGAATTTATAAAGTTCTTTGGCGTAGGCCCTGTCCTTAGCGAGCAATGTGAGGGTAGCGGAATCTGCATGTCCTGCCTGAAGATGAAGGCAGGGGCGCAGCAATAAAGCTATATACGCTATATTGACTGAGTTGTTGCACGGGATAGGCTGGTGCCCAGCAACCCAAATCTGCGACCTGAAAGGTCATGACGGGCCTAACTTCAGGGTCTGAGTGTCAGATGCATAATCGATGGAGATATACTTCAGTCTATCTGTATAAGTGTGGAAAATTACTACGTTTCATTACTGGTTATAGTTATCAAGCAAATCATTTCACTTTATTTATTATTATTTTTTAAACATCAGCATGATATCTGAGCAAGTCGGACCAGAGATGATGTTATATTAGGTAGATTAGAGGGTCTGTATCTCTTACCATTGGAGAAAGTGTAACGACTAACTTGGATCACATGTTGCACCTCAGCCTATCAAGTAACGGCAGTGACGTCAGTGAACACAGTTCAAAGATTTATAACAGTGGCCCCGTCCCAAATGGCACACTCCGGACTTGTGGACTTCCTCAGAGTTCACACTTTGGTGACGTCATGTAGTGCAGACCTATAGGGCCCTTGCCGCGAGTCCGCGAGGGCACATTGAGAGGTGTTTTTGGGACAGACTCGATCGTCACGCCGGAAACAGGAAGACGGTCTGGTGGTTGTTATCATAGACAGTAAAAGAAAGATTGTTATAATATGGACAGGAGCTACAGGTTCGGGGAAATATGCCTATTATTGTTGTGTTTACATATGACTCAGTAAAGCCCTGACATTCAGTTCTATTTATTTAATGAATCATAATGTGATCGTATTATTCAGCTCGCTATTATTAGCCTATATTTGAGACATCAACCATGGTCAATGATCATATTTTTTGTATAAACTTGTCATAAAAACCGTAATGATAATTACACTTAAATATTTTCTTCTCAGCCATGTTAACAATTGTCCGTGAGCGAAATCTCCTCCCGTCTGTTGTCTGATTGGCCTTTCGCAAGGATTCCTGGGTAGTTAAAGTGCGTGGAGCCTGCATCTATGCGGGCTTCGCGGAAGACCGCTTCAAGGGTACAAAGGGGGCGCTGCTGAGCACACTTCAGTGCGTTAACATGGCGAATGGGACGGCCTACGGACTCGTAGACTCGGCGAGCACGCGCAATTTAAGTCCACGAGACCGCAAGTCTACATGAAGTGCACCATTTGGGACAGGGCCAGTCAGTTACATTTTACGTTACTCAGTTTCTTAGGGATTATCAGCGCGTTGGTCTTGTGAATAAATATTCTCTATTTGTTATATCGCTAGTAAAGGTACAGTAGGACTGCATTGTTTGTGGAATGTGTTTTACTGCGGGAAAAAGCATGAATATTCTATTAGCTGCCAAGTACTTGTCACAGGGTGCAAAAAATATATATATATATATATATATTTATAAGATTACACAAAAAAACTTTTAAAAATGTGATACATATTTAATTAATTAAAATGAAATGTATTTGTTTACCATCATTCATTAAAAAGTGTTATATCATCATCATTAGGCACAGAGCAGTTGACAAGACTTCATGTTTTATTTTAAATAAACAGCATACAATATAACATTATTTACAATTAAATTATTCCTTTTGTATTCATTCATTAAAATCCACAATATCACCTTCATATCATATGCATACAGGGTGTTATAATAGTCATTACAATTAAAATGTATTCTTCAAAAATTGTATAGATTCCGTGAGATTTATAAATTCCGTTTTTTTATGACTGGATTCTGCGATTTAGTCAGCGTTTTCCATTTTTTTTTATCACATTTTCATGCTCAGAATCGGAATCGAAACTAAAATGTAATTCCTTTCACGGCCCTATTGCAGGCTCACGTTGAATTGTTTTTAAAATACCACACATGAAAGACACATATTTGGTCAATCAGCACAATCATCTATTAGGCAGTTATTGCTGTAGGCAAGACAAGTTTATTTATATAGCACATTTCATACTCTATGGCAATACAAAGTGCTTAACACAGAAAATAATCACAAAATAAAAGCTAGGAAAATGAAAACAGAGTAAAAAGAGTAAAAATATGCTACATAGATAAACTTCTCATCTGGCAATCCCATTGTGATTACACTGTAGTTTTAACATTTTACGAAAACATAAAATATCACAATCTTGATGATTCAATTGAAAAGTAGATTGTCTTCAAGATCACAATATAAAATCGTCAGAATGCCCACCCCTGCAATCTGTCCTCACTCATCATGGCTGTTAGGAAACTTTCTCCACTGTATGGATCTTCATGTGTATCTTCAGGCGACTTTTAATAGAGAAACTCTTTCCACACTGATCACACGTGTGCGGCTTCTCTCTGCTGTGGATCCTCTCATGTGTTTTCAGATATGATGAGTGATTGAATCTCTTGTCACAGTGTGAACACTTGTAAGGTTTTTCTCCAGTGTGGATCCTCTCGTGTGATTTCAGATTGGCAGACTGACTGAATCTCTTGTCACAGTGTGAACACTTGTAAGGTTTTTCTCCAGTGTGGATCCTCTCATGTGTTTTCAGAGATGATGACACACTGAATCTCTTGTCGCAGTGTGAACACATGTAAGGTTTTTCTCCAGTGTGGATCCTCTGGTGCTGTTTTAATTGTCCAGCTGAAATAAAAGTCTTCTCACACTCAAAGCACATGTACTCTCTCACACCAGTATGAATTTTCTGATGTCTATATAAACTTTTCTGCAGTGAAAAACTCTTTCCACACACAGAACACGAATGCGGCTTCTCCTTTGTATGAACTGTCAGGTGTGCCTTCAGGTTTGATGCACAGATAAATGTTTTGCCACATTGATCACATGAGAACGGCTTCTCTCCGGTGTGGATCATCATGTGTTTCTTAAGATCTGCTGAATTCCTGAAACTCTTCCCACACTGATCACATGTGAACGGCTTTTCTCCAGTGTGGATTCTCATGTGTTCCTTAAGGTATCCTGAATCCCTGAAACTCTTCCCACATTTATCACATGCGTACGGCTTCTCTCCAGTGTGTATTTTCATGTGTCTTTTAAGTTTATTAGAATCCATGAAGCTCTTCTCACACTGATCACATGCGTACGGCTTCTCTCCAGTGTGGATTTTCATGTGTCTTTTAAGTTTATTAGAATCCATAAAGCTCTTCTCACACTGATCACATGTGAACGGTCTCTCTCCAGTGTGAACTCTCAGGTGATGATCAAGATTTTGTTTGTTTGAGAATCTCTTTTCACACTGATCACACGTGTGCGGCTTCTCTCTGCTGTGGATCCTCTCATGTTTTTTCAGATGTGCTGACTGACTGAATCTCTTGTCGCAGTGTGAACACTTGTAAGGTTTTTCTCCAGTGTGAATCCTCTGGTGCAGTTTTAAACATTGTGCTGTAATAAAAGTCTTCTCACACTCAAAGCACATGTACTCTCTCACACCAGTATGAATTTTCTGATGCATTTGTAAATATGTCAGCACTGAAAAACTCTTTCCACACACAGAACATGAATGTGGCTTCTCCTTCGTATGAACTCTCAGGTGTGACTTCAGGTGTGATGACACAATAAATGTTTTGCCGCACTGATCACATGTGAACGGCTTCTCTCCGGTGTGGATCTTCATGTGAGCTTTAAGACTTTGTCTCAGAGCGAATCTCTTTTCACACCGATCACACATGAACGGCTTCTCTCCAGTGTGAACTCTCATGTGACACTCAAGCCATGATTTTTGTGCGAAACTCTTCCCACACTGATCACATGTGAACGGCTTTTCTCCTGTGTGGATCATCATGTGTCTTTTAAGTCTATTAGAATCCATGAAGCTCTTCTCACACTGATCACATGTGAACGGCTTCTCTCCAGTATGAATTATCATGTGAAGTTTAAGACTTTGTTTGTTTGAGAATCTCTTCTCACACTGATCACATGTGTACGGCTTCTCTCCAGTGTGGATCTTCATGTGTCTTTTAAGTTTATTGGAATACATGAAGCTCTTCTCACACTGATCACATGCGAACGGTCTATCTCCAGTGTGAACTCTCAGGTGATGATCAAGACTGGGTTTGTTTGAGAATCTCTTTTCACACTGATCACACATAAATGGCTTTTCTCCAGTGTGGATCATCATGTGACTCTTAAGGTGGGATGAACTCCTGAAACTCTTCCCACATTTATCGCATGCGTACGGCTTCTCTCCAGTGTGGATTCTCATGTGAACATTAAGGGATGATGATTGACTGAAACCACTTCCACACTGATCGCAGGTGAACGGCTTCTCTTCAGTATGAACTCTCATGTGAACATCAAGACTTCGTTTGTATGGGAAACTCTTCCCACACTGATCACATGAGAACGTCTTCTCTCCGGTGTGGATCCTCATGTGTTCCTTAAGATGTATTTTTTGTGTGAAACTAGTCCCACATTGATCACATTCATGCGGCTTCTCTCCGGTGTGTATTCTCATGTGAACATCAAGACTTTGTTTGGCTGTGTAACTCTTTCCACACTGAGTGCAGGTGAAAGATTTCTTGGCTCTTCTTTTCTTTAAAAAATTATTTTTAGTCTTTGAGCTACTCAAAGGTTTTTCTCCAGGTTTGTCATGATGTTCCTCCTCCACTTCACTCAGTTCTTCACCCTCCTCGCTCTCTTCCATCAGGTCTGACATGAAAGAAAAAAAAAAGGAATTAATTTAGTTTTCAGTACATCAAAATAATTCAAATTGAGAAATATGAAGTGAAAGGACATAAAAGTGAGCTCTGATGTAATAGACAACTGCTATAAAAAATTACTATCATTTTGATCAAATAAGTGTCTTTCCATGAATGTATCACGAGAAGCACACAAAAAGGTAAGATCCAAGTGCAGTTTAACTGGGTAATCCGTAATCATAAATCAGCCAGGCAAAGGGTCAAAATCCGTACAAAAGCAGTCGAACAAAAACAGGAATAAAACTCTGAAGTGCAGTCTGACATTAAACAAGGACTCCATGACAAACACTGAAACAGACAGGGATTATACTGTTATCGCTAATCCATGTCTTTATGGACCTTGCTTTGTGCACTGGTACGCAGTCATGTTACAACAGGAACATCTCCAAACTGTTCCCATAAAAGTTGGGAGCATGAAATTGTCCAAAATGTCTTGGTATGCTGAAGCATTAAGAGTTCCTTTCACTGGTACTAAGGGGTCGAGCCCAACCCCTGAAAACAACCCCACACCATAATCCCCCCCTCCACAAAACTTTACACTTGGCACAATTCAGTCAGGCAAGTACCGTTCTCCTGGCAACCGCCAAACCTAGACTCGTCCATCGTATTCCCAGACAGAGATGCGTGATTCGTCACTCCAGAGAACACATCTCCACTGCTCCAGTGGCAGTGTGCTTTACACCACTGCATCCACGCTTTGCATTGCACTTTGATGTAAGGCTTGGATGCAGCTGTACGGCCATAAAAACCATTCCATGAAGGTCTACGCACTGCGCATTATCAGGGGCACAGAAATAAAAAAATAAAAAATGGTGCCATAACGCTCAAAATGTTATTTATGTTATTTATTTACATACAAAATGTATGTAATTTACATTTTAAATTATTTTTGTTAAAAAAATATCTGCCGACATTCGGACTTCCAACCAATCAAACAGCAGCTCACTGTGACCCCAGCATCTCCCCAGAGATGTTTGCTGTGCATATAAATAACAGATAATTTTTTATTACACATTGCTTCCTGCTTAACCCTCTGGGGACAAAGCCCTTTTTGGTCCGTTTTCTCTATTTTTGCATTTGGGCTTATAAACCATATGTAATGGAAATGGAACTATATGTGTTTGGTATCTATGGATTCAGAAGACCCTATGCTAACATAAGCATGCATGTAATGTGTTTATAAAGGAAGTATGAGTTAAAAATGTACAATAAACTAGAGAATTTCAAAAACGAAAATCAGATTTTTCTCATTTATTTCTGAAAATCACACAACAATAGTGCACAGTTTTTGAACAAAAAAATATATTTGTCAAAGTCTTTGCTTGACAGACATGTGTAATTTTAAATAAAATGTGTAAAGAACAATGAAAAATGTAACTATTTACAAACAGTCCCAGCCGTTTTTCTTCGGAATGCCAGTGATTTCTCCTCGTCACTCGGCTTGTTCCGCCGTAAATCGTTTACTGCTTGCCATCATAAAAGTGCTAAAACAATAAATAATGCTATAATTGTATGTATATATATTAGAATTTGGGATGCACCGAAATGAAAATTCTTGGCCGAAACCGAAAACCGAAAAAGAGAAAACCAAGGCCGAAAACCGAAACACCGAAAGAAATTATGCCAATTATTAGTACCATTGCATTTATGGCTATGACTGTGTACAAACTTTACTAAAATCAAGGCATTGCAATTGCATAAATTAATATAAAATTTTCAAAGAATAAATCAATTACAAATTATGCAAATATTTATTTAGCACATTGCAACAAGTATTGCACAGTATAAAATAAAATTCAAACTAAAATGTTTAACTTGACCCTACTCATGTGTACATTATATAATAATGTACAGGCCTACTGGCCTGCAGAAAGGTTTTAAAATTAAATGTTCTCTCATAAAAACAAAGCCGAGCACGAACTTCTCATCACACCAGCACCCAGTTTGCACGTCTAAATTAGTTGCTTACATTTAAAAAATGAGCATACAATTGCATAAAAAGCCTTTTTAATGAACTAAGGTCCATGTTTAATACAAATGTACACAAAACTTAATGAAATATGTTCAGTGAAATTAGAAAATATTTAAGAGAGCGTTAATTTAGTTGTATACATGTTCCCATATACATATTTTTTTTTCTAATGTCACAAGTAATAACTCAGGTTCCCTTTCGTCCTGGGAACTCCGACGTGTCGTCGGGGAGAGTTTCCCATGACGAAAATTGGGATCAACGCGGCGGGGGCCCACCACCCGCCACACATGCAGTCACAGACATCCCAAGTCTCCCGGAAGTTCCGGGAGTCTCCCGCATATTGATAGCGGCTCCCTGAGTTAAAATTAGGGAGTTAAAATTAAAATTACCCTCCCGCAAATTAGTGAAAATATCGGGAGCGAGCGAGCATGGGCGTCAGTTTGGTTTGAAATGTGCTGGGGACAGAGACGCATTCGGAAGTGCATTTTCAAAAGTGCTGGGTACGTGACACCAAAATTTTTTTTGTCTCTTTCTGCGCAGGTCATGTTTTGAAAGACAATGTCCTGTAGCTTAGGCCTACTGATGTACATACAAAAAATGTATACAAAGATGTGATGATGTCCGACCAAGAATGTGATGTGTGTGTGTGTGGGGGCTACTTTGGGTTTAATTGGTCGTACAATGAGATCTAATATGTTGTTAGTGTCATGAATTTTAACGTGAATAAATAAATAGATCAGCATGATGTAGGCACGGCGCCAGGATTCCAGGTTTGGATGGGCCAGACCAATTGTGGGTGGGCCTTAAATTAAAAACGTTGCAATCACTGTTTAACCTATAAAAATTACTGACTAATATATCTGTACGTAGGCTATACATATAGATTTCAATAGCTTGATGCTCTTTAAATATTTTGTTGCATTGTTAAAAAGTTTCGGTGCATATCGAGTCAGGACGGACCTATCCGCGATCGCTCTCCTTGGTTCTGACCAAAGAAGAGCGCTTTGGAATCTCCATTACGCATCATACCTGCAGGGCTGCGTTTCCCGATGAAAGAAAAAGCGGTGTTCTTTATAAAAGAAGCACTTCAGAAATAGTTGGAATTGCATTTATGACTCATGGGATAGGCAGAGGCGCTGGCGCCCTCCTAGCAACGGCGCTGGTCGCGCTAGCTGCGATATAGATGAAGATGTGCTGGGTGATGTGGATCTCAGCTCTCCTTCATCTCCTGGCTGCAGCGATGACTCAGAGACTGTACGTGTGCGTAAGCTACCTAAACAACGACTGTTGCAACATTGTCCTTTACTGGAAATTATTTTCACACTTTCACAAGCTAATGATAAGCGCTGAAGCTGCAATATTTCCGGAGACATGGAGTGGGTAAAACATTTTTTTGACCACTTTTGTTTTGTAGAAATACTTTTTTTTTTTTTTAAAGATTTTCGTTTTGTATAAATTGTATCTTAATTTTGATGAATATTTTATCAACCAATTGCCTTTATTTAAGAAATAAGAAGTAATTATATAGCAGACAATGTAATAAGGCGCCGGCAAGATCACTTGCATTGCACGACAACAACTGGAGCATGTTTCCGCCACAGAGTGAAAAATAAAAAATGTAATTGCGATTTTTTAATCTCACAATTCTGACTTTTTATCTAAGAATTACATGATATAAAGTGGCAATTGCAGGTTAGCTACAAAGTCAGAATTGCGTGATATAGGCCTAAAGTCGCAATTGTATTTTATTAAGTCAAAATTGTGTGATATAAAGTGTGAGAATATAGCTTGAAATTCTGAATTTTTTCACAGAATTGCATGTTTATATCTCGCAAATCTGAGTTTATAATACGCAATTGGGGGAGATATAAAGGCAGAATTGCATGATATAAAGTCGCAATTGCGTGTTACAAAGTCAGAATTGAATTGTGAGATAAACTATTCTGGGGTAAAAAATAAATTAAAAAAGAAGCAATTGCGACTTTATTTCACGCAATTCTGACTTTATTTCACGAAATTCTGATTTTATATCTCGCAATTCTGAGAAATAAAGTCAGAATTGTGAGATGTAAACTCGCAATTGTGAGATAAAAAGTCGCAATTATCTTTTCAAATATTTTATTCTATGGCGGAAACAAGCTTCCAAACTATATAGCCTATAGAATGCCCTATTTAATTAAATTTATATAAAGGGGCGAGTTGTTTTTTTTCCCCTCATCAAAACCGATAGGCCTAATGTTTATCAGTGGTTGTATATCAAGCAGGGATGCGTTTGTTTGCATTTTGTTTTGCGATTTCACCGGAACGAATAGAGAATCTCCGCAACAGATTGAAGCGCGCGTCCGAGTGAAGACATTGGCGCTAGATCACTTCTTATTTTTTAACAAACGAACGAAACGAATGCTCTGCTAGTTAACTGGAGATGTTTTACTTGTATTGGTAGGCTACATCCGTACCGCGAGATGTTTCAAAAGTGGTGGGGACAAAATCGAACCTGGCAAATAGTGGTGGGGACATGTCCCCCCCGTCCCCCCCGTAAATGACGCCTATGCGAGCGAGAGACCTTGCGTTTGTTTGTGTGTGTGTGTGCTAGTGTGGCGTGTGCCTCACGATGCGCATTTAAGGACCCACAGGCTTTTATCTCTACTACTCCCGAATCGAATTAATCAGAAATTACTTGGCAAGTTACTTGCTAGGGATGATGTTAGGAAGTGATATTCAGCGTGCTACATTTTTAATGATTACAGTAGTTAAAACTTCAACATTTTTAGCTTTAAAATACCACATGCAGTAGCTAATATTGAGAAATATGTTGTGCTTTTACTTTTAAAAATGTGGGTAACGTTACAGTTAATGCTTACATACATTGAAGATTTTGAATACAGAAGTTACATTTGTAATGGTGTATTTTCATTTGGATGTGGTATTATTTGTGCAGTAGCTAAGATTAATTACGGCATAAATTAATTAAGTAATAAATTCATTTTAAGACAGCATGGAATAAATTGTATAATATGCTATAATTTGGATGGTATAGTATCATGAGCCACAATTAAAGTCTTGTGACACTCATGCCAGGTGGCAGGCGTTATTGTTGTTGTCGAGTTTCCGCGCGCCGATTGCTTTGGGCCGGGCCTAGTCAAATTCCAGGGCCGTTTTTTAGTCCCAGTCCGTCCCTGGATCACGCTAGGGAGACCAATCGACTTCGAGTGAAACTAAAACGAGCCAATGAATATTGGCATGCAAGATTTGCATTCGCGACCCGCTACCAGCGCGGGTATAAAGGCGGAAGCAAAGCATCCAAATGCTTTTTGCTTCGGAGCCGACCAGTTGTGTCCTCTGAGTGTTATGAGCTTGAAGATTGTGCTTTCTGAACGCTCAACGAGTCTGCTGTTTTCCTGAGATCTCTCTGTGTTGGTGTGACGGGCTTCAGCGGTCTTCGCGATCTCCCGTCTGCCTGTTTGTTACTACATCACTGTGTTACAAAGAGCTGTTTTAACAGCTGGTATTCGGTATTTGTTGATCCCTGTGTGCTTCAGCACATCTAAAGAGTGATTTCTCTGAAAGAGCAACACGGTGAAGATCGCGTCCTTTTAAGGATGACGTTTCATCCGTGTGTTTCTGGATGCGGTCAGTCTCTGCCTCCGGTTGATGGTCATGATCGCTGTCTCTCGTGCTTGGGCCTCGCGCACGCTGAGGCGGCTTTCATGGATGAGTCATGTTCCCATTGCGGGAATATGACTCTCGCAGTGTTAAGATCGAAACTGAGATCCCTCAGACGAGGGGGAGTCCCTTTGGAGATTCCCCGATCTAGTTCGTCTTCTGGTTCATTTCAGAAGGCGGCTACTTCGGCTAAACCCATTGGTGGTCTGAGGGTTACAGTGAGGAACAATCCGCTGGGTGAAAGACCCCCACGGACCCCTCACTCCTCCACAGCACTGTTGCCATTGGAGCCCATGGAGGAGCGCGCTGGGCCATCTCGTGTGGTCCCGGTCGTCTCCTTCGGGGCGCCTCCGGAGGATCAGATGTCGATCGCTGCATCGGAGGGAGAGCGGTCATCTTCTGGGAATGACGACTTGGCTGCGTTGCCCCCTTCTGGTGTGGTAGCGTTGTCCGAGCCGGACCCGGAAATGGCCGCTATGCTTTCCCGGGCGGCCGCAAGTGTCGGGCTCGTGTGGAACCCTCCACCGTGTCCCGAACCTTCGCGGCTCGACGATTGGTTTCTCGGGGCGGCCCGTGCTGGTTCTCAGCGCCCCGCCCCGGTGCCTTTCTTTCCAGAAGTGCATGACGAGGTGACGAGGTCATGGAAGGCCCCTCTGGCGGCCCGACATAGATCAACTCCCTCCTCCTCCCTTACCACTCTCGATGGCGGGGCAGTGAAGGGTTACGAGGGCATTCCCCCGGTGGAGCGGTCGGTTGCTTTACAGCTGTGCCCTAAATCCGCGTCCACCTGGAGGGGTGACCCCTCTCTCCCCTCCCGCGCCTGTAGGTTCTCCTCCAGTCTGACTGGGAAGGCTTATGGTGCGTGTGGAGAAGCTGCTTCTGCCCTGCATGCCATGGCGCTCCTCCAGGTCCATCAGGCCCAAGCGCTTTCTGACATGCAGGAGGGTGGTACCGAGCCAGGCAAGCTCCAAGAGCTACGCGCGGCGACGGACCTTGCCTCCGGGCGACGAAAGTCACCGCGTGCTCCCTGGGCCGAGCGATGTCCACACTTGTGGTCCAGGAGCAACATCTTTGGCTCACCCTGGCCGATATGACGGAGTCAGACAAGTCCAGGTTTCTGAACACCCCCATTTCCAGGCTGGCCTATTCGGCGACGCGGTGGAAGACTACGCCCAACAGTTCTCCGCCGCCCAGAACAGTCCGGGGTACAAGCACATCATGCCCCGGAGACAGGCTGCGCTGGCCCGTCCCCTCCGGCTCCACCTCACGCTGCTCGTCGCCGAGGGCGCCCTCCTGCCGCCGCCTCCGCCCTGCTCCGCCTAAGCAGCAGCCCCCTAGCAGCAGCCGGCGGCGCAAGAGAGCTGCCAGCCGCCGTGGTTCGTCTAAGCCCCCGGTAAGAGGAGAGGTAAGCGACCTGAACGGGCGACCCAGAGGATCTGACTGCTGCTCTTCAGGACGGTGCCTCTGCACCGCTCCTTCCCCCGGAGGAGGGCCGGGCGGAGAATCTTCTGTTTCCTTTTGTTTTTGTTCCGCCGCTGCCTTCAGCGGTACCCACTTTCTCAATAAAAGAGCAGTTTCCAATTCCTCTGGGTCTATCTCGGTCGAGACTGACTCCTCAGTCTCCCCCATCCGCGAGGGTCAGAATGACGGTGTGCGCCGCCCCGTTGCCTCGCCACTCTCGTTCCCCTCGCCCCAGCGCTCAGGTGACAGTGACGCCGCCTCGGCCTCGTCGCTCTCGTCTCCCGCTGGGCAAGGAGGCGCGGAAACCCGGATTTGACGCCCCCGAGCCTCGTTCCTCGTTTCCCCTCCTTCCTTCGCCTCCGTGGAAGCAGGTAAGTGTTGTTCCCCACACTCAGACCTCTCTCTCAGCCGCAGAAATGCCTCCGGAGTCAGGTCTCTGCCTTCCACCCCGCTGCCCCCCCGTGGGTACGCCGGTGGTCCGCGTGGGCTCCTTGGCGCGATTCCTCGAAGCCTGGCTAGCGCTTCCGAGTCCGTCCCGGTGGCTCATCCGGACTATCCGGTTCGGCTATGCAATTCAGTTTGCCCGCCGGCCTCCCAAGTACAGAGGCGTCCACTTCACCCGGGTGCGGAGTGTAGATGCCCCTGTCCTGAGGAAAGAAATCGACGTCCTGCTGGCGAAGGACGCTATCGAGCCGGTCCCTCCAGCCGAGATGAGGTCAGGGTTTTACAGCCCGTACTTCATTGTACCCAAGAAAGGCGGGGGGTTACGACCAATCCTGGACCTGCGAGTTTTGAATCGGGCCCTGCACAAGCTCCCGTTCAAAATGCTCACGCAGAAACGCATCTTCGAGTGCATCCGTCCCCGGGATTGGTTTGCAGCGATCGACCTGAAGGACGCATACTTTCATGTCTCGATTCTCCTTCGACACCGCCCCTTTCTGCGGTTCGCTTTCGAAGGTCGAGCATACCAGTACAAGGTCTTACCTTTCGGCCTGGCCCTGTCGCCCCGTGTCTTCACGAAAGTCGTAGAGGCGGCCATTGTTCCCATGAGAGAACGTGGCATTCGCATTCTCAACTATCTCGACGACTGGCTCATAATAGCTCACTCGCGAGATCTGTTGTGCGAACACAGGGACCTGGTGCTCCAGCACCTCAGCCGTTTGGGTCTTCAGGTCAACTGGGACAAGAGCAAACTCTGCCCAGTGCAGAGGATCTCTTATCTCGGTATGGAGTTGGACTCGGCCGCTCAGACTGCGCGCCTCACCGAGGAGCACGTCCAGTCAGTGCTCAACTGCCTCAAGTCCTTTCAAGGCAGGTCAGCGGTCCCACTGAAACAGTTTCAGAGGCTCCTGGGGCATATGGCAGCCGCAGCCGCGGTTACGCCGCTCGGTCTGCTCCATATGAGACCGCTTCAGCGCTGGCTTCACGATCGAGTCCCGAGATGGGCGTGGCAGAGCGGCACGTTCCGGGTCAACATGACCCCGCACTGCCGCCAAACCTTCAGTCCTTGGTCAGACCCTGCGTTTCTACGGGCCGGAGTGCCCCTAGTCCAGGTGTCCAGGCATGCTGTGGTTTTCACAGATGCCTCTGCCAACGGATGGGGGGCCAAGTACAACGGGCATGCAGTTTCAGGTCTGTGGACGGGGCCTCAACTGCATTGGCACATCAACTGCCTAGAGTTGCAAGCAGTACGCTTAGCCTTGTCGCGCCTCAAGGGGCTGCTTATGCACAAGCACGTACTGGTCCGTACGGACAGCACTGCGACCGTTGCGTACATCAACCGTCAGGGTGGTCTACGCTCCCGTCGTATGTCGCGACTCGCCCGCCATCTCCTCCTGTGGAGTCAGAAGCATCTGAGGTCGCTTCGAGCCATTCACATCCCTGGTGTGCTCAACCGTGCAGCCGACGAGCTCTCGCGGCAGCCACCTCTTCCGGGAGAATGGCGACTCCACCCCCAGACGGTTTCAGCTGATATGGGAAGTCTTCGGAGCCGCTCAGGTAGACCTGTTTGCCTCTCCGGACACGACTCATTGCCGGTTGTTTTACTCCCTGACCGAGGGTTCTCTCGGCAAGGATGCACTGGCGCACAGCTGGCCTCTGGGTCTTCGCAAATATGCGTTTCCCCCAGTGAGCCTTCTTGCACAGATTTTGTGCAAAGTCAGGGAGGACGAGGAGCAGGTCCTGCTCGTTGCGCCGTATTGGCCCAACCGGACTTGGTTCGCGGAACTCATGCTCCTCGCGACAGCCCCTCCTTGGCCGATTCCTCTGAGGAAGGACCTTCTTTCTCAGAGACGGGGCACCTTGTGGTCAATTGAGGCATGCAAGGCCAGGCCACGCCGTCTCGCCCTTTAAGCAGCTAACAGGCACTATGTTATGACTATGTTGTTGGCGATCCTGAGTATAATATTTATATACCTCCATATACCTCCTCCATATCCCTGAGCTTATCACAGGCAGCTGTGAAAGGGATAAAAAAAAAATGTAAAAGTTTATCTGACACAAACGTTAAAAAAAAACATTCTGTTCTTTAAAAGAATATATTGGTAACACTTTATTTGAAGGGGTGTGCATAAGACTGGCATGACACTGTCATAAACATGACATAACACCTGTCATGAACATGAAGGAGTCTTTATGAATGTTTCTGTCTGTTGTCATTAAGTGTCATTCGGTAAATTATGACACTTTTAATGCAAAGTTGACATTGTTTAAAATGTCTTTGTTATGACAACTTGACATTAACAAAGACAAAAATGTATATGTTATGACAACTTGAGATTAACAAAGACAAAAAATGTCTTATGACAACTTGACATTAACAAAGATAGAAATGTCTTTATGACAACTTGACATTAACCAAGAAATCATAACCTGTCAACCTGTCACAAATATGTCATAACAGGTCTAATTATCAAACTTAAAGCATTTGACAGTGTAATAACCCTTAATGACATCTTTATAACTAGTACAATGTGTTCCACTTTACTTGAGGACAAGTAAAATATTCATGACACAGTTATAATGGTGTCATGACGGCCAAAGTTGTGAAAGGTTATGATTTCTTGGTTAATGTCAACATGTCATAACAAAGACATTCTGTCTTTGTTAATGTCAAGTTATCATAATCAAGACATTTCTGTCTTTGTTAATGTCAAGTTGTCATAACAAAGACATTTTAAACAATGTAAACTTTGCATTTTAGTGTCATAATTTACCGAATGACACTTAATGACAACAGTCATAAACATTCATAAAGACTCCTTCATGTTCATGACAGGTGTTATGTCATGTTTATGACAGTGTCATGTCAGTCTTATGCACACCCCTTCAAATAAAGTGTTACAGAATAGGAATGATTATTAAATAAATAATATAAAATAATTGGCTTTGATGGTGACAGTTCGTTTTGGATAGATGGTTTTGCCCTATTGACCGGGGTTGTGAGGGTTAGTTTGAGATTTATTGGCTTTGATTTTGTGAAAAGCAGGAATTCCCTCCGCATTGCTGGGTACGCTGGAGTTTATCTCACACAGAAGTTGAAAAAGCATCATGTTCATTTAAAAGTATATAATTGAAATGGTTATAAAATTTACATTTAGTCATTCACAAATATTTCACACTAACTAGAGTTGAAAAACATTCTGCCTTTTAAAAGTATATAAATGAAATGCTTATACAATAAAATATATACTATTTCAAGTAAAGTTGAAAAAAAAACATTTTGCTCTTTAAAATGATATAAAGTTGAAAACTATTCAGTTCTTTAAAAGTATATAAATTAAATATTTCACACTAACTAAGGTTGGAAACCATTCTTCTCTTTAAAATAAATATCTTACTGAACCAATTATCTCAAAACAAAAAATAAAAAACACCTTACATGTTTAGAGATTTGAAGAAGTAGGTCCTAACACATAGATGTCCATACAATACATGAATGGGGTACAAAATTGCAATCAGTTTAAAGTTGAAAAGATCCCAGAGTGTTTCTCTCTCTCTCTCACAAGTGTTTGACAGTCTCTGAGTCAGAGGTGAGAGGGAGTTTTTCTGTGTGTGTGTGTGTGTGTGTGTGTGTGTGTGTGTGTGTGTGTGTGTGTGTGTGTGTGTGTGTGTGTGTGTGTGTGTGTGTGTGTGTGTGTGTGTGTGTGTGTGTGTGTGTGAGATACCCTCCCACCCTTCCCATTCCTGAGTGCATTGTTGGGACAGTGAAAGTGAGAATATATATCATATATTTTATTTTAATTTATATACTTTTAAATGAACATATTCAAAGTATATTCTTAAAAGTTAAAAATACATATTTTATAAGATGTTTTAAATTAAATTTAATGAATTCATAAAACAAATATGCTACATCGATGGTCTGTGGAAAAACTTGACTATATTTTTTATATATCAGGGTGCATGTAGATAACTTTGAAATGTGGGGGTCTCACAAGTCATCTCACACATTGTGTGATATGTTTAATAATTCCTTAAGTAGTATGTGTGAGAAAATCACCACATAGGCCTATCTTTAGTGAGAGAGCACCAATGAAGACATTTAGAATCTGTGATGCCTCAGGCCGAGCCCCATTGATAGGCTGCTTATAACGTCCTTCCGATCACCACCAGATCTTCAGAGAAATACGTTACGTGACAATAATTTTAGTTTCAGGATATAGGGTGACAGAGCAGATGAGCCTCTGGGGCACAATGTCACAGCGTATGCAATGTTAGTCTGCTTTTCAGAGCCAAAGTTTTGTTCGTACTAAATTTATTTCAAAGCATAATCGTAAAAGTTTAAATATGATCTTTTAAAATGATAAGATTGTTTAAATTAAATCTTTACAGTTTTAATACATTCATATCTTCTATTTATCTTTTAGAAGATTACTGTAATGATTTTGTTTAACGGTGACCAAAAGGACAATTGTTATTAATCAAGTCTGTTCAAATTTTTTTAAAGATTCAATCAGCATTTTTGTCCAAGTGGGGGTTTCATTTTTTTATGGTGGGGGCCTTCCATATGGAGCTATTATTGTGTCTTTATTACATGCGAGAAAATAAATGATCTGAGAGAAAAAAAAAGTTTGAGGGAAAAAGTTATCACACTGATAGCAAAAAAGCATTTCATGAGAGGGAAAAGAATATTTGAGAGAAAAAGTTCATACCAATAGCAAAAAATAATAATATTTGAGACTAACAAAAGTTTTCAGAGAAAGTATTTTCTCATAGAACATAAAAAAATATAAATTTCTCTCATTTCTGAGAAAAAAATCTCTCAAAATACTTCAAATATATTTTTTTGCTATCAGTGTGAAAAAAAAATTCTCTAAAAGAAAAAGTGTTTCTCTCAAAACGCTTTGCTTTGCTCTCAATGCAATTTCTTGCTCTCGTGTCAGGATTTTGCTTTCGCTGTGAAAATTGTGTCATGGGCGGGGCCACGTTCCTATTGGCCAGTCGGGTTAGCATCGTCTTGTCTTGGGAGTCGAACTGAATCATTACACCATTGTTCGGTTCACCTAGAATAGATGCCGCCTCTGCCTTAGTTGAGCACGGTCGGACACTTCAGAGCTTAGATCAGGCCCAAAAAATCAAGCCCGACCCTACCCGAGCCCGTGCACGTTATGTCCGAGCCCGGCCCGGCCCGAACACATTAGCCATAATTATCCGATTTAAACCCGACCATTTTTTAATAGGCTACGTGGGTCGTTATAACTGACGTTACTGCGTGCATGGTTTGGCATGAATGCGCGCAAGCTAGTTCATCGCGATCTCACACATCTCTGTTATTATCAATGAAGCTGACTGAACAATGAATCTTTCAAAATATCTACACTTTGTTCGTTATAATTAGAGGATTTGCCAGGATACAGAATTCAGGACTGAACAAAAAGTCCGTTTTGAGCGGTGACGGGAGTCTATCTTAAATGTTTCTGATTGGCCATTGCGTTGAAGAAATCAACACACATGTCTGTGATTGGCTACATTGCTCAACGCTGCAAATAAGTTATGAATTGAAACTCTGGCCTGTAAATCGTTTCTATTTTGTTTTCTATTTATGTTTTATTGTTTATTCTGCAACAGATGAAAAAAATTTAATCGTTTTTATATGTTTTATTCATAGATATTTCTAGTTTGCGGGAGTCCCGCGAATCGTTTTACTCTCCCGCATCCCGCACGTGAGTGCATCACCGCCCGCGCCCGCGCTCGGCCATCAGATCTAGTGCCGCACCGCACTCTATTGCATTGGGAGTGCACGTCTCTAGATAAAGGACCCGGCCCGGGTTTTTGAAAATTTTGGTTATTTATTTATTTCAACAGGGACAATGTGCAAAAAACATTAATTAAAGTTGCTTTGCACTAGGGATGGGCGATATATTATCGTTTGCGATATATCGTTAAAATTTTTCCTCACGATAAGAATTAGTCTTCCTGCGATAATAACGATAAAGCCTATGACGCGGGACCCATTCGCAGTTCACGCGCATGGCGGAAGGCGGACGTGAAGCTGAGGTGAAGTTTATCGCTAAACGAGTAACTTAATTATCTCTACAATCTGGAACTGGTGATAGATTTTCACCCGCCCATCTCGCCGAACACTGACTGAGCGCTTGAGAGTGTCGCTCTCCGTCAAGTGATCCGTAAAGGTAAAGCCCACTATAGTTCATCTCAATGAATACACAGTGTATTTGACGCGCAGTAAACACTAGTGTGACGCGCACGACTTGTTATCACTGCTGAGAGCGCTCAGTGTTTCTCACACACTCAACGAGAGAGAGAGAGAAAATCTTACATACCACGCAGAATTGAAGTGTAGCCTACATGAAGTCTACATGTAAATTATATTATTTGTTGTATTTTCCTGTAAAAGTAATGGTTCATTTGGAATTATTCAGCTTTTATGAGCAAGCAGAAACTAATGCACAAACGCAGACGTGATATTAATATTCATGAACCCAGCAGCTCATCAATCCTTAGTGCGGTTTATATTTTTATTAGTATCAGAATTCGTAGTAGCTAGTATTAGTAGGCCTATAACTATTTCAAACTATTTCAAACTTGTAAATTATTTGAATTATTAATGTGTGATGTTTTTCAGTATAGTTGCACTATTTAAACATTACCTGCACTTTTACAGAAGAAACGTATGCAACTTTTCTATTTCTGCAAGGGATGGTGTTTGGATTTTTACTGCTTTTTTTTTTAATTATTATTTTATGTACTGTAATGGGTATTTTATAGTCGGGTACATTTTACTTTGCATGCAGATATCACTTATAGCCAAAAACAGTGGTGAATATGGTATTATATAAATATCGTCATTGATATCGTTATCGCAATAAATGCCAGAAAATATCGTGATATATTTTTAAGTCCATATCGCCCATCCCTACTTTGCACCAGATTTAGCTTGAGCTAGTTTCCATCTGTAGTCCCCGAGCCACGAAATATCGGCCCAACCCGCGGTCAAGTTCGGGCTCGGGCAGAGAATCTAAGCTCTGGTTTGGGTAAGATGATGACACACACAACTCGATGTGTAGCTGGCTGAGCAAGTTGAGAGATGGCTAATTAGCGATTTGCTTTACTGGCGATTAGCAAGCTAATAATATAATACACATTCATTTACGAATATGAGTGCTATTTTTTTAATGTTTAATCTTCAGTGGTGCTGAACTTGCTTAGCCAGCTATCCATCGAGTTGTGTGTGTCATCATCTTATCTTACCCAAACATTGGAGTGTCCGTGCTCAGTGCTCAACTAAGGCAGAGGCGGCATCTATTCTAGGTGAACCGAACAATGGTGTAATGATTCAGTTCGACTCCCAAAGCAAGACGATGCTCACCCGACTGGCCAATAGGACCATGGCCCCGCCCATGACACAATTTTCACAGCGAAAGCAAAATCCTGGCACGAGAGCAAGAAATTGCATCGAGAGCAAAGAAAAGTGTTTTGAGAGAAACACTTTTTCTTTTTAGAGATTTTTTTTCCACACTGATAGCAAAAAATATATATTTGAGATTTTTTTCAAAGTATTTGAGAGATTTTTTTTTTCTCAGAAATGATTTTTAAAAATGTTAAATTTAAATTTTTTTATGTTCTATGAGAAAATACTTTCTCTCAAAACTTTTTTTTAGTCTCAAATATTATTATTTTTTGCTATTGGTATGAAAACTTTTTCTCTCAAATATTATTTTTTCTCTCATGAAATGCTTTTTTCCTATTAGTGTGATTTTTTTTTTCTCTCAGATCATCTATTTTCTCGCATGTAATAAAGACACAATAATAGCTCCATACTTCCATAGCCATAATGATGTTTGTTCTGTAATTGCATATGCTATCCCGTATACCTAAACACAGCCATCACAGGAAACTGCATTTTTACATTTTCAATAAATAAATATAAATAAATAAATTAATTAATTAATATAATTTCTAAGCTGTTTTGCAGTCACACACACTAAGTTGGGTCCATAAAATTAACTAATCTCTATTTTTCAATTTAATTAAAGTATATAACTCAATGAATAATAACAAATATGTTACTAAAATGTATTCAAACAAATTAAACATTGCTTTATCTAAATGAATATATGTATATAAATTACATGTATAAATATAAAAACTCGTTACATTTTCATAGAACTGAAGACGTAATTCTTTATGCAATGATAAAAAAAACAGTCCAAAAAAGCAAACAGTTTAAGCTGACCCCTCCCCAGATCCTTCAGGGATAAACTACAGGGTGAGATGAAGCTTCACACCCTCACAGAGGAGAGAGGAGTTACAGGCCAGATGAGCCTCTGGGACACAATGTCACAGCATATGTAAAGTTAGTCTGCTTTCCAGAGATTTATTCATACTAAATTTAAAAGCATAATCTTTAAGGTTTAAATTAGATCTTTTAAAATTAAAAGACTGTTTAAGTCAAATCTGTAAAGTTTTATTAAAACCGTATCTTCTATTTATCTTACAAGATATTCAACTTCTCTACTTCTGTATGATATAAATGATTTGCATACATTTAACCTAAGGTATTATTTTTACTAAACATCGTTTGTTAAAAAAAATACAATAACATTTTTTATAAATCAAGAACTACGCTTTGGCGTCTTAGATCTTATTTCAAACAGTATTGTTGTCCATGTGACATGAAACATGTTGTCAAAGTTTGTCACAATGTTTTTTTGTTGCTGTTGGACTCTACATTGCTCTTATTTAGATTAAGTTGTATCATTTAGAAAATCACCACACATTTTCAGAGACACAATGTGCCTCTGTGGTCCATAACGCTGCATAAGTAAAGTTTGTCTTGAGCGAATATTTAATTTTACTCGTCTTAATTCAAAGCATGATCTTACTTTTTCTACGGTAGCTATGATCTATTGTACTTATAAGATATATAATTTTTACTTTTCTTGTATCTCCCAAACTATCCTTAATCAGTGTGGAAAGACACAGGGTGAAACCCTTCACTGGGAGTATACTATCGGTTATCTATTCAAAATATATGTAGAATTTTAAAATTTTAGCATTTGTTGATGCGACAGGCCGCATGAACAGACTTTGGGGAGAGCTGATGATACTATAGCAGGAAGCATGCCCCTTTGACCTCCTCGATTCTGGAGGCTTTTTTGTCAAATACCCTATAACTTAGTCCTTAAAGGTACGCTGTGTAGGAATTTTTCCCATCTAGCGGTGAAATTGTAGCCTGGTAATACCAGACTCTGCTACTTCACTTTGCTTCGTAGACAGAGTCTGGCATAGCATAATAGAGAAGTGTTTTCTCTCCCGCTAGGGGGCGATTTCTGAAGTTTAAAATCATTGGTTACCCGTAAGCCAACCAGATAAGTTTGTTTATGACGTATGTTATGCGGCGACACAGCCGTATCGAACCACAGACATCATGCATCGAACTCAAATCTATGATCAAACTTCCACTGTAAACACTTGATGCGAGCGAAATACCGAAGTGAACATGGCTGTAAACGACTTTTTTGATCGGTGATTGATGTAATAGAATGACTGCTGCACTTGACAGGGCGCTAACAAGCAGAGAGAGAGAGAGAGAGAGAGAGAGAGCGAGCGAGCGAGCGAGCACTATCACGTTTTCAAACAAACAACACGAGCGCTGTCTTGCTCTCTCTCCCTCGCAAATATTAATCAAAATCAATCGACTAGTAAAAGGTCGGAACACCGCAGTTTCACGTGGAGCATTTGGAGATTTTTAGGAACTCTAGGAACAACATCTCAAAGAACAACATCTCAACACTAAATTATAAAGACCTGTCTCATATAACTTTAGACGCCTGTCTCAAATACAAGCCGGTGCAGTTCGACGATTTGGGCAAATAAAAGCCCGGGCTATTATTTGAAGTTTTACGGTATTTAAGACCTGGAAAAGAAAGGAGACACTGACCTGTCAAAAGGCTCCCCAGTTTCTCGCTGACGATCGGTAATAAACTTTTCCCAAAGGGAGTAGGGCCACAACATCACCTCCATTCAAAATGTTTAATACACACTCTTCTTGTTCGGGCTTCAGTTTGCTAATGCTTGGAATATTCTCCACACAACAGAGCGAATTGCATCCGTGTCTCACTATCCGCGGTCGTTTTCGATTTCTCTGACCTAACTCTTAAACTCTGCGCTTGGCGAGTACGTCACGGCTTTCAGCCCGCCTTCTGTTTGCTGATTGGCCGGCTGTTTTCAGGCCGGTGGAAAACAGAAAGATAGGCTGCTATCTCAGACTGACTACAGGAGTGAAATGAAATTAGCGGAAGTAGGAAGTCTGACGTAGTCAGGCTAGTGAAATTGTACTTTGCATTCAAACAAATAGTGCTCTCTAGCGCCTCGCTTTTTCAAATGTGTGCTGCATCTACGGTAACCGCTATGTGTCAATAAGCTACGACATGTCTTCCAATAGCACTTCATCGAGTTTAACTATTCATGTTATGCTGCCTATATAATGAATTACACAACCACGGAATGAAAAAGCTTGTAATTTAGACCGTAACATTGACTTACCTGTCGAGAAGAAAGCAGACAACTTTTTCTTCATTAGCTCTATCCACCTGGGAAAAGCTATCCCGATATTTACCCTCGTTTTGAATTTGCCGGACACGTTCACCCTTTAAATTAATGTGTATGCTTTATCACGGCTACGAGGATTGCATTATGAAGTACCAACGCATTCTCATCCTTTGGCGTCATATAGGTGAAAATTCAGATCTGTGTCAAATGTGAGTAAAATATTGTATTTTTTTCTTAGTTCTCCTGGCTATCGGCACTAATTAAGCAGGGATTTTGTGTTGTGCGCACTGTAACCCTCCGTGAGAGAGATCTCTCTCTTCTGTTTAATTGTATTGCCTTTAGAATCGCTTAAGATTTTTGTTAGTGTGATGTTCCTGAAAAGTTCTTTCAACCTAATTTTGATTAACAATTCAACATTCTAGGAATGTTGACTTGTAACATTTCTTTAATGTGCATATAATGCTATTGAAAGGTTAGTATGATGCTTCTGAAACATTCTTTCATCATTCAAAAACATGCTGTGAACAAGCACTGAAAGAAAGAGAAATAAGAATACAAACTACAACTTTCTTCAGCCACAGCCTTAGATTAAATCCACTGAAGATAAAATACATTAAATCTCTGAAGATCTCAGCAGAGGAGGATTAAACAACTCCACAGACAACATTACCAGCTTCACTTATTACTAACCAGACTCACTTTATTTCTGTCAGACGTCTACAGAAGTTATTGTGAGAATTAACAGAGGTTTAGATGTTAATGATTTATTCACCATTATAGCGTTCGCTTTAGTTGGGCTCTTGACCCTTGAGTTTTGTAGGTTGCTTTTTTACAGCAATTGCATGTGTTTTCAGAAAAAAATTCTGAATTGATAAAGCAGATCACCATGTCTTTTTTCATAGTAAAACTTCTGCATTATAGTGGTAAAATAATTCTAGTATGGAAGCATGAAGAATATGAAAGAAGGGTTTCGTTGTTCTATAAGAAGGTTCTGGCAACATCTGTTCCTCATTATGTAAAGGAATGTTTCCTATATCATGAATCTCTAGGCTAGGATGGGGGAGCAGGGGAATGGTATACAGTATAGGCTAGTTTACCACAAGTACATTGGCAGCCAACACAACCCAGAAACTGACCATACATGGACTTATTATTCTATGTATGGTATTTATATATGATGCAAGGCATGTACTCTTATTGGTTAACTCTGTGTCATATTATTGTATACTCAGACAAAGTGCCAATAAAGTTGAGAAACTTTCTCCCTCAGCGCTGGGTCATTGTTCATTGGGCACATTGGGACCGAAAATCTTACAAGTGGTTTAAATAACTGCTTGTAAAATTTAAAATGAATTTTTCAAGCCTCCCTATACTTGAAAACAAACAAACAATAACATTTTGTACCCATTTTTATAGTTTAACTATTTATCTAAAAGTGATGAAGTGCTTGAATGTTTCTAACATGAATGTTCTCCAGCATCATGAACGGATGAAGAAAAAAACACAAACCTCTTTGTTCTTCAGGATCTTCAGTGTGTTTCATTCTGCAGGTTCTGGATCACTCGTGTTCTCACTGTCCTCTTTACAGTTTTCAGCTCTTCCTGAAGCTCTGATGCTCGTCTTCACTTGTAGCTACAGAATTGCTTTGAGAGGAGCTTCACTGACCATGTGACTGGTGTGGGCGGAGCTGATATGATGATGTCATTGTTGTGGGAGGAGCTTCACTGATGATGAAATGCAGTGGGAGGAGCTGATCTGACAAAATAAAAAAATATATCAAGTTTGTTTTTATACTGATGAACAACAAAATGTAAAATATAATGTAAAGTAAATTCTTGCAAAAATAAATAATGGAAAGAAAAACAGTTGAAAGCACCAAGAAATACCTCAGTCTGTTGAACGTGGAACCAATGAAATGAGCTTTAAGTGGACATTTACAGGAGATCTGAAGACATCAACATAATAAATAAGGTAAAAACAGAAACGTTTGACAAAACAAAGAGTATTTTCAGCACAGGACTCCAGACTAACAGTTGAGAGCAGTAGCACTGGTTCTACAGATGGTGGCGCCAGCACCTGATTTTATGGCGCTGGGGGAAAATTTATCATAAAGTGAATATTGTTTTGCATTAATAAGTGCAGTTACTAATTCTTGTATATGTGTGTTTATTGGAAATGTAAAAGTAAAGCACTGAGCTTGAATTTATATAGATACCAAAAACCTCACTTTTATAGGGAAACATAAATATTCTGTGTTATTCAGGCACAATTTGAAGAAATGGCTTTGTATTGCATGATACTTAATGTCTTCTTAATTTTTTCCATATAGGGAGTGGAAATGGTTAATAGGCCAATAAGTGCTCCTCTGTGGTGTTGCATGTTTAAATAAAATGGCACAAAGTGCTAATTGTTCTCACATTAAAATACTGGATTTAAGTGAAATATGGCCTAAAATATAAAGTTATGAAACCTAATTTTCGCCTTAACCAAAAACGATTTACTCTGGAACAAGTAATAGATTAATAAGACACCAAAGATTGCCCTGTTGATATACCTCAAATTAAGTATATATCATGTTTAACCACTATTTACATAAGAGCCAGTGGCAAATTCCCGAAGGACTGGCCGAGATGACGCTGTTTTCAGCGGGAACATGAGCTGAACGCCCGCTGACGGCCTGGAGCTCACATCTGAGAAAGCGTCTGAACAGATTGTAAAACAGGCACTATGATCAAATAGTCACATATTTGAGGTCTAAATAACTACATTCTCGTCTAAAAACTCTTAAACTATATTTCGCGACACAACAACAGTTGTATTCATTTTTTTAAAAGATTGATTTCCTAGACCGCCATGATGGATGCTGAAATGTACTGGGTGAATATCACACGGCTGGAAAAGGCTCTCAGCCAATCAGATTTGAGAACCAGAAAGAACTGTTGTATAAAAGCTATGAAAGTGCTCTATTGAAAGATAATACTGTAATTTATCACAATATGACAACATATCTCAACATTAAAACAACAATACAAAAACAATACTGAAACTCAGTTAAATAACTGCCATACCACACCATAATTTACACTTATAGTTATGCATTCCTTGTAATAAAGTTATGTAAATAAAACATGTTACAGGTTTTGTAGTACAGAAACTGACAATGATCAAAAAACCTTTTAAAAAAATAGCAGCACAAAGAAAGTTAATGTTTCCCATGTCAAACTGTATATTTATCGGATACATTTATGTATATATTTAAAATGTCTCACGTGTCTCATCATTGGTTCAATCAATCAATGTAAAGCATTTATCAGTATCTGTTCCAGTATATTTTAACAATGTAAAGTAACAAATTTGATCTGGCAGAGATGTGAAAATTGTAGAAATAAAACAACAGCAGCAACACTTTAGATAGATTCCCATCTATTCCCATCACAGATCTCAAACTTTGACTTTTGACTCGTCATTCAGTAACAGTTCTCACTCCAAACATCGAAACAACCACACAAAAGCACATAAACTCGCACAGGTCTGAATAAACTCAACTTACCTTCCTCACTGCTGCTGTACTAAATATTTCAGTGAGAAGACGCCAGAACAGTGTATGTTGGTTTTGTCAATATGAGAAAAACAGTGAACTGCTTGCCTTGCCTCAGAACATGCTTTTTTTCTTCTTTTATAAATATGATGTTATTTCATTCCAATCGAAAGACGTGTTTATAAATTTTTACTTTAATTCAGATATGCTTTAATATTTCTTTTTTTTTAGAAATATGAAAACAATCACATCCCACAGAGCACTGTCAGACAGATTAGGAATATAAGATTATTTTGTTCACATAGTAAGTGCAAAAACCTTTGCCAAGTTTCGTACAATTCCAATGAACAAAGAAATAAAAAAAAAACAATGTAAAATCACCAGAGGGTTAATTTACATATGACTGACAAATATGAACCACATTTAATTTATGCAATTACATAAATCTTACCTGTTTCATTTATGTATGAATGAACAATATGCAGTTTATTAATTTGTTTATGTTAAAACTCTGTAATCCAAATGGATGTGAATTTTATATGCAATTCGAATACATAAATCTTAAATTTAGATGTAAATGTTTTTGGGAGTTTTTGTGTGTAAAATACAAGACTTCTAGTCACTTCCTGTCAGAGATGCAGTCCAGATCTCCAAGTGTCTTCATTCAGCTCATTTGATGCATCGAGTGTATCCTTTGTGTCCTTCAGTTACCCACAATCCTTTGTGTCCTTCAGTTACCCACAATCCTTTGTGTTCTTCAGTCACCCACAATCCTTTGTGTTCTTCAGTCACCCACAATCCTTTGTGTCCATCAGTCACCCACAATCCTTTGTGTTCTTCAGTTACCCACAATCCTTTGTGTTCTTCAGTCACCCACAATCCTTTGTGTTCTTCAGTCACCCACAATCCTTTGTGTCCATCAGTCACCCACAATCCTTTGTGTTCTTCAGTTACCCACAATCCTTTGTGTCCATCAGTCACCCACAATCCTTTGTGTCCTTCAGTTACCCACAATCCTTTGTGTTCTTCAGTCACCCACAATCCTTTGTGTTCTTCAGTCACCCACAATCCTTTGTGTCCATCAGTCACCCACAATCCTTTGTGTTCTTCAGTCACCCACAATCCTTTGTGTCCATCAGTCACCCACAATCCTTTGTGTTCTTCAGTCACCCACAATCCTTTGTGTCCATCAGTCACCCACAATCCTTTGTGTTCTTCAGTCACCCACAATCCTTTGTGTCCATCAGTCACCCACAATCCTTTGTGTCCTTCAGTCACCCACAATCCTTTGTGTTCTTCAGTCACCCACAATCCTTTGTGTCCTTCAGTCACCCACAATCCTTTGTGTCCTTCAGTTACCCACAATCCTTTGTGTTCTTCAGTCACCCACAATCCTTTGTGTCCATCAGCACCCAAATCCTTTTTGTCTTAGTACCCAAATCCTTTGTGTCCTTCAGTACCCACATCCTTTGTGTCTTCAGTCCAATCTTCCCTCCTGTGTCCCATCAATCCTTCTTCCTTCTGTTACCCAAATCCTTTGTGTCTCAGTCTACCCATCCTTGTGTCTTCAGTCACCCACAATCCTTGTGTCTTCAGTCACCCACAATCCTTTGTGTCCTTCAGTCCCAATCCTTGTTTCACCATCCTGTTCCCACATTCCATTTCTTGTCGTCCTCACAAATCCTGTGTCTCGTTCCACACAATCCTTTGTGCCTTCAGTCACCCACAATCCTTTGTGTCTTCAGTAACCCACAATCCTTTGTGTCCTTCATATCCCATCTTTCCTTGTTACCATCCTGTTCCTCAAATACCATTCCTTTGTTCCTTCACTTGTACCCTCAATCCTTTGTGTCCTTCAGTACCCAACAATCCATTGTGTCCTTCAGTCACCCACAATCCTTTGTGTCCTTCAGTACCCACATCCTTTGTGTCCTTCAGTCACCCACAATCATGGTCCTTGTACAATCCTTTGTCTTCTACCACAATCCTTTGTGTCCTTCAGAACCCACAATCCTTTGTGTCCTTCAGTAACCCACAATCCTTTGTGTCCTTCAGTCACCCACAATCCTTTGTGTCCTTCAGTCACCCACAATCCTTTGTGTCCTTCGTCCCATCTTTCCTTCGCACCAATCCTTTGTGTCCTTCAGCACCCACAATCCTTTTGTCCTTCATTACCCACAATCCTTTGTCCTTCAGTCCCCACATCCTTTGTTCCTTGTTCCCACAATCCTTTGTGTCCTTCAGTACCACAACTTTGTCCTCAGCCCACATCTTTGGTCCTTCAGTCACCCACATCCTTGTGTCCTTCAGTCACCACAATCCTTGTGTGCTCTTCAGACCCAACAATCCTTTGTGTTCCTTCCATCACCACATCCTTTGGTCCTTCATCACCACATCCTTTGGTCCTTCAGTCCCCACAATCCTTTGTGTCTTCAGTTACCCACAATCCTTTGTGTCCTTCAGTCACCCACAATCCTTTGTGTCCTTCAGTACCCACAATCTTTGTGTCCTTCAGTTCACCACAATCCTTTGTGCCTTCAGTACCCACAATCCTTTGTTCCTTCAGTACCCACAATCCTTTGTGTCCTTCAGTTACCCACAATCCTTTGTGTCCTTCAGTCACCCACAATCCTTTGTGTCCTTCAGTACACCACAATCCTTTGTGTCCTTCAGTCACCCACAATCCTTTGTGTCCTTCAGTACCCACAATCCTTTGTGTCCTTCAGTCACCCACAATTCTTTGTGTCCTTACCCCACTTTGAGTCCTTCGTACCCACAATCCTTTGTGTCCTTCAGTACCCACAATCCTTTGTGTCCTTCAGTTACCCACAAATCCTTTGTGTCCTTCAGTCACCCACAATCCTTTGTGTCCTTCAGTAACCCACAATCCTTTGTGTCTTCAGTTACCACAATCCTTTGTGTCCTTCAGCACCCACATCCTTTGTGTCCTTCAGTCACCCACAATCCTTTGTGTCTTCAGTTACCCACAATTCCTTTGTGTCTATCCACAATCCTTTGTTCCTTAGTTACCCACAATCCTTTGTGTCCTCAGTACCCCAATCCTTGTGTCCTTCATACCCACAATCCTTGTGTCCTTCACCCACACCTTTGTGTCCTCAGTACCCCAATCCTTGTCCTCTTTGTACCCACAATCCTTGTGTCCTTCATCACCCACAATCCTTGTGTCCTTCAGTCACCCACAATCCTTTGTGTCCTTCAGTCCCACATCCTTTGTGTCCTTCATCACCACAATCCTTTTCATACCACAATCCTTTTGCCTTCAGTCACCACAATCCTTTGTGTCCTCATCACCCCAATCCTTTGTCCTCATCACCCACAATCCTTTGTGTCTTCAGTCACCCACAATCCTTGTGTCTCATACCCACATCCTTTGTCTCATCCCCCAATCCTTGGTCCTCAGTACCCACAATCCTTTGGCTTCGCCACATCCTTGTCTATACCACATTCTGTTTGTCTTCACCCCAATCTTTTTCTAACCCACATCCTTTGTTCGTACCATCCTTTTGTCCTCAGTCCCAATCCTTTGTTCTCAGTACCAATCTTTGTGTCTTCAGACCACAACCTTTGTGCTCAGTACCACAATCCTTTGTGTCTCAGTACACACCTTGGTCTCACCACATCCTGTCTTCAGTACAATCTTTTGTCTCCCCCACAACCTTGTGTCTTCAGACCCAAATCTTTCCTCAGTCCCAACTTGTCTTCAGCCCCACATCCTTGTCCTTCAACCCAATCTTTTGTCTTCGACCATCCTTTTGTCTCGTACCACAATCTTGTCTTCTACCCACTTTTTACCCACATCCTTTGCCAGTACCCAATCCTTGTGCTTCATACCACAATCCTGTGCCTTATACCCAATCCTTGTCTCACCCAATTTTGTGCTCTACCCACAACTTTTAGTCACCCACCTGTGCTTACCACATCTTGTCCACCACAATCCTTTGTGTCCTCAGTACCAATTTGTGTCCTTACACCCACAATCCTGTTCTTCAGCACCCACACTTGTTCGACCCAATCCTTGTGCTCAGACCACAACTTTCTCTACCCAATCCTTTGGCTTCATCCACAATCCTTTGTTCTTCAGTCACCCACAATCCTTGTCAGTTACCCAAATCCTTTGTGTCCTTCACACCCCAATCTTGTCCGACCACTTTGTTCCTTCATACAATCCTTGTCTCAGTCCCCATCTTGCTCAGACCACCTGTCTTCACAATCCTGTGTCTCTACCACATCCTTGTTCATACCACATCTTTTCTTGTCCTTCATACCCACAACTTGTTCAGTCCATCCTTGCTCTACCCACATCCTTGTGTCTTCATACCCACATCTTTGTCTCATCCCACAATCCTTGTGTCTTCATACCCCTCCTTTGTTCAGACCACAATCCTTTTGTCCTTCAACCCCATCCTTTGCTTCAGCACCACATCTTGTCTCCAAATCTTTGTGTCCTTCATACCCACAATCCTTGTTCCTTCAGTCCCCCATCTTTTGTCCTTCATACCACAATCTTGTCCTTCAGTACACAACCTTGTTCCGTCCACAATTTGTCTTCAGTCCACAACCTTTGTCTTCAGACCCACAATCCTTGTGTCTTCAGTCCAAATCCTTTCTCAGACCCACACCTTGTTCATACCACAACTTTGTGTCCTTCAGTACCACAATCCTTTGGTCTTAGTCACCCACAATCCTTTTCATAACACTTTTGCTTCAGCCCCACAACCTTTCTTCACAACCTTTGTGTCTTCACCCACATCTGTCCTCATACCCACATCTGTTCTTCTACACAATCTTTGGCTTCAGACCCCAATCTTTGTGTCTTCAGACACATCCTTTGTGTCCTTCAGTACCCACACCTTGTGCCTGACCACATCTTTTGTCCATCGTTCACATCTTGTCTCAGACCACATCCTTTGTGTTCGTAATCCTTTGTCTTCAGTACCATCTTTGGTCTTAACCCACATCCTTTGTGCTTCATACCCTCTTGTGTCTTCAGTTTTTTTTTTTTTTTTTTTTTTTTTTTTTTTTTTTTTTTTTTTTTTTTTTTTTTTTTTTTTTTTTTTTTTTTTTTTTTTTTTTTTTTTTTTTTTTTTTTTTTTTTTTTTTTTTTTTTTTTTTTTTTTTGCCTTCAGTCCCACAATCCTTGTGTCCTCAGTTACCACAATCTTTTGTCTTCAGTCACCACAATCCTTTGTGTCCTTCAGTACCACAATCCTTGTGTCCTTCAGTCACCCACAATCCTTGTGTCTCAGTTACACATCCTTTTGTCCTTCAGACACCCACAATCCTTTGTGCCCTTCATCACCCCATCCTTGGTCAGTACCCAACCTTGTCCTTCAGTTACCCACAATCCTTTGTGTCCTTCAGTCACCCCAATCCTTTGTTCCTTCAGTTACCCACAATCCTTTGTGTCTTCAGCACCCACAATCTTGTGTCCTTCAGTCCCACATCTTTGTGTCTTCAGTCACCCACAATCTTTGTCTCAGTACCCACAATCATTTGTGTCCTCAGTTACCCCAATCCTTTTGTCCTTCAGACCCACAATCCTTTGGTCCTTCAGTCACCCACAACCTTTGTGCCCTCAGTCACCCACAATCCTTGTGTCTCAGACCACAATCCTTTGTGTCTTCAGTACCAAATCCTTTGTTCTTCAGTCACCACAATCCTTTGTTCTTCAGACACCCACATCCTTTGTGTCCTTCAGAACCCAAATCCTTTGTGTCTTCAGTCACCCCAATCCTTGTGTCCTTCAGTCACCACAATCCTTTGTGTCTTCAGTCACCACAATCCTTTGTGTCCTTCAGTCACCACAATCCTTTGTGTCCTTCAGTCACCCACAATCTTGTGTCCTTAGTTACCACACTTTGTGTCCTTCAGTCACCACAATCTTTGTGTCTTCAGTCACCACAATCCTTTGTGTCCTTCAGTACCACAATCCTTGTGCCTTCAGTTACCACAATCCTTTGTGTCCTTCAGTTACCCACAATCTTTGTCCTTCAGTCACCCACAATCCTTGTGCCTTCAGTACCCACAATCCTTGTGCCTTCAGTACCACAATCCTTTGTGTCTTCAGACACCCACAATCTTTGTCCTTCATTACCCAAATCCTTTGTGCCTTCAGTACCCACAATCCTTGTCCTTCAGTCACCCACAATCCTTTGTGTCCTTCAGCACCACACCTTGTGCCTTCAGTCACCCACAACCTTGTGTCCTTCAGTACCACAATCCTTTGTGTCTTCAGACACCCACATCCTTTGTGTCCTTCAGACCCCACAATCCTTTGTGTCCTTCAGCACCACATCCTTTGTTCAGTACCACAATCCTTTGTGTCCTTCAGTACCACAATCTTTGTGTCTTCAGTCACCACAATCCTTTGTGTCCTTCAGTCCCCCAATCTTTGTGTCTTCAGTCACCACAATCTTTGTTCAGTTACCCACAATCTTTGTGTCCTTCAGTCCCCACATCCTTTGTGTCCTTCAGTCACCACAATCCTTTGTTCTTACCACAATCCTTTGTGTCCTTCAGTAACCAACAATCCTTTGTGTCTTCAGTCACCCACAATCTTTGTGTCTTCAGTTACCACATCTTTGTGTCCTTCAGTACCCACATCCTTGTGTCCTTCGTCACCACATCCTTTGTGTCCTTCAGTCACCACAATCCTTTGTGTCCTTCAGTTACCACAATCCTTGTGTCCTTCAGACACCCACATCCTTTGTGTCTTCAGTTACCACAATCTTTGTGTCCTTCAGTCACCACAATCCTTTGTCCTTCAGTTACCACAATCCTTTGTGTCCTTCAGCACCACAATCCTTTGTCCTTAGTCACCCACATCTTTGTGTCCTTCAGTCACCCACAATCCTTGTGCCTTCAGACCACAATCCTTGTGCCTTCAGTCACCCACATCTTTGTTCCATCATTACCCACAATCTTTGTGCCCTTCAGTCACCACAATCCTTTTTCTTCAGTCACCACAATCTTGTGTCCTTCAGTACCACAATCTTGTGTCCTTCAGCACCCAATCTTTGTGCCTTTACCACATCCTTTGTGTCCTCAGTACCCACATCCTTTGGTCCTTCAGTACCCACAATCTTTGTGTCCTTCAGTCACCACATGTGTCCTTCAGGGCACCCACAATCCTTTGTGTCCTTCAGTTACCCACAATCCTTTGTGTCCTTCAGTCACCCACAATCCTTTGTGTCCTTCAGTCACCCACAATCCTTTGTGTCCTTCAGTCACCCACAATCCTTTGTGTCCTTCAGTTACCCACAATCCTTTGTGTCCTTCAGTCACCCACAATCCTTTGTGCCCTTCAGTCACCCACAATCCTTTGTGTCCTTCAGTCACCCACAATCCTTTGTGTCCTTCAGTCACCCACAATCCTTTGTGTCCTTCAGTCACCCACAATCCTTTGTGCCCTTCAGTCACCCACAATCCTTTGTGTCCATCAGTTACCCACAATCCTTTGTGTCCTTCAGTTACCCAAAATCCTTTGTCCTTCAGACACCCACAATCCTTTGTGTCCTTCAGTCACCCACAATCCTTTGTGCCCTTCAGTCACCCACAATCCTTTGTGTCCTTCAGTCACCCACAATCCTTTCCACACATTCCAATTAACAAAAAAGAACTGAAGTAAAACGAGTCGGCATTGAGCTTGTCTGAGTTCATCATGAACTTTAAGACAAAAATAATGTTTTGGAGATACAAATATGTTATGTTATCTTTTGTTTATCCAATAATGTAATCTACTAGAAGACCACAGATGGTTGTCATTCACTGTATTGCATTATTAGATTTATTACGTTAATATAAAGATTTTTAATACAAATTAATTTTCCAAAATTAAGTTTTAATTCTATTTTTGTGCCATTGTAGCTGATGGAAACATTTGTGACGCAGCCATGCACACGTACAACTTACCATTATGATGATTTGCTTCATGTTGCTCTTGATATCAGCAATTTATATCTACAACTACACTTCAGTTTATTTATATCTGAAACCTTTTTTTAGATATCAGAAATACCTAATTAAACATGTTGAAATACATTTACAGATATCAGGAATTAGCATTTCAACTTGTGAACGTGAAAATGGTTATTGTTATATTCATACTTTTTTTTACATTTGATTTATGAGCATTTTAAATTCATATTCCATTGAACACTTTGAGTTTCAATTTTGCTGAATTTTCTCTATGTGAGAATCTGAAGTGAACTGACTTTCTGGAACACCTTCAAGACGCTTTCTTAGAGGCTTTATCAATCTGTTTATGTTACTGTAATAAATGTGTAAAACAGTGTGAGATAATCATTAGCTCACGCGGGTCATCGGTCAGTGTCTGATCATGTTTATTGAGTGTTGTACACAAATCAGCTCCTTCTCTCAGACAGAGCAGGTACACTAACTGTCGGAGGAG
This sequence comes from Chrosomus eos, assembly GCA_036326025.1. NCBI lineage: Eukaryota > Metazoa > Chordata > Actinopteri > Cypriniformes > Leuciscidae > Chrosomus > Chrosomus eos. The sequence goes on from CM070821.1 coordinate 820,071, forward strand.
CATTTTAACTGACAGTACAGCTAAACACTCCTGCTCTCTTCATTTTTCTTTTGACTGCATCATCGATGTGTTTTATTTAAAGAGTGTGCTTTATTAACGTTTTGTTCTGTTTTTGTTTTCTAAGAAGCGTGATCTGTCTGGAGTTGCATTCACTAAAGATCGATCTTCGACCTTCAAATAAAGTTCGACCTTTGCACTACAGGTAAGACATCTCTCCACACGACTCAAGACTGTGTTTGTTGCTGCCATACTGATTTTTTTTCTTCACATTTACCTAAAATATAGTTTAATAAATTAATTAATCAATTACTGTGGTATACCGCCTATATTTTATTTATTTTTTCATGCTTTTTTTTCATCAAGTCCATGCTTTCGATTTAAACCTGTTTCGGTCAGTTTGACAAAAAGCAAATAACACACACACAAAACCACACACCACACACACACACACACACACACACACCACACACACACACACACACACACACACACACACACACACACACACACACACACACAACAACACACACACATGTTGTGCAACAGCTTATGAGGACTCTCCATAGGCGTAATGGTTTTTATACTGTACAAACTATATATTCTATCCCCCTACACTGCCCCTATCCCTAAACCTACCCATCACAGGAGACATACTGCATTTTAATTTTTTTAAATAAAACATTGATTTTTATGTTTTTTAAGCTATTTGATTTATGAGGACGTTTGAAATGTCCTCATAAACCACCCATAAGTTGTAATACCAGTGTAATACAGATGTCATAATAAAATTTGTGACAATGACAAATTTGTGTCCTCATAAATCACATAAACCAACCAACCAACCAACCCACACACACACACACACACACACACACACACACACACACACACACACACACACACACACACACACACACACACACACACACACACACACACACACACACACACACACACACACACACACACACACACACACACACACACACACTGTTTACATTTGTTCTCAAGTTCTAACAAAAGTGTTGAAAAAATGTCCCTCCCCATTAGTGGTAACTGAATATTGTGATAAATATTGATATCGTATGATATTGAAAAATATTGTGGTCATATTTTTGGCCATTTCACCCAGCTATGTTTTTGAAGAATTTATGTTGGTCAATAATAATCGATCGAATTAAATGCACTCACACTGTTGCTGCCATTATGTAACTCTGTTATTAGTGTTATTAGTTATTAGTGTCAGTGAGCAAGTGTAAAGTCAGAGGTGCTGCTGTTATGCTAACTTGTGTTCTGTGTTCATGGTTAAAATACTGAAATTATGTATCCAAGATGTTTGGGTATATAGCTCTGTACTATTGCTGTGGACTAATAAAACGACAAGTAAAACACACAAATAACATGAAGTTAGGTCTACATCTGTTTCAATAAATAAAGCTATACCTTTCATGAAAAATGAAATCCAAACTCGAAAAATATTAGAAAATAGTAATAAATTAATGAATAGTATATAAAATTATAAAACATAACTTAATTTAAAATGCATGAAGAGTCCTGAAAATGGTAGCTATAATTTGATGCAACAGATATAATTTTTATTTGCATTGCGAGTGCAGGTCAGGAATCAATAGGCAATGGTCAAATAGCTAAAGGTATAAAAATATCAAATAATGTTCATTGTCTATTTTATGAAGGCCTACACATTTTATGCATTTCAAATGTATTAAGTTGCAAAAACTCCCTCCTTGTATATTCATTTTAATCTGGTTTTTTTTTATTTCATTTTCATTCAGCGATCGCTTCTGACAATAAAATGAAAACATTTATGTCAAGTTCACAAAAAAATAATAATAATTGAATAGCCTCCTAGGGCTTCCATACTTGCAGAAATGTTCCATAACCTGTGTATTTTAGCTAGGAATACTTTAATATTATCGCCTTCTTTCAGTGTTCAAACACCCCCTCGTCAGGCCACGGTTCTGTCGTATGTATTAGTGTTATAGGCAGATGTTGTGTACTGTCAGAAAAATTGAAAAAGTTACACTATAACATAAATAACAAAGTGTGTTTGTTTTGTTCATTTCTTACTCTTGGCTTGCAGTGAGAAGAAGGACAATTTGCAATGACCTGATTCTGACCTTATTCTATACATTTAATCCAGGGATGTCAGAGATCTGCTCCAGTTCAGATGATCCAGTGATCAGGATTCTTCTGATGGGCAGATATGGTTCTGGGGCAAGCTCATCTGGAAACACTATACTGGGAGAAAAGAAGTTTAAAGTAAAGAAGCAAGAGTCTGAAATTTGTGAGGGTGAAACACAGATCGGAGAGAAGCAGGTGCATGTGTTTATTTCCCCAGATCCACTGGATCCAGATCTGAATAAAGAGAAGCTGGAGGAACTGAAAGAGGAGCTGATCAAACTATGTTCAGAAGATCTCAGTGCAGTTCTGCTCACCGTTCCTCTAGAGCAACCTGTACAAAATGAGGAAGAGATCCTGGATTTCATTAATGGTTTGTTTGGTCCTGAAGTTCAGAAGTACATGATGGTCCTTTTCACACGTGGAGATGAACTGGAGGATCTGGATGAACCACAGACCATTGAGGAATATCTTCGAAGCAAAGATCATGTGGATCTCCAGCGACTGGTGACTGAATGTGGAGGAAGGTTTCACTGCTTCAATAACAAGAGTAAATCAGAGAGTCAGATACAAGAACTACTGCAGAAGATTGAACGAATGATGATGAAGAATGGAGGGAAATTTACCATGCAACAAATGAAGAGGAGAGACAGCAAAAGAGGTTATCCTGTCAACTGTAAGTCATGTATATACAGTTAAGCCCAAACTTATTCATACCCTTGGTAAATATGATCAGAGAAGGCTGTGAAAATAAATCTGCATTGTTAATCCTTTTGATCTTAATCAAAAATATATAATAACATTCTAATCATTCATTGGATAATAATACTTTTAAATGGGGGAAAATCTCATTATGAAATAAATGTTTTTCAGTAATACACATTGCTCACAATTAATCATACCCTTTTAGTCAGTACTTTTTGCCAAGATAACAGCTCTGAGTCTTCTCCTATAATGCCTGATGAGTTTGGAGAACACCTGACAAGAGATCAGAGAACATTCCTCCATACAGAATCTCTCCAGATCCTTCAGATTCCCAGATCCATGTTGGTTCTTCTCCTCTTCAGATAACCCACTCATTTTCTGTTGGGTTTAGGTCAGGGGTGTGGACAGCCATGGCAGAAGCTTCATTTTTTTTTGCTCAGTGACACATTTTTGCGTTGATTTTGATGTTTGTTTTGGATCATTGTCCTGATGAAAGATCCAACTACAGCCCATTATCAGATTTCTAGAAGAGCTTGTCAGGTTTAGATTTTTTTATCTGATGATATTTGATAGAAACCATGATGCCATGAATCTAAGAAAAAGATGTCCAGGACCTCCGGCAGAAAAATAGGCCCACAACATTAAAGATACAGCGTTATATTTCAAACATTCTAGGGTCAGAAGAAACAAACAAATAAACAAAAAAGCTTTTAGACAAAAGCCCCCCCCCCCCCCCCCCCCCCCACACACAGGAAGTTGAATTTGAAATTGAATTTGAATTGGAATGACAGGAAGTGGAATTAAATTCATGGCAATTCAATGAAATTCCACACAGTCACACAACAGAAAGAATGTGTTGAATCTCACATACTTTCAGCGTTATGAAGGTTACTTTGGAAATGTAATTGCTTACTGTTATTAGTTACCCATTATAAATGTGGTTTGGATTACTTTATTTGGATTACTTTATCAATGTAAAGCAATTTCCTTTTAATTTGATTAGTAACTAATTACATTTCACATTTTACCTCAGTAATACAACTAAATACAATTACATTAATTTTGTAATTCAATAAAATAATTTCATTACAGTTAGCGATGTCCAAAAGATGTCTTTTCAACGTCTTTGTCACAAAAGTCGTACTTTGAAAAGACGGCCACTGAGGAGCCAGAATGAAAGTTTTTATGACTTCTTTTTTTGACGTGTTCTCCACGTCCGATATTGACATTCATGGACCCTCTTCGTACAAGGTTAAAAACTAGTTCAAATGTGGCCATTGTAGACATATTTTCAACATCATTTATGGCCTCATTTATAATTTACACTGTTTCTGGACCAAATAAACACTCTCAGGATGCATTAAATTAAAACTTTAAACAGACAGTGAGTTTTACAATAAATCAAACTTAATTCTTTGTTCTGTGACTAGATCTTTTAACATTCATTGCTGGGGGAAAATATTTCCTGTTAATGTAATCTGTACTAGTAGTTCAAACTAATATCATTTATAGAATATGTAATGCAATCATATCTGACATATACTGTAAAGCTTCATTGTTAAACACTTCACTTAAAACATCTATATGAATTTCTTAGAATTTGTTTTGAATTGCAATTCTGCTTCCTTTAATTCAAATTCGAATTGTAATTCTAGATCTTGTTTTTGACATAAATTCAAATTCAATTCAAATTCAAGAATTGAATTGGAAATAAGGAGTCATTCTCAATTCAATTCTGAATTGTGCACAAGCCTGATGTGAACAATAGGGGCTTCGCACCGGGTAGTTCTAGGAACTTAGTTCTAGCATCTAGCCACCAGGGTGGTTCCCCGAGAACTAATGGTTCCCCTAGTAACCATTTCCTGGTTGCATTCACACCGCCAGTAGGAACTCTGAACTGACACAAGTGAAGTTGTTGGTGTGACTTATTTTGACGGCGCTGAGAACGCCAGCCAGAGCACATAGTGTTCACATTTTCCATGTTCATTAGTTTATGATCTGTCTAACAGTCCTGTCTATTAAAGTAGACAGTAATGTAAAGTTATTTGCGTATGCCATGTCGCCGATGTCCTCCTTAGCATAAAAGGTTAAGAGGCCCATCTATCACTGATTTCCATGTTCGTATAGTTAGTTTGTGGAGTAAATAGGCTATAATCTGTGTGTTTACACAGCCTTTTTTTAAATGGCGGGTGCTGGTGTTTCGAGTGTGTTCGGCTAATCAGCGTATACTAACATCACGGATAGTTCTTATGGTGCTGGTTTAGACCGTCTCTGAAGTATGAGCTAAATTAGTTCCTCCAAAAGGAGTTCCTAGAACTTAATTCTATGAAAAGGTTCCTCCGGTGCGAAAGCCCCTAATGAAATATACTGCTGTATCTTTAATGTTGTGGGCCTATTTTTCTGCTGGAGGTCCTGGACATCTTGCTCAGATACATGGTATCATGGTTTCTATCAAATATCTACAGATAAAAAATCAAAACCTGACGGCCTCTTCTAGAAATCTTATAATGGGCAATGGTTGGATCTTCCATTAGGACAATGATCCAAAACAAACATAAAAATCAACACAAAAATGTGTCACTTAGCACAAAATGAAGCTTCTGTCATGACCATCGCAGTCCCCAGACCTGAACCCTATAAGAAGAGAAGAAGCACCAACATGGATCAGGGAATCTGCAGGATCTGGGGAGGTTCTGTATGGAGGAATGATCTCTGGTCAGGTGTTCTCCAAACTCATCAGGCATTATAGGAGAAGACTCAGAACTGTTGTCTTGTTATTTCATGATGAGATTTCCCCCCCATTTAAAAGTATTACTCTGCAATGAAAGGTTTGAATTTTATAAATGTATATATATTTATGTATATAAAGTGGCAAGAAAAAGTATGTGAACCCTTTGGAATGAACTGGTTTTCTGCAGTAATTTCCCATAAAATGTGATCGGATCTAAGTCACAACAATAGACAAACACAATGTGCTTAAACTGATTACACACAGACAATTATAATTTCTTGTGTCTTTATTGAACAGACCCATTAATCATTCACAGTGCTGTAGGAAAAAGTAAGTAAACCCATAGACTAATTAATTCAACGAAAGCTAATTGGAGACAGTAGCTTGCGCACTTGGAGTCCAATAAATAAAATGAGTTTGAGTGTGTGGTTTAGAGTTACTTTGATTGATAAAAGACACTCAAACATTTTAAGATTGCTGTTCATAAGAAGCATCAACTGATGTGAACTGTGCATCACAAAAAGTAGCTCTGTGAAGACATAAGATCAAGAGTAGTTGATCTCCATAGGGCTGGAAAAGGATGCATGGCAATCTCAAAAAAGTGTTTAGGGATCCATCAGTTGACAGTTAGACAAATTGTCTATAAATGGAGACAGTCAAGTAATGTGGTGGGCGCCCAGCTAAGATGACTCCTAGCACACAATGCAGAATCCCCTGTGAGGTAAAGGAGAACCCACTAGTAACAGCAAATGGGCCCTATTTTAACTACAAGCGCATGGTATACAGCACAGGGCGCAAGTGCTCTTAGTGCATGTCTGAATTCACTTTTGCTAGTTTAACAACGGAAAAATGGTCGGCGTGCCCAGCGCATGGCCTAAAATGGTTGTCCCTATTCTCTTAATGAGTAATGGGTGTGTTTTGGGCATAACGAGCAATAAAACAATCAGAGTTTCATCTTCCATTCCCTTTAACCTCTTCCACTCAAAGACATATTTTGGAATTCCGCCTGAATTTAACACACCCAAGTTTAAATACTCATCCTAGACACATACAGTGTAGACAATTTAAAAAGCTAGTGTCATTGTACAGAAAACCCTTCAAATTTACTAAATCAGATTGAAAAACTTAAAAAATAGCATTGTATGCTTTTAAAATATTAGGATAAACATAAAAAAATAGGCCTTTTATTTATTTTATTTTTTTAATCCTGTTTTTGAAAAATCTCTGATGCATGTAATGTTTGCTCTGGGGACCTGCTAATTATATTGCTTGACTAAGTCACAGTATCCACCAGAAAAAAAAGATTTTTTCTCTATCACATTCTGAGCAAGAGTTATTCAAAAGGCAAAGCATCATTTTTAGTGCATATATGTGTCCTTTGGATTTTTCTAATATCGCTTCGACGCAAGAGAACACCTTTTTAGCTGCTTTTCCATCTTCAGATGCAATTTTTTATTCAAAACGCTCGAAAAATACAAATATATCCACAAATTTTCTGTCAGTCGTCTTTGTCACTTGTCATTCACTTCTATCTACTCGCTTATCATCAACAACGTCGTGAATCACATGATGCAAAATAAATCCATAAAAACCGGTCGTGATCCCGCCCATTTTTGAACGGGCAGGGTGTCCATTGACGAACGCGCTGCCTCTCCCAAAAAAACATTGCTGTGTGCCTGAAGTTTGCCAAAGAGCACCTTGGCAAACTGCATTGCTAATGGAAAAATGTTTTATGGACTGATGAAACTAAAGTTGAATTGTTGGGGAAGAATACAACGTATGCCAACAAAAGGACATGAAAACATCATCCCAACAGTGAAGTATGGTGGAGGGAACATCATGATTTGGGCTTGCTTCTTTGCTTCAGGGCTTGGACCATTTGCCATCGTTGAGGGGACAATTAATTCCCAAGTTTATCAAAATATCCTACAGGATAATGTCAAGGTGGCTGTCTGTCAGCTGAAGCTTTGTATAAGTTTGGTGATGCTGCAGGACAATGACCCTAAACATCAAAGTAAATCCAGCACAGACTGGCTTCAGAAAATGTTGTGAAGAGGAACAGTCAAAGACTCCTTGTGAACATTGTGCGGGTCTGATCCAGAGCTACCAGAAGCTCTTGCTTGAAGTCATTGCTATCAAATTAGGTTCAAACAGCTATTAACTCAAAGGGTTCACTTACGTTTTCAACATTAAAGATACAGCGTTATATTTCAAACATTCTAGGGTCAGAAGAAACAAACAAATAAACAAAAAAGCTTTTAGACAAAAGCCCCCCCCCCCCCCCCCCCACACACACAGGAAGTTGAATTTGAAATTGAATTGGAATTGGAATGACAGGAAGTGGAATTAAATTCATGGCAATTCAATGAAATTCCACACAGTCACACAACAGAAAGAATGTGTTGAATCTCACATACTTTCAGCGTTATGAAGGTTACTTTGGAAATGTAATTGCTTACTGTTATTAGTTACCCATTATAAATGTGGTTTGGATTACTTTATTTGGATTACTTTATCAATGTAAAGCAATTTCCTTTTAATTTGATTAGTAACTAATTACATTTCACATTTTACCTCAGTAATACAACTAAATACAATTACATTAATTTTGTAATTCAATAAAATAATTTCATTACAGTTAGCGATGTCCAAAAGATGTCTTTTCAACGTCTTTGTCACAAAAGTCGTACTTTGAAAAGACGGCCACTGAGGAGCCAGAATGAAAGTTTTTATGACTTCTTTTTTTGACGTGTTCTCCACGTCCGATATTGACATTCATGGACCCTCTTCGTACAAGGTTAAAAACTAGTTCAAATGTGGCCATTGTAGACATATTTTCAACATCATTTATGGCCTCATTTATAATTTACACTGTTTCTGGACCAAATAAACACTCTCAGGATGCATTAAATTAAAACTTTAAACAGACAGTGAGTTTTACAATAAATCAAACTTAATTCTTTGTTCTGTGACTAGATCTTTTAACATTCATTGCTGGGGGAAAATATTTCCTGTTAATGTAATCTGTACTAGTAGTTCAAACTAATATCATTTATAGAATATGTAATGCAATCATATCTGACATATACTGTAAAGCTTCATTGTTAAACACTTCACTTAAAACATCTATATGAATTTCTTAGAATTTGTTTTGAATTGCAATTCTGCTTCCTTTAATTCAAATTCGAATTGTAATTCTAGATCTTGTTTTTGACATAAATTCAAATTCAATTCAAATTCAAGAATTGAATTGGAAATAAGGAGTCATTCTCAATTCAATTCTGAATTGTGCACAAGCCTGATGTGAACAATAGGGGCTTCGCACCGGGTAGTTCTAGGAACTTAGTTCTAGCATCTAGCCACCAGGGTGGTTCCCCGAGAACTAATGGTTCCCCTAGTAACCATTTCCTGGTTGCATTCACACCGCCAGTAGGAACTCTGAACTGACACAAGTGAAGTTGTTGGTGTGTACTTATTTTGACGGCGCTGAGAACGCCAGCCAGAGCACATAGTGTTCACATTTTCCATGTTCATTAGTTTATGATCTGTCTAACAGTCCTGTCTATTAAAGTAGACAGTAATGTAAAGTTATTTGCGTATGCCATGTCGCCGATGTCCTCCTTAGCATAAAAGGTTAAGAGGCCCATCTATCACTGATTTCCATGTTCGTATAGTTAGTTTGTGGAGTAAATAGGCTATAATCTGTGTGTTTACACAGCCTTTTTTTAAATGGCGGGTGCTGGTGTTTCGAGTGTGTTCGGCTAATCAGCGTATACTAACATCACGGATAGTTCTTATGGTGCTGGTTTAGACCGTCTCTGAAGTATGAGCTAAATTAGTTCCTCCAAAAGGAGTTCCTAGAACTTAATTCTATGAAAAGGTTCCTCCGGTGCGAAAGCCCCTAATGAAATATACTGCTGTATCTTTAATGTTGTGGGCCTATTTTTCTGCTGGAGGTCCTGGACATCTTGCTCAGATACATGGTATCATGGTTTCTATCAAATATCTACAGATAAAAAATCAAAACCTGACGGCCTCTTCTAGAAATCTTATAATGGGCAATGGTTGGATCTTCCATTAGGACAATGATCCAAAACAAACATAAAAATCAACACAAAAATGTGTCACTTAGCACAAAATGAAGCTTCTGTCATGACCATCGCAGTCCCCAGACCTGAACCCTATAAGAAGAGAAGAAGCACCAACATGGATCAGGGAATCTGCAGGATCTGGGGAGGTTCTGTATGGAGGAATGATCTCTGGTCAGGTGTTCTCCAAACTCATCAGGCATTATAGGAGAAGACTCAGAACTGTTGTCTTGTTATTTCATGATGAGATTTCCCCCCCATTTAAAAGTATTACTCTGCAATGAAAGGTTTGAATTTTATAAATGTATATATATTTATGTATATAAAGTGGCAAGAAAAAGTATGTGAACCCTTTGGAATGAACTGGTTTTCTGCAGTAATTTCCCATAAAATGTGATCGGATCTAAGTCACAACAATAGACAAACACAATGTGCTTAAACTGATTACACACAGACAATTATAATTTCTTGTGTCTTTATTGAACAGACCCATTAATCATTCACAGTGCTGTAGGAAAAAGTAAGTAAACCCATAGACTAATTAATTCAACGAAAGCTAATTGGAGACAGTAGCTTGCGCACTTGGAGTCCAATAAATAAAATGAGTTTGAGTGTGTGGTTTAGAGTTACTTTGATTGATAAAAGACACTCAAACATTTTAAGATTGCTGTTCATAAGAAGCATCAACTGATGTGAACTGTGCATCACAAAAAGTAGCTCTGTGAAGACATAAGATCAAGAGTAGTTGATCTCCATAGGGCTGGAAAAGGATGCATGGCAATCTCAAAAAAGTGTTTAGGGATCCATCAGTTGACAGTTAGACAAATTGTCTATAAATGGAGACAGTCAAGTAATGTGGTGGGCGCCCAGCTAAGATGACTCCTAGCACACAATGCAGAATCCCCTGTGAGGTAAAGGAGAACCCACTAGTAACAGCAAATGGGCCCTATTTTAACTACAAGCGCATGGTATACAGCACAGGGCGCAAGTGCTCTTAGTGCATGTCTGAATTCACTTTTGCTAGTTTAACAACGGAAAAATGGTCGGCGTGCCCAGCGCATGGCCTAAAATGGTTGTCCCTATTCTCTTAATGAGTAATGGGTGTGTTTTGGGCATAACGAGCAATAAAACAATCAGAGTTTCATCTTCCATTCCCTTTAACCTCTTCCACTCAAAGACATATTTTGGAATTCCGCCTGAATTTAACACACCCAAGTTTAAATACTCATCCTAGACACATACAGTGTAGACAATTTAAAAAGCTAGTGTCATTGTACAGAAAACCCTTCAAATTTACTAAATCAGATTGAAAAACTTAAAAAATAGCATTGTATGCTTTTAAAATATTAGGATAAACATAAAAAAATAGGCCTTTTATTTATTTTATTTTTTTAATCCTGTTTTTGAAAAATCTCTGATGCATGTAATGTTTGCTCTGGGGACCTGCTAATTATATTGCTTGACTAAGTCACAGTATCCACCAGAAAAAAAAGATTTTTTCTCTATCACATTCTGAGCAAGAGTTATTCAAAAGGCAAAGCATCATTTTTAGTGCATATATGTGTCCTTTGGATTTTTCTAATATCGCTTCGACGCAAGAGAACACCTTTTTAGCTGCTTTTCCATCTTCAGATGCAATTTTTTATTCAAAACGCTCGAAAAATACAAATATATCCACAAATTTTCTGTCAGTCGTCTTTGTCACTTGTCATTCACTTCTATCTACTCGCTTATCATCAACAACGTCGTGAATCACATGATGCAAAATAAATCCATAAAAACCGGTCGTGATCCCGCCCATTTTTGAACGGGCAGGGTGTCCATTGACGAACGCGCTGCTCTCCCAAAAAAACATTGCTGTGTGCCTGAAGTTTGCCAAAGAGCACCTTGGCAAACTGCATTGCTAATGGAAAAATGTTTTATGGACTGATGAAACTAAAGTTGAATTGTTGGGGAAGAATACTACGTATGCCACAAAAAGGGCACAGCTTGCCAACATAAAAAAAATCATCCCAACAGTGAAGTATGGTGGAGGGAACATCATGATTTGGGCTTGCTTCTTTGCTTCAGGGCTTGGACCATTTGCCATCGTTGAGGGGACAATTAATTCCCAAGTTTATCAAAATATCCTACAGGATAATGTCAAGGTGGCTGTCTGTCAGCTGAAGCTTTGTATAAGTTTGGTGATGCTGCAGGACAATGACCCTAAACATCAAAGTAAATCCAGCACAGACTGGCTTCAGAAAATGTTGTGAAGAGGAACAGTCAAAGACTCCTTGTGAACATTGTGCGGGTCTGATCCAGAGCTACCAGAAGCTCTTGCTTGAAGTCATTGCTATCAAATTAGGTTCAAACAGCTATTAACTCAAAGGGTTCACTTACGTTTTCCTCCAGCACTGTGATTGTTTAATTGGTCTGTTCAATAAAGATACAACATTTTTTAATTGTCTGTGTGCTATCAGTTTGGCTATTGTTGTGACCTAGATGAGTATCAGATCACATTTTATGCCACATTTCTGCAGAAAACCAGCTCATTCCCAGCAGTTCACATACTTGACTTTAATGATAAAGATATATAGTGATTTGTTCAATAAGTGTCCATCTGTTGTTTGCTGCAATGGTCAAATAGGAATATCCCCTGAAGTGTTTTATTAATGATTTGTTTGATCTATAGTTTCAAGAAAGTCTGCAGCTGAAGATCCAGGTGGGATTGATGTGTTTTCTGAAAGGAAAGACCAGATCAGACTGGTTCTGCTGGGAAAAACTGGATGTGGGAAAAGTGCCACTGGAAACACCATCATCGGCAGAAACGTGTTCAAATCTACAGCCGGTTCAGTCTCTCAGACAAAACAGAGTAATTTAGAAACTACAGTGAGGTTTGGTAAAGAGATCTCCGTGATCGACACACCTGGACTTTATGATACTGAACTCAGTAAAGAGCAGATTAAAACTGAAATAGTTAAATGTGTAACATACGCTTCTCCAGGACCACATGCTTTTATTATCGTCATTAGAGTGGGTCGATTCACTGAGGAGGAGAAAAACACAGTGCAGCATCTCAAAGAAGTGTTTGGAGAACATATACTAAAATACACAATGATTCTCTTTACTTACAAAGATCAATTAGAGAAGCAAAAGAAAACCATTGAGCAATATCTAGAGGAAGGTGATCCAGATCTCAAAAAACTTGTTGACTGTTGTGGAAACCGATTCTTCTGTCTGGACAACGAGACTGCCAGTTCCCCACAGATCAAAGATCTGATCTGTAAAATAGAGAAGATGATGGAAGAAAATGAAGGGGCGCACTTTACAAGTGACATGTTTGATGAAACTGAGAAATGCATTCAGAAGATTCAGGAACAGAAACTAGATGAGAAACTGAAGCAGCACAAACAGCAGCACAAACGCCTCTCCAAAACAGAATGGAAGAAACTATACTGGCATTTAGTTGACCAGTCACGACGAGAAGCTGAGCAATCTTTTAATGAAAGGAATCTGCGACTCTTGGAGAAGACCCTGACCAGTGAAGAAGGAGCGAGGGCCACAAAGGAATCTGAGCACAAAGCAACCGGTCGTTTTAGGGCAGTTATACTTGCATTCACAGAGAGGATGTGTGTGATTCAGTGAAAGACCACAATGATTGGACACACAATATTCTAGGGCATCAAAAAGTGATTCAGTGGAGGATACTTGACCATTTTTAAACTTCTTGTTTTTTTTTTTAAGCTTAATCTTTATTGGTATTGCAAAACCATGTTTATTGCTATTTCTTTTTTTCATAGGTTTTTTTTTTTTTTAACCTCAAAAATCATGTTGAAAATTCTTAGAGAAAATTCTGTTACACGAAAGCAACAGAATGAGGGATGCAAACTTTATTAAATATGAGACAATGATTAATTTGGGACTGTCATATTACATAACATGAGAACACTATTTTATTAAATTGTTGAGAATTCATTGGGTTTAGTTGCCGTTTTCAGTGCGTTGTTCCAGGAAGGGCACGTCCACAACAGTCACACATTCTGACAAGCGCATCTGAGGCGGCGTTGGTGACACATTGTATTAGTCGTTATATTTGATTATTAAATAATTAATTTAATTATCAATCACATCGAAACATTTTACAATCCTACTAGCCCTTTATTTAGATTAAAAACCATTCTATTCATTTGGTGAGGAACAAAGCGTTTTGAGCAGTTTTGCAGACCCTGTCATGCCATATGCCCCTGCAGCACATGCATATTGCAGTATTAAGGCTAATGATTAATCGATTAATTGATCGTTAATTTAAACGACGATCAATCATGGGAATTTGTGAAAATTGACATCCCTAGTGTGTGTGTTATATATATATATATATATATATATATATATATATATATATATATATATAAATATATATATATATATATATATATATATATATATATCAATTATATAAAAGTATATCAGTCTGGTGAGTAACCAAAATAATTTACTAGCTAATGGTGATTCTATTTCCAAGGTGTGTGTAGAGCGTTGTATAAAGCAGAAGACAATAGAGTCATCATTCAGCTCAATTCACTTCAAGTTTTGTTCTCAACTGACAGCGTCAGTGCCATCAAATCAATGATATACTGAATGTTAACGCTCTGGGTCTAAGGTGTTTTTGGGGTCCTTGAGATGTTTTGACATGCCCTGATTTTGTGCTTTTTTCAGTTGCTTATAAACACATTAATGGCACAGGTGAAATTACACTCTATTTAGCACAAACAGGGCTACCATAATATGTGAGCAACATGTATGTACATGTTTGTATTTTTGAGAGAATATTGTTTATGCATGGTTATTGAAAAAAATAAAAAATAAAGTTTCTGAAATAAGGACACAAAAGACATACTAAATATCTTTCCACAAGACTTTTGACTAATGGATGTTGTCACCTGAGTTTTTGCTTCAAAATGATCTGAAAATCATCCTGCCTAATTATTCACATGAAACAATAGATTTTTTTAATTGTGAAAAACATTTTCTTGTTTGCAAGGGCAATATGCGGATGGGCGTGAACGGCCCAACCCCTATCATGAATAATTAGGCAGTTCTCACCTGAGCAGACTGCATAATAATGAGCCTTTCATTCAGGGATGTCACATAAGAAAGAATGCAAGGACAATATATATATATATATATATATATATATATATATATATATATATATATATATATATATATATATATATATATATATATATATATATATATATATATATATATATATACAGTGTTGGGAAGGATACTTTTAAAATGTATTTCGTTACAGAATACAGAATACATGCCCCAAAATGTAATTTGTAACGTATTCCGTTACGTTACTCAATCTGAGTAATGTATTCTGAATACTTGGATTACTTCCACATTGAATTGCATTTTATAAGTGTAGGAATGCGGAATGGTGATGCAGTGGTGATGCGTTGTAATATGTAGGGATGGCACTGCCAATAAAGCACACACCTAAAAGCTGTCACAAAGAACCGGCAAAAGTATTGATTATGAATATGTCAAATATAGCAAGGAGATATTTTAATTGTTTATTAATAAACAAGTGTTTTCTGTCTGTGTCACTGTCGCCTGCAAAGATGAAGTTGACGATGCTGACTCGCGATCTTTGCAGTAGCTAGTGAACGCGCCAGAGAGAAATGCGCATTTCATACAGATTACATAAGCAGAACGCAGTCTGTTTTGTTTCGTTTTGAATTGTTCTGTTTAAGTTTAAATAAACTCTCTCCTCTGTCCACCACCACCACCACCCACCTCCTCACTAACTGCTGATGATTTTGCTAACTTCTTCACTAACAAAACAACATCTATCACCTGTCAGTTCTCTAATCCACACACACAGGAACCTAGACCAACCACTCCCACAACCAATAACCTTCTCTCCTCCTTCTCTCCACTAACCGAGGAAGAGGTATCTAAACTTCCCCTCTCCAGTCATCCTACCACCTGCCCTCTAGATCCCATCCCCTCACACCTTCTACAAGCCATCTCTCCCACACTTCTACCAGCTCTCACACACATTATCAACTCATCCCTACACGCTGGCATTTTTCCCACAGCATTTAAGCAGGCTCGGGTAACTCTGCTTAAAAAACCAACATTAAACACATCACTCTTAGATAATTACAGACCTGTCTCTCTCCTACCATTCATTGCGAAAACACTTGAACGAGTTGCTTTCAACCAAGTATCATCCTTCCTGTCTCTGAACAACCAGCTGGATGTCAACCAATCCGGCTTCAAGAAGGGGCATTCAACCGAGACCGCATTACTGTCAGTCACAGAAGCCATGCGGATCGCAAAAGCTGCCTCCAAATCATCAGTTCTCATTCTGCTGGACCTGTCTGCTGCCTTCGACACTGTGAATCAGATCCTTCTGTCCACTCTCTCATCACTGGGCATCACTGGAACCACCCTCCACTGGTTTGAGTCCTATCTCACAGGTAGGTCCTTCAGGGTCGCATGGAGAGGTGAGGTATCCAAAGCACATCAACTGACCACAGGGGTTCCTCAGGGTTCAGTTCTTGGACCCCTCCTCTTCTCCATTTACACCACATCACTGGGACCCATCATACAGGCACATGGTTTCTCTTACCATTGCTATGCTGATTCAATTCAATTCAATTCAATTCAAGTTTATTTGTATAGCGCTTTTCACAATACACATTGTCTCAAAGCAGCTTTACAGAAAGTGCATTTCAGAAATGGACAAAGAAAAATACAGTTAGTTAATCATGTATAAATTTAGGCATAACATATCGCCGGTGTTTAGTCGTCTCTTCACAGGCGCCGAGTCGTCGCTCCACAGGGTTTAGTCGTCTCATCACAGGTGTTGGGGCATCTGAAGTCTCTGTGAGAGGCTGGATACAAACTTGGAGCTGACAAACGCTATTTACCTCGGGACTAGCGTCCCGAGATAACAGCAGAAAGACAGATGGGAAATAATTAGCATAGCTGATGTTCATAATATTAATGCACTCGAACTGATTCAGAAGTAGTATAAAAGGTAAGCATTAAGTGAATGCTTGGTTAAAGAGATGCGTCTTTAATCTAGTTTTAAACTGGGACAGCGAGTCTGAGTCTCGAACAATATCAGGAAGGCTATTCCAGAGTTTAGGAGCTAAATGTGAGAACGCCCTCCCTCCTTTAGTAGACTTAGATATCCTAGGAATGACCAGAAGCCTCGAATTTTGTGATCTTAAAGAGCGCGATGGATTGTAGGGCGATAGAAGGTCTGTTAAATACACAGGAGCTAAACCATTTAGAGCTTTATAAGTCAGTAGTAATACTTTGTAATTGATACGGAACTTAATAGGTAACCAGTGTAGAGATGATAAAATTGGTGTTATATGATCATATTTTCTTGATCTAGTAAGAACTCTAGCGGCTGCATTTTGGACTTAACCTGACTCCGCCAGATGGATTTGCTCCGCATATCCATCTGGAAACCTTCTGTTGAAGTAGTTTTGGTAAGGGGCGAAAATACTGGTTAGCTGATTGGCCTATGTTGGTGATAGACGGGCCAAATCAACCAATCAGATCAACGAAGCATATGACGTACTAACAGAGCTACGACGAAAACACAACCACAAGCCAGGCTACTCTTGCTGCTGCAGGTAAAGGCTCGTTAGCTCAGCAAATAAGCAACATGTCGGCAAAGGATATTTGCCGTTTATGTAACTACAATTTACAAATAACTGAAGCCGCCATGTTCTTTAGACTGAACTGTCGCGCTTCTCGTTGCGTCACACCTCAACCCGCCTCAAAGCCAACGCTGATTGGACGTTCGTTTGGTGAACTGCTCCCACATTTTCTTTAATGGAAAGTATCCAGACTGATCTGCGAGTGAAACCTTGAAAGCTCGCGAGATCAGGATGGTCTCACGAGGCTATTTTGGACTAACTGTAGCTTGTTTATTGAGGATGCAGGACAACCAGCTAATAAAGCATTACAGTAATCTAGTCTCGAGGTCATGAATGCATAAACTAACTTTTCTGCATCTGAAACAGATAGCATGTTACGTAGCTTAGCAATGTTTCTAAGGTGGAAAAAGGCTGTTCTTGTAACATATGAAATATGATTTTCGAAAGTCAAGTTGCGGTCTAGCATAACACCCAGGTCTTTTACTGTAGTGGATAAAGTAACAGGACATCCTTCTAAATTAAAGTTGTATTGTAAGAGATTTTGTGGTAGTTTTTTAGATCAATATGTAATACCTCCGTTTTATCTGAATTTAATAGCAGGAAATTACACGTCATCCAGCATTTTATATCTTTTAGACACTCTGTCAAGTTAGATAAGTTAGTGTTTTCATCTGGTCGTGATGAGATATATAATTGAGTGTCATCAGCATAACAGTGAAAATTTATTCCATGTTTTCTTATAATATTACCAAGTGGCAGCATATATATTGAGAATAGCAGAGGGCCTAGGACAGATCCTTGCGGCACTCCATAGTCTACTGATGTTATCTTTGATTTTTCCCCATTTAAACAGACGAAATGGTAACGGTCTGATAAGTACGATCTAAACCAGCTTAATGCCTGTCCCTGAACACCAGTGTAGTTTTGTAGTCGATCTAAGAGTATTTTATGATCTATAGTGTCGAACGCAGCACTAAGATCAAGTAGAACTAGTATTGAGATACAGCCTTGGTCAGAGGCTAAGAGTAAATCATTTGTAATTTTAACTAGCGCAGTGACACTCAGCTCTACCTCTCATTTCAACCAGATGATCCCACAGTAGCTGCTCGAATCTCAAACTGTGTGGCTGACATCTCGGCATGGATGAAGGAACATCACCTGCAGCTCAACCTGACAAAGACTGAGCTTCTCGTCCTCCCTGCTAATCTGTCTCCACAGCACGACTTCACTATCCAGCTAGACTCTTCCTCAATCACCCCATCAAGGTAGGTCAGAAATCTTGGAGTAATCTTTGATGACCATGTAACGGCAGCGATGGCCATCTGATAACATTAACTATATTCTAGGTAGTAAACACCCCTCCACTCTTCCGAACTGATCACGTCCGCCATTTTTGATTACATTACTGTGGGTGCAGCGTAAGCTACACACAAAGCCCCAGTCTTCCAATCAGAGACCATTGTGCCATTGATGAACATATCACGGGACAATTAATGATTTTCTCAAGATAAAGAAGTGTCTGTCGCATCTCATGTGACAAACGGCCACCAACCGATCTAGAGATCCCGTGAGGAAATCTCATGATCCCCGCATGACCAGGATGGCACTCTCCAACAAAACAGACATTGTACCCCGGTTTTTAAACTCATCAAATTTATCAATACCTTACACACCTACTTCCCCAGAGGCGGGGTGGGCGAGAGTCCACCACGTCCGACGAACGCTAGATGAACTCCCCACCACACACACACACACACACACACACACACACACACACACACACACACACACACACACACACACACACACACAACACACACACACACACACATAGAAACCCTCAGTTTCCTGATGTGTGATCAAAATACTGTTTCTATTGTGACAAACTGCTATAACTATAAGCTTTCATGATATGTAATCAACTTGATATGCTTTAATCACGAAGAATCAGGTATCGTCATCTTACCAGCTCGCAGGAATGCCGCGCTTGGTATGATTGTAACCAGCGAAATCGAATAAGATCGAATAACTAACCCAAAGTGCGATATGATGCATGTTTTTATTAATACCAATTTAGAAGTGTATTTTTACTAAAGTTTTATCCTCTCCGCACATGACCCGGAGGGTGTGTATTTTTGCAAACACAGAAGTTTGCTGCCACTCCTCCTCCCAAACGATTGGTCAGGCACGTAAGAAAGGTGTGCCTCTAGCTTCTTCAAAAACTGAAGCGCCACTTCGTTTCATTGCAGTTCTACGCCAGAGAGAAGTTCACCCGTCTCCAAAAGAACTCAACCGGAGTTCTTCGTTTTCTTTCTAACTTTCGTTTTAACCTAGGTTTTCTTTCTATCGATCTAACTCAGTTGATAGTTTACCTTCGTTCAGTGTATTCCTACGAACGAAACGACTCTAAGAATTAATCATCGTTTGTCCAAGCTGACAGAGAGCACCATCTGCGTCCGAGCGAAACTCCGGACACAGTCAGTCGACGCTTCTTTTCGAACAACCGCACAAACGGGCCTTGTCAAAGCAAGTATAAAATCTAGCAGGAATGCTGTTTTAAGGTTGTCTATAACTTCTGATTAAGCCTTTGGGGTCTCATGATTGAACTGTTTGAACTGTCCTGAGAAGATTCATCTATCTCATCTCTCTCTTCTCTCTCTCTCTCTCTCTCTCCTCTCTCTCTCTCTCTCTCTCTCTCTCTTCTCTCTCTCTCTCTCTCCTCTCCTCTCTCTCTCTCTCTCTCTCTCTTCTCTCTCTCTCTCTCTCTCTCTCTCTCTAATATTTTGTATTGCAATCGTTTTTGTTAATTGTTTGTTTTGCTATGCATATTTACTCCTGCGTGATTTAAGTAGTTCATGTAGTCTTTAGTTTGCTTTATTAAACTCTATAATCTTTTGAATTGAATCTGTCTCATTGTTATAAACTTGAAGTCAATGAAAATGCCGATCTTATGTTACAGTTTTTCTCAATTGCTAAAACACAATTTCTGAAACCTTGCTCCATTTTCTGAAAACATTAAACACAAAACCTCATCTTCAAGCACTATTTACAAAACCTCTGACTCCTCTTGCAAAATGAAACTTTCGCCTCAAAACAGTTTTACCTGTGTTCAAAATCAAACACTGCTCTCAAATCATAAACAAAGTGATCAAAATGCTATACACTATCAAGCAGTCAGTAAACAATACACCAAAAAATTTAAAACACATTATTCAAAACATATAGTTCTCAGGGAGAACTACATTTTTACAGTTTTTCTCAATTGTTTACACACAAATTCTGGTACTTGAGACACAATGACCACAACATGTAACTCATTCACCAACCCCCTGAACCAATTCTGCTAAACTACAAGCACAATTCCTGCTTTACACTCAAATTGCAGTTCTAAAACACACGTTTTTCAAAACACTACACACAATTCTCTGCATTTGGCACAATTTTCATGCACAAAATCTCTTGTTTTCACAAGGAACACACTGCCATTCAGATCTGCACACTGACTTGTCACATGGGCAAACACATGTCACACAGTTTTACAATTCTGCTTCGGTCTTTTATGCTAAAGCTCTGATTGCTAAGAGAAGATGCAGCACAGTTATTTTTTTTATTTTTTTTTACTGTAACTGCATACAGTACATTTTTCTGTTGTTTTGTATGTAGACCACTGTATGTGCAACTTTATGTTGGTTGTGATGTACGAAATGTGCGATCTATCTCCCATTGTTTTTGTGGGAAAAATAAAATATATTTGTTGCAGTGTATTTGTGTGTTCTGGGTATAAAAACAATATTCTCAAATATTTTACAACACACTTATGTATGTACTGTCTGTAGTAAGTGTAACACTGAACAAAAAAGGCCTAAATCATTATGCTGAATGGAGAAGAAGTGTTCTCTTTTCTAGGTTCTCTCAACGCTGCGGAAAGCGCAGTGGGATATTCTCTGAATGTGCCGATTGTCTGAAGCCTTATAGAATCACGCCAATTCATTGGCTGATGGCGTCCGCGCAATATGGCTCCGCCCCGACGCTCTTACGTCGCATCATACGTATTCGCGCGCGCGCCATCTGCTCCTCAGATTTCTCTGCCTTCAGAACGAAGCGGTCACGTTTGCCCTTCGCTCGTGATTTTTCTGAGCTACAATTACTTTTAGGATTATTCTCGGCGCTTCTGCGACTGTTCAAGCGGAACTCTGTTTCTCCTTACGGTGAAGCTGCCATGGATTACAGACGCTGTACTCCGCTATGTGCTCGTTACATCGCTAACGACGACCCACACAGTAAGTGCGTTAAATGTTTGGGTTTTTCACATGCGCGTGAGGCAGTTATAGGATCGTCTAAATGCAAATTCTGTGAAAATTTGTTGCTCAAAACTCTCAAATTGCGGCTAGCGGTCTTTGACAGGGAATCATTCGTCTCCCCCTGTCGCGGTCCCGAGGCCTCTCGAGGATCCGCGACCTGGGGTTCGGATGTAGAGCTTGAGGATGCGGAGTTCGAGCAGACGAGCCCCGCTCTTTCTCTCCCTCCCTCCCCTCGGCACGCGCGAGACATGCCAGTCGAATTTTCACACGATTATTTGCGCCCCAGCCCGGGAGCACGCGACGCGGTTTCTTTCGGGCTGGAGGATATACTTTTTACCGAGGCTTCCGACTCCGAGGATTTCGGGCCTACTCTCGCCGACGAGGTTATTCCGCCGAGCGGCCAGGAAGCGCGGCCTACTGCGGCCTACGCGGAGCTCGTTGACGTGCTTTCGCGCGCTACGGAGAAGCTCACTATTGATTGGCCCGACGAGCCACGTGAGTCTCAGTCGTCGAAACTCGACGAAAGGCTTCTCAGTGGCCCTAATTCTAGGCCTCAACGGAGGAAGCTGCCATTTTTCAGTGATCTGCATCATGAGATCTCCAGATCCTGGAAGCAGCCTTTCTCTTCACGCCTCACTAATGCGGCTGCTGCTGATTTCACCAACCTGGTAGGTTCTGTGGAACAGGGCTATTCCGCCATTCCGGCGATTGAGGAAACTTTAGCCGACCATCTTGCTCCGTCGTCTGCGCCGTCCTGGAAGTCGCGCCCCCTTCTCCCTTCTAAAGCATGTAGGACTACTTCCTCTCTGATTGGGAAATCCTACATGGCGGCTGGGCAGGCAGGCATGACCCTGCACACTATGGCCATTCTTCAGGCCTACCAGGCGGACGTCCTGAAGGAAATGGACGAGGGTGACGGTGTGACCCCTGAAGCGGTCAAGGAGCTTCGTAAGGCTACGGATTTAGCCTTAAGAGCCACCAAGCATACCGCACGTGCTATAGGTCGCTCTATGGCTGGTTCTGTTGCGGTGGAGCGCCACTTGTGGCTTAATCTCACGGAGATCCGTGATAAAGAGCAGGTTTTCCTCTTGGACGCCCCCATTTCTCAAACAGGGTTGTTTGGTGAGGCGGTCAACACAGTGGTTGAGAAATTCCGCTCCTCCAAATCCCAATCGGCCGCGTTCAGACAGTTCATGCCCAGGAGGGCTAGGGAACCTTCTGCTCCCCCCCCCCGGTGCGACCCAGAGAACGTCCCTCTCATAGACCGGAGTTCTCTTCCAGAAGAAGCGAACCAGGGCATCCCCCACCTGCCACGGTTTGGGGAGCCCGCGGTCGCCCGTTTCCCCGTCAACGGCCTCACAAGCGCCTCCAGTTGAAGCGGTCCGACAAACCGACTGCTCCGGCGGCGCAGAGCCGTTCCTGACCCTCCGGTCAGAAAAAGGAGAGCTCCTCTGGTTCCTCAGGGTTGGGTCAGACCGCGCAAGCGTTTCTGCCCACCTCCCAGCTCTCCTTTCCTTGCCCTGTCACCTTCGCCACTCAGAGTGTCTCGAAGTGCAGGCCATATTTCACCTTCTCTACTCAGTCTGGTGCGGGAGGAAGGAGACGCTTTCAGCTTTCTCCCCTCACCCCCCACGCTCTCTATAACTACCGGCACTTTCCGTTTTCCTCCGAAGCAGGCGGACCTGGTCACCATGACCCCTATCTCGATGCCTCCCATCACGTGCCAGGACGCCGATGGCCCTCCTGCACAGTCAACCTCTTTACCCCAGGAGTGTCAACACGGCACCCTTACTCAGGTATGTCGTCTGCATTACAACATCCCTCCTCCTCTGTCACATTTCCTTCCAGAGTGGGAACGCTTACCAGGGGTATCGTCCTGGGTTCTTCGCACAATTCGGTTCGGCTACACTCTTCAGTTTTGCCGCAATCCCCCTGTTTCAACGGGGTGTTTCCTACTGTAGTAGACAGCGCCGCTCAGGCTTCTGTACTGCAGCAGGAAATCTCTTCCCTCCTTCTCAAAGGAGCAATAGAGGAGATTACTCCAGGGGAAACCGAGCGGGGCTTTTACAGCCGTTACTTCCTGGTCCCGAAGAAGGGCGGCGGTTTGCGTCCCATACTGGACCTCCGCCGGCTGAACTTCGCCCTTTACAAAGGGAAATTCAAGATGTTGACGCTGAAAGCTATCATATCTCAGATTCGGCCAGGGGATTGGTTCGTGACGATAGACCTAAAGGATGCTTATTTTCACATCCAGGTTGTACAGCGACACAGGCAATTCCTCAGGTTCGCCGTTGGAGAAAGGGCGTTCCAGTACAGGGTCCTTCCCTTCGGCCTATCTCTAGCTCCAAGGACATTCACAAAGTGCATGGATGCAGCTCTGGCCCCATTGCGGCTCCAGGGCATCCGTGTTCTAAATTACCTGGACGATTGGCTCATTTTAGCCCAATCCAGGGAGCTAGTGGCCCACCACAGAGACGTCGTTCTGAGTCATATCCAGTCTCTCGGTTTGAGGTTGAACTCGGAGAAGAGTGTTCTTGCTCCGGCTCAAAGCACCGTTTTCTTGGGGGTGAACATGGATTCCGTTCTCATGCAGGCCCGTTTGGCCCCTGCACGGATTTCCAGCTTGACGACATGCTTGGCTCGTTTTTCACTAGGCCATCATGTGTCTGTGGGCACCTGCCGCAGGATGCTGGGCCTTATGGCTGCGGCCTCCTCCGTGCTACCGCTGGGCCTACTCCACATGAGACCCTTCATGTGGTGGGTGAAACTCTCAGGGGTTCGACCCTCCGGGTCAACCCTTCGCCTACTGAAGGTATCGCGCAGTTGCTTTCGAGCCCTGTCAGTTTGGCGGGACCCTCTTTTTCTTCGGAAAGGGGTCAGCATGGGTGCGGTATCTCGTCGCCAGATGATTACGACGGATGCCTCTCTCACCGGCTGGGGAGCGGTTTTCGAGGGCAGACCAGCGTGTGGGGTCTGGACCGGAGAGGCTCTCTCCTGGCACATAAACTGCCTGGAGTTAAGGGCCGTTTTTCTGGCTCTGCTTCATTTCCTCCCTCTTCTGGAGGGTCACCATGTCATTGTCAGAACGGACAATATGGCAGTGGTGTCTCATGTGAACCGGCAGGGAGGTTCTCGGTCGCGCACCCTAGACAGGCATGCGCGTCACCTTCTCCTGTGGTCTCAGAGCAGATTCCTATCTCTAAGAGCGGTTCATGTCCCAGGGGTTCTGAACCTCGCAGCAGATTTTCTGTCGAGACAGAAACTCCGATCGGGAGAATGGATGTTGAACCGCCAGACGATGGCTCTAATCTGGAAGGTTTTTGGAGAGGCGGAGGTGGACCTCTTTGCATCTCAAGAGTCATCCCAATGCCCTCTTTGGTTCTCCCTGAGTCCCCCGGCCCCATTGGGGATAGATGCGTTCGCTTACCCTTGGCCAACGCAGAAACTCTATGCCTTCCCGCCCATCAAACTGATCCCGGCGGTCTTGGCCAGAGTGAGAGAGAGCGGAGTCCGCCTCCTCCTGGTAGCTCCGTTCTGGCCATCTCAGCCATGGTTTTCGTAGCTAGTTCCTCTACTGGAGTCTCCCCCCTGGAGGATCCCGGTCAGGGAAGATCTGCTGTCCCAGCTACAGGGCAGGATATGGCATCCTCGCCCAGACATGTGGAAGCTGTATGTTTGGCCGATCAGAGGCCGTTAGCATTAAGCTCTGGTCTCCCAACTGACGTTCAGGAGACTATTGCGAGTGCTAGAGCTCCTTCTACAAGGAGATTATATTCTTCCAAATGGAAGGTTTTTGAGACTTGGTGTTTAGCACATGATAAGAGCCCAGTTAACTGCCCTGCTGGTTCAGTACTGGAATTCCTGCAGGAGAAGTTTGCGGCTGGAGCAGCCGCTACCACTCTCAGAGTTTATGTCGCGGCTATTGCAGCGCATAGGGAATCGGATGAGATTCCCCTAGGCAAATTAAGGTTAGTTTCTGCCTTTATGCGTGGGGTGAAGCGCCTGAAACCGGCTCGCTCCCCTAGAGTCCCCTCATGGGATCTTTCTGTTGTCCTAGAGGGTTTGACGAAAGCCCCCTTTGAGCCCTTGGAGTCAGCTCCGGATAGGATTCTGACTCTTAAGGTTTCTCTTTTGTTAGCTTTGTCCTCATTAAAGCGGGTGGGAGACTTACAAGCTCTTTCTGTTAGCGAGTCCTGCTTGGACTTTGCCCCTGGCCTGGTCAAAGTTTCCTTGAGGCCGAGACCAGGGTATGTCCCCAAGGTTCTTTCCTCGAGTTTCCGCTCTCAGGTAGTTAACCTTAATGCTTTCCACCCTCCTCCATTTTCATCTGAGGAAGATAGGGAGCTTAACTTGCTCTGCCCAGTTCGTTCTCTTAAGATATATGTAGACCGCTCAGGCGGTTGGAGGAAATCTAACCAGCTTCTGGTTTGTTTCGGTGCTAGCCGCCGTGGGCTTGCTGCATCGAAGCAGAGGATTTCTCACTGGGTCACAGAGGCTATCTCGTTGGCTTATGGGGTGCGTGGCTTGCCTTCACCTCTTAACATTAGAGCACATTCCACCAGAAGTGTAGCATCTTCTCAAGCTCTTTTCAGAGGAGCACTTTTGGAGGATATTTGTGTTGCGGCAGGCTGGTCCTCTCCGCATACTTTTGTAAGGTTCTATAGCTTGGATCTTGACATGACCCCGGGTTCCCAGGTTCTTTCTGTTTGAACTCGTTTCGGTCGTTGTCTCTTTTATCTACCAGTCATAAAAGCGCTCTAGCTTGGCGAGTTTGGTAGTCCGTTCCCACTGCGCTTTCCGCAGCGTTGAGAGAACCTATGAAAGAGAACGTCTCTGGTTACTTACGTAACCTATGTTCTCTGAATAGGGAACGAGACGCTGCGTTAGCGGCCAAGCTCCTCGCGCTGCTGACAGTTTCTTTTCGGCAGAGAAATCTGAGGAGCAGATGGCGCGCGCGCGAATACGTATGATGCGACGTAAGAGCGTCGGGGCGGAGCCATATTGCGCGGACGCCATCAGCCAATGAATTGGCGTGATTCTATAAGGCTTCAGACAATCGGCACATTCAGAGAATATCCCACTGCGCTTTCCGCAGCGTCTCGTTCCCTATTCAGAGAACATAGGTTACGTAAGTAACCAGAGACGTTTTCCATTCATCACAGTGTTTTACATTGAGCACATCAGTGTTCAACTGGTTCTTATAAATGTCTATTCATATGATGGTTTGTGTGTGTCAGTTGAAAACAAAATACCATTTTGAGAAGAAATAACATTGTTTTGAATGTAAAGTTTCATTTTGCAGGAGAAGTGAGGGGTTTTGCACATTGTGTGTGTGTTTTTTGATTTGTGTGTAGAGTTCTGAGAATATGAGGCATTCTTTCAGAAAATGTGTGTAAACAATCGAGAAAAACTGTAATCTAAAAAAAATTTCATATTTTTTCATTGTTCAGTCTACAGCAGTGCACTGTAGTATACGATACTCAAAGGGGCACAAATGAAAGGAGTAAACATGTGATCAATATGCTTCATGTCTTTGGCCTGGGTCAGTCCGAACATGGTCTATGACTGTTGCTCGAATTTCATCAGATATTTCCACTCTTTGTCTTCCTCTTCCTCCTCCTTCTCCTCTTCCTTGCCCCCTCCTCCTCCTCCTCCTCCTCCTCCTCCTCTTCTTCTTCCTCTTCCTTGCCCCCCTCCTCCTCCTCCTCCTCCTCCTCCTCCTCTTCTTCTTCCTCTTTCTTGACCTCCTCTTCCTCCTCCTCTTTCTTGCCCTCCTACTCCTCCTCCTCTTCCTCCTTCTCTTTCTTGCCCTCCTCCTCCTCTTCCTCTTCCTCTTTCTTGCCCTCCTCCTCCTCGTCGCCCACTTCGCATATGCACTCGTCCTCGTCCTCTCACATTGTTTCTTCTATTCATTTTCAGACTTTCTCCTCCCCACCTTCAACAACCTGTTTGCTCTCTGAACTGGCTTATATTGGTTGTGTCACAACATTTGAAACAGGTTGAATCAGTTTTGAGTGGTTGTGTTCAATCAAATGACATGTGTTCTCTATTTGTATTTGATTTTTGCCACTTGTGTTTACCAGTATGGAGGACATGTGCATTAGAGTGCAGAATGTGTTTTGAGAATGAGAATGTGTTCAGAGTTTTGCTGAAACGTCTAAGTGAGATCTGCAAATTGTGTTTTACCATGTGAAATTGTTTACGGTATTGACAACAGACTCCACAATTAGCTAAATGAGTTCAGGCAACTCAGAACTTTGTTCAGCCAATGGATTTTAGTGTTTTAGCAATTGAGAAAAACTGTAAAATATCTAAAGTGCCTTACACGAAAATATCATTTCTGGTGGCCACAGGAAGGATAATTTTGATGTTTATAGGCCAGGTAAACTGACAGTGCATAACAATTAAATTTGAATCACTTGAAAATTTATCCTGATAACTGATAATATTTTGCCGACCTATATTAATAATTACTACGAAAAATCGTGTTAATTATTTATATACGGTGAGGTCTAGCCTATTCCTATTTGGTATAGTTTAATTTGTGTAGTTGTAATGCATATTCATCAGCTGATGAATATTATTCCCCATATAAGATAATATTTCCCCAAAAATAGTCATTGTCGCTACATTTAAATGGTGTTGGAACGCGGGTATTTTCAAACTTCATTTTGAACAAATATTCAGATTCATATTCATGTGTGTTTTGGAGTTTAATATTGTGTACAAGCGTTTGTATTGTGTAGTGATAAATCGATTTAAAAACTGAGCAAGGCCAAAAGCCGTGCCTGAGAAAAACTGCAGTTACAGTATTTGTGGATGGCCTAGCTTAGAGAAAAATAAATGTGCTTTTGTTTTTCTCTTCGCTCGACTATGATACATTTTTAATACTGTTCGAAGACCTGTTTGAACGAAGAAATCTTCACTCAGGCATATTACCGGTACAGTTATACACTGTAGGAGCGAGATTCCTCCTGTCAGTAAAAAGATCTTTATTTTGTGTCGTTAACGATAACTTCGGGTTTCAAACACTGGATTAGCTACCCGGTGAAAATCCGTTCATTTTCTGTGCAGATTAAGCACAGAGAGATCCGCCGTGATCTCCCAAAATATACTGTTTTCGTGTTTAAAAGAAATCTGTGCGCATAGACAGTACTGTTGTGTTCCTTAACCAGGTTTACAAGCGCGTATCAGTTTCAAATTACCACGCGCGTGAGTTGGGAACGCGACACCGCCATCACGTGACGCTCGGCATAAAGCCTATAGCAGATGAGTTTCCTCTAAATTCATTGCGATGATTATCGAATAAGCTGCCTAAATACATATTTGCATTTACAGCTTGCTAGTTCGTAAAACAATCCTCCCGTTTTGGACTGAGACTTTTTATTTTGAGTTCCATTCACAGAAGTGAATCAGAGCTTAAGTCATAAAAATCCTCAGTTCAAATCACAGATAGTTCACTTGGAGAGAGAGAGACGCCCCTAGCGGCGGCACTCCTCCAGGTCAGCTATCATTCTTCTGCTCAATTCATTCCAGCTCTACTCTGCTTCCATTTCTACCTGTCTGTTTTATTTTATTTTCATAATCATTGCTAATAACTTCAGTGGTATGGTGATTATTATAAGAAATCATTCTGATTCCTTTAAATTCCCCCAGCGTATCTAGATTTGATTCAAATTGGAACAATATTTTATTTTTAATTTTGTTTTTGAAAAAAAAAATTATTTTAATTTTTAAGATTTAATTTTTCACTATAAATTTCTAAATTTCAGTCATTAATAGGCCTTTGAGAAAAAAACTCTCTCAAGCCAGCTACCAACCTTCTACTGAACTTATTCTGTATGAAATCATTTTCATTTATGCTTTTCCTGACGATTATTTTATAATCATTAAAAATAACCTAAGTGTTGTTGCAATTATTATAAGAAATCAGTCTAATTCTCTATCAACTTCCCCCAGGCTTATTTTGATTTGAGTTAAACCAATTTGAATTTAAATGTACATTGTGTCAAACAGTCAAGGTGAACCACAGAGAGGAAGTGCGCCCCCTTGAGGCTCCAAAACACCACTACAGCGGCCTACCGCTCCACTTCCCTGGCCTCCACCTGCATTGAGTTATTGCTAACTTCCAAACGGGTTAGGATATTTTCAATAACTACCATCCGTATCTAATTTCTCTCTGCTATCATTAGGTGGCAAAGCCGTTCATCTCTTAATTTGGTTTGTCCTTTCCAGGTTAAAATTAATTTTCTCTTCAAAGTCAGTTTTGTTTACTACCTCATCCCTTTCCAGGTTTATTGTAGTCTTAGTTCATTTCTATATACCTAAATTACTCCATTTGGTTCAAGCAAGAAAATCTTGATTCACTTTAAGCTCTTTGAACCTTGTTCATTCCGTTTTGCCTGTCATATAGGTAAAACCAAATCTCTTTATCTGCGGTGGACCGTGGGAGTACCTGGTTGATCTCGGTGGGCGGGTCTGCCGACTGGCATCGCCGGCACTGACCGTGCAGTGACTCTTGTGCGCTTCAATCTCTGCCACTGGTTGCGGCACGCAGTAAGTGACATCAGCAATTTGGTGCTTCGAAGGTTCAACCACCAAGCCGACGTGCAAGTCAATTGTTGGGACCGGGGCACAAACCGTAGGCGGCTGCGCCACTCCAGTTCGCTGGAGGGTTCTGGGCCACGCCCACATTTGCAGTACGATCGGCCAGTTGATACCTCGGAGATTACCAGGTTGTGTTTACAGTCACACGCTGTTTGAGTGGGCGTAACCGTGACACAGAGCAACGAGGAGCCCGGAGTCACGGCGGCCGAGTGTTTGGCGGCGCCGGAAAGCTGACCACGCTTGCTGGGGCCAGCTGGGTTCGACCTCAGTTCACCTCAGGTAAAAACTGAATTTGATAAAACCCTGTCATTTAATATAAGCCATAGAATATCATATAGTCCCCCGGATATATTTACTTAGTGTTTGGTTTACCTCCTTTCCCCTAAGACAGACCCTCTGAGTTAGTAGTGATTACACTATAGCGCAGGTCAAGTCACTTAGGTGTTATTTTCACTGCGATACTTTTGTTTTGTTTTCCCCTCTCGATCTTCTCTTCCTTTGTGTTGTTTTGTTCTGTTGTGATTTGTTTCTTGCAGTTCAACAAGAGACCCCAAGGAAGCTAAATAATAGAGTGACAACCGAGCAGCCTCTAGTTCGGGTCCCACGCTGACCCGCGTAAATTGGCCCGCCTAACTGTCTACGTCAGTTAGCCAAAATTTCTATAGACGGCACAGCCGTACTACAGCTCGTTAGCCTCTAAACAAAGCTTGCATTGGCCCTTTTTGTGTGTGTTGTGTTTCTCTCGCCCCCAGTGAGCCAGGATGTCACGCGCTTCCAGTCCCGAGGACCATTGGAGCAATCTGGATGCTTGGTTAAGAGCCATGACAACCGGCTGCCTGCCCAAGGACACTGGCGACCCAAAACCCCTGACACGACAGGAACTGGACGCCGACGTAGACCATCTAATGTCCAACGACCCCACGCAGGCCTACAGCTCAAAAGACTGGAGCCGGATCATCGGAAGCCTCGCTCACAACCTGGTGGCACAGGCACGCTTGGCAGAGGAGGACAACGCCAATCTGGAAAAGGAAATCGCAGGACTAAAGACTCAACTGGAGGAGGCCCGCACACAAAAGGACCACACGCAGGAGCGTCTGGATCAACTACTTCTGGATGTCGAAGCCGAGGACGCAACGGCCCTGCAAAAGACCCTGGAGGATCTGCGCACGGACACAGACAAGAGACTGCAGGCGGAGAAACGGACCACGGAGGAGCTCCGTGACAAACAGCTACGTGGCGAAGCTCTGTTGAAAAGAGCAGAGATTGAATTAAAAGACAGAGAGGCCAGAGCCAAGGCCTCTGAAAAACACTTGCAAGCAGCTCGAGCTGAAATTAACGAGCTTATCCAACAGAGACAGGATCTAAAAGATGAACTTGACATTGTCCACCGCGAACTGAAACATTCTTACAGACTGCAGGGCAACCTGGAGGGGGAAACACCCATCACTCCGTTTCCCCTCACTTCTCAGCCAAACCCCCAAAGCTGAGGGGGGAGAAGCAAGCCCACGGCACGACAACACCCTAGCCAGCCAAAAGGGTTGGGCCAGCGGCCATTGCGCGGCCCCTAAAGAACTAGACAAGCTGGCGAGAAACATCCCGACCTTCACTCCCAATCCAGCTGGAGGTCACGATGTTCACTCTTATTTACAAGACATTGACTTTCACTTACAAACTGTGGCCAACGTCACTACTTGGGATAAGTTGTATCTTCTGAGGATTACTTCAAGCCGGGATGTGCGAAGCTTCCTAGACCGTCAGCCAGAAAGCATCAAGACGGACTATCCGCAATTGCGGCAAGCGCTGATTCGTGAATTCTCCGATCCAGAATCAGACCAAGGTATCATAGTGGCAATGGATCTGAAACAAGCCTGTCTGGAAGCCCCGCAAGCTTACTATAACCGGCTCCGACAAGCCTACTTCGGATCACGCAATGAGTCCGGCATGGAAGAAGACTGGAACTTCAAAACTCTGTTCCTGCGGAATTTCCATCCTACTCTCTCGCATCATCTCGGGGTGTTAGCCGAGCCACGCACTATGTCAATCCAACAACTGCGTGACTTAGCTCACAAAGCATACATCAAACAAAGAGCAATCTCTGAAAAGACTGTAAAAAAACCCACAATCTGCCCCGTCTCTGAGCACCGCTCAGAGCTCTCCCTAGAGGGCGCAAAGCACCCCAGTTACAAACCTGTCAACAGAGAGTCAAGACCGTTCCAGGCCAGCAGAGGTCAGCGTGGTCATGGAGGTGCCCGCCCAAGGCAGCAGAACGACCGCTCTGGAGAAATTCTGGGACCGGCCTCGCCCCTCCCACAACCAAACGGGAGGGGGCACCTGGGAAGCCGGCCGGCGACCCAGAAGGAGCCGACCTCCATCTCCCCGAACACTAAGCCTCGAGAACCAGCAGAGGGACCCCCCTCGACGTGACACAAATAAGCTGAAGTTGGAGTCAAAATCCAACAAAGACAACACAGCCACGGTTGAAGCTGCAGAACTTCTGAGCGTGCTGAGAGAGTTCCTTCAAAAGAAACCTTGCAAGGAAGACAAAGATAAACGAGACACTGCATGAATAAACCTTAGGCCTGAAGCCAACTCCACTCCCAACGTTTCTCCCGCTGACAAGCCCCCAGAGACTGTCAAACCACAGACTATAGAACTTGCTGTTACACCACTAAGTGACAGCGCCACTCACTTCCCCCAACTGACAGTCCCCCAGAGCACTGGTTGTCAGCCACAGACTACTGAACTCATTGTTGCATCACCAACTGACAACATCTCTCACTCACTCCAGCTGCCGACTGCATTTCCTGAACCAAACATTGCACTTCCTGAACCAAACATTGCACTTCCTGAACCAAACACTGCACTTCCTGAACCAAACACCACACTTCTTGAACAAGACTGCAGCAGCGCTCACCCAAAGGTACCAGACAGTGCTGTGTTGGTGATCTGCACCCACAACGAGCCACACGAACCATACCCGCACTGCTTATCGATCAATACACAAGACCCCACACCAAAACTTCTGGGGAATCTGATCGAGCGAGGAGTGGCACGCAAACTCTACCTAACAATCACTTTGGAAAAGGAGGTCAAGGAGACTCAAAGCGCTTGTGGACACAGGCTCCGATCTCACGCTCATATCAGCTGAACTCTTTGAAAAACTCAAATTCCAAGCTCAAAAACAAAACCGAACTCTTAACTTCCACACTTGTGAGCTGAATGTGCAGTCATACAGCCAAAATGACATCCAGCTACGAAACGTAGCTCCCATTCACCTGGCAATCGGTCAGATGAGCCTTGTACATCCAGTCTACATCTCACCCATGAACATTTACCCATTTCTCATAGGCAAAGATCTGCTGGATCGATTCGAGCCGTTACTGGACTTCAAACACCTGCAAGTTTGGGCTCAAGTCTGTGCACCCCTCCCCCTCCTGCCACACAAATCTGCTGAGCCAGCCTGTCAGGTCACAGGATTCACGGGGACTCAGTCTGCCAGTCATGACGACCCAGTCACAACAGCTGATCAGGGGTCAAGTTCGCTGCTCTGCACTTTCAAAACCAGCCAAGGCTCTGATATCTACTGCCCCCAGGTCAGGACTGACCTGCAACTGCAGGATATAACCACAACAGACATTGTTTTGGCATTCTGGGCTGACAATTCAGCTATCAGCCTCTCACTATTCAATCAAATTATTGACAACACACCGGACATTCCCTATACCAGCAAACGCACACGCTTCCCTCTCAACTCACATCCAACCTCCATGATATCTGCCAAAGGGATCTGTGCGTTGCAATTAAAGTGGAATCACCGGTGCCTGACTCATTACTTCCTGATCCTACCAGACCCAGTCCACGATGTCTACATTGGAGCAGACATTTTGATTCGCCTCAAAGCTCATATAGACCTGTTTGACAACGTGGTCTGGGCCCCATTGACTTTACAGCCACCTGTTCCCATCAATCATGACAATCTACTGTCGGGGCAGACCATCCCAGAAGTCTGCACTCTAATCAACGAACAAGGAACAGTGATACCCGCTTACACTAAAGGAGTCGCTGTACGACTCAACATGCGACGTGGCCAAACCTTAAACCACACGTTAGGTTTCTTCCAACCTTCACCTGAATGTGGGGACCTCGGACTCACACTCGAAGCCACACCCCTCACAGAAGTGGCATCTCGGGTAGTCTACATTCTGTTCAACAACTGCACAGCAACTGACATCCACATTCCCAAGGCCTACAGGCTAGGCTGGCTAGTGAGCCATGACTTTCATGACTTTGAACTTGTATTACCCATCATCGGGCCCATCCCCCCTGCACTCCTACCCGAGAGCCACACAGACAACATGGTGCTCACGGTACCCTTCCAACTCATTGCCATCACATCTGTCATGTCAGTGGCCAAAGACTATGTGTGCAGAACTGAACTGACAGAGGACCAACACCTTGCGGTGTACACAGTCTCCCACCAGCCTGTCAGTGAGACTAATGCACCTGCCATGCCGTTACAACTCAACCCGTCTAATGACACACAGACAGAAGAGCCATATCAAGGGTTCGAATCTCAAGTGCAGCAAATCCTCCAAGATGCTGATGCGCTTCAGAACGACGCAGACCGCCAAAGACTAAGACAAGTCCTCTATAAGTTCAAAGAATCCTTTGCCAAAGACTCATTAGACTGTGGCCTTACCCACCTCCACACGGTGCGCATCCCCACGCATCCCGACGCTCCTCCCACTTTCGTCAAGCAGTACAAAATCCCCATCGCCTCGCACGAACCAGTGCAGGAAATAATCGAATCCATGCTTGAGAAGGGTGTCATTCGGCCCTGTAACAGTACCTACTCTGCCCCCATATGGCCCGTTCTCAAACCAAATGGGAAATGGCGGCCCACCATTGACTACCGCAAGCTGAACCAACAGGTGCCGTTGTCACGGTGGCCCATGACCCAGCTGGAGCAAGAAATACCCCGAATCAGAGGAGCCACCATCTTCTCTACACTCGATGTGGCCTCAGGCTTTTGGACTATCCCCGTCCATCCAGAAGACCAACACAGGCTGGCATTCACATCCGGTAACCGACAGTTCACCTTCAACAGATGCCCGTTCGGGTATGCCAACTCACCAGCTGAGTTTAACATCTTCCTGAACAAAGCCTGCCCAGACGCAAGAATGAGAGGTAACCTGATTTACGTCGACAATGTTCTCATGAAGAGCACAACGGTGGCCGACCACCTGACAGAAATAGACTATGTTTTGAATCAGTTGTCCGCTGCCGGCGCCAAAATAGCCCTGCACAAAGGACAGTGGTGTCGTACAAAGGTCAACTACATGGGCCTGCTCATTGGACCCCACGGCATCGAACCACAATCCAGTCGTATCCACGCTATTCAAAACATCAAGCCTCCCACTAACGTCTCTGAACTACGAAGTTTTCTAGGGGTATGCAATTACTCCCGACAGTTCATCGAGAACTATCCAGACATTGCGAGGCCCCTCACAGCTCTGCTGAAAAAGGATTGCCCTTTCGTCTGGTCAGACGCTCAGGAACACGCCATGGCGGCACTAAAAAGACATTTATGCACAGCCCCCTGTCTTGCTTACCCCGATCCTCAAAAGGAATTCTACCTGGAAGCTGGATTTTCTGACCAATGTCTCAGTGCTGGCCTATACCAATGGCACGACCAAGACAAGAAGGTGGTCGCATATGCCAGCAAGACACTTCTTCCTCCAGAATGTAAATTCTCTGACTGCGAAAAAGCTTTGCTCTGTACAGTATGGGCCATACAGCGTTTCTCCAACTGGAAGCACAGAATTTTATCATATTGGAGCACAGAAAGTTATCATAGACACTTGCCACCAGCCCGTAATGTTCCTCAACAGTCAACGCATCCGAGATGGTGTAGTAACCAATGCACGCATAGCCACATGGTTAATGGCTCTCCAAGGACGAGACGTCGAGGCCCGATACGCACAGAATCACAAGTCGGTGTTGGGAAACGGCCTGGCTGCATGTCAAAACTGCTCTGACAACTCACCTGCTGCAATGCCGGACACACCAGAGCCCCAACAGCCACAACTGACCTGTCACAGGTACTTTGACAACAATGTGTGCGAAGGCATGCCCACAGCTTACGTTGACGGCTGCTCCTACAACCACGAGGGCATCCTAAAGGCTGGTGCAGGAGTACTGTGGATTGACAACCACCCATGCCCACTACAACACTTCAAACTGGGCCCCCAATCATCACAGTATGCAGAAATAGCAGCCATCCTCATTACTCTGCAAATCGCATCAGCCCATAACATCAAAGAACTTCTCATCTGCACAGACTCTAACTATGCCAGACTCAGTTTTGTGTGCCATCTCCCGATCTGGAAACAAAATGGTTTCAAAACAGCAAACAACAAGCCTGTCAAACACCAACACTTGTTCCAGGAATGTGATAACATCACAAGCCCACACGATATCACCGTGTACTGGAAGAAGGTAAAAGTACATTCTAAACTGCCTGGCCAAGACAAAGACTTTAATGACCACACCGATGCCCTTGCCAAAGCGGGCGCCCTCCACGGTGAGCTGTGGTCTCCCCCAAACCCCACACCCAACCCCCAGGTGGTGGTACTAACCCGCAGCAAACGGACCTTGCCAGCTACAGCACCAGCTTCACAGCAGCTATCGCTAACTCCGCAAATTTCCAACAATGACATTGCGGATATGCAAGCCACAGACACTGCCATAAAGACAATTCTTAACCACCTCTCAGACCCCGCCTGCCACCCTATCTCACCATCAGACCTCGATGCTGACTCACACCTCAGACACTTACATAACTCCAGACATATGCTGCGTGTGCGGGACAACATTCTTTGATTCAACCCTGATGGCACCACATCGCCTAGGCTCGTGGTGCCCTCGTGTCAGAGGGGGGTGATGCTAATGCACGCCCACAACACACCCTATGCTGGACACCACGGTACCAGAGCCACGTATGATACACTCAGACAGGTGGCGTACTGGCCAGGCATGCAGCAAGATGTGGCAGAGTATGTGAAGAGAATGCTTGGTCTGTTGTCAGTTCTCACCAACAAACCCAAATCACAGAGCCCCATTGCAACGCAGAGGAATCACGTTCCCATGGTCAGACCTCCAAATTGACTGGGTAGGACCTCTGCCCAGGTCAACAAGAGGCAACAAGTACTTTCTCACGGTGGTGTGTCAGTTTACCAAGTGGGTAGAGTGTTTGCCAGCACCTAACGACACCGCCCAAACAACGGCATATCTCCTGATGAACCACATCTTCTCCCGGTTCGGATTGCCACTAAAAGTCAACTCAGACCGAGGGACCCACTTCACTGCCGAGATCATGCAAAAGATCTGGAGATGCCTAGGGGTACAAGCCAAACTCCATATTAGCCACCTGCCGATCGCATCTGGGCAGGTGGAGAGATCTAACAGGACTGTGGTGGGCATGTTAAGGAAGTACGTATCAGCTAATCAGAAAGACTGGGACGTGAAACTCCCCCTTGTACTGATGGCCATCAGAGCCACCCCGCAGGAATCCACACGGGTGTCTCCGTTTGAACTCATGACCGGGAGGCAGATGACCCTGCCCTTACACCTGTTGTACCAACCAGGAGACCACAACCTTGTCACTGCCTACACCACGTCTCAGTATCTGGACGAGCTCCACAAACACTTGAAAACAACTTTCGCTTTCGCCCAGCAACACCTGCAAAACAGTGCTGAAGGCCAGAAAGCCTATTATGACCAAAAAGCATCACACCAGGAACTCAACGTGGGCGACAAAGTCCTGTATTACAGTTTCGCCCTGCCACCCAAGCAGCTGTCGAAAAAGTTCCTGCCCCACTGGACGGGACCTCACGAAATTGTGAACAAACTCTCCCCTGTTGCGTACCAAATCCAGCTAAAACGGGGACAGAGAGAACCAGTTCTCAAATGGGTCCACCGCAATCAGATTAAAAGACATGTGGCCACTAGCAGGAACAGACAGGAAGGGGCCAATGAAAACTAAACTCAACCGTAGTCATCGCAACGAAAAGACTGTCCCACACAACCCGGGACAAACCTCACTGACCTGTGCTTTCTCTCTGCCCCCTTTTCCTCCATACCTCTCTCTCTCACCTATAACAAGATGCTGCTGTGGATTATCCTCGTGTGCTTTCAGTCGACCAGAGGCCAGCCACCAGCAGACGTCATCTCACCAGGACCGGCCTCGGGCATTGTGTTGAGGGATCAACCTGGACTGCTGATTACCAATTGCCGAACGCACACGCAGAAAGTGTACGTGCGACTCGACCCTCGGAAAGTCTACCTTGCGCACTACCCAAGCGCGGTAGCCCAGTACAGCTGGGCAGGTGCCCGATGGACCGAGACCGCCCTCGACCACGCCGAAGCCGACATTGAGCACATGCTGAACCAACTGGAAAAGATGACCGTCACCCAAGCTGAATTGGGGGGACACAACAAACGTTCCAAGCGGAAAATGTTGCTTGCTTCTGTGTTTGAAGTGAAGTGCTGCCATGCTTCTCTTCAATGTAGTGTTTTTAAAAAAACACTACATTGTTTTTACGAATATTTTTATTGTTTTTATCGAATAATTTTATTGTTTTTACGAATATTTTTACGAATACGATTCGTAAAAATATTCGTAAAAACAATAAAAATATTCGATAAAAACAATAAAAATATTCGTAAAAACAATGTAGTGTTTTTTTTTTAATAGTAGTTTTATTTAATTTTTTTTTTATATATTTTTTGCCAGTATTTCAGTTTGTATGTAAAATAGAATGATTGAACTTATTAATTGAAGTTAAAATCGATTGTAGAATTGCAAGTTTTAAATCAGGATTTTTTAAAATGTGTCTGTCCATTAGAATGGACAGTGGGTTTGAAAGCCTGTTACGGAAATCACATTTCCAGTAATGCTGATTGAAATTTCTTATATAAAAAAATCTATATCACAGTACCTATACATTTTTTAAACTTTTTTATGTGCAGAATATACAGTTCTTGAAGTGATTGAACATATAGCTGATGGAAATATCTAAGATGTTGACTTTATGTGGATCGATGAGGAAGATGGAGATGTAAGAAAAATATCTGTATTTAAAACTTTATAAAGTAAAATAACTAGATTCCGGCCAAACGAACAGACGAAATACAGTTTACAGTACTGATCTTGTGCACTGTAAGTGAATTACAACAGTTACTTACTGGAAATCGAAATACAGTAACTTGCTGACAACCGTGCATCCAGTAATGTACTGTAAAAATACAAGAAAAATGTTAACCGATAAATTGTTTCAAAGATGCACACAGTCTAAAAATAGGAACTCCTGCACACTATCAGTACTTGCAAATAAAACTTTAATTTAGCAGCAACGTTTCGGTCTTTATCAGGCATATACAAATTCACAAACTCTTCCTATTTAAAATACACACATGACCAATCAACAAAGTTACATCTGTGACCACTTAAGCTCATTGATAATCTCTAATTGACAACACGTAATCAAATAGTTACAACACGTAATTGTACTCAGTTGCAAAAATACTTGAAAAAAATACATTTCACGAGTTCACACTTACATCAATTAAACAGAGTAAAGATTATGCGTATTTGGCGTGCTGTCCGGGGGGAGGGCTCCGAGCTCGGAATTTTGCCCGAACCCAGAGTACTCCCCCAAAAGGCAAAAAGAGCAAAGGACAGCCGCCAGACTAAAGACCCACCCCCCCCCCCCCCCCCCCCCCCCCCCAAAACGCAGAGATTTGGCGGGCTGGCGTTTTGAGAATAAGCCTGGTTGCTTGACCAGGAGGGCCTGCTGGCTCCTGAACGGGGAGCAGTCGTAATTTGGAACAAACAGTCGGGAGGGCTCGCACCGTTTCTTGACGGGAGCAGCTCACGGCGTCAGACAGGCGAGCTCTACCGGCCGATGAACAGCGTGATTTATGCCGCCTGACCAGGAGGGCCTGTGTTGCCTCTGGCGGAAGCAGCTCACTGCGCTAGGCGGACGGGCCCTATTGGCTGACAAATGAGGAGCAGCAAGATTTGGGAATGACGGGTGAGCTCTGCCGACCGATGGGCGGGGAGCAGCGAGATCTAAGATGGCCGACCGAGAGGGCCCATGTAGCTTCCGATGGGAGCTGCTCACAGCGTCGGGCTGGTGGGCCCTACCGGCCGACGGCGTAGTGACACATTTTGGAAGCCCGGCCGGGAGATTTCTTGCTGTGTCTGCTGGGAAATCAATACCTGCTGGATGGGAAAGAGGAAACAGATGAATGCTACGTCCGCTGGGAGACCAAAGCTCGCTGGACAGAGAAGGAAACAACAGATGCATGCAACGTCTGCTGGGAGACCAATGCTCGCTGGACAGAGGAAAAGAGGCATCATTCAAAAAACATGTAGGGGTTTTAACAGGAATATTAATTCTGAATAGTGAGGTACTGGAGAGGAGACATCACTGCTGCGGCAGTGGAGAAACTTACCTGAAGAAAAATGAGCTCCTGCGGGAGCAGAGGAGGCATCACTGCAGTGGCAGTGGAGAAAATAGCCAGGGAAACAGAGCTCCTGCGGGAGCAGAGGAGACATCACTGCAGCGGCAGTGGAGAAAACAGCCAGGGAAACAGAGCTCCTGCGGGAGCAGAGGAGACATCACTGCAGCGGCAGTGGAGAAAACAGCCAGGGAAACAGAGCTCCTGCGGGAGCAGAGGAGACATCACTGCTGCGGCAGTGGAGAAACTTACCTGGACAAATTGAGTTCCTGAGGTGTGAGGCTGAACGAAGGGAGGAGTAGATTGGAGCCTGGTGGGCCGATGCTCGTCTACTTGCGTGTTAATCAAAGACGCGAGGAAGAGGAGGTGAGAGATTAAATCCTTGCAGGATTATGCGCATCTGAAGTTTAAGTGGCCGAGCAAAGATAGCAGTTCTCGTTTAGACTGTCTGTGAAGGTGGACGAGATCAAAAATATCCTATATAAAAATATCCTATAGATTTTTTCTTGTGCAGTGAGGCCTGGAAATCAACTGTATCCAAGTTAAAGCCCAGAATTCAAATGGACGAGGCTGAACCCATGGTTTTAACCTGTGCAATTGGAATCCCGAGCTCAGCAGAACCTGTGCGGGGCTGAGAGATCGATTATTAAACGTACGAAAATTCTTATTTTCTCAGTTTATTTTGTTTATTTTTAATCATTTCTATGGGTCATCTTCCCTGCCGATTTGTTCGTTCTGAATCAGAAAACCCAATAGTGAAACTGTGGGTTTAAACTATAACATACCTACTTCAAAAAATAAAATAAAAATACATTTGTGCTATATCTTTAAGTTTCTAAGCGATTTTTGTAAATAAATTGCAGGACAGTGTCACAAGTGACAAAGTAAGCGGAACAAATTTCCGCTGGAAGTGTGTTCCCCCCCGGAGCGATATTAGTGAAATACCAAGCCGGTTCCGCTTGTTGTTGGTTTCTTTGGCAGTGGCATGAATTCGCTGGGATCTTTGGAAAGGGCTGTGAGGATTTGGCTGGCTCAGGGGCGTCACTAGGCCCTTTTTAGGGGGGCTTCAGCCCCCCTACATTTCTGCCTAGCCCCCCTAAAAATGTGTGATTAATATGCTACACAAATCCGTGTTCGCTTCAGTCTTGTAATAATCAGATTCAGCGCGTTCTTCATGTTAAATCCGCAGCGGCACCAAGCAGAGAGCGCATCAAAAACAGAGGACAGTGTGTGTGTGTGTGTGTGTGTGTGTGTGTGTGTGTGTGTGTGTGTGTGTGTATGTATGTGTGTGTGTGTGTGTGTGTGTTCATCGGAGACTCATTGGTCTGTCAATGCTCCGTCAATGTCAGAATATTTGAGATGACCAATCAAATCAAAATAGGCGGGCTTTACGTTCACAGAAGCTGCTGAGCGCGAATTTTAACTTTTTAATTTTGCGACTCGACTCTTCAGCGTACGTGTGAGATAAGATGTAAGTAGCTAAACTTAACGTTTCATATTTGTCAGTTTTTTAGGTCATAAATGTTAAACGAATGGCAAGAACTAATCAAGCAAACTAATATAGTTTTATCTAATTTCGCCATTTTGAACTGAAAATAGGCATGTAACGCTACTCATACAGCCTAATGTAATAATTTGTTTACTGCCATTGTGAGGGGACAAGAAACATTAACAAAGCCGTTTTCATCATGTTAGGCACATGATTAATAATGAATGTGTACATATTGAGAATATAATACAAATTGTAGCCTTTAGTAAATAAAAATGCTCAGCTTTAGAAGGGGAAGAGACAGGGCAAGATGAGGAGACTGAAAAAAAAGAAAGGACGATGGAGATGAGGAGACTGAGAGAAAGAAAGGATGATGGAGATGATGAGACTGAGAGAAAGAAAGGACGATGGAGATGAGGAGACTGAGAGAAAGAAAGGATGATGGAGATGAGGAGACTGAGAGAAAGAAAGGACGATGGAGATGAGGAGACTGAGAGAAAAGAAAGGATGATGGAGATGAGGAGAGAGCAGGTATTGACAAATAGTCTACTGACATGGTTTTAAAGCTATTTCTTATCCTTTTTTTTTTGGTCTTCAAATGTCTTGAAATGCACATATCAGAGAAATAAAAAAATTGAACCCCCTGCAAACCTCAAATTTAGGACATCTTTGATTATAAAGCCCTGTATTAGGCATAAGATCAATAATGAATGTGTAGCCTTTAATGTGAATTAATTTAAAAACTTAGTTACCTAGTAGTTTTCAGTAAATCAACATGTCTGAAAATGATTCATAGGCAAAATCAACCTATCAGTTGACCCTATGTTTACTTTCTTCACTGACAGACAAAAATGAAAAGCCTATATCAGTCAAAGCTCAGCTTTAGGAGAGAGACAGGGCAAGAGAGAAAAACAAAGAGAAAAAGAGTGTGATGCTGATGAGGAGAGAAATATAATCAGCTGCCCACTGACATGGTTTTAAAGCTGTTGTTATCCAATTAATTTTTTTTGCCTTCAAAACATCTTTAAATGCACATAAAAGTTCAGAGAAATAAAAAATTTCTCGGGGTAACCCCGAACCCCCCTAACTAACCTGCCTCAAGTTCTGGACTTGTTACTGTACGATGAATAGATAGACAGACATTATGCTTAGAAGTGACATTTCTCATAAAAACAAAACTCAGAAATTTATATTTTTGATTTGGGCAGATCAGCTCCTCCCACAATGGAATTCATCATTGAGCCCATGTCAACTAGACCCTCTAACCTACTCAACACATCATCAGTGAAGCTCCTCCCACTGCAAGACTGAGTTTATTAAAGAGGACAGTGAGAACACGAGTGATCCAGAACCTGCAGAATGAAACACACTGAAGATCCTGAAGAACAAAGAGGTTGGTGTTTATTCTTCATTCATTCATGATGCTGGAGAACATTCATGTTAGTAACATTCAAGCACTTCATCACATTTAGATAAACAGTTACACTATGAAATGGTACAGAATGTTCTGGGTTTGTTTCAACGATACTAATTTAGCTGTTTTATTTTACATTTATTTTATATCTGGCTCCCAGAATTTTAGTCATGTTCAACATAGTTACAAAATATTTTTTTAAGAAATTATTATTAATATTATTATATGATATTATTCTCTTGTCTTCCCATCATGCAGTAGAAAGAGCTCCATCATTAAGCCGTCCATGAAGTAAAAGTATAGTGTGAATTGCCATTAATAATTAAAACGTTTTATTAAAATAAATATCAATCTAAAAGTTGGTGTCAAAACATGGCAGTATTGTATATTTTAATGTTAATATCATGTTAACATTATCATCTGCAATGGCGCCGTGTACAGTGTTGGCTGGCCGTCGCTCTGTGTTGTCCATTCTATTGTTTTTGTTTATAAAACCTTACAAGTGTTCACACTGTGACAAGAGATTCCGTCACTCATCAACTCTGAAAACACATGAGAGGATCCACACTGGAGAGAAGCTGCACACGTGTGATCAGTGCGGGAAGAGTTTCTCTATTAAAAGTC
The DNA here is from genome assembly GCA_036326025.1 of Chrosomus eos. Lineage (NCBI taxonomy): Eukaryota > Metazoa > Chordata > Actinopteri > Cypriniformes > Leuciscidae > Chrosomus > Chrosomus eos. The sequence goes on from CM070821.1 coordinate 864,372, forward strand.
ACCAGAAGCTTCACATGAAGATCCACACCGGAGAGAAGCCAATCTCATGTGATCAGTGCGGGAAGAGTTTCAGTCGATCATCATCCCTTAATGTACACATGATGATCCACACCGGAGAGAAGCCGTTCTCATGTGATCAATGCGACAAAACATTTCTTAGGGCATCAAACCTGAAGAAACACCTGACAGTTCATACGAAGGAGAAGCCGCATTCATGTTCTGTGTGTGGAAAGAGTTTTTCACAGCGGCAACATTTACATAGACGTGAGAAATTACACACTGGTGTGAGAGAGTACATGTGCTTTGAGTATGAGAAGACTTTTACTACAGCGGGCAATTTAAAACTGCACAAGATCATCCACACTGGAGAAAAACCTTACAAGTGTTCACACTGTGACAAGAGATTCAGTGTGTCATCATCTTTGAAAACACATGAGATGATCCACACTGGAGAAATGAGATGATCCACACTGGAGAAAAACCTTACAAGTGTTCACACTGTGACAAGAGATTCAGTCTGTCATCATCTCTAGAAAACACATGAGATGATCCACACTGGAGAAAAACCTTACAAGTGTTCACACTGCGACAAGAGATTCAGTCTGTCATCATCTCTGAAAACACATGAGAGGATCCACACTGGAGAGAAGCTGCACACGTGTGATCAGTGCGGGAAGAGTTTCTCTATTAAAAGTCACCTGAAGCTTCACATGAAGATCCACAGCGGAGAGAAGCCGTTCTCATGTGATCAATGTGGCAAAACATTTCTTAGGGCATCAAACCTGAAGACACACCTGAGAGTTCATACTGAGAGTGTTTTTAGATAGATGCCACTTGGAAGGCTTCCGCTCGAGTGAACGCTGGCAAGAATACCTACTGCCGCTGCTCGTTTCAGAAAACTTTGAACTATTATCCAATTTTGTACGGATTTTGAACCTAAGATGCTGCTACAATTGTTTTTATGGTTTGTTTGTGTCTGGCTCCTCTTGTTATCCGTTCACCTGCCAGTGATGGGTCTATACCAGTACACAGTTACTGACCTGATCCGGCTCCGACGTCACTCGCTTGGCACCCCGCCAGATGTACTCCATTTCCACCCTGATATCATCTACTATCCCCGGCGGAGATACAACCATCGACGTTCCCGTCGGAATCTTAACTCACAGCTCTACAGCCATAAAGACAATCTGGTCCAACTCTCAACGTCCACGCTCTGGCAGCCGCGCTGTCAACCACAATGTGTTAGCCCGCCTAGGTCGGTCGGCTAACATTTTCAGCTCTGACAATACTCCACTCAAGTGCGCTCTTCTTAATGTTCGCTCTCTGTCAAACAAGGGACATATCATCCGGGACCTCATCACTGACCGTGATTTTATATGTTTAACTGAGACCTGGCAACAACCTAATGACTTTTCACCGCTCAATGAAACTGCACCATCCGGATTTGTTTACAAATCGCAACCCCGTGGTACCGGTCGGGGAGGTGGTCTCGCGATGTTTTACCGCAAGAAGTGGAAAGTCTCGCCAGTATCCACATCTGTCTCTAGCTCGTTTGAGCATATGGTCTGTGTACTTTCTGGCCAAATTCCAACCATTATCGCCACTGTTTACCGTCCACCTAAACCTAACTGTAACTTTGTAGATGACTTTGCTGTTTTTCTCACTTATTTATCCACTTTATCATCAAATATAATACTGATGGGCGATTTCAATATCCATATGGACAAACCCAATTTGCCTCTCACCAAAGACTTTACCTCCTGTCTGGACAGTTTTGGGTTCCTTCAGCATTTAACTTGTCCCACACACGCCAAAGGCCACACTTTAGACCTGATTTGTTGCTCTGGAGTTCTCCCATCAACATTACAGTTGATGATCTCCCCATAACGGATCATTTTCTCATCACATTTACAGCTGAACTTACCCTCTCAACCACCAAGACAGCACGTCATATCACTTTTCGCAATATAAAAAACATTAACCCAGCCAATCTAACTACAACTATTGACTCGTCTGCCATCCCCAACATCCACAATCTCTTCACCCCTGATGATTTGGTTTCTCATTACAATACTGGACTTTTAAACATTCTCAACTCCCTCGCTCCGTTAAAAACTCGATCTGTTTCATTCACTGTCTCCGCCCCCTGGTTCACCGCTGATCTTCGCCTTATGAAAGCAAAAGGACAACTGGAAAGACTGTATAGGAAATCTGGTCTCACCATACATAAAGAACTATACAATAACCACATAAGGATTCTATAGCCATCACTAAAACCCAGTACAACTCGAGTTTAATCACTGCTAATCATGGAAACTCAAAGTCACTTTTCAATATTTTAAACAAAAACACCCAACCACAGGATTCTTTGCCTCCCCATTTGTATACTACTCACTTCTGTAACTCCCTCATGTCATTCTTTTCTGCTAAAATCTACAATATTCACCTACACCTTGATTACACTCCACACCATCTCGACACCTTTTCTGACCCCCATCCACCCATACACACACTCTCTTCTTTTTACCTGCCCTCTCTCTCAGAACTCACCGAACTCATCCAGAAATCCAAATCGTCCACATGTCAACTAGACCCTCTACCTACACATCTTGTCAAATCCTGCCTTCCTTCTCTGCTCCCTATCATCTCGGCCATCATTCACTCTTCTCTCACCACTGGAACTGTCCCCACATCCTTAAAAACTGCTGTCATTACACCTATCCTGAAAAAGCCTGGTGCTGACCCTTCCATTTTCAACAATTTCCGTCCTATATCCAACTTACCCTATATTTCCAAAATTCTTGAAAAAGTAGTTGCCACTCAAATACACTCACATCTTTCTCACAATAATCTCTATGAACAGTTCCAGTCTGGTTTCCGCCCACTTCACAGCACAGAAACAGCACTAATAAAAATCACCAATGACCTTCTCATGGCAGCTGACTCTGGACTACTTACTTTCCTCATTCTCCTTGACCTGAGTGCGGGCTTTGATACCATTTGTCATACCACCCTCCGCAAAAGATTGTCATCCATTGGTATTACCCACACTTCACTAAACTGGCTCACATCCTACCTCTCTGGCCGCACTCAGTTCATTCAGCTTAAGTCATTCAAATCCACTTTCTCTACCGTCACTACAGGTGTGCCCCAGGGATCTGTCCTGGGGCCCCTTCTTTTTATTATCTACCTTCTTCCCCTTGGAAATATTATAATGATGTATTATTGATAGTTAGTGTCCAGAGAATCTTTCTGCACTAGTTTGGTTTAGATCGGGTGAAAAACCTAGGACTAGTTCGCAAAAGTAGGTTTTGGACAAAACCCAAAATGGCGGAAAATTTGCATACCGAAAATAAAATCCTTGAGGGTTTCATGGAGATCGGACCATAGGTGGCGCTATAACTGTTAAAAAGCTTTAAAACAATATATATCCTATGGTAAATTGCCTGTACAACGTGTGTGTGTGTGTGTGTGTGTGTGTGTGTGTGTGTGTGTGTGTGTGTGTGTGTGTGTGTGTGTGTGTGTGTGTGTGTGTGTGTGTGTGTGTGTGTGTGTGTGTGTGTGTGTGTGTGTGTGTGCGCGCAAGCATGCATTATGGAGTTAACATGAGAAAACTGGTTTAATTTAGTGAAGAGTAACTGGTAAAACCAAGTAGTTCAAAATGAAAGTGAGCCAGTAAGTGGTCTTCTGCTGCCCTCTGCTGGCCATTATACTTATCAACACTCTTTTTACATGCGCTTTTTTATTCATATATTTAGACACAGAAAAATCCCTTATATAACTATTATAACACAATCATATTTTGATCATATCATATCATATACAGTTTATCACTGTATTTGTTCTGATGCTTCACATAATTGCTAGCAATGTGGTAAATCATGGTAAATAACTCTAGAAACATGGTAAATCATAGTAAATAAGGTAAATCATGCTAGAATCCTGGTAAATCATTCTAGAATGTGGTATATCATGGTAAATCATCCTATAACATGGTACATCAAGGTAAACTAAGATAAATCATGCTAGAATCATATTAAATTATACAATAATTGTCAGGAAAAGTTAAGCTTCTGCATTTGGATGGCTATAACAGGGTCATTTTGAAAATGTTACCTTGACCAAGTTCCCCGAAAGCCTATATCTCTTCAATGAATGCTCATATCTTCTTTAAAAACATCAATTTAAACAAGCATGAAAAATGTCAGACAGATTCAGATAATTTGCCTGTATAACAGTTAAAAAAGGTAAAAATGATATAAACATAATTGCATATTAAGCCAAATAAGTGGTATTTTACTGCCCCCTGCTGTCATTTCATCATACTACTCTCCCTAATATTGTTATATAATTAATATGTAGACTTTATAAAATCACTATTTCAACATTTACAATCACATTTTGTCAAAAGTCATCTATTGGAGTATTATTATTGAAAATTTTGTTTGTTGGAGTATTATTATTGATGGATTTTGAAAATCCATTTCTTCTTAAAAGAAATGGATTCGCGCGACCGGCTCGTTCTGTGTTTAGTGTCCCGCTACGGTAGCGAGCTTGACTTCAGCGCAGCTGGAAAAAGTATGACTGGATTAATGTGGATGCTGTGCTTTTTCTTCACGATGCTCTGATACTGTTCTTAGCCATGTTAGGAGGTTGTTTTTTGTTTGATTGGACTTTATTTTCATGAGTCTGTTGGAAACTATTGGAAATAAGAAGGGCCATGTTCTATATTGGAGACTTGATTTTTGAGGTAAGATAACCTGCATGTTTGTTTTTAATGTAATTTATTTGATTTGTTTAGATTGCATTCTCTGTGTTGTAGCCTATTGTATAAACTCATTTAGTATGCTTGAGACTGGTGACACTTCTGCATTGCCTAGTGCGGATGATGTCAATGCACCTGCAGAAAAGGAGATGTCTTCCCTTGAGAAAGGACAATCGCAAGAAGTGACTGTTGTAGAAAAAGAGACTAACCAACCTACAAACCTGAGAAGGTCTGCAAGAGAGAGATGTTCACCGGCTCACTTGAAAGACTATGTTGCATAAGTCAAGTCAGTAAAAGACAATCAATACAATATAACTGATATTGTTGTTGAAGAGTTCTTCTGAAAAAAAAATGCTAATCATTAAAATATTAAGAATGTGGTTGTTACAATGTTCTTCTATTGGTATTTAGCTTAAAGGGTACCTATTATGGCATTTAAAATGTTCCTAATATTGTTCTGGGAGTCCCCAACAACAGTTTTACAAGCATGCAATGACAAAAAACACTTTTGTTGTCTTATAATATGCATTTATTTTTACCTGATTTTTCCAAACCCCGCCTTTGCGTGACGCTAATCTGTGGTGATATGTTAGACACCCAGCCGACGGGGTGTCATTGGTTGTTGCGCTAGATCTTACCCAGATACAACAGTGCTATTTTCTGATTGGCTAACAACACCAGACGAACAACACCAGAGCAGACCAGGGTTGCCAGGTCTGCACAACAAAACCAGCCCAATTGCTCATCAAACTAACCCAATCACGGCCAAAAATATTCAAATAGCGTTCCCGGGTGTTTCCTCAATAACAATCATGTTCCAGTGGATAAAACAATCGCGTCAACCAGCGTGCACTACACAAACAACCCGCGGAAACAGTGCAGGCATACGGACCTGGCAACACTGAAGGAGACGCGCTTGAATCCTGCCGGTTCCACAGCGAGTGAGTTTTGGGCACTGCGGCATATTAAATATATTACAAATAGTTTTTCAGCGTGAGAAATACAATGTGTGGCCGGAGAGCGTGACAAAAGACCGAAATGAGTGACTGTCACGCTCAATGCGTGATGCGTGACACTCGAGAGCCCTGTGACAACTCCATTAACAACGACAAACACTTCACATATTTCAATACAATTGACATTGAAGACCTAAGTTAGCTGCTAGAAGCTGCGCTGTGCCTGTGCGTACACAACACACAAAATAATTATAGAACATGATACAAACATAAAAGCAACAGCCTACTTACAGATTGTGATTCGGAGAAGGAAGCTGATCCAAATAAACTCGGTACTGAACCTCCCTCCTTCAGTATCAGCCGGCTCGCAAATTCATACTTTATAGCATTTAGGTTTGTGAAGCAATCATCTTCAAAATGACGCGAACACAGAACAAGTTCGGGCTATAATACTTCTGTGGTATAGTTATGAACTGTAGCCACTGTCTTCAAATGCTCCTCACTGGGCAGATGAAAAAAGTTTGCTTTTGCGTCGCACTTCAAAACACAGCAGCGTCTCGTCGACATGATGTTTTCCCTGGTGTCTCCTAATGCAATGAGTGGGCGTATCTTATTCAAATAACTTGTACAAGTGACGTACGAAAGTGCATCGTTCGTCTATCGATTCATATCAACGACTCAGAGTCGACTCTTACTTTTGAGAGATAATAACTTTGTATACGGTGAACTTTCATATTTAAAACTTTGCAGGATGTTTTCGTTCACTTAGATCTATGTTACACACTACATGAAAGGTAATTTTCAAAATTCCATGATAGGTACCCTTTAAGAGGGAGGGGATGTAGTATCCTGGAATAACCACTAGGTGTCATTGTATTACAAGTTTTGTGTTCTATCCTGGAAAAGTTAGTTGAAGATGTGCAATGCGGGAGGCATGGAGTGTGTATGTCTGTTGCAAACACAAAGTAAAGTATTAACTTCAACTCTATTCATGTAGTAGTCTGATTTATACTGAAGATACTACATAATCGTATACACAAACATGTATGAACAGCATACACACTCTTAAAAGAAATGGTTCTATTTAGAACCAGAAATGGTTCTATCACCCGCTTCATATATGGAACTCCAAAATGGTTCTATATAGAATCATTTTAATGGGTTCCATAAAAAGAACCCCAAATGGTTCTTTGAATCCAAGTTAGATGGTTCTATATAGAACCATTTAAGGGTTCTTTATTATTAAACAAGATAATTATCATTGAACAAGAAAATATAATCAATCCAGAAACTTCATAAATTAATTTATTCCATTGATTATACAAAAAATATTTGTGACATTTAAAATTGCACCTCTGTATTAGACAGCAAAACCTTTTTACATTTATGATGTTTTATTACATTCAACCATTTAGTGTGAATTATTTAATTTAAGCATTTTCGATTTGCAATAAATATAAATAAGATTGTTTATGTACATATTTCAGAGATACATGTAAAAGTTAAGTACTGTACAAGAAAAAAAATTCTGATATTTGACAAAGCAGATTAAAAACTTACAGAAGTTGACTGTACCTTTTAGCACAGGTATTGGTGTTCTTTTAAGGATGTATGTGAACAGGGTATTGCACATTGAAAATAAAATATGCAGCAAACAGGCATTCCACAGCCTGTGTCATGTCGATGTCTGCCTCTCTTATAATGGTCACGTTGTCCATTATTATGCTGACACTTTCAGCCTTGAGGGGATCAGGAGAGCCGTTAAACACAATGGTTGGTGTAGGACCTTTGGGTTCCTGTAAAACAAACATTTCACCTTTTGAGTGCTTTTCACCAATTAAAAGTTGTCATCGAATAGACTTAAAATTACCCCATAATTTACTCACCAACAAGCCAACCTATGTGATTGACTTTGTTTCTTCACTTAAACAAAATCTGAGATATATTTAATAATATCCTGGCTCTTTCTAGCTTTGTAATGTGATTTAATGTCAAAATTATGGATGACTGAAGAACATTCAACATGTTACCACATCAGCTCCACTTTGATTACTGGGAATATCATTGGTTCTTTCGTTCTTATGACTGAATCGTTTATGACACAACACAGATATGACAGCTAGGGCCAACAAGACTCAGATAATAATTCATGTGGAGCTCTTGTGCCACCCCATTGCATGTTATTCTCTTATCTATACAGTCTAATTATAGTAACCTATCTTGGCAAATTTAATCTTTTTATTCTCACTAACGTACCATTTGTATGTACCATTTTGCCTTAGAAGACAAGTATTAACCACTGGAGTTGTATAGATTTCCTTTATGATCGATGCACTCAATATTGGGGTGCTATTCAATGACAGTACATAGCAGTAGAAACAGTCCAAAACTTATGATTAAGGAAGAGAGAGTAAATTAAAGGGTAAATTTAAAAAAATTGGCATAAGGGTGAGTAGACTGACTCATATTTTTATATTTGCATAAACCGTTCCTTTAATTCAAGTGCATCAAATGTTAATGAAACTACAGAAGACTCTATACTTACACGATCCACACAGTATAAGGAAGGTGGCGTTTTCTTTAAATAGTGCTGGCAATAAAATGAGTGCAGCATTCCTAACGAGACCTACAAACAGATACAAATGATTGTACATTAGGTACAGAAATCAATTAAAGGGATAGTTTACCCAAAGATGAAAATTCTGTCATCATTCACTCACTCTTGTCATTTTAAACCTATATGGCTTTCCTTCTTCGGCATAACACAAAAACATACTCTCACCGGCCACTTTATTAGGTACCCCATGCTAGTAACGGGTTGGACCCCCTTTTGCCTTCAGAACTGCCTCAATTCTTCGTGGCATAGATTCAACAAGGTGCTGGAAGCATTCCTCGGGAGTTTGGTCCATATTGACATGATGGCATCACACAGTTGCCGCAGATTTGTCGGCTGCACATCCATGATGCGAATCTCCCGTTCCACCACATCCCAAAGATGCTCTATTGGATTGAGATCTGGTGACTGTGGAGGCCATTTGAGTACAGCGAACTCATTGTCATGTTCAAGAAACCAGTCTGAGATGATTCCAGCTTTATGACATGGCGCATTATCCTGCTGAAAGTAGCCATCAGAAGTTGGGTACATTGTGGTCATAAAGGGATGGACATGGTCAGCAACAATACTCAGGTAGGCTGTGGCGTTGCAACGCTGCTCAATTGGTACCAAGGGGCCCAAAGAGTGCCAAGAAAATATTCCCCACACCATGACACCACCACCACCAGCCTGAACCGTTGATACAAGGCAGGATGGATCCATGCTTTCATGTTGTAGACGCCAAATTCTGACCCTACCATCCGAATGTCGCAGCAGAAATCGAGACTCATCAGACCAGGCAACGTTTTTCCAATCTTCTATTGTCCAATTTCGATGAGCTTGTGCAAATTTTAGCCTCAGTTTCCTGTTCTTAGCTGAAAGGAGTGGCACCCGGTGTGGTCTTCTGCTGCTGTAGCCCATCTGCCTCAAAGTTCGACGTACTGTGCGTTCAGAGATGCTCTTCTGCCCACCTTGGTTGTAACGGGTGGTTATTTGAGTCACTGTTGCCCTTCTATCAGCTCGAACCAGTCTGGCCATTCTCCTCTGACCTCTGGCATCAACAAGGCATTTCCGCCCACAGAACTGCCGCTCACTGGATGTTTTTTCTTTTTCGGACCATTCTCTGTAAACCCTAGAGATGGTTGTGCGTGAAAATCCCAGTAGATTAGCAGTTTCTGAAATACTCAGACCAGCCCTTCTGGCACCAACAATCATGCCACGTTCAAAGTCACTCAAATCACCTTTCTTCCCCATACTGATGCTCGGTTTGAACTGCAGGAGATTGTCTTGACCATGTCTACATGCCTAAATGCACTGAGTTGCCGCCATGTGATTGGCTGCTTAGAAATTAAGTGTTAACGAGCAGTTGGACAGGTGTACCTAATAAAGTGGCCGGTGAGTGTATATTTTGAAGAATGTTGGTAACCAAACAATGCTGGTACCCATTTCTATTATATGGACACAAAACCAATGCAGGTCAACCATCCTTCTTTAAAATATCTTCTTTTGTGTTCTGAAGAAGACAGTCATAAAGATTTGAAATGACAAGAGGTGAGTAAATTATGAATTTTTTTGGGTAAACTATTCCTTTAATATTTCACTCATACAATTTATAGGAGCTACCTTTAAATTGACAATGCAACTTTACACTGGGCATGGAACAGATAGGTTGGATGGGGAAAAAAATATATGGTGTTGTTACCCTCTGTGCTTTCCTCTGCTGGTCCAATGAGATTTGCGTAGAGATTTTTTTTTTGACTTCCTTCTTTTGCACTCCTGATGATGTTTGGGGCCATTTCATTTAGAGATGTTTCCATGTTCTTTGCCAAGTCTGTTCCAAACCTCATTGTCATTTCATGCAGCATCTTAAATACAAAACATTTGTTTACTTCTGGTGCTTGTATACAATTAAACACTCTGAGCCGAACAAGTTCCTTAAAGTCAGCATGAACTGGAGGTTGCAATTGACTACCAGGCATATAGTGATGTATTTCCGAGACAGAATTTTCAATAAGAAAAATAGTGGGCGTGGTAAAGTAATCAAAATTATTACAGGCGTTGAATCCCATTTGATTGAAATACCATGTAACATTTTTTTTTCTATTCAATTTGCAATTTGTCATTATGGTTGCAATCAAAACGCGGGTGAGTGAGCGCCGGCGTCAGTTTCTGCAAACTTAGTAATGGGTGTTAACCAGGCTTAAAAATACTGCATATGTCGAGTGGTGATTGGCTAGATCTGTGGTTAAAATGAAGGAAAACAAATATATTGATCTGAAATATAGCACATTAATTTTAAATTTATTTAGGTTAAATTACCAAACATACAATCTTAATTTAATTTAAAGCAAACAATGCATTTAAAATAATGGGTTGTATGCACATTTTCTTTTTAATAAAAAAAAAAGATATATATCCAAAAAGACAAGGCCTTAAAGGGTTAAACTCTTGTCACTGTAACAGACACAATCTCTCTCTCTCTCTCACACTCTCACACACACACCACCCCACACACACACACACACACACACACACACACACACACACACACACACACACACACACACACACACACACACACACACACACACACACACACACACACACACAACACACACACACACACACACACACACACACACACACACACACACACACGTTTGTTTTTGTGATAGGCGTAATGGTTTTTATACTGGACAAACTGTATATTCCATCCCCCTACACTGCCCCTGTCCCTAAACCTACCCATCACAGGAGACATGCTGCATTTTTAATTTAAAAAAAATAATTGTTTTTTATGTTTTTTTTAAGCTATTCGAAATATGAGGACTCATGCAATGTCCTCATAAATCACGTGTAAGTTGTAATACCAGTGTAATAATGCATGTCATTATACACATTTGTGTCCTCATATATCACAAAAACAAGCACACACACACACACACACACACACACACACACACCACACACACACACACACACACACACACACACACACACACTTAAAACAGTCTGTCGGTGCCATCTTTTAAAAATGCATCATATTGCATTGGTTTTAATTTCTTGACCTCAAACAGAGCACTAATCTGTTTATTTTTAAGTTATTGATTAAAAAAGAAACATCAAATACGTTTTTAGTCATATAGTATTATTTTATACAGAAATAAATTATTTGTAATTCAGATGAGAATAATTTTAAGGAAAACAAATATATTGATCTGAAATATAGCCCCCCCCCCCCACCCCCCAGTGAGCAGAACAGAGCGAACGTTTTTTTTAGTTAATTTCTACTTTCATAGGAATTCATTCGAGCCTTCTGCGAGTGCCACCATAATCAATGTCCGTGCAGACATCCGTACTTACTTTCACTTTTATATTAGCGATTTAAAAGCCCTCGCTGGTGTCACACGTCGGTTAACTGGTGGGAAAATATCCTCACAGTCACATACCTAATATATTTATATATAAATACAATAGGCATACCTGATAAAATAGTTTTATGTACTATGTTGATATCATTTTGGACACAAGAGGGCAGTATAGCCCTATGAATGATTTTTTGTTTGACCAGATAGCACTAAATAGCCTGTTTTAAACTTTTTCATACTTCTTGAATTGAAAAAAAAGATTAAAATGGGTTTAGTTTGAATATTTGTATAATTTTATATAAAACTAAATGGTGTATAATTACATTTTAGAAAGATATGAGACGTTTCCTGATTCTTTTTGACATTACTTTAATCCCTCACCATATCAAAACCATTTGAGATATTCAATATCCGTTCACAATTTAGTATCTTTAATGTATTTTCATCATGTTGTAAAAGTTTGGTGGGAATAAAATAAACCACTTAAGACGAGTGAGTAAAAATGTAGAAGCTGGTTTTGCAAAACATCCACATTCAGACCAAAATAGCCGACTTCCTGTTGAGCTGGGTAAAAAGTAAAAGTACAAAGGATATATGAATCGATGAGATCTATATGTGTACCGAGTTTCATATTACATGCAAGCGTGTTTGATTTATGGACCAAGTTTTCGGACCCCGTTCCAGGGGGCGCTGTCGAGCCCCCCTGCCACGCCCGGATACCAGCTTCAGCCCGGCCCTGATGGCCCCAGGTTCTGACCCGTGTGCAAAGTTTCAAGAGTTTTTGAGCACGTTAAGGGCCCCAAAAGTGCGTTAAGAGTCTCAAAAGCATCCAAAAAGAATATTAAAGTTTGATGCGTTGTCACGGCAACAGTATCTAAGATATCAATAATCCTTTCACAGGTCTACATCTGGCGTGTGTTTACATTATACACATCAAGTTTGAAGCAAATCGGGTAAAAATAAGAGGGTGATTTCAAAGCATTTAGGAAGTGACACACTTCCTGCTGCCAGTTGGTGGCGCTATAACTTTGACTCACAATAGTCACATCCATGTGATCGGACTCTTACAGCGAACACATTGCTGAAGTTTCATCAAGATCAGTTAATGTATGCAGAAGTTATAACACAATTCCTGTTTCCATTATTCGCCATAAATTCGTTTCCTCGCCACGGCCAAACCGTTTGAGATATCAAAAATCCCCTGGCAATTTTTCATCCTCAATGTCTTGACTTCATGCTGACCGAGTTTCGTGCTTATTCATTTGCGACTAGTGCCTATTCTTTAGATACTAGTGCTTATTCTTTAGATATTCTTTTGAATACGTATTAGTAGCTAAGGAATAAGTACTGGTATCTATTTAATAGGTACTAGTATGTAATGACTTAGAACTAGTATTTATTGAATAAATACTAGTATCTATTAATAGGTAATAGTGTGTGTGTGTGTGTGTGTGTGTGTGTGTGTGTGTGTGTGGTGTGTGTGTGTGTGTGTGTGTGTGTGTGTGCGTGAGAGAGAGAGAGATTGTGTCTGTTACAGTGACAAGAGTTTAACCCTTTAAGGCCTTGTCTTTTTGGATATATATCTTATTTTTATTAAAAAAATGTGCATACAACCCATATATTTTAAATGTATTGTTTGCTTTAAATTAAATTAAGATTGTATGTTTGGTAATTGAACCTGAATAAATTTAAAATTAATGTGCTATATTTCAGATCAATATATTTGTTTTCCTTCATTTTAATCAACACTAACTTTATTCTCATCTGAATTATAAATAACTTATTTCTGTATAAAATAAAAAATCCCGAATAATCCAGACCAACCAGAGCGCGCTATTTCTACAACATCATCAGTGCTGAAGCGGAACTACCAGAGCCATTCGGCAGATAGCGAGCAGATATTTTGTGTCACGTCGTGCACAATAACCCTAAAGGCACCAGGGTGGCGGTGCCACCGGCTTTATATATATATATATATATATATATATATATATATATATATATATATATATATAGCTGCGAGCAGCGATGAAGGGCCAAAGCCGGCGACACCGGGGTTGCGGTGCCACCGGCTTGGGCCCGTAATCGCTGCTCGCAGCTATATTTGTTCTTTTTTTTCCTGTGTATAAATATCATATTATGATGTACACAAACCAATAATAATAATAATAATAATTAATTATATTTATATAGCGCTTTTCTGGACACTCAAAGCGCTTTACATAGAAGGGGGGGAATCTCCTCAACCACCACCAGTGTGCAGCTCCACCTGGATGATGCGACAGCAGCCATATTGCGCCCAGAACGCTCACCACACACCAGCTTACTGGTGGAGAGGAGACAGTGATGAAGCCAATCAGTATATGGGGATGATTAGGAGGTCATGGACAGAGGCCAAGGGGCAAATTTGGCCAGGATGCCGGGGTTACACCCCTACTTTTTCGAAAGACATCCTGGGATTTTTTGTAACCACAGAGAGTCAGGGCCTCGGTTTAACGTCTCATCCGAAGGACAGTGCTATTTTGACAGTATAGTGTCCCCATCACTACACTGGGGTGTTAGGACCCACACAGACCACAGGGAGAGCGCCCCCTGCTGGCCTCACTAACACCTCTTCCAGCAGCAACCTGGTTTTCTCAGAAGGTGACCCATCAAGGTACTAACCAGGCTCAGCCTTGCTTAGCTTCAGTGGGGAACCAGTCTTGGGCTACAGGGTAACATGGCTGCTGGCAATGATCTTTATGTTTTCTGTTTTGTCATTATGATTGTTCATTGTTAGATACAACTATGGTATCTTTCCATGATCTTTATGTAATAAGTTTATAAGTTTAAATTATATGAGTGACAGGTGCACTAACACTTCATAACATCAGTAACTCGACAGCACAATCTAAAACATTTTCCTCAGCGTTTGTAATGTCTGCACAAGCAGACGGGCCGCTGCTCGAAGATCTCCTTTGGAGAAAACTGTTGACTTTATACTCGAAAATTGTAAGTATCGCTCCTTAAAAATTAATATTACCTCAGAATGAATTGCATTGTTAGCCCACCCCAAAACTTAAACAAAATAATATTAAATGCTGACCAATACTTAATTATACTACTTTTTTTATATACTAAAAGTGATATAATTTAATAAAACAAGCAAAATGTAATTTGTTTTGTCATATGAGTTATGCATGAATACACGTGAACATCTCAATTGTCAGTCAAGCAATGAATTAATGCATACATTAAATAATTATATTTTATATACTGACAACAATCGAAACATGAATAAATGAGTAAAAGAACAATTAAAAGTAACCATCACACAATAAACAAATGCATATACAATTCAACAACACATGAAACAAAGCTTTATTCAAACAAGCATGTATTTACAGGCGCTGAACCAGGGGCGTTGCTAGACCCTTTTTACTGGGGCATGTGCCCCAGTATAAATCGGCTGTGCCCCAGTAAATCTGAAGTTTGAGTTTAACAATTTATTTTATTTGTCAGTGTATTTAATAGAAATGATATTATATTACAGGGTAATATAAATTATCTATTTGCAATGCAGTAATCAACGCTTGTAAAAGCAACGCAGTTTAACCGAAACAGAAGCTGACCCTCGCGACAGAAATCCGCGCACGTGTTTCCTAGCAACTGCAGCGCGCACACATCTGAGCACACCAAAGTCCGGTTTTGGCACGCTATTTAGGTAGGCTATGAAAACATGACGAAACAAAAGTTTGTTAATATTAATATTAATATTAATATTGGACTTGGCTGGGGAACTTTGCTTTCTTTTAGTATGCATTTTCATGCTCTTTATTTTAAATACATACTCACTCATATTTATATAGGCCTATATTAACTCTTTGATTTATTGAAATTGATTTATAGTTGTAATTGTAAATTCTTGAAAAATATATAGGCTAATTATTCATTATTAACATTGTGTAATGTAGAAGAATGCAAATGTTTTCTCTCCATTTTCGATTTTCTAAAGTTTTCTTTCATAAACAGTGTTTATGCCTTTTATGCCACAAAAAAAAACATTTAACATGCTTTTAAAGCTATTGCTATCCAATTTTTTGGCCTTCAAACACCTTAAAATGCACATAATGTAGGTCAGAGAAATCCATTTTTTCTCGGGGGACCATGCCCCCGAACCCCCCTAAGTTGCCCGACTACCCAGCCTGGTGTTTTTGAACATACGCCCCTGCACTGAACCCCACATCCTACTGCCATTTCAACACAGCGGTTCCCATTCTGTGGCTTTATTCTGATAAATTCACCAGAGGTGACCGTGCCTTCGTGCCGGAGCTTGCTGCTGCGCTTCACAATCTGAGGCGATAAGGGCAGATGGAGAGATGGAGCGTCTCATCCATGGCACCGTTTCCAGGATTCAGCTCTGGGCTCATCATCCTCAGTCCTCACACCAGTCTGAATAAAAACATGTTTAGTTACTTTATAGATTTGTTTATTTACCTTATTTACAGCACATTTTTCTAATGTCAACAGTGCTGACAACAGTGAATTAACGTTATCCTATAATAATGCCACACATACATCACTCAGATGTCTTTTTCATGTTGTGATGTGCTCATCTGCAATATGCCAATACTTACAATATTTTCCTTTCAGATATTTTAAATAATCGTGTTTAAGATGTACAGTGGTGTGAAAAAGTGTTTGCCCCCTTCCTCATTTCCTGTTCCTTTGCATGTTTGTCACACTTAAGTGTTTCGGAACATCAAACCAATTTAAACAATAGTCAAGGACAACACAATTAAACACAAAATGCAATTTGTAAATGAAGGTGTTTATTATTAAAGGTGAAAAAAAAATCCAAACCATCTTGGCCCTGTGTGAAAAAGTGATTGCCCCCCTTGTTAAAACATACTATAACTGTGGTTGTCCACACCTGAGTTCAATTTCTCTAGCCACACCCAGGCCTGATTATTGCCACACCTGTTCACAATCAAGGCATCACTTAAATAGGAGCTGCTTGACACAGTAAGGTCCACCAGAAGATCATTAAAAGCTACACATCATGCCGAGACACAAAGAAATTCAGGAACAGTTGAGAAAGAAAGTAATTGAGATATATCAGTCTGGAAAGGGTTATAAAGCCATTTCCAAAGCTTTGGGAATCCAGCGAACCACAGTGAGAGCCATTATTCACAAATGGCGAAGACATGGAACAGTGGTGAACCTTCCCAGGATTGGCCGGCCGCCCAATATTACCCCAAGAGCGCAGCGACGACTCATCCAAGAAGTCACAAAAGACCCCACAACAACGTCCAAAGAACTGCAGGCCTCACTTGCCTCAGTTAAGGTCAGCGTTCATGCCTCCACCACCAGGAAAAGACTGGGCAAAAATGGCCTGCATGGCAGAGTTCCAAGGAGAAAACCACTGCTGAGCAAAAAGAACATTAAAGCTCGTCTCAATTTCTCCACAACACATCTTGAAGATCCCCAAGACTTTTGGGACAACATTCTGTGGACCAATGAGACAAAAGTGGAACTCTTTGGAAGGTGTGTGTCCAAGTATATCTGGCGTAGAAGGAACACTGCATTTCATAAAAAGAACATTATACCAACAGTAAAATATGGTGGTGGTAGTGTGATGGTCTGGGGCTGTTTTGCTGCTTCAGGACTTGGAAGACTCTTGGTAGACAGCAGAACTATGAATTCTGCTGTCTACCAAGAGATCCTGAAGGAGAATGTCCGACCATCTGTTCGTGTACTCAAGCTGAAACGAACTTGGGTTCTGCAGCAGGACAATGATCCTAAACACACCAGCAAGTCCACCACCGAATGGCTGAAGAAAAACAAAATGAAGACTTTGGAGTGGCCTAGCCAAAGTCCTGACCTGAATCCTATTGAGATGTTGTGGTATGACCTTAAAAAGGCCGTTCATGCTCGAAAACCCTCTAATGTAACTGAATTAGGACAATTCTGCAAAGATGAGTGGGCCAAAATTCCTCCAGGACGCTGTAAAAGCCTCATTGCACGTTATCGCTTGGTTGCAGTTGTTGCTGCTAAGGGTGGCCCAACCAGTTATTAGGTTTAGGGGGCAATCACTTTTTCACACAGGGCCATGATGGTTTGGATTTTTTTTCACCTTTAATAATAAACACCTTCATTTACAAATTGCATTTTGTGTTTACTTGTGTTGTCCTTGACTATTGTTTAAATTGGTTTGATGTTCCGAAACACTTAAGTGTGACAAGCATGCAAAGGAACAGGAAATGAGGAAGGGGGCAAACACTTTTTCACACCACTGTATATATGGTTATGTAAACCACTTTAGAGACGTTACGTGTGCTTAGAGCTCCCCTGTTAGCTACTGTAGCTATACAAAACATCTTTTTACAGCAAAATCACAACTATACTATACTGTCTAACTACTTTACACCTTCAACAGTTTAAACGTTTACTCTACACATAAGGAACCATCAGTATCCATCGGTTGAGCAGTCAAAAATCGGTCCGGAAGCAGTAAGCCATCCGGGAACTTCTAGCCTACTCTTTTATGAATACTGATGTTTCGAACGTACTGCTTCCTTCACGTACTGTTTTCGCCTACTATATAGTAGGAAAGTAGGCATATTCGAACTTAAGTCCGAATCTCGCGATAATTAGTATGTCACCCAGGTAATTCTCGCCTACTCTTTCATGATTTGTACATACTTTTCGCTCGCCTACTCTTTTTCCCCTACTATATAGTAGGGAAGTATGCGATTCCGAACGCAGCCATTGTTCTCCTTGTCTGTGAGGTTTGCAGGGAATGCTTGTTTGATTGTGTTTAATCATGTTGTGATGTGTTCAGGTCGGCCACTAGAGGGCACTCCTCCTCTGACCGTCGCCACTCAGCCATGAACTTCAGTACCCAGAATCCGTTGCCAGACTCATCATGAATTATTGCATTCACCTGTTTGTCATTATTGTTTGTCTCTATTTATACCATGTTCTCTCTGTCATTTCTCAGCGAGGTTGTGTAGTTGTCACACTGCACGTCTGAGTGCTCTCTCGTGTGTTTTTATTTTGGATTGTTTGCAAGTGTTTTGACTCTTTGTCTGGTGTATGACTACGATTCTGGATTTTCCACTGAAGCTGCGCTTGGATCTTTTCTAAAGTCTCAGAGTGATCCGTGACGCGTTCCTCTCCCAGTCTAGGGGTCGGGAGGAGAGGTAACAAAGGAAAGTATGATAATGTAGAGATGTAAAAATATGTGCAAAACACACTTTGTGAGACTGAGTGAAAACATTACACCACTTTAAGGAAAAGTTAAAGTATTTATTTCCTTCATATATCAAAAAGGTTAAAGGATGGGAATAAATCTTCAGGAGAGAGTAAGGCCTAAAATAACAGAAAAGCAACAACACAAACTTCCCTGAGGTTCCTCTGTGACCAGAAACTGGAGAAAAAAAAATACAACATAAAAAAAACACACTCTCCCTACATTTCCCAGATAACTATAATCAACTGAACAGAGCTCATAAGTTATACATTTTAATTACCAACAGAAAATGAAGTAAATGCCTGTTTCAATATAGAGGTTCAACCAACTCTGAGTTGACTTACCCTGAGATGGGAAACTCAGAGTTGATTGAACCAACTCATTTCAGCTGTTCTGTAACGAAAACTCAGAGTTGACTGACTCTGAGTTAAGCGCGTGCACTACAACTATAAAAAGCCATTATCAATGGAGCGCAGATATTATGAGTCACCATGGCAACAGTGCCAGACAAAAAGAGGTGTTGGGTGTAATTAATTACCAAGTAATTATATATTGTAATTTAATTACTATTAATTATTCTGCAATTTAAAATAAAATATGATGCAATTACATTAAATAGGCTACTGCATAAACTATAGACCAATTCAGTATAAAACAATAGTGGATTTAACATTCATTTTTAAAAGGTATATTTATGTAACCTTCTCCCTCTACACACTTTGATCAATTCAAGAATAAGTCATGCAATTGTATATTGTTAATTTGAAAGCATTAAAAGTGCAGTTTCTTGCCTCTCCTTGTATTGTTCAAGTGGTTGAGGTTGATATAGGATTTAGTAATTAGTAATATGTAGACCAATACTTATAAATATAGTAATTATTACATTAATCTAATTTCACTGTTGAAGATGTCATTTGGAGTTAATAATTCAAAACTATTTTAGAGTAACTTACCCAACTGTTATAATATCAGAGGTGAAACTGGAAGAATGTTATTTAACCTAAAGTAGGCTACTATTACTTTGATAAAATTTTACTTAAAGGGTACCTATCATGGAATTTTGAAAATTACCTTTCATGTAGTGTGTAACATAGATCTAAGTGAACGAAAACATCCTGCAAAGTTTTAAATATGAAAGTTCACCGTATACAAAGTTATTATCTCTCAAAAGTAAGAGTCGACTCTGAGTCGTTGATATGAATCGATAGACGAACGATGCATTTTCTCTAACTTTCGTACATCACTTGTACAAGTTATTTGAAGATGTCATTTGGAGTTAATAATTCAAAACTATTTTAGAGTAACTTACCCAACTGTTATAATATCAGAGGTGAAACTGAAAGAATGTTATTTAACCTAAAGTAGGCTACTATTACTTTGATAAAATTTTACTTAAAGGGTACCTATCATGGAATTTTGAAAATTACCTTTCATGTAGTGTGTAACATAGATCTAAGTGAACGAAAACATCCTGCAAAGTTTTAAATATGAAAGTTCACCGTATACAAAGTTATTATCTCTCAAAAGTAAGAGTCGACTCTGAGTCGTTGATATGAATCGATAGACGAACGATGCATTTTCTCTAACTTTCGTACATCACTTGTACAAGTTATTTGAATAAGATACGCCCACTCATTGCATTAGGAGACACCAGGGAAAACATCATGTCGACGAGACGCTGCTGTGTTTTGAAGTGCGACGCAAAAGCAAACTTTTTTCATCTGCCCAGTGAGGAGCATTTGAAGACAGTGGCTACAGTTCATAACTATACCACAGAAGTATTATAGCCCGAACTTGTTCTGTGTTCGCGTCATTTTGAAGATGATTGCTTCACAAACCTAAATGCTATAAAGTATGAATTTGCGAGCCGGCTGATACTGAAGGAGGGAGGTTCAGTACCGAGTTTATTTGGATCAGCTTCCTTCTCCGAATCACAATCTGTAAGTAGGCTGTTGCTTTTATGTTTGTATCATGTTCTATAATTATTTTGTGTGTTGTGTACGCACAGGCACAGCGCAGCTTCTAGCAGCTAACTTAGGTCTTCAATGTCAATTGTATTGAAATATGTGAAGTGTTTGTCGTTGTTAATGGAGTTGTCACAGGGCTCTCGAGTGTCACGCATCACGCATTGAGCGTGACAGTCACTCATTTCGGTCTTTTGTCACGCTCTCCGGCCACACATTGTATTTCTCACGCTGAAAAACTATTTGTAATATATTTAATATGCCGCAGTGCCCAAAACTCACTCACTGAGGAACCGGCAGGATTCAAGCGCGTCTCCTCCAGTGTTGCCAGGTCCGTATGCCTGCACTGTTTCCGCGGGTTGTTTGTGTAGTGCACGCTGGTTGACACGATTGTTTTATCCACTGATAAACTGGAACATGATTGTTATTGAGGAAACACCCGGGAACGCTATTTGAATATTTTTGGCCGTGATTGGGTTACTTTGATGAGCAATTGGGCTGGTTTTGTTGTGCAGACCTGGCAACCCTGGTCTCCTCTGGTGTTGTTCGTCTGGTGTTGTTAGCCAATCAGAAAATAGCACTGTTGTATCTGGGTAAGATCTAGCGCAACAACCAATGACACCCCGTCGGCTGGGTGTCTAACATATCACCACAGATTAGCGTCACGCAAAGGCGGGGTTTGGAAAAATGACTTGCTAAAAACGATTCATATGGGAGTCGGTGAGCAAATCAGGTAAAAATAAATGCATATTATAAGACAACAAAAGTGTTTTTTGTCATTGCATGCTTGTAAAACTGTTGTTGGGGACTCCCAGAACAATATTAGGAACATTTTAAATGCCATAATAGGTACCCTTTAAGTACAAGTAAAAGCACCAGTCTAAAAATCTACTCAAGTAAAAGTAAAAAGTTGCAAATTTAAAATGTGAGGAAAAGTTGCTGAGTTACTTTTTTAACAGCGGGGGTGTGGGACTCTCATGTTGTAACGTATGAGAGTTTCACAGTATGATAACCGTCTCAGAAAATATCACGGTTTATGGTATTAAACAATTATTAAATATATAAACTGCATTATTAAATTACGGTTATTATTATCAGCAGTTAAAATGACAGTTAACCCTTAGGGGTCTGAGCTGTTTTCGGGCTCTTTCGGTGTTTTGGTATGCCCTGACATTTGTGCTTATTTCAGCTACTTAAAACACACCATTTGCCAACATATAAATTTGCTGTATTCAGCACAAACTCTGCTACAATAATATGTGAGCAAAATGGATGTACATGTTTGCATTTTATAGAAAAAAAATAATATGCGTGGTTAGTACGTTTTGGGAAAAAAAATGTCACGCAATAAGGCCATTTAACACATACTGAATAGTTGTAAACAATACTTTTGAGTTACTATTCTTGTAGGCTAGAACTTTTACTTCAAAATGAAGTGAAAATCATTCTGACCACTCTTTCAGAAAGATCAATATAACGATTTGAATTTCTTACATCAGTTTTTGGGTCATTACTGCTGTATGCGTGGGAGTGTTAATGCCCATGAATATTAATGTGATTTACACCTGGGGAGACTAAAGACACTCCCCCAATGTGCTAATGCCCCATCAAGGTGCTGTGAGGCAGCCTGAACTAAGAATGATTCGATGTATAAAAAGTTAAAAAGAACAGCATTTATTCAAAATAGAAATCTTTCCTAAGAACATAAAGACTTAAAGTCATTCATATCACTTAAGACTTCCTTTCAAAAAAAAAAAAAAAAAAACATAAAAAGACCAAACTTGTTTTTTTTTTATATAAAAAAATATATAAAATATTGCTTATATAGTGCTTATATAAATAAAAAAAAGTGCATTCAAAGAATCCTAAAAAAACTATCACAGGTTAAAAAAAATTAAGCAGCATAACTGTTTACAACATTGATTTTAAATTTTTTTTATATCAGAATGATTTCTGAAGACTGATGGTGACGATGTAAACACAACAAAACAAAAGCAAAAAACTGTTAGCACATTATCCAAAGTAAACTGATGGACTATTATGATTATAGATGCACAATGTATTTGTTGATGGACAGAGAAATATCTATTGATGGGTAGACTGCGTAACCGCGAGTATCTGTTTATGGCTCATCGACCGCACGCATTTACTGATACACTCAATGAATGGCTGTACCTAATACAAATAAAACATCTCTAGTTAACTAGTAGAGCATTCATTTAGTCCGCTCTTAAATAAGAGATCTAGAGCTAAAATGTTTTGTTTTTGAACTCAAGCTGAGCGCTCGTGTCCTGCTATCAGTGTCATGGATACAGTGAGTCTCTTGTGGCGGCGCGCGCACAGAACGTGCTTTTCAATCTATTGCCATTGCGGACACTATTCATTCCGGTGAAATCACAAAATAAAATGCACACAAACGTGTGTCCTATATACG
The DNA here is from genome assembly GCA_036326025.1 of Chrosomus eos. Classification (NCBI taxonomy): domain Eukaryota; kingdom Metazoa; phylum Chordata; class Actinopteri; order Cypriniformes; family Leuciscidae; genus Chrosomus; species Chrosomus eos. The sequence continues at coordinate 887,686 of CM070821.1, forward strand.
TGTGTGTTTGATATAGACTGTAACCACTGATGAACATATTCGGTTTTGATGAGAGAAAAAAAATATGCTAGTGGTGGATTCGAACCTGTAACCTCTGACACGCTTGGCAATTGATCTAACCACTAGACCACAGGAGAGCTCAAACAAAACTTGCAGATCAATATATTTCACTAAATCATTACAAACTAAGCAGTTATTTAAAAAGTTTACACGAGCGTATAGGCCTACACGAACGTTGTGAGTTAATATTTACTATAGTCTGAAAATGCATTTGAGCTCTATGATCAGAAAAGGAATTATAAAACACTAAACTTACTCCGAACTTGTATCCTCGGGGTCAATCCGTTCTTCAAAATGCAACCGTTCGTCTGAGTTTCAAATTCCACTGAGGAAAAGGTGAATTATTCCCAGCTGTCCATAATCCTCTGAAGGAGTAACGTTAGCGTGCTTCCATCCCTAAAACGCGATGAACTATCAGTGAATCTCTGATGAAAAATCTTCATGTTGTTATGCAGTGATCGGGGGGCGTGCCGCGTGTGGGATGCATATCGCCTATTTACCATGTCAAAAGCGCTGGGGGTGTGGCGGGCTCACCTAATTATTTATAATGAAGGGAGAGCGAAAAAACTGTAACTCTCCTTGGTTTCAAACGGATTACATAAACTGGAAATATTTTTAAAAAAAATAAATTACTTCATTTGAAAGAAGAGAATCTCAGCTTCATAAAGAGACATCTCTCGTATCTCTGTGACAAGTATTGACAGAGTTAAAGTGAATGTTTCGGACGCGTTTCAGAACGGACCTCAAAGACAGAGAGAAGGGAAAACGCGCATCATGTTTATTTTTCTTTGTTTGACGAAAAGCACAACACTTTGTTTTTATTGTGAGTATCCACAAAAAAAAATACACACTTAACAGGATCTAATGATGTACAACACTTATATTTAAGATCAAAATTAACAGAGTAATTTGATTCTCTTTTGCACTGATAAGGAAAAAATCCAGCAAAACGCGGGGACGCGGTTTTCGACCCCTAAGGGTTAAATAAATTAAACATTTGTTCAATAAAACATATCTGATTAACTAATTTCAATAATTGATTATTAATTAGATTAACAACTTATTTTTTTATCATTATTCACTTATTAATATGTTTAAAAAATAATTGAGTTCTATGAAATGTTTTTTATTCCGATTTTTTTTTATGATGTAATACAAATATATTATCAAAAACGGTGGTAATCAAATGCAAAAGTTTAGCAAACGTTTTAATCCTTTTATTTTTTGGAAAAGTGCTGCAAATCAGATTTAGTCAATTAAACCATGGACAAACAATATATATTCCTTAAAGAATGTTTAAATACATTTTAGTGTTATTGTTGGTGTTTAAACACCACTTCCTATTTAAAAAAGGGGAGGAGACCGCAAGAAACTATGGGTTTACTGAAGAAAACCTGCTACCGACCAGGTTATGTTCACAGAGTAAGTTACCATGGTAACTGACTCTGAGTATAAGTTACCTCTCTTTCAGAAACAGGCTTGACTTACCCTGCTTTCTCAGGTTTGACTTACCTCCCTTTCTGAAACAGAAAACCCAGAGTTTCCCTCATTTCAGGTTAACATACTCAGAGTTTTCACTTAACCTCCTTTCTGAAACAGGCCCCTGGAGTCTTAACAACAGTTCATGATCGACCATCAATTTCACCAACTCTCTCTTCACACACTCGTGACTGAATCTAGACTTCATTCACTCACACACTCATCTCTTCCCAGAATACTGTTTCCTGTTGCACCCGATCAGAGCAATCCTCAGACAATCCTGATCCTCTGATTGACCTTCAGCTCCTGAAAATCACAGCGGTAGAAAGAAGACTTAGAGAAATGAAGATCACAACTTTAACATTGTTGAGTTGTAGAAGTTGCAGCTGAATGATAATTGATTATGAAGTGGAAAAAAGGTTGTTCTGTTTCTTGTCTGTCTGAAAGTCTGTGATTAGTGCTTATTTTAATCTCAAAAGGATGTACGAATGTGTCCTGGCTCTTCCCAGCTTTATAATGGCAGTGAATTAAAAGTGCATCTACCTAGGATGACTTGAGGGTGAGTAAATCATTGGCTAATTTTTAAATTAGCCCCTTTAAAATGTTTTCTCAATGGATCTGCCAGCGCTGTGTAGTAATGTTGTTGCGTGATCGAGATCGGCCCACGAGTAAACCACTGTCTAGTATTGCTCTGAGATGATAAACTGTTGCGCTGTGCAGCTCAAACGAGTAGCAGGGTTTCATTCTGCTTTCGTTTGCCATGTGATGTTTCTCATATGCGGCAGAAATGGCAGCTCTCTCGCACTGGCAGGGAAAAAAGGTGCAAAATGTGACCATTTAGTCGTAGTCTAGAGCCCTGTATAGTGCTGTATTTCTGCTTTACATGAGCGCCACCTACTGTCCGAGCGAATTTATGAAGGTCTGCCAGAAGCAAGCCGGCAGCTAATGTGCAAGGCAACATTCCTGGACCCGCGCTACCGGGCTGACTACGACCCGAATGTTGAGGAGACCAAGAGGATGATAGAGGAAGAAGCGGTCATCCTCGGTAGGAGAGCGCAGTTAGCGCACCCCATGAGAGAAGAGGCAGAGAATGAGAAGGAAGCCGCCGCCGAGCCGCAGCCCAAAAGAAAAAAAACTTTAGCAATTTTATTAAAAAGAAAAGCTGGCGCTGCACCGTCTGTTCCAGGTGGTGACGGAAATCGTCTAACCCATCTATGCTCAGGAGTCCCCCATTAGCCCAGAGCAGGATCCTCTCGCCTAGTGGAAAGATAATCAAAATAGGCTCCCTCTGTTGGCAAAGGTAGCCAAAAAATATCTTTGTGTGTGCGCAAAAAGCTGTGCGTCTGAGAGGATGTTCAGCACTATGGGGAACAGTCACCCCCACAAAATCCCTTCTGAGACCAGACATGGTGAACATGTTTCCACCTAACGTAGCCTACACTCTCAAAACATGCGCAGGCACAGTGGAAACAGAAGGCAGGCAAGCACAAGGCTTTCAAGTGCAATCCTTTGATGGAAGCTTAGTCTTACCCTTACCAGTGATACTTGAGTGAAACGAAATTCCAGACAATCGCTCTGAAATCCCCACTCCAGAAGTGTTTAGTAAACACAGGCACCTAAAACATCTTGCAAGGTACATTCCAGAGCACGAACACTATGTGCCCACTCTTCTGCTGTTAGGCAGAAATATGATCAGAGTCCACAAATTGTAAATGGACTGCATTTGCATAGCGCTTTCACAGACCCAATGGCCACCAAAGCGCTTTACACATTTACCTCACATTCACCCATTCATTCACTCATTCATACACCGACGGCAGTGTCAGCCGTACAAGGCGCCATCCAGCTCGTCGGGAGCAGCTGGGGTTAGGTGTCTTGATCATGGACACCTCGACACTTGGTCAGGTGGTACCGGGGATTGAACCACCGACTCTTTCTGCAAATCATGGACAGAGAAATCTATAAAGTCTATAAAGACAAGGAAAATTCCTGGGTTACTCCACTCCCATTCAAGCAACCAAGGCAATATCTTCCAAACAATCATCCACAAGCTGTGGAACATTTCAATTCACTTCTACGATCTTTCAGAAAGAAGCCTGAGATGAAAAAAGACTTCATAGCCTTTATGGAGAGGTTATTTCAAAATGAACATGGAGAAATAGCTCATTCAGTTGGTACCAATGAACAGTGTTGGTATCTACCTTCTTTTGCCGTGTACCATCCAATGCCAAAGGTGACCATCATGCAAAGGTGCACATGAACAAGGTTCTCTTGACAGGTCCTGACCTCAACAACAGTATCCTAGGTGTCCTCATGCGGTTTCACAAAGAGCCTGTTGCTTTCATGGTAGTTATACAACAAATGTTCCACTGCTTTAAAAGTTTGATCTGCAGACAGGAACTACCTCATGTAGAGAATCTAGGTAATCATGAGTTCTTTTTCATTAAGTCACGAACTCGCAACAAATTTAAAAGGACAACAGCTTTAACAAACATTCCTAAAAGGCCATGTGGTCAAGCCTGGGGACCCCTATCTCCCGAACTGGCGTCTCCGAGTCTAGAAAGTACACTCTAAAGGTGTCATTTAAGGTGACAAATGGTTTTAAGTGCTCCCCAAACAGCGAGCTCCCTCACTTGAGATAACACACACAGACCCTCTTCGTTCCCTCCAGCGAATCGGCGGGGGGGGGGGGGGGGGGGGGGGGGTTGGCAAAACAGACGTTCTTTGTTAGATTTTCCCGCCTGAGACCAATAATACATTCACGCACACACACATGCACCTACGCACATACCTACACACGCAGGAACCCTAATGTTACATCCTAAGTCGTCACTAAAACATCTTCAGTGTGTTAAAATGCATGTAGAAGAACTGCAATGGTGCAAACTTGTATTACAAATGTTATCATGAATGTAAGATACTTCTGAATGCTTAAACGTATGCCTTAAGATATAATTTTGCAATAGTATGTCTGTAATGTGTAATGTGTGATATCGTTGTAATCCTACAAATCTGATCTATCTATTAAGCTGTATATCAATATCGTAAGATGTATAATCACATGCATATGCAATTTCCAAAGTAAGCTTAATTTTCTACTTGGTCATAAATTCATATTACCGCTGATCTCCACCCCAATCAGGGGGCGTGCGCGCTCCTCGATATAGAACGCTATCATTGGCCGGCGCGCCTTACCCAGGTGTGCCTAGCTCATCTTTAAAATCCCCAACACAGAGACAATCACTCTCTCTGTTCGTGTGTACCCTGTTCCTGTGTATTCTTTGTAATCTTCGTATTTTATTTTAATGTTCCTGTTTTATTTTTAACTTCGTTTCATTTTGCGCATAGCCAGTCCGTTCTTAGTGTTCTCGTCTCCCGACTGAGACCTCCACGTGCGTTTCGTAAGTCTTCCAGCACTCCGGTGAAAAGACTCTCTTCACGCATACAGAACTAAGTCAGACGTTTGAATCTCCTGCGAATCAACCACGCTTGGAACCAACGAAACCCGCCCTTCATCTCCTGGACGCCGCACGTTTGCTCCCGCACACCAAAAACATACAGGTCTGAATGCAAAAGTTTCATCCAAATTTAGACGTTGTAAAGTATATCTCCTGTGGCTGTCTCTAAAGGGTCTAAAACTGTGCTAGCAATTGTATTTTCCTTGTGTTTTTCCTTTCTTATTGTTTTTATTTCATTTTGTTTAATCTATATCCTTGTTTTACATGTAGTGTAGTTCATTCATTAAACCTCATTTTATACTTTATTGACTCTGTGGTTGTTGATCGCATAACAAAGCCTCTGTAATATTAGATCCTAGCTACAATCTGATAATTGTTTAAGTGCACAAACATTGTCAGCAAAATTTAAGCTAAAATAGATCACAAGCCACTTGTAACCTCTAGCCACCCTGCACGGCGGACGTGCGACTGAGCGAGGAGGGGTCAACTGCTGTGGTATTTTAAAGACCAGCTATATTCCTCTGGGTGGGATGTATATGACTAATTAATCATAATTCGTTGTGTTTAATTGTTATATACTTGTCCTAAACAGACGTGTATGCTGTATTACCCCTCGTTGGGTAATTTATTTACGTAAGGACCCGGTTCAAACTGTATTCAATAATTTGTTGATCAGAGATTAATAACTGTTGGATATTTATCCCCAAATCAAAATTTGATTAAGGAGCTTATGAACCCAGAAACCTTACACTCAGGTCCCTCTGGTTTCATGAAAATAACCCAAAAAATGAGGTCACGGAATATCGTATGATGGTTCACGTATTTGGGAACAGTCCCTCTCCGTCAGTGGCCATTTACTGTCTTTGTCGAGCAGCTCGAGAAGGACAAGAGGAATTTGGTCAAGACGGCCTACTGTTCGTGGAGCAAGACTTTTATATGGCCATCGATCTGTTGAAAAGGATACAGGACAAGCTGGCTGGATCTAAATTTGAAGTTGCATAAACTGGCTTCAAACAGCAAGGAAGTTATGGGAGTGTTCCCATCTGAGGATTATGCCAACTCAATGAAAGAACTGAATTTAGGTGGATTAGATGTGTTTGGCCCCTGGTCAGTATCTGCTCGTAGGACAAGAGGCAGCTATGCAGAAAGCAAAAGATGGGCGGTGCTGTTGACATGTCTAAGTGTTAGAGCAATTCATATAGAAGGGATCGAGTCCCAAGATTCCCCCTAGTTTCATGAATGCTTTAAGGAGGTTTCTGGCAATCCGGGGTCCAGTGAAACGGATTCGCTCTGATAGAGGGACCAATTTCATTGGAGCTTGTAAAGACCTGCAAATTCCTTCCAACGTTGATGAAAAGGCAGTGAAACAATTCCTGTCAGATCACGGCTGCATATGGACTTTCAACCCTCCGCATTCGTCGCACATTGGGCGTGCATGGGAAAGGATGATTGGCATTGCTCGCAGGATTTTGGACTCTATGCTTCTTCAGATGGCATCCTCTAAACCAGGGGTCGGCAAGTAACTTTGGCCGCGGGCCAAAATTTTTTTAGCCAGTAGATGGGGGGCCAGCTACACGGAGTAGGCCTATGGATACAAATTAAACCGCTTAAAATACCCTCTGTGTTCACCCGCTTTTTATATCCCGACCTGACGGGTCCGCAAAATTTAGATCTCATTTCCAGAATCTCTCATTCAAATGCCTCTAACGGAAAGAGAGAGATTAAGTCATTAAGCCTATAATAATTATAAATGCTATACAAAAATTGTGTTCGTGTCAATATAAATATTATTTATTAGCCTACTGTCAGCAGAGAAAAAAATGTCACACAAAAAATAATTATGAAATATAGGCTAAATAACAAATTAAATAGGGCAAAGCCTATCACTCAAATCACTCAAGCAACATACACACGGGTAACAGGGGTTTAAAACAATCACATGCAAACGTAAAATATGCATATTAGGAACACATCTACAAAAATATGGCTGTATTTCAAGTTGATAAAATAATTAAAAATCCACATCAGTTTATTTGTGCCCACGCGCCACGCCCTCCCAGGACCTATAACGTTATACTTTCACTTTTAAAAATTCCTCATAACCGCGCGCGCGATGCCGCGATCTGCAGTTGTCCAGATGGATGCTGAGGAGTTGAAGAAAATAATAGCTAGTGGGGATTGTAAAGTTGTCGACAAAAGTGTTCAACATGACAGTGTTAATTTTGGCAGCCATTTTTGTTTTAGTCTTAGTCTTCAGATGAAAATGCTTATTATTTGTCTTATTGGTCACATTTAAGTAATTTTGTCTTTCATAGTTTTAGTTGACAAAGTCAAACTTCAGTTACCGACATTAATTTTGGTACTATTTTATATGTAGTCTTTAGACAAAAAATGGTAACAGGTTGTATTGACAATGCACTATTTAGCAGTAGCACTTGTGCAATTCTACATATCCCTTTTCCTTAGTTTAGTGGTTCTCCAATCTTTTAGAGTGCCGTAACCCCTCTTGCACTCAGACTGCAGTCACCTTTCCATTAAGGGACAATATCTGCCCCTTTTACTCGATTTTTTCCAGTTCATTTTTTACCTTTATAAATACTTTTATAAAATAAATAATGCTTTAAATAAAGCAATGTTCAATAAATATGCAATGATGGTAAAAACGAGGTGATACTTTTAAACATTAAATTAAAATCGCCAGTAGGTGGCGGTAAGTCACTGTCTTTATGAGCGAGTCATCGAGTCATTCATTCATTCAGTAACAACTGCGTCCCAATGTGCATACTATGCTCTAAATAGTATTGACAATTACTAATGTCACATACTATTTAGGATGGATAGTATGCACATTGGGACACAGCTAACACTTACAGTCAATGGTAACAAAGCAAGTGGCTGCATTTATGAACGGGTCATTGAATCTCACGATTCGTTCAAAGCCACAGATTCGTTCTCGATCCACCGCTGTGTGCTGCAGTTCTGCCGTGGCTTTCGTTGCAAAATAGCAACAATATGATCAACATTAAAAAAACAATGCTAGATATCAGCCTGTATTGATCGCAGATTTAGTCGCACAAACAGCGCAAGCGGCTCGTGACAGAATAAAGACCAACTGAATGACACTAATTAATTTAAGTAGAAAATATCAAATGAAGATCACTGAACTCCAGCTTACTTGGCTGTGTTTTCGGATCATCCGCGCTTCTTCAGCAGTGTAGAGAGCGCGCGCGCGAGCATGGTTGCCAGATACTATTGACAAAACCGGCTAGAAAACGTGTTATTTTAACAGAAAAGCTCTGACTGGGGATTTAATTATTTAAATCTGGCAACCGTAAGCATGAACGCTTGTAAACACATTCTGTAATGTGTTGGTGTCTCCTTTATTCGACAAAAAAAAGTGGTTTTAGTCAAGTTTGTATTTTTTTAAACACACTTTAGTCTCGTCTTTTTTCGCCAACGATATTGACAAGAAATTTAAGGTCCGTTCGTGAAATTTAAGACCTCCTTATCGGAAATTTCAGATTTTAACCCTTAGGGGTCGAAAACCGCGTGCCCGCGTTTTGCTGGATTTTTTCCTTATCAGTGCAAAAGAGAATCAAATTACTCTGTTAATTTTGATCTTAAATATAAGTGTTGTACATCATTAGATCCTGTTAAGTTTCTATTTTTTTTGTGGATACTCACAATAAAAACAAAGTGTTGTGCTTTTCGTCAAACAAAGAAAAATAAACATGATGCGCGTTTTCCCTTCTCTCTGTCTTTGAGGTCCGTTCTGAAACGCGTCCGAAACATTCACTTTAACTCTGTCAATACTTGTCACAGAGATACGAGAGATGTCTCTTTATGAAGCTGAGATTCTCTTCTTTCAAATGAAGTAATTTTTTTTTTTTTTAAATATTTCCAGTTTATGTAATCCGTTTGAAACCAAGGAGAGTTACAGTTTTTTCGCTCTCCCTTCATTAAAGATAATTAGGTGAGCCCGCCACACCCCCAGCGCTTTTGACATGGTAAATAGGCGAAATGCATCCCACACGCGGCACGCCCCCGATCACTGCATAACAACATGAAGATTCTTCATCAGAGATTCACTGATAGTTCATCGCGTTTTAGGGATGGAAGCAACGCTAACGTTACTCCTTCAGAGGATTATGGACAGCTGGGAATAATTAACCTTTTCCTCAGTGGAATTTGAAACTCAGACGAGCGGTTGCATTTTGAAGAACGGATTGACCCCGAGGATACAAGTTCGGAGTAAGTTTAGTGTTTTATAATTCCTTTTCTGATCATAGAGCTCAAATGCATTTTCAGACTGTAGTAAATATTAACTCACAACGTTCGTGTAGGCCTATACGCTCGTGTAAACTTTTTAAATAACTGCTTAGTTTGTAATGATTTAGTGAAATATATTGATCTGCAAGTTTTGTTTGAGTTCTCTTGTGGTCTAGTGGTTAGATCAATTGCCAAGCGTGTCAGAGGTTACAGGTTTGAATCCACCACTAGCATATTTTTTTTCTCTCATCAAAACCGAATATGTTCATCAGTGGTTACAGTCTATATCAAACACACACGTATATAGGACACACGTTTGTGTGCATTTTATTTTGTGATTTCACCGGAATGAATAGTGTCCGCAATGGCAATAGATTGAAAAGCACGTTCTGTGCGCGCGCCGCCACAAGAGACTCACTGTATCCATGACACTGATAGCAGGACACGAGCGCTCAGCTTGAGTTCAAAAACAAAACATTTTAGCTCTAGATCTCTTATTTAAGAGCGGACTAAATGAATGATCTACTAGTTAACTAGAGATGTTTTATTTGTATTAGGTACAGCCGTTCATTGAGTGTATCAGTAAATGCGTGCGGTCGATGAGCCATAAACAGATACTCGCGGTTACGCAGTCTACCAATCAATAGATGTTTCTCTGTCCATCATTGTGCATCTATAATCATAATAGTCCATCAGTTTACTTTGGATAATGTGCTAACAGTTTTTTGCTTTTGTTTTGTTGTGTTTACATCGTCACCATCAGCCTTCAGAAATCATTCTGATATAATTTTTTTTTTTAAAATCAATGTTGTAAACAGTTATGCTGCTTAATTTTTTTTAACCTGTGATAGTTTTTTTAGGATTCTTTGAATGCACTTTTTTTATTTATATAAGCACTATATAAGCAATATTTTATATATTTTTTTATATAAAAAAACAAGTTTGGTCTTATGTTTTTTTTTTTTTTGAAAGGAAGTGTTAAGTGATATGAATGACTTTAAGTCTTTATGTTCTTAGGAAAGATTTCTATTTTGAATAAATGCTGTTCTTTTTAACTTTTTATACATCGAATCATTCTTAGTTCAGGCTGCCTCACAGCACCTTGATGGGGCATTAGCACATTGGGGGAGTGTCTTTAGTCTCCCCAGGTGTAAATCACATTAATATTCATGGACATTAACACTCCCACGCATACAGCAGTAATGACCCAAAAACTGATGTAAGAAATTCAAATCGTTATATTGATCTTTCTGAAAGAGTGGTCAGAATGATTTTCACTTCATTTTGAAGTAAAAGTTCTAGCCTACAAGAATAATAACTCAAAAGTATTATTTACAACTATTCAGTATGTGTTAAATGGCCTTATTGCGGTGACATTTTTTTCCCAAAACGTACTAACCACGCATATTATTTTTTTTCTATAAAATGCAAACATGTACATCCATTTTGCTCACATATTATTGTAGCAGAGTTTGTGCTGAATACAGCAAATTTATATGTTGGCAAATGGTATGTTTTAAGTAGCTGAAATAAGCACAAATGTCAGGGCATACCAAAACACAGAAAGAGCCCGAAAACAGCTCAGACCCCAGAGGGTTAAGACATTTTCAGGCCTTAAAAAGCGAAAATTGTATTTAAGACTATTTAAGACTTTTTAAGGACCCGCGGGGACCCTGTAATAATGAAAAAAAGTTCAAAAGTCGGACTGTAAGCGAATGAGACTTACAGGAGAGCATGATTGCTATTCACACCCTTATTAAAATGGCTGTAATCTGTTACCACAATAGTAGGCTACTTGATCTGTTTAAAATGATTTCATTCGTAGGCTATATGCCTGATAAGGTGTTAAATTAAGATTCAAAATTAAAATTCGTCTATACCCGTTATTCATTCTTTCTATTTTTGATCTGAGCGCACAATCAGAAAATCGGAAAATGAGTGTTATTCGTTTTTTTCATTTTAGTTCAGGAAATAATGGAAAAAACAAGTCGTTTTATTATTTTTGTTTTTACTTTAAAAAAAAACGATCGAACGAATGATACATGGCGCCTGTTTGTAAACCGTTATTGTAAAATAAAAATAGGCTGATAAAAAAAAGCTCTAAACTCACGCACGAGGTACTCTCCACCTTCATGGCCGAAGTTACTGCCATTATAAACAACAGACCACTGATACCCGTGTCTACTGATCCAACAGATCCTTTCATCCTAACACCTGCCACATTACTTACCCAAAAGACTGGTACTAGCTCAGTTCCACCTGGGGACTTTGGAAAGCCTGACCTGTACAAACAATAGTGGCGTACTGTGCAAAGCCTCGCAAACACTTTCTGGGACAGATGGTGTAAACCGTATCTTTCAACCCTACAGCATCGACGGAAATGGCAACACCAACAGCCCAACGTTTCAAAGGATGCATAGTTCTACTCAAGGACTCTGTCAAAACGAAACGATTGGCCCCATGGCATCATATAACGGAAACTTACCCCAGCCAAGACGGACGAGTTCGAAAAGTACAAGTAAAATTAATTGGGAAAGATGGACCCAAACTGTTCCTGAGACCTATTAATGAGATAGTACTCCTCCTACATGAGGATTTGGAATAGACCGTTCAGGTTTAAGCTCAAGTAAGAAGGTTGGGTATTCCCGAATACCAGACGGGGAGTGTGCTGTTCGATATGAACATTCGGCATTTATTTGATATAAAAGTTGTAGTAAAGTGACCCCTTCTGCTCAAAGTTGGGTATTGCATTCATATTGTTGAATACAATACAATACAACAATATTGTATAAAGTCCTTATATGATGACATCACAAATGTGAGCCCAGCAGCAAAGAAGAGCATGCGGTCATGGCTACTACTGCTCCTTTATTTAAGTTGTTTTGAAGGCACTTTCGGTATGTAGATGTTGCTACATTATAATTCCTATGCATGTTTAATTGTTATATCTTATAGATGTAAATTTAGTTTTCCTTTGTTTCGTGAATTGCACAATCTGTTTCTGATATAGTGGATTGCTAACTGTATGCGATGTAAAAAGCCTTTGTTGTGCGAACATGTAATTGGCTCTTTGACATTTAGAAATCTTCTATTTTGTATTACAGTTTTACGTTATTCCTTGGGCAACTTATTATAATTATAAATATCCTTATTATAATTCCTTTATTTAAAGCTTTTGAATAACTGTTTGAATTTTCATTGCTTTTATTTTGTGATTATTTCCTCTCTATGTAAAGCACTTTTTGAATTGCCATAGTGTATGAAATGTGCTGTATAAATAAACTTGCCTTGCTTAAAGTTGGTGGTGTTTTTCCCTGATATTTTTTGTCTGCAGTGCTTCCAGTCAGTTATGACACATTCAGACTTGGTCAATATCATTGTACGTAAAATGCTACCAAATATCTAGCTTCTTCCTTCTACCTAGCATGTCGTCGGCACTCGTCGCATTTTCTCTACTGTATTGTGTTCTTGCTCCGTGTAGTTTCGTGTTGCAGCCACAGGAGTATGAGACCTGTACTTGAACAGCGCAAACTCATTCGGAATATTTTGAAGGCATAACAGCTAAATATTCTAAGATGAAAAAGTATGATTGTAGACGAAAATGAAGAGATTGTATCTTAGTTTTTATTTTATGCTAAACATTTTAGTCTCGTCTTTTATCGTCAACAATAATGCATGTTGATTAAAGGCCATTGCACACGGAGTCCGAAATTTTCGTATGCGTTTTTTCGTGTTCATGAGCCTAAGTGCTCCTGTCTGCCTCGCTGCCTGCTGTTGTGTGTGAGTGTGTTTGCTCCGAGGCTGTTAGCTCCGTCTAAGCCTCGCATTTCTTTCTGTTTTGAACCATCGTTTACTATCATTTCTAGTTGTTTATACTACTAATTACAGCTTACCTAACATCGCTAGCTTCCGTTATTGTTAGCACAACACGCTAGTATCTCGCTAGCCTGTTAAGGCGCCCCCCGTGCGCTCAGTTATTTATTTATTTTTCTCGTGCGCGCCCGCACATCTGAGTTCATAAAAAGCCCAGGTGAGTAAGAATCAGTCAACAAACACGGTGAGTAATGTCTTGTCCTGTTATTGTCACTTGCACATCATGCCATATGTTTACCATAGCCTTCTCCGTCGGCATAGGGTTTATATGTGATAAATGCAAGGAGACAGTCAGGCTGACGGAGAAGATTTCAGAATTAGAGACACGCATCCAAACTTTAATTGAGGATAGTAAGTGTGCTCGAGCTTTAGATACTACTTTGGATGCGCCTAGCATAGTGAACCATTTACATGATTCGGTTCCGGCTGAGTTATTGCCTGTGCAGCCAGGCAGATGGGTGTCGGTGAGAAATCGCTCTAGTCGCGGATCAAAAAACCACTCTTCTGTTCCGGTTACCATAACAAATCGATTTGCCCCTCTCAGTGAAACACCCACTGAGAATGCTGTTGATTGTGCCCTGGTAATTGGCGATTCTATTACACGGAACGTGAAAATAGAGACACCAGCCACCATAGTCACATGTTTGCCGGGAGCCAGAGCGCCTGACATCAAATCAAATTTAAAAGTGCTGGCTAATGCTAATCGTAAATTCTCTAAGATTGTTATTCACGTCGGCACTAATGATGTTCGACTTCGCCAGTCGGAGATCACCAAAATTAATATTAAAGAGGTGTTTGAACTCGCAAGTACGATGTCAGGCACTGTAATCTGCTCTGGCCCCCTTCCTGTTCGAAGGAGTGATGAGATAGTTAGTAGATTGTGTTCACTCAATGGCTGGTTGTCTAATTGGTGTCCGCAACATAATATAGAATTCATAGACAATTGGAAAAGTTTTTGGGGCAAGCCTGACCTGTTGAAAAGAGATGGTATTCATCCCACCTGGGATGGTGCTGCTCTTCTCTCTAGTAATTTGGCTCATAGTCTTAGAGATAAAACATGACAATCTGGGGCTCAGGTCAGGAAGCAGACAAACTGGCTAAACCGACCGTCTGCTAGCGGCCTCACGTCACCAAGGTCAGATAAATCTCATCACATAGAGACTCTTTCACCTAGATATCATCATATAGAGACTGTGTCTGTTCCCCGAATTTGGAAATCCAAAAAACTGCCAAACCTTTCTAAGGTTAAAAATCTAATTGATGTTCAACAAATAAAAAACAGATATAATACAGATGAGCAAACGATAAAGCTTGGGTTGCTGAATATTCGATCCCTTAATTCAAAATCGCTCATAGTTAATGATAAGATTAAAGACTATAACCTAGATGTGCTGTGTTTGACAGAAACCTGGCTAAAACCAAACGATTACATTACTTTAAATGAGTCCACTCCGCAAGATTATTGTTATAAACATGAGCCTCGTCCGAAAGGCAAAGGGGGAGGTGTTGCTGTAATTTATAGTAATATTCTGAAAACCACTAAGAAATCTAGTTTTAAATATACTTCTTTTGAAGTGTTGGTGCTTAATGTAAAAATTTATAGTGTAAACAATAAATCACGTTTGAGAATTCTGCTGGCTACTGTATACAGGCCACCAGGGCACCATAAAGATTTTATCAAAGAATTTGCTGACTTTCTATCAGAATTAGTATTGGCTGCAGATAAAGTCCTAATTGTTGGTGATTTTAATATACATGTAGATAATGAAAAAGATGCATTGGGATTGGCATTTAAAGACATTATAAACTCAATTGGAGTGAGACAGCACGTGTCAGGACCTACTCATTGTCGTAATCATACTCTTGATCTAATATTATCACATGGAATAGATGTTGATGGCGTTGAAATTCTACAGCAGAGCGACGACATCTCCGATCACTATCTAGTCTCGTGTAAATTACATTTAGCCAAGGCTGCAAAGCCGACTCCATGTTATAAATATGTTAGACCTATCACTTCTGCCACTAAAGATTGCTTTATCAATAATCTTCCAAATCAGTTTCATAATCTCAGCATCCCAGATAGCTTAGAAGAACTTGATATTGCAACAGAAACTTTTAACTCTCTCTTTTCCAGCACTTTAGACACAGTTGCTCCGCTGCGCTTAAAGAAGATCAAAGAAAATAGTCCAACGCCGTGGTACAATGAGCACACCCGGGCCCTTAAGAGAGCAGCCAGAAAAATGGAGCGAAACTGGAAGAAAACAAAACTAGAGGTATTTCGGATTTCATGGAAGGAGAGCTCGATTGCTTACAGAGAGGCCTTAAAAGATGCTAGAACTAATTATTTTTCAACCCTATTAGAAGAAAATAAACATAATCCTAGGTATTTATTTGAACAAGTGACTAAACTAACGAAAAAGAAAGCTTCAAGCCCAGAAGTTTATAAGAAACACAGCAGTAATGACTTTATGAACTTCTTCACTTATAAGATTGATAATATCAGGGACAAAATTATAACTATGCAACCGTCTACTACAGTATCGCATCAGGGAGTATATTGTAGTCTCTGTGAGGAACATTTTGATTCATTTGTTGCTATAGGAGAGGAAGAATTTTGCAAAATTGTTAATTCATCTAAATCGACAACTTGTATGCTAGACCCTATACCGACTAAGCTACTGAAAGAGATGCTTCCAGAGGTCATAGATCCTCTTCTAGATATCATTAATTCATCTTTGTCATTAGGATACGTACCAAAAACCTTTAAGTTGGCTATGATTAAACCGCTTGTTAAAAAACCGCAACTTGATCCTACAGAATTAGTCAATTACAGGCCAATCTCGAATCTGCCTTTTCTGTCAAAGATACTAGAAAAAGCAGTATCCTCACAACTGTGTTCCTTTTTAGAAAGAAATAATATCTGCGAGGATTTTCAGTCCGGATTTAGACCGTACCATAGTACTGAGACTGCTCTCATTAAAGTCACAAATGATTTGCTCCTATCATCCGATCGTGGTTGTATCTCTCTATTAGTGTTACTTGATCTTAGTGCTGCATTTGATACTATCGACCACAACATTCTTTTAAATAGACTAGAAAACTATGTTGGCATTAGCGGAATTGCACTAGCATGGTTTAAATCATACTTATCTGACCGATATCAGTTTGTAGCAGTAAATGAAGAGATGTCTTATCGATCACAAGTTCAGTATGGCGTACCACAAGGCTCAGTACTAGGACCGCTGCTCTTCACTCTGTACATGCTACCATTAGGAGATATAATTAGGAAATATGGAATTAGCTTTCACTGTTATGCTGATGATACTCAGCTGTATATTTCTTCAAAACCTAACGAAACTTACCAATTCACAAAATTAACGGAATGCATAGCTGATATAAAAAATTGGATGACCAGTAATTTCCTATTACTAAATTCTGAAAAAACAGAGATTCTAATCATTGGACAAAAAACTTCCTCACCTAATAACCTAGAATACTGTCTAACACTTGATGGCTGCTCTGTTAAGTCTTCGACGTTAGTTAGGAACCTGGGTGTGCTCTTTGATACCAATCTTTCATTTGAAAGTCACGTGTCTAGTATCTGTAAAACCGCATTTTTCCATCTTAAAAATATATCTAAATTACGTCATATGCTCTCACTGACAAATGCGGAACAATTAGTTCATGCGTTCACGACCTCAAGGCTAGATTATTGTAATGCTCTACTGGGTGGTTGCCCTGCACGCTTATTAAACAAACTACAGCTAGTTCAAAACGCAGCCGCTAGAGTTCTTACCAGAACCAGGAAGTATGACCATATTAGCCCGGTTCTGTCAACACTGCATTGGCTGCCTATTAAACATCGTATAAATTTTAAAATATTGCTGATTACTTACAAAGCACTAAATGGTTTAGCTCCCCAGTACTTGAGCGAGCTCTTAACGCATTATAGTCCTTCACGTCTATTGCGATCTCAAAATTCTGGCCAGTTGATAATACCTAAAATATCAAAATCGACTGCTGGCGGTAGATCCTTTTCCTATTTAGCACCAAAACTTTGGAACAATCTTCCTAACACGGTCCGGGAAGCAGATACAGTCTGTCAGTTTAAATCTAGACTAAAAACACATCTCTTTGGCTTAGCATACACATAACACATTATAGATTTCTATAATTCAATGTTAGGCTGCATAGATTAGATCAGCCGGAACCGGGAACACTTCCCATAATTCCTGATGTACTTTGTACATCATAAGAAGGATGGCGTCTACGCTAATATTAGTCTCTCTGTTTATCCCGAGGTTTACCGCAGACCGCCGGATCCAGGGCATATCCAGATCTGATGAAGGACCATCACATGGACACGTCGACACGCATTATCAGGGCTGTGAAGGCCCATGGACAACTCACCACTCATCTCCTCACCGGCCGGATGACCCAACCCAACCAGATGAACTGGATAATATCGTGAAAGTTCTGATCCCATCTGACTCCTGACATTATGCTGCCTAACTCATAATCATACACTGTTCATTCGTTGGCCAAAGGAGGACTGGCCCCCCGACTGAGCCTGGGTTCTCCCAAGGTTTTTTTCTCCATTCTGTCACCTGATGGAGTTTTGGTTCCTTGCCACTGTTGCCTTCGCCTTTTGGCTTGCTTAGTTGGGGACATTTAATTTTCAATTGAACAATACTATTACAACATTGTTTTCCTGTTATCTCTGTAAAGCTGCTTTGAAACAATTTGTATTGTAAAAAGCGCTATATAAATAAAGGTGACTTGACTTGACTTGACCTAAAAATTCGTCACGCACAGAAACCTTGCACACTGAGTCCGATGCGTATTTATTAAACCTTTGCGGAAAAAAAACGCAAAAAATACAAAATGGATTCATCAAGCAGAAAGGCAGGCAGAAACGGCCGGCAGAAACGCTGGGCAGACAGAACAGCTGTATACAGGTTTATTGATCATACAGTACTTTGTGCTGCGAGACGAAGTGTATCAAAGCCTATCAACTTGTCAGATGCCATTCTGGATTGTGTCGTTCGCTTGTACGGTGGATCTGAATTGTCAAAAAACCTCTCAAAATGCTGGCTGTGGATGCGAAAAACGCCGAAAATCGAACCTGATCCGAATTTTTTTATGACGGACGAAAGTTTCGGAGGCAGTGTGCAAGCATGATTGACATAACGTGAGGTCGATTTTTTTTTTAACGTGCGAAAATTTCGGATGCGAATTTCGGACTCAGTGTGCAATGGCCTTTAGTCTTAAAAGTCAGCGTTTTTGAAAATTGGTGCGGTCTCGTCATCTTCTCGTCTTAGTCATGGAAAAAAAGGTCGTTGACGAACATATTTAGTCTCGTCTCGTCTGAAGAAATTAACACTAGGTGATGTGTGTCTGACTTACACAGAAGAGACTTTGTTGCTCAGCACATGAAAATAAACTACTTACCGTGATATCAGACTGTGTTTAAGTTGTTTCTCCACTGTGTGGATCTTCATGTGTAGCTTCAGGTGACTTTTAATAGAGAAACTCTTCCCGCACTGATCACACGTGTGCGGCTTCTCTCTGCTGTGGATCCTCTCATGTGTTTTCAGAGTTGCTGATCGACTGAATCTCTTGTCACAGTGTGAACACTTGTAAGGATTCTCTCCAGTGTGGATCATCTCATGTGTTTTCAGAGTTGCTGATCGACTGAATCTCTTGTCACAGTGTGAACACTTGTAAGGTTTTTCTCCATTGTGGATCCTCTCGTGTCTTTTCAGACGTTCCAACAGACTGAATCTCTTGTCACAGTGTGAACACTTGTAAGGTTGTTCTCCAGTGTGGATCCTCTCATGCGTTTTCACAGATGATGAGTCACTGAATCTCTTGTCACAGTGTGAACACTTGTAAGGTTGTTCTCCAGTGTGGATCATCTCATGTATTTTCAGAGATAATGAGTGACTGAATCTCTTGTCACAGTGTGAACACTTGTAAGGTTTTTCTCCGTTGTGGATCATCTCATGTGCTTTCAGATGTGCTGACTGACTGAATCTCTTGTCACAGTGTGAACACTTGTAAGGTTTTTCTCCAGTGTGGATCCTCTCATGCGTTTTCACAGATGATGAGTCACTGAATCTCTTGTCACAGTGTGAACACTTGTAAGGTTTTTCTCCAGTGTGGATCATCTCATGTGTTTTCAGATGTGCTGATCGACTTAACCTCTTGTCGCAGTGTGAACACTTGTAAGGTTTCTCTCCAGTGTGGATCATCTCATGTGTTTTCAGAGTTGCTGATCGACTGAATCTCTTGTCACAGTGTGAACACTTGTAAGGTTTTTCTCCAGTGTGGATCCTCTCGTGTCTTTTCAGACGTTCCAACAGACTGAATCTCTTGTCACAGTGTGAACACTTGTAAGGTTGTTCTCCAGTGTGGATCATCTCATGTGTTTTCAGATGTGCTGACTGACTGAATCTCTTGTCACAGTGTGAACACTTGTAAGGTTTTTCTCCAGTGTGGATCATTTCATGTGTTTTCAGAGATGAGTCACTGAATCTCTTGTCACAGTGTGAACACTTGTAAGGTTTTTCTCCAGTGTGGATCCTCTCATGTGCTTTCAGAGATGAGTCACTGAATCTCTTGTCACAGTGTGAACACTTGTAAGGTTTTTCTCCAGTGTGGATCCTCTCATGTGCTTTCAGAGATGAGTGACTGAATCTCTTGTCACAGTGTGAACACTTGTAAGGTTTTTCTCCGGTGTGAATTCTCTGGTGCCCTTTTAAACGGGTTGCTGTAGTAAAAGTCTTCTCACACTCAAAGCACATGTACTCTCTTACACCACTATGAATTTTCTGATGTGCGTGTAAATATGGCAGCAGTGAAAAACTCTTTCCACACACAGAACATGAATGTGGCTTCTCCTTCATGTGAACTGTCAGGTGTCTCTTCAGCTTTGGTGCACTAAGAAAGGTTTTGCCGCATTGATCACATGTGAACGGCTTTCTCCGGTGTGGATCATCATGTGGTTGATTACGATGTGCTTTCTTGTGTGATTCTGTGAAACTCTTTAACCCCACACTGATTACACACGAATGGCTTCTCTCCTGTGTGGATCCTCATGTGACCAAAGATTTCGTTTGATTGTGAAACTCTTCCACACTGATCATAGTGAACGGCTTTCTTCGATTTTGTTCCTTCTTGGCATCTCAAGATTAGTTTGCCATGTGAAACTGTTTCCTCACTGAGTGCAGGTAAAGATTTCTTGGCTCTTCTTTTCCTTTAAAAATGTCTGTTTCGTTTTTGAGCGACTCAAGATTTTTCACCAGTTGACATGTCCTCCTTCACTTCACTCAGTTCTTCACTCTCCTCCTTCACTTCACTCAGTTCTTCACTCTCCTCCTTCACTCCACTCAGTTCTTCACTCTCCTCCTTCACTTCACTCAGTTCTTCACTCTCCTCCTTCACTTCACTCAGTTCTTCACTCGCCTCCTTCACTTCACTCAGTTCTTCACTCTCCTCCTTCACTTCACTCAGTTCTTCACTCGCCTCCTTCATTTCACTCAGTTCTTCACTCTCCTCCTTCACTTCACTCAGTTCTTCTCTCTCCTCCACTTCACTCAGTTCTTCACTCTCCTCTTCACTTCACTCAGTTCTTCACTCTCCTCCTTCACTTCACTCAGTTCTTCACTCTCCTCCTTCACTCCACTCAGTTCTTCACTCTCCTCCTTCACTTCACTCAGTTCTTCACTCTCCTCCTTCACTTCACTCAGTTCTTCACTCGCCTCTTTCACTTCACTCAGTTCTTCACTCTCCTCCTTCACTTCACTCAGTTCTTCACTCGCCTCCTTCATTTCACTCAGTTCTTCACTCTCCTCCTTCACTTCACTCAGTTCTTCTCTCTCCTCCACTTCACTCAGTTCTTCACTCTCCTCCTTCACTTCACTCAGTTCTTCACTCTCCTCCTTCACTCCACTCAGTTCTTCACTCTCCTCCTTCACTTCACTCAGTTCTTCACTCTCCTCCTTCACTTCACTCAGTTCTTCACTCGCCTCCTTCACTTCACTCGGTTCTTCACTCTCCTCCTTCACTTCACTCGGTTCTTCTCTCTCCTCCTTCACTTCACTCGGTTCTTCACTCTCCTCCTTCACTTCACTCAGTTCTTTTCTCTCCTCCACTTCACTCAGTTCTTCACTCTCCTCCTTCATTTCACTCAGTTCTTCTCTCTCCTCCTTCACTTCACTCAGTTCTTCACTCTCCTCCTTCACTTCACTCAGTTCTTCTCTCTCCTCCACTTCACTCAGTTCTTCACTCTCCTCCTTCACTTCACTCAGTTCTTCTCTCTCCTCCTTCATTTCACTCAGTTCTTCTCTCTCCTCCTCCACTTCACTCAGTTCTTCTCTCTCCTCGCTCTCTTCCATCAGGTCTGACATGAAATAAAAGAAAATTATATTTATTTTTCAGTACATCAAAATAATTCAAATAGAGAAATATAAAGTGAAAGGACATGCAAATGAGCCCTGATGTAATGGTAGAAAGTAGACAAGTGTTATAAAATATGATAATTTGATGCCTTTTTATAAACTGATTATACACTCACCTAAAGGATTATTAGGAACACCTGTTCAATTTCTCATTAATGTAATTATCTAATCAACCAATCACATGGACTGTTGCTTCAATGCATTTAGGGGTGTGGTCCTGGTCAAGGCAATCTCCTGAACTCCAAACTGAATGTCAGAATGGGAAAGAAAGGTGATTTAAGCAATTTTGAGCGTGGCATGGTTGTTGGTGCCAGACGGGCCGGTCTGAGTATTTCACAATCTGCTCAGTTACTGGGATTTTCAAGCACAACCATTTCGAAGGTTTACAAAGAATGGTGTGAAACGGGAAAAACATCCAGTATGCGGTAGACCTGTGGGCGAAAATGCCTTGTTGATGCTAGAGGTCAGAGGAGAATGTGCCGACTGATTCAAGCTGATAGAAGAGCAACTTTGACTGAAATAACCACTCGTTACAACCGAGGTATGCAGCAAAGCATTTGTGAAGCCACAACACGCACAACCTTGAGGCGGATGGGCTACAACAGCACAAGACCCCACCGGTTACTAGGGGTGTCGAAATTAATCGTTTCTACGATGCACCGCGATGCATAACCGGTTATAATACTGATGCTTTTCTGACGTCATTTATCGCGCATGTGCTTTGTCGCGGTAGCATACACTGGCAGAGGGAGGAGACGCGAGTGCGAGTCATTAAACATTCTTACATGCGCTTCTTACACACGCTACACGGTTTGAACATACATTCACGTAGCCTTTCGAAAACAGGGACATTCAGTGTCCCGGGAGAGTGGATACATTTCAGTTATTAAAAGATAAATCGGGACAAACCGGGACAGATGGCAACCATTCTGCACCCGATGGTCAAATTACAATTATTATGTGTTGTTACGCACGATTATAAATGGATGAACGTCTTCAACAGACTCGGCGACGGTTGATGCGCGCATCTCCAGGGTAACACACTGATGAATGAGCGCTGCTTTTAAATGAACATTTCTTTAAAACAAAACTGATTTGACAGAATTTCATTTTCTTAATGGCATAAACAGGCTTTAGTCCCATGAAACTTAAAACTGGAATGTCACTGTTTCTGTCACTGCGACTTCTCGAACAGGCGAACACTCACACGCGCACGCATACTTCACTTTTGAAGTAAAATTGAAAATTGAGGATGCGGTGCATCGCAATATCAAATTGAACTGAATCGATGAGATAATCGTAATTGAACCGAACCGTGAGACCAGTGAAGGTTCACACCTCTACTGGGTACCACTCATCTCCACTACAAATAGGAAAAAGACGCTACAATTTGCAAGAGCTCACCAAAATTGACTGGAGTGTTGCCTGAAATGTTGCCTGGTCTGATGAGTCTCAATTTCTGTTGAGACATTCAGATGGTAGAGTCAGAATTTGGCGTAAACAGAATGAGAACATGGATCCATCATGCCTTGTTACCACTGTGCAGGCTGGTGGTGGTGGTGTAATGGTGTGGGGGATGTTTTCTTGGCACACTTTAGGCCCCTTAGTGCCAATTGGGCATCGTTTAAATGCCACGGCCTACCTGAGCATTGTTTCTGACCATGTCCATCCCTTTATGGCCACCATGTACCCATCCTCTGATGGCTACTTCCAGCAGGATAATGCACAATATCACAAAGCTCAAATCATTTCAAATTGGTTTCTTGAACATGACAATGACTTCACTGTACTAAAATGTCCCCCACAGTCACCAGATCTCAACCCAATAGAGCATCTTTGGGATGTGGTGGAACGGGAGCTTCGTGCCCTGGATGTGCATCCCACAAATCTCCATCAACTGCAAGATGCTATCCTATCAATATGGGCCAACATTTCTAAAGAATGCTTTCAGCACCTTGTTGAATCAATGCCACGTAGAATTAAGGCAGTTCTGAAGGCAAAAGGGGATCAAACACAGTATTAATATGGTGTTCCTAATAATCCTTTAGGTGAGTGTATGTCCTTGAAACTTTCCATGAATGAGGTGAATTTATCTTCCAATTATTATTTTAAAAACATTATAGGCATGTAGGACCTGGGTGAATCATGGGTCTTAATATGAACAAGAATCATGATTCCTTCATTCTGAACGCCATGAAACACATTTTTGCTAAGTTTCCTAAAACTCGCAATCAGTTACACTCATGCATTCCAACACTTGGAAACCGTTATAACCCCTGACCGGTGTCGTAACTCCCAAGTCAGGCGCCCGAGAGCCGGCGTCTAATTGCCCCATTGACACGTTTGTGGCATACATGAGTAGAAAAGCCAGCGCCCGAGAGCTGGCATCTAATTGCCCCATTGACACGTTTGTGGCATACATGAGAGAAAAGCCAGCGCCCGAGAGCTGGCGTCTAATTGCCCCATTGACACATTTGTGGCATACGCGAGAGAAAAGCAAACAGCCATAAACTCAAACGCGTGAGCTTCACACAGATTTGTATTGCTCAAGAATTCCTTTCCGGCAAGAAAAGAATGCCAGATGGCCAAAGCGAAGCCAGCACAACACACACACACACACACACACACACACACACACACACACACACACACACACACACACACACACACACACACACACACACACACACGTTGGTGCAACAGCATTATGAGGACTCTCCATAGGCGTAATGGTTTTT
The DNA here is from genome assembly GCA_036326025.1 of Chrosomus eos. Lineage (NCBI taxonomy): Eukaryota > Metazoa > Chordata > Actinopteri > Cypriniformes > Leuciscidae > Chrosomus > Chrosomus eos. Next base: position 912,028 of record CM070821.1, read on the forward strand.
ATACCGTACAAACTATATATTCCATCCCCCTACACTGCCCCTATCCCTAAACCTACCCATCACAGGAGACATGCTGCATTTTTTATTTTTTAATAAAACATTATGTTTTTCAAGCCATTTGATTTATGAGGACTTTTGACATGTCCTCATAAACCACCCATAATTTGTAATACCAGTGTAATACACATGTCATTATACAAATTTGTGTCCTCATAAATCACAGACCAACTCTCACCCACAACCACACACACACACACACACACACACACACAACACACACACACACACACACACGTTGTGTTTTCATGTTTTATGGGGACTTTCCATAGGCAATGATTTTTATACTGTACAGACTGTATATTCTATTCCCTTACACTAACCCTATCCCTAAACCTACCCATCACAGGAGACATTCTGCATTTTTACATTTTCAAACAACATCACTTAGTGTGATTTATAAGCCGATTTCCTCATGGGGACCAAAAAATGTCCCCACACGAACAAGAATTTCGGATATTGCCATCCTTGTGGGGACATTTTGTCCCCATAACGTAGGGTTTACCAGGCCACACACACACACACACACACACACGTACGTTTCATAAAACATCCTTATATAAAGACATTACTGAGATTTATTACATGGCTTGGTAGAATTCCAATGTAGAATGATGTCTGTTATTTACTTCTTAGTATAACAGACTAGGGCTGGATGATTAATTGAAAAATAATCAAAACCGAAATTCAGAGCCTATAACCGACGTAATTTTACCATGTCGGTTATTTCGGTTTTTGAATCCTATTAATATTTCCGCGCACTGCGCGTTAATGTACTTTCCCCTTAAAACATATTACCGAGCGTGTAGTCACGTGACTCCGCACCGTCCAGTCTGTGACATTGAAGCAACATGAGCTCCTTTCACACAGCGCGTTGATCCCGGGAAATTGTCGGGAAATTTCCTTCTGTGTGAACGCAAACACGAGCCGGATGGAAATAAAAATCGACCAACACAATATTGGCAATATGGTGGTAGTGGGGAGTGGGGTGGTGATGGTAATGACAATGGTAATAAATAATAAATGGTTACTTTGTTTACGCATACACACACATACCCACACTCACACCCGCTCACATACACACTTAGATCAAACAATTAAATCACTTTAATGTCACTTCTGGAATTATGGATTTACAAGATTGCTCACTACTGTACTATGTTGGTTTGTATGTATGTCTGACTGTTAAAAAAAAATAAAAAAATAAAAAAAAAAATAAAAAAAACACGAGCCGGGATTGATGCCAGGTTGGGGACCTAGTAACATTGTTCAGTCCCGAAACGCGCGATGTGTGAACAGAAGCTGTAATCAATGCCGTGTCGTCGTGATGACGCTGAAGCCGGGATCGTTCGCGAGCGTGTTTATGATCGAATCAGAGAAAAAAATGCACAAGCGCAGTTTCTCGAGAGAGAGAAATCGCAGCTCATAAGCAAACTGTAGACGCTGCTGAGACATTACATGTGCATTGCTCAAAAAGAGAGAGACTGACAAATGCCCAGCAAGTGCCTCCACAAAGCAGGTGTCTACAAGCATTTACAAATGCTACACAATATGAAAATGATTTGTTTTTTTAGTTTTATACAAGTTATATTTTACTTTTAAGATGGCAATATTTACAATCATTTATTTTGTTTACAAAAATAACTTTTTAAAAGTTCTTTATTTTCTACATTTTTAGGAAACTTTATTTTTACATTAAAACTTAAATTACGTTTTTTATAAGACGTTTTTATTTCAAGCATTGTATGCTTTGTTTAATTCAAATGTTTGAAATATTTAATAAATAAGCATTAATAGCTAGCTGTGTGTTTCCTTATTTTAGAATCACAAAGATAGGATTATGCACTCTTTCATTAGAAAAAAATAACCGTAAACATATTTACAGTAAAAGCCTTGCCAGTGACATGAGATTTTTTTTTAAATAATCGTTCAATAATCGTAATCGAGGTGACTTGTTCGATTAATCGCGATTATGATTTTAGCCAAAATCGTCCAGCCCTAACTCAACCTCTCTCTCTCTCTCTCTCTCTCTCTCTCTCAATCTCTCTCTCTCTCACTCAATATCTCTCTCTCACTCCCGTTATTATTAGTTTGTCTTATTAGTTTTACTGTACATACATGTATCCCATGTTTAAATGTAGAATTCTGTATCCGTAGTTTCATTTTATTAAAACCATTATATTCTTGATTGCTTCTGTCCAAAATGCTCATTTTACAAAGTCAATGAAATGTTGGTCCTAGCTACAAAAGCTTTTATTATTGACTACTTTGAGTGGTTTAATTTTATAAACACAGGAAAATTAATGTTCACGGCCAGAAGATTGATATTTCTTGGAGTTTATAAGAAGGGATAACCTTGTTGAGAAGTTGATAAGTTAATCTTACGGCCGTTTGCTGGACAAACGGTTTGATAGCTAAATTAATTCCATTAAAGGTTATCTCATATAATCGATTTGGAAAGAGACCATTGATATATGAATGAGGAATTATAACTCGTTGTGATTGATCATTCATATGTACAATCTATCTATTTTCAACTTGGATATTTTAACTGTAATATGCAATATATTAATCATATTCATGATTAATTATTCAAATTCCCTATATATCATTGAGCTAATGTTAATGTAATACCTAATGTTGTTACATATTCTATTGTAACATTAGATTAGTGCCAGACCAGTAGGCATACGTGTGCATGCATTTTTTATTTAACCCTCAGAGACCTAAGGGTATTTTTACAATAATTTTTCCGTCTGGTGTTATTCACTAAAAAAGCTTGTAAAACATCAACCCTTTTGTGCACAGACAATTGACACACCTCTTTTTTTTCAGGACAAATTGAACTTTCAGCATATCTGTGTTACATTGATGTCACCTGAATGTAAAATAAGTTATGGGACCATAAAGACAGATGAAAAAAGAAATCGGAAATTGAATCACTCAAATATTTATTGAAATCACACACAAATAAATAAAAGCTAAGCAAATTTCCTCTGGAAAACAGTTTGTTCATGTCTTTGGAGTCCTGGAGCACAGGAATAAACATTATAACTTGTACAGAACCAAAACTATTTACATTTTTCCAAAAGAAGTCCAGGCGTTTTCATGAAATTCACTGGTGCCAAGCCTCAAAACAGTTCCTATCAGCAATCACAAAGAGGGCCACATCACAGGCTTTGCATTTATATTTTATTTATTTTATTTATTATTTTATTTATTCTTTTTATACTTTTATACTACATTTATACTTCTATAATACTTTTTTACAGTAAATAAATAAATGGCACTTCAGCTGGGTCTATCCTGGTAATCTAGTTCCTCATCTGTCAAAAAGCTCTGTTCTCCTGAAAATCCATAATTCTGCGCTCGATTTAGATCCATTTCTCTGTGATTCTCTGTGAAACCTGCGTCTCCGTGCTACTCTCTCTCCCTCCCTCCCTTGGAGAGAGCGCAATGACCCAGTGACGCACCCAATGTTTACGACGGATCAGCCTGTAATTGGTCAAAAACCATCACGTGGATATCCAAAATGGCAGCTAGCATCGAGCTAACGGCAAATATGACGGAATATGTATAAGTTATGGACTTCAAGTGTATCAAAGTTGGATATAAACGTTTGGATTTATGGCTGAAAAACTCCGAAAGGATGCACAAGTTCCAGGCTGGATAGAAAACCTTCTGTAAAGGCTAGAAAGACACCAAAGACACCCCCGTGATGGCTAGCTCGTTAGCTTTCTGCTGGAAAAAACGGTAAGAAAATCGATAAATCTGTTGTCGAGTTATATCATAATTTCTCGGAGCTGATTTGTGGCGTCGTCGACGATGCCGTCGGGCTCAGAGGGTTAACATAACTAGATATAATTTTACAGGAGGAAGTGCCAGCCACGAAGAGGAAGCTAGGAACACTGCAACGCCTTACCGTAGCAGAAAGAGGAGGTCCAATGATGCTGGAAGAATTCAGGAGTACAAGAGGCTGCAGGATGAGTTCAACAACACAGGAGACAGGACAGGAGAGGGAGAATGCCACTCTGGAAAAGTGGATGAAAATGCAGCAGGAGACTGAGGAGAGGCGCTTCAGGAGGAGCATGCAGCCACAAATACTGTGTTCAGCAATTTGATGCAGACCTTAATGCAAAGCATGTCTCACCAAAACCAAGCTTTACACCATTCTGCATCCTGTGCTCCCCAAAATCTTCAATACCATCCACCACCTCCAGCTCCCGGTGACTGGGTTGGACAGTGGCCTTCACACCTACCAACTATGCAGGCCCGACCCACAAACCCCTTTGATCTGACCCAAGCGCCCTGTATCAAAATGATAGCGGTGAACCAAGTGAGGAGAAGCAGGTTTTTTTTTAAGTTGTACGTTTTTAATTTCAGTTATGCAGTTCTAATTCATAATCTAATAAACAGCACCAATAACTTTTAATTTGTATGCTTTATTTATGTTTGGGTTTTACTTTTCATTTGACCTATATGGTAAAGCTGTATTGAGTTATATTTTATATGGCCATGCCTTTTTGGAGTTGAAAAAGAAAAAAAGTTATGCAGAAAGTGTGTTGCAAAAGAGCCATATTATCCTATTCTCCTAGTTAATGTCTATTCAGCTCTGTTGTTTGAGTCTGCAATATGTCTTTGGTGCTAAAGTTTAACCATTAAAGTGTTCAACATTGTGAAAGTTATTTTGTGATGTAATTCTAAACAGAACAAGATCAACAAAACTATTTTCAGCAATTAACTAATTATACATTTATTGTTGTTGGTTGCAGAACATAACAGGCAATACAAATTGTGTTTCTTTACAGAACAAGCAATAATGCAATGCGAAGGCTTCAAGTGCCAAAACAATGTCCATACCTGCAGATTTGAACAATGAGCACATAACGCATTCCTAATATTTGCCCCACTGTCGCCACCAATGACACAGTCTGCAGGGTCTGGTCTTGCATCATAATTTTAATCTTCATTGCCAATGTATTCTTCATTGTGACTCTCACAAAAATTGTGAAGGACACAGCAGGTGGAGATGCTGTCACTGATTAAGGTGACATGACAATCACATCGCTTTAGTAGGCACCTCCATCTTCCTTTCAAGCGTCCAAAAGCCCTCTCCACAGTCATTCTGGCTTGACTCAAGCGGTGACTGAAAACAGATTGTTCCGGTGTTATCCCTCTGCCCTCCGGGTATGGCTTCATTAGCCATGGTAGCAGTGGATACGCTGCATCTCCTAGTATCACAAGCGGTACCTCCACACCCTGAATGGTTTCTTGCCATCCTGGCAATAGAGTCCCATTCTGCCCTCGTTCATAAAGAGACGAGTTTGAGAACACATGGGTGTCATGAACCCTCCCAGGCCAGCCGATGTTGACATCCCAAAACTTCATATTTTGGTCCACAACACCTTGCAAGATTCCTCAATAGAAGCCTTTGCGGTTGTAGTAGTCAGCTGGGTTGTGAGGTGGTGCCATGATGCAAATATGAGTGCCATCCACAGCTCCTGCACACTGTGGAAACCCCCACCTGTCACTCAATCCTCTGACTATTTCTCTGACTTCTGCAGCTGATGGTATGTGTAGGTATTGTGGCTTTATGATGTCATTGATGGCAGTGACAACTCGTTGGGTGAAGACACAAGCACTTGACATTCCCACACCAAAGAGGTGAGAGATAGATTGGAGCTCAAGATTGGTGGCCAGCCTCCACAAGCATATCGCCACACGCAACTCCACCGCACTGCCAGGCGGTGTCTTGTATCCTGTCGAGCCAGCCTTTGACGAAGACTCTCACAGAGATTATTGAAATTATGATTTGAAATATTCAAACTCACCACGGCTGTTTGCTATCTGCATCTGTTGTTTGTGTCCTGGCGTTCCTGTGTCGGAGCTCCTCGCCTGTTGGAGGTGGAACAGGCATTCACCTCTTCGGGCTGCGACTGGGTCGCTGTTTACATCCGGGCTCGAACATTGAACAGCAGAGAGTTGAAGATGCCATGAGGAGGAACAGACCACCACAGACACTAGAGATCTTGTTCTGCTTGCCAAAGCCAACAATGGACATAAACCTTGCTATATGGACAGAGTTCCTGACAAGTGTGTCCACATTGTTGAGCTTCTGACTAAGCCTACACCTGATGAGAGTAGGTGTTCTGTGTGTGTATCTTCTTAGCATCCTTGACAATTATCATCATTACTCTATGCTACTATGCCAATGGAGACACTTCTTCAATGCACTCAGCCCTAAATTTTAAGGTCACAAATGTACCTCACATAATTCCTGAGGTCCAATGTACCAGAGGAGGGATTTGTAGGGCTGAGCAAATATGGGCAGAACTCTTTACTGTCCTAGTACTTCAGAAATCCCTTTACAAGTATATGTGAACTAAACGTGACACAAAGGCCTTCATCATCACAGTATGCTAATGCCTATCTAGTGCAAGGGTTTCATCACTATGCTGATTGAGGACTGTTGGGACACTCCAGTCACAGGATGGTTCTGTGGGGAAAGAAAGAGTCGTTTGCACCTCAATGACACGTCTGTACTAGTCATGTAGTACTCGAGTCCGGTCTCAAGACCGATTTCTGCTTTCTCGGATTCGTCTCGGACTTGTTCCTTCAAAGACGCGGTCTCGTCCCCATCACTATCAGTATCATCATTAACTGCATTACACAGTGCAATTGTGTTTATGTAATGTTTATGTGTGTTATGGGGGAATAAAGTTTTAAAAAGATACTGAATTCGAGTGTATTGTCAAAATATTTTAAACTGGGAAATATTGGAAAATGTTATAAAGTAGCTAAGCCTACTAATTTAGACATGCCACTAGAAAATTTTAATTTCATGTACTAACTATAATTAAAAAAGTCATGTTGATGTTAACAGTTAACATGTTGATGACAGAGCAGCACTGTTGAAGCATTTTAGAAAAATAGGCAGAAGATGATGCATGTGGTAGGTTTTTTTTTAATGATAGTAAAAGCATAGTCCATATTAAGACGTTAAGACTGCTCCTCTAAACAATTCCCAATCTAGCTTAGTCTGTAGCCCTAACTGTTGATTATTAACTGGGATGATTTTAAATCATGAATATCAAAACTGACATGTCGAGACAAAATCTCGACTCGGACTTGCTTCCTCAAAGACTCGGTCTCGACTCGGACTCAACCCTTCAAAGACTCGGTCTCGACCCTTCAAAGACTCGGTCTCGACTCGGACTCGACTGTATTTGAAAAACAACGGACTCGGTCTCGACTCGGACTCGACTGTATTTGAAAAACAACGGACTCGGTCTCGACTCGGACTCGACCCTTCAAAGACTCGGTCTCGACTCGGACTCGGCTGTATTTGAAAAACAACGGACTCTGTCTCGACTCGGACTCGACTCTTAAAAGACTCGGTCTCGCCTTGGACTCGGCTGTATTTGAAAAACAACGGACTCGGTCTCGACTCGGACTCGACCCTTCAAAGACTCGGTCTCGACTCGGACTCGGCATAGGCGGTCTCGTCCCCATCACTAACTTGCTCTGTTGTGCTCTAAGTTTTATGAATGTGTGACCGAACGGCTACCAGCAAGACAAGAACTAGCCTAAACTACAGAAATAATTAGGCTATTGATACAATTTTGATTGTCGACTACGCCATCTAGGGACTTGCACCCTAAAAATATATCACAAGCCACCGGCTTTTATGTGCTCAAAGCACACAGGTCCGTTATCGGCAAGTAACTGGGCAGAGTCATGGGTTCTAAAAAAAATATACTTTATTCAATGAACTTCAGACACATTATAAAAATCACCCCGCAGGGAACATTCAAAATACTCAATTGCGACTGAACACACAAGAATGGAAAAAAAGGACAAAAAAGAAATAATCAGAAAGCTAAATGTCAATGAGCAGCAACGGTAAATCACCACAAGAAAAACAAATCAAAATAACACATACATTCCAAACACATTAATCAACACAACCATACAGGGCTGAAGGACACCTACTTTGGGCAACCCTGGCTGGAAGTGGTCTACAAGGAAAGCAAAAAGAAAAACTCACTCAATACTCACACCCCACCACACCACACAAGTGAAATAGAGCACTCTCAGTGAACGGAAGACCCCACTACCACAGTCCCAGGACACCCGCGCAAGTGGCCCTCAGCTCCTGTATGGAAATATAAAAATAAATGAATACAAATACAATAAACAATTTCACACTACTGACAAGGTAAATAGAAAATGATAAGCACAATAATGAATCTACAAACACAGGACGACAACTCCTTTTAGTCACTAACACACAGGACAAGGCAAAATATTCAATAAATCAACTCAAATCACAGACACATAACAAAACAAAACAGAACAGTGAAACGTACAAAAACAAGGGTTTTCAAACCCACCAGTTCGAGACACCTTTGCAGGTTTAAACAGAAGAAATACAAACCAGGTTAACTGGAAACAGAAAGGACACTACAAACCAATTAAATTCACCATTGCATGTTTAGACCAAAGAAACACAAACCAGATTAACTGAAAACAAAAGACGAAAAAGTCATAAAATCTGAGCGAGACAACAGCGCCGACCGGGTTGCTCGCGCCGCTGCCAGATGTTGCAGCATGTGATGCCCAGCCTATCCAATACAAAGATTTTAAGAGTCGGATATGGTCAAATCAATTCTAGTAGCAAAAATACTCAATACATACCACGGATGACGATTTCCCTTACATAAATGAACTGCAGCTGGTGTACACACGCCACTAAACGGCAATGCCACAGAACGCTGCAAATGATGGTTTCCCTTACGTAGATGAACTGCAGCTGGTGTACCGACGCCACTAAACGGCAACGCCACAGAACGCTGCAATGATACACACTATAAGCGCACATACATCAACCCCGAACCCACATGGACGCCACTCACCTGAATAAACAACTGGCCAACCCCAGACTAGCTGCTCGTCAAGTGGTCCAAATGATTCGCATACTACCAGCCTATACCAACAAAGAATATTTATTGTCATATCTCCAGCACACAGATCAAACGCAAACACTTACGCATACCTTTTCTCCTGCAGCAAGTCGAGCCGGAATGATAACAAACCAATAGGGCGGGTGTTACAACCGATCGCATCACCCCACTGGCACAGCCCATTTAAATACGCACTTCCTCATTTGACATAACCAATGGGTGGCACCTACGTCACCCACACACTACAAATGTTTTCATTTCTGTATGTTTTAATGATTAAAATACTTTATTGTAATGATAGTACTTATCATAAAATCAAACTTGATACAACTTTCCTATAGAGCAGTTTTATAGGCTTTTATCATGTATCCTCCTGACTCAGATAATGTGTTTCTAACAGCAAACACCCAGAATAAAGTGAGATGATCTGCTGATGATCCTGAATGGCTTGTTGAATGAGTGTTGATAGTCTGAGGATCATCAATATTAACAGATCTGCTGAAAACTCTTTATTTCATGACAATAGTTCCTGTTTTTACCTCATTTATTATGCTGATGTCTTCAGATCTCCTGTACATTGACACTTAAAGCTCATTTCACTGGTGTCAGCAGACTGAGGGGATTTATATCTTACTTTATGTCTGTTTATTTCTGTATTTTATGCTTTTAAATGTTTTTCTTAAAAGTTCTTACTACTTTTCTAGATATCTGCCATTCTTTTAGTGAAGAAACAGAATAATGTTAGAATTAGAAATACAAATTTCTTTACGATAGACAGATAGATATACATGTTTAAATGTGCCAATTAGTGTATGGGTCAAAAACAAAAAGGTGTTTATATAGCAAAAAAAATACTATCTATCTATCTCTCTCTCTTTTTCTCATATATATATATATATATATATATATATATATATATATATATATATATATATATATATATATATATATATATATATATATATATATATATATATATATATATATAAACCACAACACCATAAACATGCCAGTAAGAACACACACTCACAGCACCTGTTTATGGACAGATTGAGGATTTCTGGACCCAAAACTTGATTATCTTATTCTAAGTCTTTAGGTATGGCATTATTGTATTGCATGAATGCATTATGTTATACATTATTGTGTATCATCTCAGAGTTCTTTTCCTTTTAAAAGCTCTCATGTTTTTCAGCACCTTAGAATATTTTTTGGATCTAAAAATGTATTTTGCTTGTTTTTAGATCCTTCATCGCTGTGCTAATGAAGCTCGCGTGAGAAACTCCACACTTTTTTTGGCTGCAATAAGTTTTGAATCATTTAAAAATAATGAAATTTAGTATGATCTCTTATTATTTTATAAAAAAAGTCAGAATAATTAAGTTGTTTCATTTTTACATACGTATGTTATGCTGAATGTGAATCCAACATTATTTCACATATATATACTGACATTTTATTTTCACAAAAGTTATTCGAAACATTACACTTGCATTTACTGGGTTTTCTATGTATATAAAAATCACTTTTGTAAATTTAATATCAGTCAGAAAAAAATAAACCGCTGGTATTTGACCCTATTAAAACAAACTCAGTAAATTATATATTTTTGATTTAGGCAGATCAGCTCCTCCCACAGCAATTACATCATCAGTGAAGTTCCGCCCACAGCAATTACATCATCCGTGGAGCTCCGCCCACAGCAATTCCCCTATAAATGTTGTATATTCCCATCAGCTACAAGTGAAATCTGCCAAGGCTGAGTTTATTAAAGAGGACAGTGAGAACATGAGTGATCCAGAACCCTGCAGAATGAAACACACTGAAGATCCTGAAGAACAAAGAGGTTGGTGTTTATTCTTCATTCATTCAATTCATATTGATTGTCAATATCAGGTCAAACAAAGTGTAATTTTAGCTCTGGTTTATATTTGGTTTGCATTTTTTTGCAACCATGTTAAGAAAAATGAGTTTTTTTATTATTATAATATTTTTAAAGGGTAACTCAATTTAATTCATTGTGACAAATGAGTTAATTTTATTAAAGGGTAACTCTACCCCAGGTCAGAGCCGAACTCCACACACTTGTAATATGTGAAAAATGCTGGAAAATTGCAGTGTACTTTTATTTTGACAGGGTATCGTAAGACTCATACATACAATATTAAAAAAACGTACATTGTACAGAATAAAACATTAAATTCTACAAAAAAATTAAATAAATTCATTATAAGAGATGTTTTTTGCACTTCTTATTTCTAGTGATTTAATTCATTGAGTCAATGAATATTTAAAGATCTTTACAAAAACTTAAAGGAGGGTGTTATAGACATTATTTTAGCTTTATGTATATAAAACTTCCCAAGAAGAATGATTAACTTTAATGTATTATCAATTATATCAGAGCCAGTATTACAGTCTAAGAAGATTATCATAGATTATTTTTTTCTGATTATTTTGTTAAAAGTATCAAAAACCAACATAGATTCCTGCTTCCAAATGTCTTCAGAGTATTTACTATTACAAAATAAATGTATGAGAGTCTCATATTCAAGATTACAAAAACAACATTGTGGTGAGAAGTATTTTTTAAACTTATTAAGATAAAGACTTTGAGTTCCTGTCTGTATTTGATACTACAAATGCAAAGTCAAGTCTCCTTCATTTATAAAGCGCTTTTAACAAAATGGACTCATATTTCAAAGCAGCTTTACAGTGACAATTGGAAATTAAAGTAACAGAGATTGTTTTGGCTTTACAGCAGCTATAAAATAAAGTTATTAAGTCATTAGTTATTAACTTAGGGCCGCTGACACGACACCGCTCTAACAGAAAACCATTAATGCGATCCGGCCGCTCATTTGCATAATAGTGTCTGGTGTCTCAGAGAATTTTTATCGCTTCTGCGTATCCACTGATTCAGAAAACATTTTATCAGTACAGAGGTAAAGGGAGGGAGGCCTTCACAGGGGAGAGACTAGTGGACACTTCAGGACTGCGTTGTCGTCATGTCCAGGCACTGGTCCTTCATCAGATCTGGATAAGGCCTGGATCCGGTGGACTGCGGTAAACCTCGGGATAAACAGAGGGACTAATATTAGCATAGACGCCATCCTTCTTATGATGTACCAAGTACATCAGGATTATAGGAAGTATTCCTGGTTCCGGCTGATCTAAACTATGCAGCCTAACATTGAAATATAGAAGTCTATAATGTATTATGTGAATGCTAGGCCAAAAAGATGTGTTTTTAGTCTAGATTTGAACTGACAGAGTGTGTCTGCTTCCCGGACAATGGTAGGAAGACTGTTCCAAAGGTTTGGTGCTAAATAGAAAAGGATCTACCGCCAGCAGTCGATTTTGATATTCTAGGTATTATCAACTGGACAGAATTTTGAGATCACAATAGACGTGAAGGACTATAATGCGTTAAGAGCTCGCTCAAGTACTGCGCAGCTAAACCATTTAGTGCTTTGTAAGTAATCAGCAATATTTAAAAATGTATACGATGTTTAATATAGCTGGGGTGGCAGTGGTTCATGTAGGTTGTCTACAAACCTGAATGTTGGTGGTTCAATCCCCGGTCCATGAGCAAGACACCCCAGCTACTCCCGGCGAGCTGGACTGCCTTGTATGGCTGACACTGCCGTCGGTGAATGAATGAGTGGGTGAATGTGAGACAATATGTAAAGTGCTTCAGGGGCCATTGGGTCTGTGAAAGTGCTATTTAAATGCATTCCATTTAATAGGGAGCCAATGCAGTGTTGACAGAACCGGGCTAATATGGTCATACTTCCTGATTCCTAGTCATGAAAGCATGAACCAATTGTTCTGCATTTTTCATTGAGAGCATATGATGTAATTTAGATATATTTTTAAGATAATAAATGCAGTTTTACAAACGCTAGACACGTGACTTTCAAATGAAAGATTGGTATAGAAGAGCACACCCAGGTTCCTAACCGACGACGAAGACTTAACAGAGAAGCCATCAAGTATTAGACAGTATTCTAGGATATTACGTGTGGAAGTGTGTATTGTTTTTTGTCCAATAATTAGAATCTCTGCTTTTTCAGAAGTAGTTGAAAATTACTAGTCATCCAATTTTTTTATATCAGCTATGCATTACGTTAATTTTGTGAATTGGTCAGTTTCGTTAGGTTTTGAAGAAATATACAGCTGAGTATCATCAGCATAACAGTGAAAACTAATGCTATGCATCCTAATGATATCTCCAAATGGTAGCATGTACAGAGTGAACAGCAGCGGTCCTAGTACTGAGCCTTGTGGTACGCCATACTGAACTTGTGATCGATAAGACATCTCTTCATTTACTGCTACAAACTGATAACGGTCAGATAAGTTCGATTTAAACCATGGTAGTGCAATTCCACTAATGCCAACATAATTTTCAAGTCTATATTAAATTATGTTGTGGTCGATAGTATCAAATGCAGCACTAAGATCAAGTAACACTAAGAGCTGTCTAATAAGAGCTGTCTCAGTACTATGATACGGTCTAAATCCTGATTGAAAATTCTCACATATACTATTTCTTTCTAAAAAGGAACATAGTTGTGAAGATACTGCCTTTTCTAGTATCTTTGACAGAAAAGGTAGATTTGAGATCGGCCTGTAATTGACTAATAGGATCAAGTGGCGTTTTTTTTTAACAAGCTGTTTAATCATAGCCAGCTTAAAAGTTTTTTGGTATGTATCCTGATGACAAAGATGAAATAATTATATTGAGAAGAGACTCTATGACATCTGGAAGCATCTCTTTCAGTAGTTTAGTCGGTATAGGGTCTAACATACAAGTTGTCGATTTAGAAGATTTAACAAGTTTATACAATTCATCCTATAGCAACGAATTAATCAAATTTTTCGTCAGTGAGACTACAGTGCACTGTCTGATGCGATACTGTAGTAGACAGTTGCATAGGTATAATTTTCTCCCTGATATTATCAATCTTGTAAGTAAAAAAGTTCATAAAATCATTACTGCTGTGGTGCTTGGAAACATCTGGGCTTGAAGTTTTATTTTTAGTTAGTTTAGCCACTGTTTCATATAAATACCTTGGGTTGAAAGATCTAGCAGCTTTTAAAGCCTCTCTACATTCAATCTTGCTCTCTTTCCATGAAATGCGAAAAAACCTCTAGTTTGGTTTTCTTCCAGTTGCGCTCCATTTTTCTGGCTGCTCTCTTAAGGGCCTGAGTGTGCACGTTGTAGTAGTAACCCTTTATTGTCACTTAGTTACAAGTACCAGTGAAATTGGCCATCAACCTTTCCATACAAATGACAACGGGGTAGACAGGACAGAAAGACATGGAATTGGGGAAAAAATACAGCATGACATGAGGAGAGGTGAGGAGAGCCAGGTTTCTGTCAAACACAGCACATCTAGGTTATAATCTGTAATCATAACAATAAGTGCTTTTGAAGTAAGGGATTGAATATTCATCAACCCAAGCTTTATCATTTGCTCATTTATATTATATATGTTTTTTTATATGTTGAAAATCAATTACCTTTTTACTCTTAGATGGGTTTGGAAGTTTTTTGTATTTCCTAATTCGGGGAACAGACACAGTCTCTATGTGATGATATCCAGGTAAAAGAGTCTCTTGGTGATGGGATTTATCTGACCTCAGTGACGTGAGACAGCTAGCAGACGAATGTGGATAGTTTTATCTAAATAAATGTTGAAATGTTGATGAAGTGACTACAGATGAAGTTCATGTGTTCATGTATAAGGAGGCAGCAGATGCTGAAATCATCACGAGTGTCACATGTGCTCCAGTGTGTGTAGAAGAAGAAACTGAGGCGCTCTTTCACACAGACACGGCAGAACATACAGACTTCATATTTCATTAGCAGTCTTTCTGAGCTTTAATATTCACAGGCACTAGTCCGTATCTATATCTGATTATTTGTACAGCCTTACTTTTGATTTATTCATCCCAAAATTCTGTGATGTTCCATATTATAGATTAAGTTCCATTAAATACTGGATTCTGTGATTCCATCCTGTTTTCTGCATCTCGGGAATCAAATGCTCTACAAGGTATTTGCAATAATTAATTGGCGTTCCAACTTGAACTGGAACCCAGCAAAACTTGTCTTTCTGATCTCCTACATTTACATGCGTATGAATGGGAGTCATTGAAATTAAAAGTCTAGTGTGACTGGACTGTAATAATTAAAAGGTTTTAAGTAAAATAAATGAAAGAACAATCTAAACATTGGTAACATTATGACACTGCTAATATTACATTAGATAATTGTGTAATTGATCAAATATAGTTAATAGTTCTTGCTACAGAAACATGGAATTTGTGTCTATAATGTTTTCAAAATAATTATTATAGTACCTCGTTTATGGAAAGTACTTTTTGTTATTACATCAGAGCTCTTTTTATGTTCTTTCACTTCATATTCCTCTCTTTGGATTATTTTTGTTGAACTCAAAATGAAATAACTTTTTTCCTTTCATTTCAGACCTGATGGAAGTGAAGGAGGAGAGAGAAGAACTGAGTGAAGTGGAGGAGGAGAGTGAAGAACTGAGTGAAGTGAAGGAGGAGAGAGAAGAACTGAGTGAAATGAAGGAGGAGAGTGAAGAACTGAGTGAAGTGAAGGAGGAGAGAGAAGAACTGAGAGAAGTGAAGGAGGAGAGAGAAGAACTGAGTGAAATGAAGGAGGAGAGTGAAGAACTGAGTGAAGTGAAGGAGGAGAGAGAAGAACTGAGTGAAGTGAAGGAGGAGAGTGAAGAACTGAGTGAAGTGAAAGAGGAGAGAGAAGAACTGAGTGAAGTGAAGGAGGAGAGAGAAGAACTGAGTGAAATGAAGGAGGAGAGTGAAGAACTGAGTGAAATGAAGGAGAGTGAAGAACTGAGTGAAGTGAAGGAGGAGAGAGAAGAACTGAGTGAAATGAAGGAGGAGAGTGAAGAACTGAGTGAAGTGGAGGAGGAGAGAGAAGAACTGAGTGAAATGAAGGAGGAGAGTGAAGAACTGAGTGAAGTGAAGGAGGAGAGAAAGAACTGAGTGAAGTGAAGGAGGAGAGTGAAGAACTGAGTGAAGTGAAGGAGGAGAGAGAAGAACTGAGTGAAATGAAGGAGGAGAGAGAAGAACTGAGTGAATGAAGGAGGAGAGTGAAGAACTGGTGAAATGAAGGGAGAGTGAAGAACTGAGTGAAGTGAAGGAGAGAGTAAAGAACTGAGTGAAGTGAAGGAGGAGAGTGAAGAACTGAGTGAATGAAGGAGGAGAGAGAAGAACTGAGTGAAATGAAGGAGGAGAGAGAAGAACTGAGTGAAATGAAGGAGGAGAGGAAGAACTGAGTGAAGTGAAGGAGGGGAGTAAGAACTGAGTGAAGTGAAGGAGGAGAGTGAAGAACTGAGTGAAGTGAAGGAGGAGAGAGAAGAACTGAGTGAAGTGAAGGAGGAGAGAGAAGAACTGAGTGAAATGAAGGAGGAGAGAGAAGAATGTTCTGTGTGTAGAAAGGGTTTTTCACAGCTGCAAACTGAGAAAATTCACACTGCTGTGAGAGAGTATATGTGCTTTGAGTGTGAAAAGACTTTTACTACTGGGATAGATTTAAAACGGCACCAGAGGATCCACACTGGAGAAAAACCTTACAAGTGTTCACACTGTGACAAGAGATTCAGTCAGTCGTCATCTCTGAAAATACATGAGAGGATCCACACTGGAGAAAATCCTTACAAGTGTTCACACTGTGACAAGAGATTCAGACAGTCATCATCTCTGAAAACACATGAGAGGATCCACACTGGAGAAAAACCTTACAAGTGTTCACACTGTGACAAGAGATTCAATCAGTCATCATCTCTGAAAACACATGAGAGGATCCACACTGGAGAAAATCCTTACAAGTGTTCACTCTGTGACAAGAGATTCAATCGGTCATCATCTCTGAAAACACATGAGAGGATCCACACTGGAGAGAAGCTGCACTCGTGTGATCAGTGTGGGAAGAGTTTCTCTATTAAAAGTGTCCTGAAGCGACACATGAAGATCCATACAGTGGAGAAACCACATATGCAGTATTTAGTTTGATCAAATTCTTCATCTGTTCATCTGTGTCTCTCTCTGCTGTGATCATGATACTGCATTATGATGATAATCAACAGAAGAAGACAAACCAGCCCGAGGCTCACGTTTATTAAAACCATCACCACACACCAGCTCGTATTTGTACGATAATTTTGACCTCTGTTCGATTCACGATCAATAATGAAAAAAATCCCATAATGTATGATAATTTCAGAATTGTGTGACACTTCAAATGATGGTGGTTGTAATCATAGGCCTTCTATACTCACTGATCTCACTGTGGATTCCACGTCTACCATGAGAAGAACCTGAACGTGGTGATAAGCATGTCCTTCATCTCATCTCACATTACGTCTTCTCGGCCAATCAGCGTGGAGAATGACTCTCTCATGAGCACAAGTTAATGTTCTTTTTGTATATTGTATACAAAGTTGTATATCATTAACATGTCATCTCTGTATGTTTTGCAAGAAGATGAAGAAGAAAAAAAGTTCCTTCTGCTTAGGTCAGTTTTTTCTAAGCTGAGGTTGATATTTTAGCAAAAACGTCATTTTCATGTCGTGTCAAAAGATATTGGGTCAATAAATGGCTGTATTCTGTTTAGTTTGACTTGTGTACGATCATTTTCTTCCAAATACGATAATTTTGAGATTCTGGTACAATATTTGGACATTCCCAGTATGGCAACCAGAGGTGGGAAATCCAGGGGCCAAAGAGTAGAAGTCCTGCCATATGTTTATTCCACCCATGAACTCAGTCAACTGATTTCACTCATTAGTTCTGTCTCCTGTCTGAATTTTTGCTGTTGTTTTTGTGGTGAATTAGTATATTTTCAGTGATGTTCTGAATTAATCTGTTTATCTAAATATTTGTGATTGTCACCATTGTTGAGATTCATACACTGACTTTTGATATCTGCGTGTATCAGCATAAGCCAATTTTTTATTTAATGTTTGTTAAAAGATTTAAACTGATTGTTATATTGTTAGATCTCATGCTGCAATAACACTGGGTTTGTGATGTAAATATATTAGTGGAACAACATAATTGTTGGATTATAAAAACCTCAATGAATCCGTCTACTTCATGATGATTACAAAACCATCACCAGGTAACCATCATCACCTGATCACATTTCACTTTAGCTTTCTTTGCTGCTGCAAATGTGTTTAACACACACACTGTCACAGCAACAGAAAAAAAAATATATATAATAAGAGTTAAGAGCCCAACTAATGGAAACACTATTCACTGTTACGGTGACTTCAAATGAAACCGTTAAACCTCTGTTAATTCTCAATAAAACTTCTGTAGACATCTGCCAGAAATAAAGTGAGTCTGGTTAGTAATAAGTGAAGCTGGTAATGCTGTTTGTGGAGTTGTTTAATCCTCCTCTGCTGAGATCTTCACAGATTTAATGTCTTCTTTTCTCTTCAGTTGATTTCATCTAAGGCTGTGTCTGAAATTACTCCATTTTTATATATACACAGATTTTTTTTGGCTACGATAAGGTCCAGTTCTGGTTCATTTCTTTACTCTTGGCTGACATGTGGCCAGAGGTGTAAAGTCCAGGTTCAGAAAGTAAAAGTCCTCCTCAGTGTTTTGTTCCAATCACCTGGATTTGCTAATTCAGACAGGAGACAGAACAAATGAGTGAAATCAGTTGACTGAGTTCATGGGTGGAATAAACATATGGCAGGACTTCTACTCTTTGGCCCCTGGATTTCCCACCTCTGACTGTGACTAACTTACACAGAAGAGATTTGGGAATTACACTGAACTAACACTGGATTTAGATCACAATGTCACATCTGTGAGTGATCAACTAGAAAAGTAAGCTTTTAAATATAAATCCATTTCAGTATCAGTGGTTTATTTTTCCTAATTGATTTATCCATGCTGTTTTAAAAAGTGTTTTTTTTTCTGTTTTTTTTTTTTTTGTGCTTTTAGATGGCTTTTTCATCTCCATGGAAGAGAAGAGCTGGTCTGATTGCAGACTAGGGCTGTCATGATTCCTCGATTAAAGTGGAGTATTAGATTTAAAAAAAAATACTCGATTACAATTTACATGCGTTGGGTAACCCCCAAAATACCGGAAGTGTAATACATGGAAGAATCCATGTTACGCATTATTACACCTTTTTCTAAGGCTACGCGATATATTAAACCCATTTACAATCATAATATAGCATAGTGCTATTGTGAAATCACAAAGGCTCTGATTCAGTTAAATAAATATGCACTCTTTTTTTCCCCTCTCACCACAACAAGGGTTTAATTGTTTACATGCATGCAGATTACGTTAAAGGGCACCTGTTATGCCCCTTTTTACAAGATTAGGGATGCATCGATCCGATACTCAGTATCGGTATCGGCTCCGATACTGCCATTTCCCTTTATCGAAAAAGGAACTTCGAGATGCGTCGAATGACACGGTGGGAACGCCCCTTGCGTGATTGCGTCTGAAGCATCTATGCCAACTAGTCCAATGGAAATGAGAGAATGAGCGTCACGGGCGGGTGACGTCATGAACCAGGAAAGGATAAGAGCACTTCCGCTGCTCGCCGGCATTTAGCTTCTGTTGCCTCAGCAAGCGATCTGTGTCAAGACTGTCTCTGTCTATTTATTGTTGTCTGTTGCAATATTGTATGGAACATTATGGCGAAACAAATGTACAAACAGTGTGTTCCTCCCTGCCCGCGTTTATTTAAACGGGTGGGGACACACACGAGTTTTGTTTCATTTGTTTTGAGTAGAGCATGTTTCTCAGCCCTTGAAAGAAAAAAAGGTGGGGGCTGAGTTCCAACTCTGTGAAATGCATGCTCTGCTCTCGCCTGTCACTCTGTATGATAGTGACAGGCTCGCGATTCTCAGGACCCGCGTTTGCCGAGGCAGCGCGGAGAATTCATTCCTGGGGATCGCAGAAGGATCTTTTGGAGGGGTTTGAAACGGGTCTGCGGGCCTTTTTTCCTTCCCTACCCGGAAGATCCGGCTCTATCTCCCCGGTGTTGGAAGCACGCTCTGCGGTTTCTTCTGCTCGGGGAGAGAGAGCCCTTTTTTTCCTTCATATTCTCCTCCGAGGAGGTTTGTGTTTGAGAATATTGAAAGTGAAACCAAGCACACACACTGTTGAATTAGATTCGCCATCTATTTTCCCAGTATATGATGAACTGGTAGAGGTTTTGTCCCGTGCTGATAGTAAATTATATATTTAATTGCCAGCTGAGAAAATGGACGCTCGTCCTAAAAAACTTGACGAGCGTTTTCTTATATCTATCACATTATCTCCACCACGAGGCTTCCCTTTTTCCCTGATTTACACACTGAATATTTAAATTGTGGAATAAACCGTATTTATACACTACTTTCAGCCCTCGTGTAAAATATGTATTCAAGGTTAGAGGGTTGAAAGATTACGGTTATGATATGATGCCCCAGGCTGAACAGAAATAAATAAATAGAAAAATGCTATTTTTTCACCTGGTCCAGCATCGTCATTTAAGCCTCTGCTTTGCTCATAAGCCTATACTAAAGAATCTCGCGTTTGCCGAGGCAGCGTGTAGGTTTAATGTTGCAATCAGAATCTAGCTCGGATCTCGCGTTTGCCGAGGCACCGCTTAGATTTCGAGTGTATTTTAATAAAATAAGATTCTGTGGCTGGGATCTCGCGTTTGCCGAGGCAGCGCGTAGGTTTAAGCAAAATACTGACTTTGGCTTTTTATGGGCAGCAGGGTCAACTGGAGAATGTTTATAGAAATCTATAGTATAATGCTCCAGGCTTATCAGGCCGATCTGCTGGGGTTCTGGATATAGCGGAATTTGAGCCTTCGGGTCTCTTCGGCGACGCATTCCATGCGGTCGTTGTTAGGTGATACAAGATATATATAAAAATATATATATAATAAGGTTTCTCCCTTGCTGTGTCCAGCCCCCCTGGGGCTGCTGGGCGTGAGCAGCCCCAGCCGTCGAGTTCATCATATTATGTGCACAGAAAGAGAGTGCTGCGTCTCGTGTTCCTCCACGTAGATACCGGAGACAGACGCAACCCTCTCAACCGAAGTCGTCTAAGCCTAAGCCGGATCTGAGGACCGTTCTTCAGGCGAAGAAAATTTCGGTTCAAGGGTCTTGACGTTTAGGCGTCAGGCCTGTGAGGACAGCCCCGACCGAAGTGGAGTGGTGTACACCTCATTACACGGTGCCTGTTCCATTTCGGGGTCCTCACAAGACCCTCCTGCCAACCCTGCCACCTCCGGTGCTTCAGGGCGCAGCGGTCTCCAGCGAGTCGCTGATGCTATGCTGCGGCACAGCATTGGTTTCGCGCCCTCTGAGGGGGGCTTTTGAGTAGTCAGGTCAGGTAGTTCCTGCCATTATGTTTCAGGCTCCAGACTTGGCTCTCTCAGTAACACCAGAGACCAGCCTCGAGAGCAAATTTTCTGGCAGCGTGGATGCTTCTGCCGAATATTTCTCATTGGGTCCTGCAGATAGTAGAGATAGGATACAGAATCCAGTTTGGCTCTCGTCCTCCTCATTACAGCGGGGTGCTGCCCACAGTGGTGCATCCCGAGCAGGCTCTGGTAATGGGACAAGAAGTAAAGGCCCTGTTAGCAAAGGAGCTATAGAACAGGTGTACTCACCAGTCAGAGTGTCGGGTTTTTACAGCCATTATTTCATTGTTCCAAAAAAGGATGGAGGGTTGCGTCCCCTTTTTTAGATCTTCGCCTGTTAATTCGGTCAGTTCAGAAACTAAAGTTCAAGATAGCTGACCCTCAAACAGATCGTGACCCAAATCAGATCCGAGGACTGGTTCGTCACGATAGATCTAAAGGATGCATACTTCCATATCTCCATCCTGCCTCAGCACAGGAAGTTCCTGAGGTTTTCTTTCTGGGGCAAAGAATACCAATATCGGGTTCTTCCTTTCGGCCTAGCTTTGTCACCCCGCACGTTCACGAAATGCATGGATGCAGCTTTAGCCCCTCTCAGGCTTCAGGGCATACGCATTCTGAATTATATCGACTGGCTGATTCTAGCGGAATCAGAGCAGTTGGCGGTTCGGCACCGAGGTGTCGTTCTGCTCATATAAAGATGTTGGGGTTGAGGCTCAGTGCCAAGAAGAGTGTACTTTCTCCAGTACAGAGAACCACTTTCCTTGGTGTGGTATGGGATCTAGTATCCTAACAGCCACAGTAGAGCTGAGGCTAGGCCAGTCACGCACTGTAAACCAGTTCGAGAGACTGTTGGGTCTACTGGCAGCAGCGTCCAACGGAATTCCTTTTGGCATGCTGTACATGAGACCTTTAGAGTGCTGGCTCAGGACCAGAAGGTTCTCCCCGAGGGGAAACCCACTCTGCATATCAAGGCACGCGGCGATGCTTTCGTGCCTTAGTTATATGTAGTAAATTCTGGTTCTTAACCCAGGGTCCGGTGTTGGGAGCTCTTTGCCATCGAGTAGTGATCTCGACAGATGCTTCCCTCACCGGCTGGGGAGCGGTAATGGAAGGCCGCTCGGTTCAGGGTCTGTGGAAAAGCCATCATCTTTCGTGGCACATAAATTGCCTGGAGATGATGGCCGTCTTCAATGCGTTGAGACATTTCCTTCCGGACCTAAGAGGCCATCATGTGCTCGTCCGAACAGACAACACATCTGTGGTCTCTTATCTGAACCATCAGGGGGGTCTGAGGTCGCGTCCGCTTTGCAAACTGGCGTACCAGATCCTCCTGTGGTCTCTGGGGAAGGTACTCTCTCTGAGGGCAGTGTATATTCCTGGGGACCAGAATATAGGAGCAGACATCCTGTCGAGGCAGGAGCTGAGGCCAGGGGACTGGAGACTCCACCCCGAGGCGGTGGAGAGAATCTGGGAGGCATATGGCAGAGCAGAGGTGGACCTGTTCGCGTCTCACAACACGACGCACTGTCCCCTCTGGTATTCACTTACTCACCCAGCCCCCTGGGGCTGGATGCCATGGTGCAGACGTGGCCGAGGCTACGTCTGTACGCCTTTCCCCCTGTTGCTCTGCTCCCAGGAGTTCTGGAGCGGGTCCGTCAGTGTGGGATAAGCCTACTGCTAGTAGCACCACGCTGGCCAAGTCGGATCTGGTTTGCGGACCTGATCCTTCTGCTAGACGGGCCTCCATTGGAGATCCCGATAAGGAGGGACCTTCTGTCTCAGGCCGGGGGCACAATATTTCACCCTCGACCAGAGATATGGAATCTTTGGGTTTGGCCTCTGAGGGGGCCCAACTTATAGATAGTGGTCTTTCAGCTGAGGCTGCTGAGACCATCCTAAGCTCCAGAGCTCCGGCTACGAGGAAACTTTATGCGCTTAAATGGAGAGATTTTCTCCTTATGGTGTCACCGACATCATTGGGATCCAGTTAACTGTTCTGTCAACACAGTACTCGGGTTCCTGCAGGAGCGCTTTGTGTCAGGTCTATGCCCTTCCACGCTAAAGTTTACGTGGCAGCCATTGCGGCTTACCACACTATGGTGGGAGGTATATCTTTGGGTCGAGACCCCCTGATTACACGTTTCCTTCGTGGCACCTTGAGGCTGAGGCCTGCAACTTGCACTAGGGTTCCGGCTTGGGACCTTACAATAGTTTAGGCCTATCTGGGGCTCTCTTAAAAAATGAGCCCTTAGATTTGGTCTCAGAGAAATCCTTTCTTTTAAGACTATTTCTGTCAAAACTATTCGTCCCTATATAGTCAGACCTTCAGGCCCTTTCGGTCCCCAACTGCCTGAGTGCACCGGGGATGGCCAAGGCATAGAATTGCCTACCATTATTCCGAGGCTTATTGTGCTGCAGGTTTCTGTCCTCTCCCTATTTCGGACCAGGAAAAAGCTGACCTCTTGTGCCCAGTGTTCACTGGACACTTATGTGTTCGGACATCCTCAACGAGGAAGTCCGACATATTTCTGATTTACTTTGGATCACCTAAGAAAGGTCTTCCTGCTTCTAAACAGATGGTCAGTAAGTGGATAGCCGAGGCTATTTCACTGGCATACGAGGACTCGGGCCAGCCTTGTCCTTTGGTGGTCCGAGCTCACTCGACCAGGAGTATGGCGGCTTCTAAAGCCTTATTGCAGGGGGTATCTCTTCAAGATGTTTGTGATGCGGCGGGCTGGTTCTCTCTGCTCACATTCGTGAGATTTTACAGTTTGGACCTGGATGCTGCCCCAGGTTCTCAGGTGCTGAGTGCTTAGCTCAACAGACTGACACTCAGGTACTTGTAACTATGGCGGTTTGGGTATTCTTGTTCCCACCGTGTCATTCGACGCATCTCGAAGTTCCCTTTTTCGATAAAGGGAACGTCTCAGGTTACTATTGTAACCATAGTTCCCTGAGAAACAGGGAACGAGACGATGCGTCCCTCTGCCATACTTCCTGCGTCCCTGCTATCGGCTTGCTTCGGCAACTGTCGAAGCTAAATGCCGGCGAGCAGCGGAAGTGCTCTTATCCTTTCCTGGTTCATGACGTCACCCGCCCGTGACGCTCATTCTCTCATTTCCATTGGACTAGTTGGCATAGATGCTTCAGACGCAATCACGCAAGGGGCGTTCCCACCGTGTCATTCGACGCATCGTCTCGTTCCCTGTTTCTCAGGGAACTATGGTTACAATAGTAACCTGAGACGTTTTGCCGGATCGGTATCGGTCAGAGGAGGCCGATCCAAATCCGATATTGTGCGTATTATTCTGTGTTATTGTTAAGCCCCACAAAAGGCACAAAAACATTATCAAGTACCATAAAGTTTTCGTGCACTATCTTATAAGTGTTCTGAAGCCATTATATAGTATAATGTGAGATAAAAATTAATATTTAAGTCATTAAATTCAAGATCACGTAAACTTTTTCCCTCCGCTGCGGCTGTCAGTCATTCTCCATTCAGCATTTAACAGCGCGTCGCGTTCTGTTACGACAGGCAACACGATGAAACTCTCCAAGATCAAGATGATTCAATGTTACTATTATTATACTTGATCTGTAGATAAAGGTCTATGGTTTAGGATAAAACAACTTTATATTGCTGGACTTTATTGCTGTAACTAAATCATGTTACTTTCTACCGGGCGTCTGTTAGATCGCAACACTATAGAGTAGCCTAGAGTCAGAGAGCACTATAATTGTTCTTCACGCGCACAGTAACTGAAATTTAAAACTGTTAAAAGAAAAGGCTCAATAAATGATTGCATAGATAACTGTGTATAATACACTACGCATCGATATGTCTTTCCTTTGTGCTTTGAACTTTTCAATGCGGATTCGACGCGCTGCGCGCTGTGACTCCGTGTTGCTTCAAGCGCATCATTCTGCGCTCGAGATGCGCATAAGCGCTGTGTGCCGCACTGTATTGGAGTCTTCATAATCATATCATACTACTTTTGCGCAATGAAAGATTATTAATAGCCTTTCTTGTTCTATCCTATCTATCATATGTTGCTGCCTCATTAAACAGCTGTGCTATACATTTAAAACATGTCTCAATTTTATAGTAGCCTATATAGGCTAGGCCCTATATATAATAATTTATCTTTTTGATTTTTGTCATCTTGTTTTTCATGAATGTATTTTACAACAATACAAAGAGCAATGTGTAATGTTTGACCAGATTTAGTGTTACACTTATTGTCTCTTATTTGTTCCCCTAAAATTTTCTTCACTAAATGTTCAGATTTTATACAATTATTGTGCACTCATGATTTTTCTAGACTAAATTGCACTGCTGAATTATCCACTAATCTAGTTTATTATAGCATTTTTGTCACAGATTATGATCATATATTTTTTGGATTTGTTGTTTTTCTTTAAAATTAAGTTGTCTGTGTTAAGTAGATTGTAACACACAAAAGAGTGATTATCAGTTCAACACACAGAGTTATAGAAATTCTACTTGATTTAAAAAAAAAACTGCACTGGTATCGGATTGGTATCGGTATCGGCCGATACTCAGAATTTGGGGATCGGATCGGATCGGTTTTGAAAAAGCGGTATCGTTGCATCCCTATACAAGATGTAATATTGGTCTCGGGTGCCCCCAGAATGTATTTGTGAAGTTTCAGCACAAAATACCCCACAGTTACTTTATTATAACCATTTGAAAATGTAATTTTTGGGGCCTGTTTTAAAAAGAGCTTTAAATGTAAATACCACCTTAAATGTAAATGAGCTGCAAATCCCCGCCCTGCCTTTGGATGAGGGCGTAACTTGCATACCTATGGCAATAAACAGTCGGTAGAAGCTTAAGTGAGAGACCCGCTGTTTTGTATGGCATTCAGCCGTACATGTTTGAACCGGAATCAGACCCAGATGATGAAGAGACTCCGGCAGAAGAAACACAAATGAGAATGGACCAGGGGCCTGTTTCAGAAAGGAGGTTAAGTGGAAACTCTGAGTATGTTAACCCTGAAATTAGGGAATCTCTGGGTTTTCCATTTCAGAATGTGAGGTATGTCAAACCCGAGAAAGCAGAGTAAGTCAAGCCCGTTTCTGAAAGAGATGTAACTTATACTCAGAGTCAGTTACCATGGTAACCGTGAACCTAACCTGGTCGGGAGCAGGTTTTCTTCAGGTTTTCTTTGCAGATGCAAAAGATTATCACAGGTATAAAATCACAAGATAAAATTACATACAGGATACAGCACATTATGGTTAAGAAATACAATTCATTTCTAACAATTATATAATGTTTCAATGCACACTGAAACCATTAGTGCCCACAAGTTTGGCTCTCTACAAGCCATTTTTTTGCATTGTTTTTGAATGAAAAGAATGACAAAGACTCTCTGATGTTTCCGGCACTGTGTCCCATTGCTGAGATCTTACGGAGGAGACCGACTGACCAAAAGCTGTTGTTCTCCCGGGATGATGCAGTCTTCCCTCACTGCCCCTCGGGTTACCCTGACCTCAATGGATCTAAAGTGTATGAAGTCACATAGTGCTAAACCATGTCTGATTTTATAAATTAAACAGATGTTTTTGAATTTAAGGAGATTAAAGGTAAATAACTGATATGTTCATCTGTGCACCAGAAGATAAGAATGTCCATTTATACTTAGATATAAACTTAGATTTTATAGGCTACTCCACATAAAAATGTGAATGTGTAGATTGTGATGTGAAGACACATAATATTAACATGACCTCAGTAGGCCTCTCTGTGGCAGCAGAAACTGTTTCTTCATCCCCATTATCCTGTGAAGATGAGCATTTTGTTGAGTACACTTTAGGCCTACTATTTGTCATAATTTCTGGTGTATTGAGTCGGCTACTAACAACTGCCTGGGGTTCTGTTGGGACAGGAGGATCCAAAAGACAGATATTACCATCAGGATCTGTTGGGACCAACAAAAAACCCAATCCAAAGTAAAATAAATGGAAATATAAAAAATAACCTATATAAAAAAATAACACATAGACCTCTTACATTGTATGAAGGCCCTTGGATCTCCGGGAGTGACTGGCTCTGATGATGTCCAATTCCCTCAGCCAGAAATGCTGCTGCACTGCTAGACACTGGATTTGATTTGATTTGATTTGATTTGATTTGATTTGATTTGAAAACTTTATTGAACAACAATCAACATGAAGTGTTCAAAAGGATAAAAACACAAAAAAGCCCAAAGGCTTGTTTCCATTGTGGTCCTTCAGATGGAAGATGAGTAACAGTACATAGACAAAAAACATTAAAAACAGTGAAGAAAAGGGGGCATACAAAATTACAAACAAATAAAAACACAATAAAAAGAACGAAACAAGGGTCAAATTCCCAGATAAACAAGCAGTCAATACAATATTCCTACTACTTCAAGGCTTTCTATTTCCTTTCTTTTTTTTTTCTTTTTTTTTGTTTAATAACCATTTTTTTATTGAAAATGTAAAATAATAGTAGGAAGAGCTCAATAGTTTAAGGATTAACGGTAAACCATTCCACAAGACAGCTGCAGAGTATAGGAAAGAATACTTTCCCACACAGCTCTTAAAACGGCAAGGCCTGTAATCTGTGGAACTCCCCCTGGTGCAGTAGTTGTGCGTATCACTAATTTTTGAAAAGTAATCACATAAGTACTTTGTTGCCAGATTATTTCTTATCTTATAAACTAAACACAGTTTAAGTTGAGAAACCCTCTCCTCTACTCTGAGCCACCCAAGGCTGGAGAAATAATCTGGAAGAAGATGAGTTCTAGGATGTAACTTAAGGATCACTCTGATTAATTTATTTTGACAGATCTGTAACTTGTCTTTAAGGCCTTTAGTAACACCTGTGTACCAAGATGTACAGGCATAGTCAAAATGACATTGAACAAGCGCATCGGCCAGGATTTTTAAGGTTTTACTGTCTAAGAGGCTGGATATTCTTGTCAGGAATTTAGTTATTTGACTTACTTTTGAGATAATTTTACGGCCATGAGCTCTCCTGATAGTTTGTTATCTAGTACACAGCCCAAGTAAGTAACTGCTTCCTTGGCTGTAATTTCAACATTACCTACGACCACCCTAAACCCCATAGCCTTTTTAAGGCCCAAAAAGAATTGACTCTGTTTTGTCAAGGTGGAGAGACAACTTGTTGTCTGTTAGCCAAACACTGAGGTTAAGGAGTTCTGAACTAAGCAGTCTTTCCACCTCTGATTTGTCTTTATAAGAGACTAGAATAGCTGAGTCATCTGCAAATAAAAACAAATTACAGTCTATAGCCGACGACATATCATTGACATAACAAAAAAAAAAGAGAGGCCCAGGTGAAAAAAAAGTGTACTTTAGTGCACCAAAAAAACACTTAAATACAAGAAAGTATATTTGTAGTACATTCTTACTTTTTGTGCTAAATAAAACTGTAAAAATTATGCACTATAAATACACTAATTTAAAGTATATTTTTACTTAAGTAGTACTTAAGTGTAATTGCGAAAGTATATTAAATACCATTGATATTTTAAATGTATTTTAGTGCAATTTTTTTGCATTTTAATATATTTCTAACAAGTATACTAGAAGTACATTGGTAATAAATATATGCTTAATTACACTTTTAAGAAATATGCTAAACACAAGCATAATTTTAATATATTTCTAACAAATGCACTATAAGTACATTGGTAATAAATATATGCTTAACTATACTTTTAAAAAAATATGCTAAACACAAGCATAATTTTAATATATTTCTAACAAATGCACTATAAGTACATTGGTAATAAATATATGCTTAATTATACTTTTAAAAATATGCTAAACACAAGCATAATTTTAATATATTTCTAACAAATGCACTATAAGTACATTGGTAATAAATATATGCTTAATTATACTTTTAAGAAATATGCTAAACACAAGCATAATTTTAATATATTTCTAACAAATGCACTATAAGTACATTGGTAATAAATATATGCTTAATTATACTTTTAAGAAATATGCTAAACACAAGCATAATTTTAATATATTTCTAAAAAGTATGCTACAAGTACTTTGGTAATAAATAAATACATGCTTAGTTACATTTTTAAGAAATATGCTAAACACAATCATGTTTTAGTGTATTTAAAGAAAACATACTTATGTTGCTCTTTGTGTAAGAACATAGCAAAATGGTTAAGCTTTTAGTATGTTTAAAGTACTTTTTAAACCCTTAGGCCTATACTGCAATATATTTTAATATTTATATATTTATAATTTTAATATTGGGGGGGGGGGGGGTTACATTTATAATGTACCAACTTATAATGTATTATAAACATTTGTCAACTATTATTAAGCATTGCAATAAGCCTACTTAAAATTAATATTGTTCACTTTTACTTGATTAAAGGCTGTTGTACATTACCATACATTAATGATACTGAAATTCCCACAAGGATTTTAACATATTATTTGAAATGTATCATAGATACATTTTCCAAAGATGTTAATGTTTTCATAAAAGATGTTGTACTTGTTTAAATTTGAACAAAATGCATAACACCTGTGACTAGTCCTGATTGGTTCCAGAGCCGTTGAACGGCTGTGATTGGTTCTTATGATCATGAGCTCATTTCACTCAAAGAGCTTCAGTTGCTGCATATGTTCCTTGAATGTGATTAGATTTAGAAGTCTACATTTAAACTATTAAATAAGAGCGATCGTGTTTCTTTAGAGGACTTGGAGGAAACCACGCGATTCATGTAGGTGCTTTTTGCGATTAACTTTTTCAAACGTGAACTGTTTTGGTGAATCGTTTATCGGAGGGATATCAATCTCTCGGGTTTCATTACAATATCTCAGTTTTTCTTTCGAAGATTAACGGAATTCTTAAGTAATAGCCATCCTTTAGGCCTACATTACAGATCAGATATGATGACGCACAGACTGTGAAAAGGGTCTCTTAGCCAATATTTGCCTTTATTACCCTTGTTAGAAAATGCAATAACGAAAGGTTTGTGTCGGGAAAAAAACACTGTTAAGTTATTTTTTGTTGTTGGTTGTTTTTTTCCCCTAAGGTTTGTTTGGGAAATGATTGTAAAATTTAAAAAGAAAAGAAAATCGTGTTTTGTTCATATTTAAGATAAGTACTGTATGCTGTAGACTTGTGTGTGAATAACGTCTCAAAAAATTAAAGTGTTTTTCAAGAAAGAGATGCTGTTTGTTTGTACATAGCCTACCTGTGCTGTATTGTGTGGTATCCTTTTAAACTATGAGTGTTTACATTACATGAATTACATTTACTTTAATCAAATATAATTTTATCAAGTATAATTTTAGCATAAATGAGGCAGAAAATGCTACTGATAACACAGTCATAGTGTACTTGACTACTTTTTAAATAACCATTATTTAATTGTTTTATAAAGGTACTGTTAACAGAGTTAAAATATATTTGAAATAAATGATTTACTATATTTAAAATGTGAGCAATACATAAATACGATTTGTATATATTCTTATGTTTTAAATAATTTATACGTGTATTTAAAAATGCATTAAAAATGGGTTCAATAGTACTAAAAGGATAACAAAATAATAAAAATAAAGCTGAAATAGTATGTTAAAAGCATATTTTAGTTAATCTTAAGTGTGTGTCAAAATAGCACAGTTGAGTACACTAGTTGATCTTAAGTTTATCTTAAGAATTACTAAAGTTAAGCTTTTAGTATATTAAGTACAAAATTAGTGCGCGAAAATAGAGCACTTTAAGTACATTATGGAAGTGTACTAAGTGCACTTAAATAATGTATTTTAGTGTACTTTTTTTGACAAAGGAATACACCTTAAGTATAATATATACATATTTATAATATGTTATTATTATATTTTAAATAATTTATTAGTATAATTAAAATGCATTAAAAATGGGTTTTAGATATACTAAAAGTGGTAAGAAAATATATTTTTTTAAAGGTTGAAATAGTATATTAAAAATATATTTAAGTTCATCTTCAGTGTGTGTCAAAATAGCACAGTTGAGTACACTTAGTTGATCTTAAGTTTATCTTAAGAAGTACTAAAGTTAAGCTTTTAGTATATTAAGTACAAAATTAGTGCGCGAAAATAGAGCACTTTAAGTACATTATGGAAGTGTACTAAGTGCACTTAAATAATGTATTTTAGTGTACTTTTTTTGACAAAGGAATACACCTTAAGTATAATATATACATATTTATAATATGTTATTATTATATTTTAAATAATTTATTAGTATAATTAAAATGCATTAAAAATGGGTTTTAGATATACTAAAAGTGGTAAAAAATATATTTTTTTAAAGGTTGAAATAGTATATTAAAAATATATTTAAGTTCATCTTCAGTGTGTGTCAAAATAGCACAGTTGAGTACACTTAGTTGATCTTAAGTTTATCTTAAGAAGTACTAAAGTTAAGCTTTTAGTATATTAAGTGCAAAATTAGTGCGCGAAAATAGAGCACTTTAAGTACATTATGGAAGTGTACTAAGTGCACTTAAATAATGTATTTTAGTGTACTTTTTTGACAAACGAATACACCTTAAGTATAATATATATATATTTATAATATATTATTATTATATTTTAAATAATTTATTAGTATAATTAAAATGCATTAAAAATGGGTTTTAGATATACTAAAAGTGGTATCAAAATACATTTTTTTAAAGGTTGAAATAGTATATTAAAAATATATTTAAGTTCATCTTCAGTGTGTGTCAAAATAGCACAGTTGAGTACACTTAGTTGATCTTAAGTTTATCTTAATATACTAAAAGCTTAACTTTAGTACTTCTTAAGTACAAAATTAGTGTGCGAAAATAGAGCACTTTAAGTACATTATGGAAGTGTACTAAGTGTACTTAAATAAAATGTATTTTAGTGTACTTTTTTTTCACCTGGGGGACCCAAAATACTCCCCTGGGAAACTCCACAAGTTCATTTAAGTGGTGAGGAAAAAGTCCCTACCACATCTACCACCTGTTCTCTGTCCACCAGGTATGACCTCACCCACTGAAGAGATGCAGGAGAAAATCCTAGGGCTTTTAGTTAATACAAAAGGACATCATGCTGAACCGTATCAAAGGCCTTTTGAAGATCTATTAACACCATTCCACAATAATTCCCCTTTTCTACCTCATTCCTAATGAAGTCTGTAAGATAAAGCAAACAGGTATCAGTGGAATGGGCTTTTCTAAAGCCTGATTGGAAGTCAAATAAAAGGTTATGTTCTGTTAAATAACTGTCTATTTGCTCATAAATTATCCTTTCCACAATTTTTGATATTGAACACAAAATAGATACTGGGCGGAAATTTCCCGGATCAGATTTGTGCCCCTTTTTAAATAAAGGTATCACTCTTGCCACCTTAAATTTACTAGGGAAATGGTTATTTCCAATGGATAAGTTAAGAAGATAAGTTATGACAGGAGTAATTTTTTCAGCAGCATCCTTAAGAAATCCGGCAGAGATGTTGTCAAAAGCCTTGGAAGCATTTAGGCCTTTGAGTTTTTTGAGTACCAGCTCCTCTGTTACTTTTTTGAAATGAAAAGTATTTGACTGGACTCCATTTTCTTCATAAAACTTATGTACCCTCTGTGGGTCACTAAAAACAACTGACGCAGCTGGAAGCTTCTGTACCAGATTACTTGCAATTGTTGTGAAAAATCTATTAAAAGTATCTGCCACCACTTTTTTGTCATACAATATGGATCCATTAATATCTAGGCCTATTTTACCTTGTTTTTGCTTAGGGTTCTCTTTTGTCCCCAAAGGCCTAAGAGTTGCCCACAATTTCTTGGGATCCTTTTTATGCTCCTCAATTTTAGACCAATGCTAGACATTGTCAAGACAATGAGAGACCTCTTCAAAGCTTTGTCTGTCATGCATGTGGAAAGGATGGTCACATTGCAAGGCACTGTTTGGAGAAAAGAAAGGAAGATCAGGAAGTTGTTTGTTTTGCTTGTGGAAAGATGGGACACAAGGCAAGACAGTGTCTCTTTTCACACAACAGAGGGCAAAATGGACAAATGGGCTATCGTGGTTTGCTTAAGAAAATAGGCAATTTAGAAACCCAGTTAGCACTGTTGAAAGGAAATAAAGAAGAAGCCATTCACACCTTGTTAAACATATCACTGCACCAGCAACACGACTGTAGCTCAGTCAAAAGCAAATGCTGATGCAAATTAGAATTAGTTTTTATGATAGTAACACATTTTAGAAAAAGGTTTACTATCAAAAGGTGAGTGATTATTTGATTCTTTAAGAAAATGTTTTGATTAGAATTGATATGTAGTTGTAATTTTTAATACATGTTTTAATGACATTAATTTTAAAATGAATTTAACCCTCTGAGGTCTGAGCTGTTTTGAGGCTCTTGAGGTGTTTTGATATGCCCTGACATTTGTGCTCATTTCAGCTACTTAAAACATACCATTTGCCAACATATAAATTCGCTGTATTCAGCACAAACTCTGCTACAATAATATGTGAGCAAAATGGATGTACATGTTTGCATTTTATAGAAAAAAAATAATATGCGTGGTTAGTACGTTTTGGGAAAACGTATGCCCGCTATGATAACAGTAACTTTCTCAAATGTTTACAGAACAAGCGGGAACCTAGTGTGCCTGTATCTTTCTCTATTGCTGTTCGATTACATGATAGAAAGTCTAAGGCCTTCAAAAGCCGTACAGCAAACCCATCTAATCTGGTGCCTATTACACGCCAAACTAAGACAAAAGTAACAAAAAGTAAGACTGTTAAGTTAGCACTTTTAAACATCCGCTCACTTAAAAATAAATCACTTCTAGTCAATGACTTAATAACCACATACAACCTGGATTTTATGCTTCTAAATGAAACTTGGCTAGAAGACAGCTGCAGTTCAACAGTCCTCAATGAAACAGCCCCTCCTAACTTTACTTTTATGAGTGTCTGCAGAGCTGTTAGGAGAGGAGGGGGAGTAGCTGCTCTTTTTAAAGATGTCTATCAATGTAAGCAAACATCATTTGGTAACTACCCCTCTTTTGAATATCTCGGTATTGTGTTAAAAGGTGCCCCACGCATTTTACTTATCATTATTTACAGGCCTCCAAAATACTCTTGCTGAGGACTTTACAGAACTGTTATCAACAATTTCCTCAGAGTTTGACTGTTTTGCTATTACTGGAGATTTTAACATTCACATAGATAATGATACAAATATGGCAAAAGAAATCAAAACGGTTTTAAAAACTTTTGATCTGACTCAGCATGTACATGGTCCCACACACAATCGTGGACACACTCTAGATTTACTTATCAGTAAGGGTTTAAACATCTCATCGATTGTTATTAAAGATGTAGCACTGTCTGATCATTTCTGTATTTTCTTTGATATATTGATCTCTCCTGCCATTGAAACTAGATCTGTGTCTGTCAAGAAGAGATGCTTAAATGAGAACACTAGTGTGCTATTTGTGAAGGCTATATCTTTAAAACCAACCATATCTGCTGACTCTGTTGATTTTCTCCTTGATTCTTTTAACTCAAAGGTTAAAGGTGTAATAGATTATATTGCTCCTGTGAAAGTCAGGAAGAATAGTGGTAGACAAAAAGCACCTTGGAGAAACTCAACAGCAGTGCAAAATATGAAAAGAACATGCAGAAAAACAGAGCGCATGTGGCGGAAGACAAAACTTGTAGTCCATTATAACATCTACAAAGACAGCATCCATGCTTTTAATATTGAACTAGGCAAAGCTAGACAGACTTTCTTCTCAAATATTATAAACAGTAACTTAAACAACACACGCACTCTTTTTGCTACTGTAGAGAGACTGACAAACCCCCCAAGCCAGATTCCCAGTGAAATGCTCTCAGACGGCAAGTGCAGTGAGTTTGCTTCTTTCTTTTCTGAGAAAATTAAGAATATCAGAAAGGTGATCAGCACATCATTGAGCCGCACTGGGGTCAGACAGATCAGACCACAACCGCAGAAAGTAGTTACTATGTCTGTTTTCGAAGAAATTGATGGCAAAATTTTGGAAGAAATCGTACAGCACCTTAAAACATCAACCTGCGCCCTTGACACACTTCCCACATCTTTCTTCAAAAGTGTGTTAAACAGTTAAGAAGCAGATCTCCTAAAAGTGGTTAATGCCTCACTTCTTTCTGGTAGTTTTCCAAACTCCCTGAAAACTGCAGTTGTCAAGCCTCTCCTGAAAAAGAGCAATCTGGATAAGACTATATTAAGCAACTATAGACTGATCTCAAATCTTCCTTTCATAGGCAAGATCGTTGAAAAAGTTGTCTTCAATCAGCTGAACAAATTCTTAATCTCGAATGGATACTTCGACAATTTTCAATCTGGTTTCCGATCGCATCACAGCACAGAGACAGCTCTTATAAAGATAATAAACGATATTCGCTTAAATACTGATACAGGGAAATTATCAGTGCTGGTACTACTCGACCTCAGTGCTGCATTTGACACTGTCGATCATGACATACTTCTTGACAGGCTGGAAAACTGGGTGGGGCTTTCTGGGACAGTCCTAAAATGGTTCAGGTCATACTTAGAAGGGAGAGGTTATTATGTGAGTATAGGAGACCATAAGTCTGAGTGGACATCCATGACATGCGGAGTCCCCCAAGGCTCAATTCTTGCGCCACTCCTGTTCAATCTGTATATGCTCCCAATGAGCCAAATAATGAGAAAGAACCGAATCTCTTACCACAGCTATGCAGACGACACACAGCTCTACTTAGCCCTATCGCCTAACGACTACAGCCCCATTGACTCCCTGTGCCAATGCATTGATGAAGTAAACAGTTGGATGTGCCAAAACTTTCTTCAGTTAAACAAAGACAAAACTGAAGTCATTGTGTTTGGAAACAAAGATGAAGTTCTCAAGGTGAATGCATACCTTGACGCTAGGGGTCTAACAACTAAAAATCAAGTCAGGAATCTTGGTGTGTCTCTAGAGTCAGATCTTAGTTTCAGTAGTCATGTCAAAGCAATAACTAAATCAGCATACTATCATTTGAAAAATATTGCAAGAATTAGATGCTTTGTTTCCAATCAAGACTTAGAGAAACTTCTAATACTTGCTACTGTCCGGGGTTCCCTTCCATGGGGTTAGCTGAGCCTCCGGCTCCAGACCTCCCCTTGTTACACCAAATCTTATGACAATCTAGGTTGGATCTGCCTTCTCATTCCTATCGTCCGTGAGTGTGCCAGATGCTTCACACCAGGGCATATTCTCTCAGTGTGGCGTAGTGTAAAAGTCTTCTCACACTCAAAGCACATATGAGCTTTTACACCATGACTTTTTTGATGTTCATGTAAAGATTGCCGCAGTGAAAAACTCTTTCCACATACAGAACATGAATGTGGCTTCTCCTTCTTATGAAGTGTCAGGTGTGTCTTCAGGTTTGATGCACTAACAAATGATTTGCCGCACTGATCACATGCATACGGCTTCTCTCCAGTGTGAACTCTCATATGAATATCAAGATTTTGTTTTAATGGGAAACTGTTTCCACACTGAACACACATATATGGCTTTTCTCCAGTGTGGATTCTCATGTGTCTCTTAAGGGATCCTGATTGCCTAAAACTCATCCCACATTGATCGCCTATGTGTGGTTTTTCTCCAGTGTGGATCCTCTTGTGTTCGTTAAGATTTGTTTTGTGTGTGAAACACTTCCCACACTGATCATAAGTGAATGGCTTCTCTCCAGAATAAACTCTCATGTGAACATCAAGATTTCGTTTTGATGTGAAACTGTTTCCACACTGAACACATGTATGTGGCTTTTCTCCAGTGTGGATCCTCATGTGAATCTCAAGACTTTGTTTGGTTGTGAAACTCTTTCCACACTGATCACATGTGAACATCTCTCTGGTGTGGATTCTCATGTGGCGCTCAAGACGTTGTTTGGTTGTGAAACTCTTTCCACATTGATTACATTTGAACAGCTCTCCAGTGTGGATTCTCATGTGGCGCTCAAGACTTTGTTTGGTTGTGATACTCTTTCCACATTGATTACATGAGAACGGCTTCTCTCCGGTGTGGATTCTCATGTGATTCTCAAGACTTTGTTTGGTTGTGAAACACTTTCCACACTGATCACATTTGAACAGCTCTCCGGTGTGGATTCTCATGTGGCGCTCAAGACTTTGTTTGGTTGTGAAACTCTTTCTACACTGAGTGCATGTGAAAGATTTCTTGGCTCTTGTTTTCTTTAAAAATGTATTTTTAGTCTTTGAGCGACTCAAAGGTTTTTCTCCAGGTTTGACATGATGTTCCTCCTCCACTTCACTCAGTTCTTCTCTCTCCTCCTCCACTTCACTCAGTTCTTCACTCTCCTCGCTCTCTTCCATCAGGTCTGAAATGAAAAAAAAAAAAAATAATTTCAGTACATCAAAACAATTTGAAGAGAGAAATATGAAGTGAAATGACAAAATATT
Organism: Chrosomus eos; assembly: GCA_036326025.1. NCBI lineage: Eukaryota > Metazoa > Chordata > Actinopteri > Cypriniformes > Leuciscidae > Chrosomus > Chrosomus eos. Next base: position 950,007 of record CM070821.1, read on the forward strand.
TTAAAAATGTAATGCGTTTAAATGGACTGTTTCAACGACAACAACATAAACAAACGTTAATGCGCATGCGCGCCTTTGTGGCCCAAACTTAACTTCCGGTAGACTTCCGCAAAGAATCAATAACAATAGAGGCTGCGTTATCTTTCTTATGCATTATCATCTTACATTTCAATTGTGCAACATTATCTTAATGAGGTCATTGTCAGCAATGCCGGTATAAATCAGCAGTGAGATCTAAATGAAGAGCTGCACGCTGCTCAGACCTACTGCCAGAGGAATAAACTGAATACATGACATTTTTAATGGTCTATGTTTTTATTGTTGCAGAATGTTAAATATAATCTTCCATTTCTGTCTACAATAGGATACAGTGGGGGAAAACGTCCCTCTTAAGCAGGACTCAAAATTAACGCTCCTCCGGGATAAGTGGATTTTTTGAAGGGGCAAGTGAAATTCAATTCAATTCAATTCAACTCAAATTTATTTGTATAGCGCTTTTCACAATACATATTGTTTCAAAGCAGCTTTACAGAAAGTGCATTTCAGAAATGTACATAAAAAATACAGTTAGTTAATCATGTATTAATTTAGGGCATAACATATCGTCGGCGTTGAGTCGTCTCTTCACAGGCGTTTAGTCGTCTCATCGCAGGTGATGGGGCATCCGAAGTCTCCGTGAGAGGCTGGATACAATCTGGAGCTGACGAACGCTATTTACCAGCAGAAGTGAATTTTACTTGCCCGACATGACAATTAGCCTAATCTGCGGGGTATTTTGTGCTAAAACTTCACACACACACACTCTGGGGACATCAGAGATTTATTTTACATCTTGTGAAAATGGCATTTTACCACCCCTTTAAAGCAGCACTATGTCGTTTCATAATATTTTTCCAAAACCCTTGAGATGGTACATCGACTTACAATAGGTTGAATGACACGTCTGCCATAGCCTGACAAGGTCTGTATCACTTTTACTGGCACTACGGAACTTCGGGGTTCGGGTAGTAACCCGAGCACAAAAAGAACTACAAAATTCGATTGCTTTACGGCATACATGACTTCCCCCCCCCCCCCCCACTTCCTCAAATTCTGACGTGAGAGCCCAACGAGCGTTTTTTTAACCTCTGTATGTTGTTGTCATGGCCGAAGCAGCAAGTAAAACCAAGAAGCCAAAGGTTTTGTCAGAGGACAGTAGACAGAGAAAAAGGGAGAGTGACGAAATAAAAGGCTGGACTAGGATTGGTATTGGTCCAGCGTTCGCTCGCTGGCATGAGCTAAAGGAGGAGGAGGGGTGCCCGACCGATGCTGACCTGGCCGACAAAAAAAAAAGAAAAAAGGAAGTAATCCTATCGTGTAACGGCGTGTACAAGTTTGGTAGGGGCTACATTCTTGCAAGTAAATAATACATGATTAGATGGACAAAATAATCTTTCAGGATAACTTTCCTAATGTCTGCAGGCTGATAGTCATTGTTTATTTATTTTTCTGGTGAAAGTGTCTTGCCTCAGGCTATAATGCAAATCGATTTTTCAAATTTGCAGATTCATCTATGGTAGCTTGTAGGGGTGACCCCGAATAGTTGAAGATTCGATGCATCGATAGGAGGAGCCTGATTCGACCAATTTCACGATTGAATCTTTGCAGAGGTTATATGAGGGTGCTCAATACGTTAATATACGTTAATATACGTTGATACGTTAATAGAGCCTATTATGATAAAATTGTAAATAAAAATTTACAAAGAAAGAAGCTTTTAATAAATATTTTTAACGTGCGTGAATAAATCCAAAAGACCCTGTGACAGATTTAAGTTTCACTTTCAATCAGTGACCGAAAGAGGAGCGTCTTGGCGGCAGGGATTTATATCTTTAAAAATGTCTGGAATAAGAAAATCTAAAGTGTGGATGCACACCATCAGAAAGTGTGATGCACACCATCAGAAAACCATATTCTCCAAGGCTGGATTTAGCATCAGGAAAACCCAGAATATGAACGCAACCCGTTCCTCCTATAGAAAGTTACGTAAAGCGTTTTCTTCATGATAACGGTTTTCTATGGGAGGAAAATTAACGGTTAATTAAACGCGTTGCGTTCATATTCTGGGTTCATCTGCTTTTCTGTAGGCTATACAGTATGCTTTATTAATAAGGTTTGTACAGAATTTGATCTTTTAATATAAATGTCGTAGGACATTAAGGCGTTAAACGTTTTTTCACGTTAAGCGTTTTAGAATGTATTTTATCCGCGTGCACAATTTGAAAAGACTCAAACGGACACAGAGACACAGACAGAGTATAAGACTGGATTTCTTTCTCTCTTCATCAGGTATGGTGATTTGAAAGTGATTTCAAATCATTTCAGCCGGGTCTAATTAGATTGTTGGATGCTACAACCAGTTTAGCGTGTATTGTTGTTTCTGCAGTTAAAAAGACAAAGTTGACAATTCTGGCTATAGTTTCGTTATTTTATTCATTTCTTTATTTTTACTTTATTTATTGATCACTCATGGTTATCTAAATTAACTATTTGTGGCTTGTGTTTTGAATATATGTTCCCCTGCACTTTCCACACATTTGTTCTGCATCTTGTGACTTGATTCTGACTTATTTCGTTTTGTATTTTTATTTTTAGAAAGGTATATTCAGTTCTAATTTAATTCTGTAAATTAATTGTTGATTATTTTTCGGTGCATCGATGTTGTGCTCTACTTAGAGCCTGCTTGCACCGGCAATTTAGGCAATTTAATTTGATTTGCATGTATGCAAATGCAAATCCTGTCGGTAGTGTGGCCTTTCTGCAGTTATTTCTTCGTTTTATTGATCCAAAATGTTTTTGTACATTTTCTTCTACATCTTTGTGTGATGTTCTGTACATCACGGCATTAAAATGTTAAAGCCCCGCCCCTCTCCCAACCCCACACACATGATTAGACTATTAGTCGACTATAGGGAAGACTTGACGATTCTGATTCGACTATGAAAATCCTTAGTCGGGGACACCCCTAGGAGCTTGATATTATAATATTGACAATATATGGCTATTACCTACCACACAAACATTTAATTGAATTAGCATATCCATTATGTAAAACAGTAGCCAATAGGCTACTATAAAGACACTGGCTTGTAAACGTGAGCTAAGCCATCTTTTGGCGTTTAAAAAAAATAAAACCCATGAAATTATATTCATATGACATGCTGAAATATACACCAATGTACCTGGGATGAAGACATTTCACACGCAAAGCTGGCAGTCTGCCCAAGACGCGAGAACTCAAGACGGTATGGGCATGTCAACAAATGCACGTGTATCCCCTGGTGTAACCATGACAGATTTTACGACAGTAGTAGAAGACAATACTGTTTCCCAACTGTAGGGGGACCCCGAGAGCAAAAGTTACATAATGTTTCTTTAACATACTGCGGTAAAAAAAAATCATGTTATTTATAACATATGATACAGTTAAGCAACATCACACGAACAAGAGTGTTGATCACGATTGAAAATGTGACACTGATTTCAGTTAAAGGCACACCATGCAGAAATTGTGTTTTTGTCAAACAGCGACCCCTATAGTCGCTGTGGAACACTTGCACTGTCGTAAATAGCTAGCTAGACATATGTGGAAATTATTGGACTGGCCTAATTATCAACAATGGATGAATGAACAGCATCGTAAAAAAAAAAGACATACTACAAGCAAGCGCAACAACATACAACATAGAACGCAAACAAGTTTAGAAATAAGAGAATTATTTACTAGTCCATCAACAAGATCACCAGGTGAGCATCGCTGTTGCATCCAGTGCTGCTTTTTAACTCGCTTGAAAGTGAAAGCCCGACCGAGTGGGACTGTCACAACTCTGAAGGAAATAGTCAAAGGATTCATTTGCGAGTAAACAGTAATTTATTGAGCACAAAAGTAGATAGCCGTGTGGGTCAAAATGGAAGCAGGCAGAAGAAGACTCAGGCTCGGCAGCGCAGGGACGCAGTGGGCAGACACAGCGATATTTGTCTAAATTTGCTCTAATCGATCATAAAATCATGGATAATTAAATGTAATTTCAATAAAGTCTTACAAAAGCTTGAGTAAACACTAAATCAATACTGTAATGTTAGTTAGGCTAGCAGAGGGAAAGCTTTGCCCTTTGTTTACAACATAGCAACTACATAAAACTTAAAAGTAGAACAGTTATACAATATTCAACGACAAATAATAAGACATACTTAAAAGTTGTGATCCATAAACAACAGATTGTCACGACAAAGTGGGAACTTCTCTATTTCGGGAGAAGCTTTTGTGTGTAGTCTGCATTTTACTCTCATCCTTCATGAAATGTGCAGCGCACAGACAAACGTTGAGGTTATAAAGGAAAGAACAGCGACAACACTCTTAATCGTCTCTAGCGCAGCTTTTTTTGCGTATTCCGTGGGTAGAGATTATTTACATGAGTAATATTATGCAAAAGATCTGGAAAAAAATTGAATTTGTAATTGTTACTTCACAAATCTGCTTTATTTTTTATTATATTTCACCACAAAATGAAAATGTGCTGGCCATCTAAGATTTAGAAGAGTTTGTTTCTTCATGGGAACAGATTTGGAGAAATGTAGCATTACATCACTTGCTCAGCAATGGATCCTGTGCAGTGAATGACACTCCAAACTGCTGATAAAACACATCACAATAATCCACAAGTGATCCACACAACTCCAGTCCATCAGTTAAACTCTTGTGAAGAGAAAAGGTGAAACAAATCCATCAAGACATTTTAACTTCAAACCGTAGAGTCTGGCTAAAAAATGAGTCCATAATCCATAATAACGCTTCCTCCAGTGGAAAAGTCCATCACCTGTTGTCCTCTCACATCAATATACACACATATTTAGGTAACACTTTATTTGAAGGGGTGTGCATAAGACTGACATGACACTGTCATAAACATGACATAACACCTGTCATGAACATGAAGGAGTCTTTATGAATGTTTATGACTGTTGTCATTAAGTGTCATTCGGTAAATTATGACACTTTTAATGCAAAGTTGACATTGTTTAAAATGTCTTTGTTATGACAACTTGACATTAAAAAAGACAAAAAATGTCTTGATTATGACAACTTGACATTAACAAAGACAGAAATGTCTTGATTATGACAACTTGACATTAACCAAGAAATCATAACCTGTCAACCTGTCACAAATATGTCATAACAGGTCTAATTATCAAACTTCAAGCATTTTGCAGTGTAATAACCCTTAATGACATCTTTATAACTAGTACAATGTGTTCCACTTTACTTGAGGACAGGTAATATTCATGACACAGTTATAATGGTGTCATGACGGCCAAAGTTGTGACAGGTTGACAGGTTATGATTTCTTGGTTAATGTCAAGTTGTCATAACAAAGACATTTCTGTCTTTGTTAATGTCAAGTTGTCATAATCAAGACATTTTTGTCTTGGGTAATGTCAAGTTGTCATAACAAAGACATTTTAAACAATGTCAACTTTGAATTAAAAGTGTCATAATTTACCGAATGACACTTAATGACAACAGTCATAAACATTCATAAAGACTCCTTCATGTTCATGACAGCTGTTATGTCATGTTTATGACAGTGTCATGTCAGTCTTATGCACACCCCTTCAAATAAAGTGTTACCCATATTTGTTTTGGCTTGTAAATGGTACTTGATTATTCCTCTCCTGTTATTGAGTATTCCTTGTTAAAAGCTCTATATAAATGAAGATGACTTGACTTAACTTAAAACTCTCAGAAATACTGAAGATACATGAAAAACTGTGTATTAACAAACAATGAACAAAACTGTTTTTGTATTAACTAACTTTACCAAAGATAACATTATGTAAGAAATACATTGATCATGCGGATTAATATTTCAACTAATGTTAACAAATGAAACCTTTTTGCAAATTTTGTCAATTACAAATATAATGAATTTAAAAAGGTGGGCCAAAAAAAAAAAAAGATATGGTCAAAACATCTGATCTGTGCATTAAGACTTGCAGTGTAAACGCAACCTACGTGGTTTCTCCACTGCGTGGATCTTCATGTGTTTCTCCAGGTCGTGTTTCAAAGCAAAACTCTTTCCACACTGATCACACATGTGCGGCTTCTCTCCAGTGTGGATCCTCTCATGTGTTTTCAGATTTGATGACTGACTGAATCTCTTGTCGCATTGTGAACACTTGTAAGGTTTTTCTCTGGTGTGGATCCTCTCATGTGTTTTCAGATGTTCTGATCGACTGAATCTCTTGTCGCAGTGTGAACACTTGTAAGGTTTTTCTCCAGTGTGAATTCTCTGGTGCAGTTTTAAACTGCTTGCTGTAGTAAAAGTCTTCTCACACTCAAAGCACATGTACTCTTTCACACCAGTGTGAGTTTTCTCATGTTTATGTAAACTATACAACACTGAAAAACTCTTTCCACACACAGAACATGAATACGGCTTCTCCTTCGTATGAACTCTCAGGTGTGTCTTCAGGTTTGATGCCCTAAGAAATGTTTTCCCGCACTGATCACATGTGAACGGCTTCTCTCCGGTGTGGATCCTCATGTGAATCTTAAGGTATGATGAATCTGTGAAACTCTTCCCACACTGATCGCATGCGTGTGGCTTTTCTCCAGTGTGGATCATCATGTGAAGATTAAGATGTTGTTTTTGTATGAAACTCTTCCCGCATTGATCACATGAGAACGGCTTCTCTCCAGTGTGGATCTTCATGTGAACATCAATATGTTGTTTGGTTGAGAAACTGGTTCCACATTGAGTGCAGGTGAAAGATTTCTTGGCTCTTTTCTTTAAAAATGTCTTTTTAGTCTTTGATCGGCTCAAATGTTTTTCTCCAGGTTTGACATGATGTTCCTCCTCCACTTCACTCAGTTCTTCACTCTGCTCGCTCTCTTCCATCAGGTCTGAAATTATATAAATTATTTTTTATTTTCAGTACATCAAAATAATTCTAAGAGAGGAATATGAAGTGATGACATAATTTATGTAATAGGTAACTGCTATTAATTATTATGATCATTTTGATGTATTTTTATAAATTTTCCCTGAAACCTTCCATGAATGAGGTTCATTGATCTTCCAATTATTACTTTTAAAACATAATACATTAATTACATGCTTCTGTATTTATTTAACTGAAGACTTTTTAATTACCGAGGGCCGGTCACACTAGACTCTTTTTGTTCCACCAACTTCCATTCATACGCATGTGAATGTGGGACACCAGAAACACACGATCAAGTGAATTTCCCTGTGTTGTAGGTCAAGTTTAAAGTGTCCGTAGAAACTTCACATAGTGAAAGTCTAGACTGACTTTAAAACCTCTTAACTTGCATTGGCCCGCCAGCGTGTCCATAGACATTGCATATTTAAAACATTAATATCATATACTAAACCTAAACTAATAATGACAAACTATATATCATTTGAAAGCTTACAATCTGTAGTTTTCATATTTGGTGATTGATTTTCCAAAATAAATTACAGAAGAGCCGTAATCTATCAATTTGCAACAATAATATTTTCATACTCCTAAAGCGTGTTAAGACCTTTATTTTGAAATGGTGATGAACATGAAAATCATGAAAGAATGGTAGAAACCTCAGTTTGTTTTCATGCCAATAGTTCAAAAGATAATATCCATGCATTTTTTTTTTGAAAAAAAGGTCTGAAAATGTTTTAAATATAATGAAAAAAATATAGATTCACCATTTGTGATGTGGCAGCGAGCTATAACGCACATGCGTGTTATTTCTATGTGATTATTGAGGTTGAATTCATATCAAAATATGCCAAACTTACCTCACTACTTCTGAATAGGATGCCTAATATATAAATATGTTAAAAAATGTGGAAGTAATGGTTCAGATCACTCAAAACACATGGAAATGGAGGCGCCCTTATATGGGCAGTAATGGAGTCTGGTTTTCATGTAGTGAAAAAGTTTGGTACTGCGCCCAAACAAAATCTTACTAAAAGCTCATTTTTTGAGATATCAACCTAAAATTTGAAACACAACTTGTTCAGAGTTTTGGCTTTGATTTTCTTGCAGTTTTAGAGTCCACCGGATTTTGAAAATATATATATATTTTATATAAAATATGAATAATACATTTTTTACATTTTACATTTTCATAAACTCAAACTTTTATAACATTTTTTCTGTTTCACTTTCTTAATTTATTTAACTTCTACAAAAATCTGCCAAATGTTTTCTTAAAAACAAGACCAATCCTACATCTATATTCCAAAGCATTCTTGAATTACAACCATTTAAGTTCGGATTGTGCATTTTCATGTTTATTCAAAAAAGGGGCGCGCCAGTTAACTAGTGTATAATTGAAATGCTTTATTATAATTATCGGTAGCGCTTTAGATTCTAAAAAGTTATAAAATACTTACAGTATAAATAATTTGTCAATTCTCCTGGTTGTTCCCCCTTTATTCCCAAAACTTTAAATATTGTTTGCTTATACACATAAGGACTTTATAGGTACACTATAATTACCAAAAGTTACGCTGTAAATTCATCATAAATACTGAGAAATATCCAACATTTGGGTAATTCATTTTTTAAAACATTTGGTATATTCCAACATGGTTGCAAAAAAATGTGAACCATAAACCAGAGCTAACATTATACTTAGTTTGACTTGACTACATCCCTTTACTGATCCCTTTTGTTGAAAATGCAGTACCTATTCGATAGTTTAACTGCATATCTAGATGTGATGAATGCTTAAATGTTTCTAACATGAATGTTCTCCAGCATCATGAATGAATGAAGAATAAACACCAACCTCTTTGTTCTTCAGGATCTTCAGTGTGTTTCATTCTGCAGGGTTCTGGATCACTCATGTTCTCACTGTCCTCTTTAATAAACTCAGTCTTGGCAGATTTCAGCTCTTCCTGATGCTCTGATGCTCGTCTTCACTTGTAGCCGATGGGAATTTACAGCATTTATAGGAGAATTACAGTGGGAGGAGCTTCACTGACGATATGACTGCTGTGGGAGGAGCTTTACTGACTGAACAGCAAATTGGTTGGAGGAGATGATTACCATAATAATGTTTCAAATTTCTTTTGCTAAAAAATGTCAAGACATAGGTTAAATAATGTTAGCTTAACAGATATATTTGTATTAAGATTAAGCAACCTAGTTATTCTGACCTATTAAATATATACCTGCATTTGATTAAGTGATCATACTAAGTTAATTTAAATTATTAAAAACTTCTTCGTGACAAATGGGTAAAACCTAGTGGTTTGAAGGATAGTGGCAAAGTATTAAGATTTAAAATGGCAATTAAATAGTATTTTTTGGCTGCAATGTGATCATTTAATACAGTGTTTGAACACTGTTTTTTTTTTTGCTGTATACCTTTTTGTCTTTTATCCATATGCTAATTGACACATTTAATAATGTTCTTTAACAGTTCTTTAACAAGATTCAGTAATCTGTCTGTCTATCGTAAAACAATTGATGCAAATTCAGGCATTTTTATTTCTAATTCTAACATTATTGTGTTTATTTATTAAAAGGAGGGCAATATCTAGAAAGTAGTAAAGAACTGTCAGAAACAAAAGCAATATTTGTAGTCAACAAATCCCCTCAGTCTGCTGACACCAATGAAATGAGCTTTAAGTGTCAATTCACAGGAGATCTGAAGACATCAGCATAATAAATGAGGTGAAAACAGGAACTATTGTCATGAAATAAAGAGTGTTTTCAGCAGATCTGTTAATATTGATGATCCTCAGACTATCAACACTCATTCAACAAGACATTCAGGATCATCAGCAGATCATCTCACTTTATTCTGAGTGTTTGCTGTTAGAAACACATTATCTGAGTCTGAATAGATAATAAAGCCTGTAAAACTGCTCTAGTGAAATACATTGCTGCATTTCTCACAATATAACTGGATAAAACCTCAATAATACAAAATAAAAACTTTTAAAAAAAATGACATTCATCTTCATCAACCACTGCACTGTAACTGAATTGAAACATGGTTTGGTTTTTTGATAACTCATTGTCATAAAGTTGGGTTCGATTCTCAGGGAAAGCAAGAACTGATAAGACTGTTGTAGTGGAAATTTGAATATTCATTGATCAGTAATAGACATTGCAAAGGAATGCAACATGGTTTTCTCATTTGTAGAGGGGGATGAAGGACAGAAAATGTATGTATGTTTTTGTACCTGAAATGCAGAACCGAGACATCTCGGGAAAGGCTGAGCAGGGACCTCTGCCCTATCTGGTAGTAGTAAATCAAGGCCATTAGCCGTGGTCTCCGGATCTAATGAATGTGGCAGAAGGGATCTGTTTCTTTGAAGAGCTTGGGGGGAAGATGTAAAACAGCCCAGCCTTTTCCAGGGATTGTCTCACTCACGATGCAGCATAACTTCTGTGTTGGCGACTGGGCCTTCTTGCAAGAATAAAAACTTTTAAAAGACAGTTTGATTTTGAGTGTCTCTTACGCAGCGATTTGGTTGGTTAACATTTTTTGCCACAACACTGTAAATGTGTGCCTTGAAATGCAATGTAAGTCGCTTTGTGTAAAAGCGTTTGCCGAATGTAAACATGCAACAGTTTTTATGTGCAGAAATTGACAATGATCAATGGGAATTATGTTTCCAGTGGCAAACTGTATTCATATGTATCTGTGTTAACATTTATGTACAGATTTATGTTGCAAAATAGGGAACTATGAATAATTAATTTAATATATTTAAATCAGCTTTCAGAATCAACTGTAGCAGAATTAATATTACAATCATTTAGTCTGTTTGTGTAAAGTAAAGTAAAAACAATTTATGTGAACGTAAAACTATCTTGAACAAAGATTATTTGGGATGAGTATGTTTATTATCTTGAGTGAACTAAACAGGAATGCTCTACAAAAGTTGTTTAATTATCAAGCATTACTGAATTACAATTGCTTGATCATCACTATGTTTGAGATTTATGATCTTCTCGTTGCCTTTTTTTGCAATTTATTTGCCTGGGTGAAACTGTAGTAGTAGTAATAGTAGCCTTTATTGTCACTTAGTCACAAGTACCAGCGAAATTAGCCATCAACCTGTCCATACAAACATACATACGATATGACAAGGGGGTAGACAGGACAGGAAGACGCATTGAGCATTGAGGAAGAAAATACAGCATGACATGAGGAGAGGTGAGGAGAAAAAAAGGCAACCCCCAGACCCCCAGAAAAAACACCTCAGCAACATTAGCACACACACTCTACAACATGAACACACAAGACTTGCAACAGGGTAGGGGAGTGGGGGATGGAGGTAACCCAGCACAGGCAGGTATCCGTCCGGTCCTGCAGCCATTCTCAGCACTGGTCACAGACCCGCCTGTCAGACTGGTGGTAGAAGACATTGAAGGCGAGGGATGGGGGGGGGGGGGGGGGTGGGGTTATTGCATATCTGTATTTATACCACGGGCTGTTTAAATACTCGATTCTGATTGGCTGGAAGGTGTGCAGTAAAACCGTTTAATGCACAGGTAGTTCCAGTCAGTTTGATTACAGTTCGAAATTAATCCGCTACTATAAACATTGGTAACCATAGTAACAGAGTTACACTTGCAAAAGAGTGAGAGAGAGAGACACATAACATATGAAAACGTTAGGTAGGCTCAGAGCCATAGAGAGAAAGAGTTACGACACTCTTTGATGTCGCCGCGATGGCTGTCACGTGGTTCATGTATGCCCCAATAGTCCAAAACATACGCTGGCTGTCATGTTCTTCTATGGGACAGAGAGCAGCGATTGCATTATTGACCGGTAAATATAAAATAAAACACACACCCAAGTACTTTTTCAGCTGTTACTGCATTATTGCATTTTGTTAATGTCAGTTTTGCATTTGGAGAGGCCGGGTGACAACGAAATACTGTATAGCTATTAGGCTACTTAAGTTTTAGGCTTTTTTTTTGAGGGAAAATACAGAGCTAGATAAGATCGAAGACGACAAAGATGAGGTCAAAGACAGAACAATTGTGATTTCGAGACCTAACGTTACTCTGCTTCTCTTTTAAATGAGACATTGTGGGAGTTTATGCCTCTGTTCAGTCTACCGCTGGACGCAAATACAGTGTTGCAAGTTTGATGTGTCTCAGAGCAGGTATAAACCGTCACATTACAAAATACACAACGCATTCTCATCCCAAAGCGTAATATATTGACTCTTTTGCCAAAGCGTCTATATCCAACGCACATGGCACCCTTTAGTGTCAATATAACACGCTTCGGTTTTGGGTAGGTTTAGGTCTGGGGTAGTGTTAGGGTTAGACCACTAGGAGGCGCCATATATCTGCGTCTCATATGACGCTAAAGGGTGCCATGTGCGTTGGATATAGGCGCTTTGGCAAAAGAGTCAGTATATTACGCCTTGGGATGAGAACGGGCTCAAATACAACATCATAAGGGATAAAGACTTCAAGTCAAGCAATGGCGTCTTTAAATCAGTTTTAAAGCGCTACAGGAAAAATGGAAAAGACACCAGCGTTCATCATCCGCGTAAAAGTTTGGTCATTCCGCTTCGCGTCGGGTGGTTCTTCGCCTCTATGGCGTGCATTAAAATCCTTTAATGCATGGCTAGCCGTGGATTATCCCTTACATATGTAAGAGTTTGTGTATGTGTAGGCCTGGAGAGTCGCTGCGCCTGGCAT